>OY730197.1:12217578-13417578 GCA_963422505.1 Pseudognaphalium luteoalbum | reverse complement strand
AGATTTTTCGACAAAGAGTGGAATAGGTGGTTCTTTGAGAAGTCTGTCAAGGCAGATTCTGAATGATAGTATTGATGTAAGATTTGCGATCTTACATATAAATAGAGACATCTCTGTCGGGAATCCCATTTACATGTTCTTTATGTCTGTTCTTGACTATGTTTCTTTTAAATTTGTATACAGGCAGCGGACATATCTATCTTAGCATCTTGGTATATGGAGCACGATAGCTATAAGAGCCCTGTGGTTGTTATTATTGAAGATATGGATAGGTGCAGTGGACCTGTACTTTCTAATTTCATACTCATGCTGAGGTATAGTTTCTAATTGCCGTAATTCCTGATGCTTAATATGCATTTAACCATCACAAGGGTATTTTAAAATATTTGTGTTTTAATCAGTGAATGGGTGATTAAGATACCAGTCATCTTGATTCTGGGAGTTGCAACGACACTTGATGCACCTAAAAGCATACTTTCTTCCAAGGCAGTTCAACACTTGTCTCCATCCAAGTTCCTTTTGGGGTCTCCTGCTGATAGATTGGATGCCGTCATTAGAGCAGTCCTTGTGAAACCTTGCTCTGGATTTTTACTTGGTCACAAGGTTGCAGCTTTCATAAGAAATTGCTTCTTGAGACAAGATGGGACCTTGACTTCTTTAGTTAGAGCCGTAAAGGTTAGTGGTTCAGCTATAAATAGTTAGGGGTGGTAATATTGCACAATTATTTTTAAACGGGTCCATGTGGCTTATCTATATTTTTCTATCGAGTCAAACGTGTAAAATAAAGTTTAATTTAAATAATAAATACACAAATTAATATTCAAAATTAGAATATTGTGATTTTTAGTACATTTGATACACCAATTCTTTATAATAAAAAAAGTTGGACCAAAAGTGTTTCAGGTCAATCTGACCTGTACCAAAAAGTTACCTGCTTTGACCTATTACCGACCTTATGACACGCCCATTTTCTGCCCCATTCATGCACAGTTGCTATTATCCTTTTCTTCTTATTAGCATATAAATATATACTAGAGCCTAGAGGAAGTTTTTACTGTACGAAGCTGATTCCTGACAAATTTTCAACAGATGGCAATTGTCCAACATTATCTTATGGAGCCTTTAAGTTTCACTGTGAAAGGCTTACTTGATGAAGAGGTTATTCTGAAAACTGATGAGTATATTATGTTTGTAACTTTAGCTTCTTAAGCTAGTTTTCATCCCCCTTATCTCCTTCTCGGTCCTGTTAAGTACAAAGTTTAATTAGAACACTCCTTTTTTCCTGTCTAATTACAACCTGCAGGTTACACAGAGCGATGAACCTACTTCTTTGGCAGAGGCATGGCCCAAGCAAGCTCTTCATCTTCCATCTTATGTGAGGTACTTACGATATTCAATACTGTAGCAAGTAAATTTGTGAAAATAATGCGGCGTAAAACCTATCGAATCGGATGTGTGCTAAGTTATGCTTTTAATCATCTTGCAAGGAGACTTTCTGAACCAGAAAGTGAAGTTTGGTTAGATGGACCGTCAAAAATGAAGGAAATGCTGAATTTGTGGAGTTGTGTGGTTTCGGTGAGACCTATATTTTCTTCACCTTCAATGCAATTAGATTACCGTCACATGTGATTATTGATACATAAAGCAAGGATCATGAATAATAATTTTTGTTAAAGTTTACTCTGAATTGGTGGAATTTCTGTGGTGTTTTGCAGATTTAGAATGATAAGTACTCCATGTCGTAATCTTTGATCATACAGTATATCTTTACTCATGAACCTTGGAAATGTAATTTGTTGCAGTGCTTGCATGAAGTGGGGAAGAATCAGAAAACAACTCTTTTAGATTTGTACCATGAGGCGTTAGATCCAAAGCTATACAACCTGAGCCATTCAGATTACATGGAGTCAAAACCTGATACCCAAAGGCCTTCATGGAATTACAGTATGGATGGGCAATCAGTTAAAATGCATAAGGGTGGTTTAGTTGGACACACAATCCGCCAGGTAAGGTAAGTAGAAACATTTATGCATGATTTGTTGTTTGATTTTGGTTTGTTTTGGGTTGATCATGCAGCTTGATTTGATATAGTGATAATAGCTAGTTTAGTGGTTTATCTGGATGGATTACGTTTTTGCAATTGATAAATCTGTAGAGCTTTTACTGCAGCCAATCTTTTTCTTTGTACAATGTCTTACAATCATGAAATTCATTTTATCACTGTCATGTTATGACTCAGGGATTTGCCGCCAGCTGCTTCCATTCAGTTGCTTGAGAAGTGGAGTAAACTAACAAATGGTTTTAACAAGGTATGGCTCATTTGCCATTGTAAATTGAGAGTGTGCTGATTTGCCCTCCTGTTGACCAGTTGACTTTCTTTTTTGTTCTAGATCCATGAAAAAGTAAAGGAGCTTCAGTTGCAGAAGAAATTCGAGGATAATAATCTGAAAGAATCGCCAAGCAAATCTAGGTAATGCTTTATTGAACTGTACCAAGTGTAAGATATTGAAATGAAATTAGCTTATGTCATATGCAGGAGACAAACAATGCGCAATGTTGGAAATATGGATAGAGGTACCAAAGCATCAAATGAGAAAGCTTCACAACTGATTAATACCATGGCAAGGTAATCACATTCTACATTTGATATAATAGCTCACTATTGCTACTTTTTCCCATGAATGAGTATCGGGAGGCCTATATCCTTGTGATTCCCCAAGGAAAATTACAAAGATTGGTCCTCTGAAATGAAATAACAACTTTTTCAACAAAGAATTCAGTGTTAAATTATAGGTTTTGTTCTTAATGTCATCCATGTTGTTGTTTGTGTATGAATCAGGGACCATTTGCAGCCCATTGAGTGCATTCCTTTCCATGAAATTGTCTGCTTTAAGAATGTCGACAAACTGCAGGCTGTAAGTAATTAGAAATTCTACTAAACTCACTTGAGTAATATGTTTGTGCATGGGACTAAAACACAATCCATATTAATTATTCATAAGTGAACAGGTCAATATTGTACCTCTAGTAAATAGGATATGATACACATATACTCATCTACTGGTATATTTGATGCTTGAAATGCTGCATAACAAATATATATGTGAATTGTGCTATTTCAATCTGATACAAATAGTTATAGTCTTCATTAAATCTCAATTTGCTAACCGTTTTTCGATCAAAATTTGTTTTTTAGGCAATATTAGGAGATCCTAGAAGAAGGATTCAACTTGATCTACTGGAGTGCCACAGTTTCCTGAAGTGTAGTTGTTGCAGCAAAAGCAGCAATGCTCCAATACCGTCAATGCATGACACAACTTTAATGTAAGATGGTTTTGCAGTCTACTGATTATAATCCATTTATTCATGAATTGGTCTATACGGGTTACGCTTTATCTCCATTTAGTCAATGTGGTTGAATCACAAAATTAAGCTTATCAAAACACGTACCATGGGTCAACAGTTGCCCTTGCCCAAATTGTAAAGAAAATTTGATTTATTGGAGACAAAGTGGGTACCCATTCTGACACAACCTGTACCAAATTGACCCATCCATCATGCAACACCACAATCATGTGCTTTTCGTTCCTTTAAAGTTTGAAGTGGGAAAATGGTCCAGTGGATCTAAAATCATACTACTTCAAGAGATGGTTTTTTCCAAATAAAATAAAATCTGACTTGCTGTCTTGCACTCCATACTCACAGGTATACCCTAGCTCAGGAACATGGTGATCTTATCAATCTCCATGATTGGTATCAATCTTTTAAAGCGAACATTTCTCAGCGAACCGTTAAAGAGGGGCGCAAGACGAAGGCTTCACCATCTCCTAAGAAAAGAAAGACTACTGTTGAACCCAAGAATATAACAGAAGCCTCTGCTCAGTATCCTCTTTATGGCATAATTTTACTGCTTGCATCATATAGAAAGTTGATCTTTCCGTTCCAATGTACCGTCTATATGTTTTTGCATGGTCAAATATATGTGTATGCAAAACTTGGGAGAAAACCATAAATCGGAATCAGAACCATACTGAAGAGGTACTGGTATACTCGGTTCCTTTTATCGCCAAATGAAAAGGGTTTTCGGTCCAGTCTAAACACATTTTTTATCTTTTACTTTAGTCTAAAGATGTCACTTGTGTAAGAAGTTAAGCTTGAATAGCTTCATCAAAGTTTGAGGCCGGTTTGGGACCCAAATGGTAACAGAAAGTCTTTAAGTCTCAGTTTCCTCAAAATTTTGGTTCAGGTCTGGTCTCATTTTGTACTGCCACCTCTAGTTACGTCATATGCTTTGTGTGGCTTTGGAATCGTTAACCTCATCTTGTACAGAGCGCGATTTTGCAGGGCAGTCACAGAACTCCAAATTACCGGTCTGCTTCGGATGCCAAGCAAGAGGCGTCCTGATTATGTGCAGAGGGTGGCCTTTGGACTATAGATTTTGAGCTGCCATGATCATGTTGTACACCGGAGCCACAACGAGTTCACTTTTTTCTTTTTCCTATACTTAATAGTTCGATTTTAGTCATGAAGTTGATTTGTTTCATATTAAGTAGTGTATATATTATTTCAGCTGCGAACATTTTTAGCTCTGGCCCTGTGTTCTTAACTTCTATTGTAGTAAAAAGGAAAGTGGTTGGAACAAATGATTGATGTCTTTAGCATTTGGGTTTGCAAATGGTCAAAAATGACAATGGGGTTGTGTTTAGTATACAAAGACAACTTCCATAGAAATGCAAAGCAAGTGGGTTGATACAACAACTGCGCTGCTACAAGTATTTGATTTGATAGAAATCAAAAGCAATTTATGCAACTTTTGACCTTTGGTTCACTACTTCCTTTGGAGGTTTATTGTTTTCTTATTACGAGGTTTAACAAATAACTTATTTCTTGCTGAATCTTTTGTCTTTAAAAGTTGCAAATTATTTATATAAATTTTTCATTTTTTTTTCATTTACGTTATACAAAGATCATGTTTGTTACAATATAAGTTAGTCTCTATATCCTAAAATAAAGTCTCATTTCAATATGTACATAATACTAAAGAAGTTATATTCCTAATCAATAATATCTCATCTTTACCAATTAACAATTAAAGTCTTTTCTGATTGTTTGTACAGTTATTTTGGTACAACTTAAAAACTAGTTACTGAGACATTTAATTTGAAATGCATAAAGTATAACCCAAATTATAGGTACCTTATGTGACTTTTATATAAATACAGGGAGATTAATGTAAATATTAGAAATCCTTGTTATGTACCACAAGTACTACATAAACAGACACTCCCCCGTTTGGTATATTCAAATTCAAAATTCAAAAAAGTAGTCAAAGCATAAAATTAGGGTTTCATAATCCAAGAATCAACAATTCAAAATGGCTTCATCTGCAGACATGAAAGGATTTTACAAGCAGAGGAAGAAGAATGCAGGAATCAGTAAGCCTTCAGCAACCAAATCAAAAGCAAAACCGAAAACTTCTGCGAGTTTTGGATCGAATACTGCGCAACCTCCTGCTCTGATCGCCCACGGTTCTCCTGATCTTCAAGGTGAATAGATTAAACTTATTGAATCACAATTCTTAATTATACATATATAATATTCCACATGTACAGTTAGGGTTAGGGTTTCAGGACTTTGAAATTAGGGTAAATATTATGAAGATAAATTGAATACTGTCAGTGATAGAATTTGATGTATCTATTGGTTTCTAATGATTGCATAAAACTTTAACATCTATTGATCAATATTGTATTTACAAATATTTAGAACTTTTTGAATCTATTGTGGTAGTTTGTATGGAGAGTGCCGTTTTCAGTTGAAAATAACCAGTTTGATTTGCAGTAGCTGAAATTATTTTTTAATTTATTGTGATAATATGTATCGGATAGTGCCATTTTCAGTTTTCTTTGCTGTAGAAGTAATTAGAGATTTATGATGTATTTGAAGTTGAAAATAGTTTTGTTTTTTTAATTTGAGAATTTTGAAATGAAGGGTTTTGAATGATGCTGAGTGTATTATATTGATTTTCATGTATTGACAGAGAATCGTGATGCAAATGAAGAAGTGTTGAGGCAATTTGACATGAACATGACGTATGGGCCGTGTGTTGGGATGAAGAGAATGGATCGTTGGAATAGGGCTGTTAGACTCGGATTGAACCCCCCTAAAGATGTTCACCGTCTCTTGACATCTGATTCCAATGTTTGTGCTGACTCATTGTGGGACGCCCGTGTTTGAAGTTTAAAAAGGCAATCTGTGTGTCTAGATAGGCTTTGTTGTGTTTGTTGCCCTGTACAGTGTCTAGCTGACTTGGGCTTTGTTCTTGTTATGTTGTCTTTGACATGGTTAAAATTATCCTTGCAATTAAGTATCAACGTCTTCGGCCGTTTTATTGTCTGCTTTTCTCTGTTATGTTAGAATCAGTTGTATGTTATATGAAGTATGGTTTTTGGTAACAGCATGTAACTGCACAAGTGTTTGTTTCCTTTCTGATGCAAACCAGTTAATGAAAAAGTCATTGTGGTTCCAGTGTTTGCACTTGTGAGATGAACTATAGTATCATTTACTGTTCTAGCTAACAATTGGATGAAACAATATAACCGAACGTAATAAATTACAAGAAGGATCAGATGAATAGATATAAATCCTAAAACATGTGGGCGATAAATAGATATGTATAATGTCTTTAGTCTGGATGACTCCAACAGGTCTCTAGTAACGGCGATCATGGTAATAACTAGTTCTCACACAATCATATTCCATTTGTGCATCTTTTGTTCTACGCATAGACATAAACACCCACTAAATATATAGCACCTGCAAACACACCTTCTGAAATCCATGTAATGCTTTTACATTAAAGATCAATACATCATCTCTGTATATGTCGTATGCACAACACAGTGGGCCGTGAGCAATGAAATCATTATGCAGATATTGTTTTTGCACCAAGCCTCCTTCCTTACATTTCTTTCTTTTTGGTTTCGAGTTGTGGGGTCTCCGGGATAAACGAAGACCAAAACAGAGGTACAACAGTGCACGCCGCCTGTATTAGAAGCCCTTTCTGAAAACCTGAAAAATTGTTCTCAGTGACCTCAACATAAGATGCGAGTGCAACCCCGAGATATCCACTTACAATAAATGCCAATGCTATAGAAGACATGGCAAATGCCATTAAAGATCCTTCACAACCAGGTGGGCATAGTTTTGCCATTAGAACACTAAAAGGTAGAATTTTGAAGAAATATAAAACCTCCAGAACTCCAGAAACAACCACAATGTATAGTGAGTCTTGTATCCCCATCGATCGATAAAACCCTTTCACAAATAATGCATCTGATACCATAAAAACAGCCAATGTTCCTTGAATCGATGAAATCAGTTTTCTTGGTGGGATAGATGACAAGTGTCGATTATATACAACACCCCATAACAGCATAGCTACCTGACCAAACATCTTTGAAATCCCAAGAACCGATGACTCCATCTTTAGGTGTTGCGTTTGATAGAAGAACATGGTGCTGGTTAAGGCTGGAATTATGGCGTAAGATGCTGCAAACCATATTATTAGGTTATAAATCTCGGGTTTTTTAAGAACCATTACAAGCTCTGAAAGCTGACGTTTTATACCATGGTTAGACTGGTTTTTTGGTAAATTAAGTGCTCTCTCACTTATGGAAATAGTGATAAAGAACTGAAGAGTCAGAAGGGTTCCGAAGAACAAGAACATCGATCGTGGAGAAAATTGATCAATAGAAATCCCGCCTAGAAGGTTACCCATAACACCACCAATCGATGCAGCCACCCATACAAATGATGGGAGATCTGAATTGTTAGTGGGTTGTTTCCCACATTCTGCAACTACAGCATCATTTGCAACCTCAACTATGGAAGCACCAAGGTTTCCGAGAAGGAGATAAACAGTGATTGTGAAGAATGAAATGGTCGAAGAGGGTGAAGATGCTATGGCGAACCATGATATAGCTTGTAACAGAGCTGCAAAACATGATCACAATAGCATTCATCAATATCTGATTAAGCAGGCACACATAAGGTTGTGTTAACCTCTAGACCACATGAGTAGAGGTGACAAGATAATAAAGACCAGACAGCGGGTCATATTTTAAAATGGGGTCAAAATGGGCCATGCAAGCTTTGTCCATACTGACAAAATAAAGTTTTATAAATGATTAATGCCTTAGATATAATTACAGAAACAATATTGTTCATACAAATAATCTAAATCTTATAATAAGAATGATTTAGAGAGTCATATACGTTAACAGACAAAGACATACTTTGGCAGATTTCTAACCAGTACGACCCGTTAAATATATAACAAATATCCATGTTAATGCGACAAATGAATATTTAATACAGGAACAAAAGCACATGTACTATATAAACATATAAGTAGTACTAGAAAAGGGTAACATTGATCATTTACATTGTTTTCAATCGCTTCAACATAAAGATATATCAGTTACACACTTAAACTACAGATATGAGTCACTTTGCCATCCAAGGTAAAGTTCAAATGGTCACACTCTTGCTTCTAATAAATTTTTTATAAAACATAGATCATGCACCATTCCTGCTATACTAATAGCTAAAAAACATATTTTAGGCACTAAAAACTTCAAATTCATTCACACAAATTTCTTTGAAAGAACAAGTCATCTTCAAAGTTTTCTTTCATGTCAAACCTAATACCATCATTTCCACATTATGAGAAAGTAACCACTTTTTTCTTATTATTAAATGATGATATGGATTGAAATAAAGTTTATAAAATATAATCACTCAACAAATAGTACATACTATATGCATAATTATGAACACACACAACCACAACAGCAAACATAATGAATGTTTGATAACAAGACGTAGATCGTACCTCCAAACGCGATATAGGGAATTCGATGTTGTCCAAACACATAAAACGAATCAGACACAAGCCCATAAAACGGTTTCGCAACCATTGGTAAATTAGCAGAATTCTGTAGAATTTGCAACGTTGATGGATCGACACGTAAACCGTCTTTTAAGAAGAATATAACTGCCATCCATGGAAAACATCGAAATCCTTGCATCCAAAACCCTAACCCTAACAACATCTTTACTCTGTTTCCTCCTTGTGTTGATGATCGTGATCGTTTTCTGTGATATTTGATGGTATCATTACTTATTTTTGTGATTGCTTCGAGTTTGTTTTCGGTTGAAGATTCCATTGCCGGTGATTGGTTTCCGACGAATTGGCCGGAATTTTCGTTGGTTCTGTTTGATTTCGGGTTGCCGGGAAAGAAAATGATTAGATTTAGAATTAGAAGATACTAAAATAAAAAGGAGCAGAATTTTTGTGTGTTTTTGGTATATACGGTTTCCGACAGTGGCAGAGACAAAAGTTTGTGAATAGTGGTGTTGTAAACCCTGAGGTTTCAAAGTTTTGCAAAAACAGCCCCCGTGTAGATTTTATCTTTTTTTATACTTATTATTAATTATATATTAATTATTTTATATTTATTATTATTATCCATACGACCATACGTGTACATATTATTATAGAAATTATGTGAGAAACATTAACCTTTTACTAGAAACTTCCTATTATGTTTCATTAATAATAATCTTGTAGTCATGGAGATAATATAAAACATTTACAGAATTTGACTTAGGTGTGTGATTTTGTTTAAATAAAATTATCATCACCATAAAAAAGGTAGATGTCTGAAGCGTATTATTTTATTATTATTGTTTTCTATACTCACTACGGTTTGTTACATATTTTACTATATTGATGTATTGGCTAGAAAGGCTCTGACCGGGGTCAAAGGACAACACGGTTGCAAAATCCGGAACAGTCTAATTTCAATATATTGAAAATTAGTTTTTGAACGTTTAACTTTCAAATAACTGATACTTTGGTCATCAGGTTTACCGTTTACATAAACATAATGCAAACACACACATAAACAATATGCAATCTGACTTTATGCCAAAAACGTATTGATCTTCCCCGGTTTTATCATGAGGTGAATTTCGTGAAGTTAGACACTTGTGGAGTCGAAATATCTCTTTTGGAAAAAGATACATACACGATTCATAGAGATTTATCGAATTATATTGAGATCGTTCACCCACTTTACACCAAATGTCCAACATAACAGGTAACAACCATCAACGTCTCCTCCATCCTCACTAATATCGATCATTATGGTTTTTTCACTCGTATAAAATAGGTTCCACATGAAAAAATCATGGGAAACAAAGGGTCAGTCTTTCATAAAGAGACCTTGTTGGATCATAAAATACTAATCTATAATACATGATGGTCTATAATAGAAGAGACAGCATTGATGATGCCTACTTCACTTGTTCGGTTGCGCAATTCAAACAGATCGTTTGTCCTAGTATTCTAGTAAAATGTCAATTTTCTGTATTTTCATCTAACAAAAGAAACGGATATATAATGTTATACATATACTTTCTTAGCGTAAAGCATGTTGACATGTATAAAAATTGATGAGGATAGATAAAGAATGGCCAAACAATAACAAAAAGAATGATAAACTAAACCGAATTCTCTAAGGTGAGAAATTCTCGTATTAATCAAAAGTCCGAGCATAAAAACTTAATAAAACAAATCCTAAAAAAAAGAGGCTAAGGAACCCCACACAAAGATAATTACGAAACAAAAAGAAACAATGTCTAAAAGTTCAAAATTAACCCTGAAAAATAGTAAAATAACATTTTTAGCCCTAGAACTAGCAAGGCAGCAAAGTGATGAGTCTTGATCGTTGAACCGTTTCGAGTGACCATGCAAACAACTTAATCTGCCATTGAAATCTATTTCGGCAAAATATGCTCAAAGTGTATTTGTCATGTTGACTTTTTACGTTGACTGCCATGTTGACTGAATTATTGACCACCATAATAGAAAGTGAGGTAGACACAACTTTCTTAACGACTATATGATGGTAATTCAATTCTTTTCGATTATTCATGTGTCGGAATAATTGTATCAAGTTTGATTTAAACATACCTCTTAATGTAGTTCTCACATATATTTTCAAGCTTGTGAATTTAAAGAGACGAGTTATTTGAGTTGGCATGATTAGATTACTACCTCATCATATCAAATCAAAAGTGTTGGCACAGTTATTTGTTTGATTATGGTTTTAGCAATTTGGCTATAAACCCTAAAGCAAGCCAGGTTATGACAGAAAGAATGTATGGAAGCATTCACAATTCATTAGCTTCAACATAAGCATTGATATCGCCTAAAATACATAATTATCAATATCAAATACGTGGCCCAAAGACAATTGGAGCTAAAATTGATGCAGGGCCGATTATATTTTAGTAAAAAGTTTGTTTCTTTTGGACCATGCTATATTGCTATGTATGAAAAAGAATTTTGGAAAACGGAGCCTACTCATGAACAAAACCGGGTTTTCACCCAACCCGACCCGACCCAAAACCCGAACCGGGTTTTGATCAAGAAAGTCAAAAACCGGGTAGGACCCAACCCGAACTGGGTTTTTGACCGTGTTTTGGGGGGGTTTTTGACCGGGTTTCCAACCCGACCCTATTTCAACCCGGGTTTAACCCGATTTCGAATTCTAAAAACCCTACCCAGGTACGTACCCGTCGGGTATTCAAAAAACCCGAACCGGGTAGGGTCAAACTGGGTTTGAGCGGGTCGGGTCTTCGGGTTTGAAACCGGGTAGGGTTTAAAACCCGGTTTTTTTGTTCAAGCCTAACGGAGCCAGATAACAAAATCTTGGAGACCAGAACTCGCAGGTGCGACATCTCAGCCAGTCTCGAACGAGCCATCAAAAAGGGGCGGATGGTGGAAAATTTCAGATTTTTTTTGTTGCCCTCTAGTCGCAACCCTATGGCACCCTGCAATAATGTCAGCATCCTGCGACGTGCTCTCAAAAATACCCGCAATCGTAACAGAAGCTTACATATTTTGAGGGGCAGTCCAGGTCGTACTCACATCGCCACCATGTCACACTCTAACACCACACATCGTAGTTGTCGCAGCCTCCAACAATGTTGCAGTGAGTCAGTTTGGGTTTTATTTGGTATACAAAAGGGCAACAATCACTCGAAGACCCAATAAATCAACTTTTAATAAAAAAATCACATTATTATTAACAGAATATAACGTTTTGTAATAAAGTCGACACAACTCTACCTAGCCATGCCATAACTAACCATTTTGACATGTTACACAACCCATCCATTATTCTACCTCTAAATGAAAAACTTTCCTAAATTCATACTACCGGTTTCAAGTCATCAAACTAAAGCCCAGCAGCAATATAAAGACTTCTCATTCTGAACACGTTAATTTAGATCAACAAGCAGAAATTTTACAATGAGCCACTTGTAAACTAATCCATTTGAGTTGGATTTATTTTATAAAGAGATAATGTTCCAATAAACAAAAGATATTCAAAAGTTTACAAAGGCACTCCTCTCACTGTTGCATACAATAAGTTTCTAGCAGCACAATCTGCAAGGGCAGGAAAAGAAAGGTAGTTCAACCCTACAACTACAAGAAGTAACGGTTAAGATATCTTAAGATAGATATAAAAAAGTCACGTCCTGGAAGTAAAGTAGATATATGTGAAACTAGGAAAAAACTAAGAAAAATATAAGTACATTCAAACTACACGGTTGTCAAGTGTATAAATCATGAATGAATCTAAAGTAACACATGACTCATAACAGAAACAGATAATTTAAACAATTAGATAACAAGTTACTATAGTTTTTCTAACCATGGTATATATTTTTGTCTCCCAAGGTGAATTTTTAGTTTAATTTGAGATTTAATTGTATTTCTTATAGATTACTAGTGAAAGACATAACATTTGTGATCATATCTGACATACCAATTGTTCATTAATTTTTTTGGAGAAAAGTTGTTTTGGGTGCAATCAACCCGACCGGTTCCAACATACACTAAATAATTGCCCGTTCCTGACCTGCCCATTCACCAACGTTAATTGTTCGATCTTATTTCAAAATGACACGTTTTGACCCAAATTCATTTGAACCCTAACCCCTTTTGACATGTTACCCGACCCAATCATTTTGCCACCTATATTTATTACTTGTAAGACAACTAGGAAGTAGAAACGAAATCATATGCTCAAATAAGAGGAGAAGGAAGCAAATAAAATAACGTGTAACAGAACAACAAAAGGATACAAGGGTGGATACAGATTTGCATAAACTGCTGAAGCCTGGATAACTTCCTACTGCAAGTTTGGTGAAAGATGTCACAACTTTAAATTACCACATGCTCATTATTCATTAACAAAGAGGAAACGACTGAAATTAAAAGTTCGAGCACATACCTCCTCCTACAAGATGATGTTTAAAGACCAATAAACTTGGTCAATCACACTACATGTCAATTTAGAGATCATAATCATCAGCATCTTGAGCATTTGAAGGATCATATCTGTCCTCAAATTCATTGGATATAATGGAGGATGATCTAATGTCCTTGTGCTCGCCTCTTTGGCGATTATCATATGACCTGCTATGACCTCTATCAGGGCTTGAATAATCGCGTTTTTTGGAGCGCTTATGCTCATCTCGTTGCCCATGATCATGAGAGCGGCTACTACTTCTATGTCGATCATCATTTTTGGAGATATATTCTTGATGTTTTCGGTCACGTCTGTGTTTGTTACTTTTGTCTTTGTTATCATCTTCAAATCTTGCAGATCTCGTACTGACATCAGAAATTGATTCTTTCTGATATTTGTCTTTGAACTCATCACGTATGTGTTTATCAACATGCAAATTACTCATGGAAGAAGGTTCAGATGCAAGGTTTGTGGGATCTATAGTTGGTTGACCAGACATGTTTGCATGCTTTATTTCTTCCATGTATTCATCAATTATATCCCTCATGACCTTTTAATATAGAATATAGAAAATATTACAGAATAAAAAATTAAGAGTGGGTCGAGTGTAAGTGCTATGGGAAAAAAAAGTATTATGACCCAAATAAACAAGCCTATTTGCTCACCTGTGTGGTGCTTCTTTTCATTTTCTTGCCACGATATGACATTCTTCGCCTTTTGTAATCCCTTTCTTCAGCTAACAATTCCTCTCGTGACTTATTTTTATTTGCATCCTACCAAACCAAAAGAGATATTGAGACGGAAGTATACAGAAGAAAGAACATTCAAACTTCCACCCAATAATGAACTGATGCATACAGTGCAAATACATTTTGATGGTGCATACATATAACATGATTTTTTTTAATAACACCAAAGAAGCTGTAGGTCAATTGTAATAAAAATATGCAACTTAACATCTTAACCTACCTGGTTACCTCCCCGATGCCAAAGTACCCCATCATGTTCAATTATAGATCTACAATTTGGACGTTTTTTGCGCTCCTCTTCAGCCATCTTTGATATAAATTCATGTTCTTGCACTCTGCAATGGCGTAACATTGCTCAGACGTTTTTTCACATAATACATTTATACAGCTTTAATAACTTCAGATGGTCATAAATATAGTACCGCATCAAGGATTCAGAACCACATACTTAAATGAACTAGCAATTGACTTCACTAAGTGAATATAAACTGGAACAAATGTTTCAAGTAAATGTAAATACCTTTGATAACTCGGAACAAACCACGATCCACGTATGGCTTTAATTCTTGTTTCAAACACGGATCGTTCATATAATGCAGCAACAGCTGCTGCTACCTGCGAAACTAAAACAGCTCCCATTCTACTTCCATCTTTTGCCTCACTAAAACCAACAGATTCACTACCCTTTTTCTCACCAAAAACAAACAAACATTTCGATGAAGCAATCAGTAACGATTGCTTCAAAATACTAACCGCAAACAACTTCCCATTAACTTCACCATACAATATAGCAAGCTGTGAAGCCAACCACACCAAAACTCTAACCAAAACCGGACACTCAAACCGATAACTACTACCCGTCGTCTCTCCTTTAGATACTGACACCAAATACGCAATGGCTTCCCTAGTTACAGCTTTCATACTTAATTTAACTAACAGCAAAATATGATCCCTCATAAACACATCAATCACAACACCATAAAAAGGAGAATTCACCAATATCCATTCCATTAAATCCTTATTATGAGATACATAACAACATACAATTACGCGTAAAACACCATACGAATAGAAAGAAGGATAATCCTTCCATTGATTTATCTCGTTTCTAACGTTCCAGTATCCAGAAGGAAGTAATTCAACTATATTAGAATCAAAGCTACTTAACAAACAATCAATAGTATGTCTCATATCATCAGCATTACTATTACTATTACTATTACTCTTACTAGTATCACATTCAGCTAATAAAACAGCAGGCAACGTAAGCATACAATCGGCATTACTATTACCATTAGTACTGTTCTTATCGTTATCGTTACGCGGAAATGAAACAACCGCTGGACAATCGCGATAGAAGAAATCTGATTCAAGCGAAGTGTGATGATTATTTAGTGATATACAGAGGTCTGTTTGAGTATCATATGAGTTGTGTAATTGATTAAGTGATGGAGATTGGAGTGATTTAGGGTAATGAAGGGAGTTAAGGAGTGTGAGATCGATTGGTGCAGGGGAGGAAGGGCAACGGAGGTGGTGGTGGAAGAGGGAGGTGGGAGGGATGCGGTGGTTGGAGTTGTACGGACAGGTGGCGGCGGCGGTGGTGGTGGTGGTGGTTGGGAGGAGAGTGGAGAGGGAGGTGAGGGTTGATTTGGACAGGTGGATGAGGTGTTTTAGGGTTGAGAGTGTGGTGTGGAGATTGGGTGGTTGTGTAGGGTGGTTAGTGGTGGTGGCGGTGTTGTTGTGGTGGAAGGGCGGGAAGAGGTTAGGGTTAGGGTTAGGAGGTGGAGGGAGGTGGGGGAGGGAAGAAGATGAGTCCATTTGTGATCACAGAGTAACCGCGAACACCCCTTGAACATTATTATTATTATTACACGGCTCCCAACGGTACATGGGTGACTTCCGTGGCTTCCGTCGGCAAACAGAAAGGAACCGACGTTGTTGGCACGGGGCGTCGGTTTCCTCACATCGGTAGTTTTCGTCGGCAAACCGAAAAAAAAAAACGTGGGGCCCACTTCGCTTTCTCTCTTTTTGTCCGATTCTTTCAACGGCTTGAAAACAAAAACAAAAAAAAAGAAAAGATAATGAGGTATCCGTTGGGGGAGCTGGGCAGTAGCCAAAAAACAAACAAACCATAAACACCATTTTTTCACCACTATATACACACCATATGCACATCAAATTTTAACCTATTTTCACTCAATATATTTACATCACTTTTAAACAATCTTTAACCCACTCCCACTTCACACAAAAAAACATATTCACACACAAATTAAACAATATTCCACCACCAAAAAAATGAGACGCAACCAATCAACCGGCGAAGATATGTGGAACAATTTAATAACCAATCCCATACCGAACACACCCCATAATCCAACTTCACCGACGGCCACATCTTCCGCTCAATCGAGCAACTCGTCACCAAGTCAACCCCCCGGTTTTCACAATACGCGACACAATTTCAAGGTTATCAAAATTACCAAAACTACCAACACTACCAACACCTTTCACCATATTCTTCATTCCAACAAACTCCACCACCATTCCATCAAACTCCACCAACATTCACTCAAACTCCACCACCATTTGGAGACCAACGATTTTTAACCCAACCATCCTCCGCTTTCTCTTCATTTCCACCTACTCCAATTACTTATCCACAATTCGGAAACATCAACACTCCACCCGAACCCGATAAAGAGCCCGAAGAAGACGAGGTCGAACCCGTGCCGAACCCGAAGCCGAAAAAAGGAAAAGGAAAAGCAAAAGGTTAACCAAAAAGGGTTCAAGTTAGATGGTCCGACGAAGAGGCGCTAATATTATCCGAACATTGGATTCACCGTTCCGAGATTTCAAATAAAGGGGTTTCACAAAGCTTCGAAGCTTTTTGCGACAAAGTTTTAAAGGATTATAATACGGTTGCACCTCAAGAACGTAATTTGAGCCAACTTCAAAGAAAGTGGAACAAAATTCGTAGCGACATCAAAATTTTCATTGCCATCTACAAACATCTTACCAATCCTCGTCAAAGCGGGGCAAGTGATACCGACATTTTGAAGGGGTGTCACGAAGCGTTTAAGTCTCAACAAAACCGCGCCTTCATATACGAAAAATGTTGGAATGTACTACGACTTTGTCCGAAGTTTATGGAAAATGATGGAGTCATGAGCCGACAACCAAGCCAAGCCGAACTAGAACAGATTAATCTTGGTGACGATATGCCTACTTCCGAGCCTCTCACGACTAACATGGAACGGTTGTTCCAAGACGACATTATTCGTCGTCCGCCCGGCCGAGCTAAAGCCAAAAAAAGTCAAAAAAGTTCGGGTTCGAGTGATGCCGCTACTTCTTCGCATAGTTTGAAAGAAAAGGAACGGCTAGCCAACATACAAAGCCGCGCAAGCACAACAAAAAACATTGGCCACGATCAAGGGAAATTCGGTCACAAAAACTATATTAAAATCGTGGAAGATGTTGTATAAAAAATACCGAGCGGCCTTAAAGACAAGGAAAAAAAGATGCTCGAGGAAGTGCGAAAAACCGTTGTCGATAATTATGAAAATGATTATAAAATGGTTTTTGGTCGCGATTTGGGTTCGGGTTCGGTTCAAGTCACTGATTCGGACGAAGACCGAGTGGGTTCGGACGATTCGTAGTAGACGACTAGTTATCTTTTTAATTTTCAAGAAATGTATTTTTTTTTAGGAATTGTAACATTTTTTAAAATTTTTTTAGGAATTGTAACGTTTTATTTTTATTTTAATGTAATGTTTTTAGTATTAATAAAAATGTTTTATTTAAGTTTGTGTTTTAAATAAATAAAGAAATTAGTGTGTGGGTCCCAAAAAAGAGAAGTGATGTTAACTGATGTTTTACTGTTGACAGGGTAGTGTCAGTTTGTGTCAGTTTTGGAAAAAGCTGATGTGGCACTGATGTGGCACCAACTGATGCGTCAGTTGGTATTCACCATTGGAAGGGGTCTTACTACCAAATTAATGTTGCTTGCAAATATTTTTCTTTTACATTATTCTAAGAGGAAAAAAAATACAAAGAAATATAACTTTTACCTCTCCTTTTAATTAAAAACTAGCTTATAACCTGCGGAATTCGCGGGTCTCAATCATAAATATGTATATAGATGATTTACGAAATATAGATTGAATTCCTATGATTTATATGTATGATGTAATATTTTAATTTTTTTTGAGAGTACAAATTTATAGATTGAATTCCTATGATTTACAATTTTTATGTATGATGTTATAGCTTCAAAAATAATACTAATATTTTATATTTCTATTACGGCTATGCAATACGAAGTGTGCTTAGTCTTTTTTGCCATGTGAATTATTTTTTTGTTGTCATCATAGCAAGTGATGATTGTTTAGTCGTTAGTATTTGTTGCACTCGTTAGTATCCATGTTATCTCTATCTATTCGTCCGTCAGCATCATCATCATCAGATGATGAGAATCTTGATGATTCCATCTATGAGAAAACCTTTAAGTATATATTCTTATGTATGAACTAATAACTCCAATTTTACCTCGGACTATTACTAACAACAAATGAGGTTGCATTTTAGAAAAATAGTAATCGGCAAGTGCTACTCAATATGGTAGATGAAATATGGGTTTCTAATTTGAAATACGAAATGTTAATACGAATAAAATAGGTGATCTAAAACGTTAGGAGATATATTAAATTATCTTTGTGAAATATTTGATAAAAATATGACCACTGAATGCAACATCTTTGAAGAACGTAATGAAATCTCTAATCCTTATCTCGTATACTCTTAATACTATATTTTATTTCCTCCAACATGAATCACTGTATTTGAGACCATGATGATATACGAAACATAAAAGTATTATTGTTGTTGATATATACAAAACCTTTGAATATCAATTTGTGACTACTGTATGTTGAAATATGAAAAGACCCGCGGTTATAAAGGTAAAAAAAACGTTTATAAATCGGGGATTCTAGTCATAATTAGTTGGCAATTTATATGAAATTTCATAATATTAATTGGTTGACAAATGGGGTGATCTTCTCATATCATGTGGATATATATATCTTCAATAACTTAGTTTTTACCTATGTTTGTTTTGGGCCGAGCAAACCTTATTTTCTTTGAAAAAAATATGAGATTTCAAATTTATTTATTTATTTATTATTTATAGTATTTTTTTATCATCAATAAACTATGGGTTGTGAAAAAAAAACTATTTCCGTAAAATAAGAAAATAACCGCCATATACAACACTTTTTATGCATGTTAACGATAACCCTAAATGTTATGTTTAGAAAAATATTTTATATAATATGATATTATTTAATACACTCAAAATATATTACATCTAGAAATATGCTTAATAAGTTAATAGAAACTCATATAAAAATACAGAAGATCAAAGGTTTGTTTCATTTTATTTGAGTCACTATATATCTTTTTATATATATCACCCATGAAAGATGATAAATATCCGGGAAATAAATTTGAATTATTAATTCTTTTAATTAGTAATTAGTAATGAAGGGATGTAAGTATGTAACATAAGTAGGCGATTCTTTTGTTTGAAAAAATCAAATGTTTGATTTTGTAATTACTCTGTGCCTACATCTAGCAGGATGCAAATGGGTTACTATTGAATGAATAGTGCCCCAACAACTTTTACTTTATACCCCTTATTTTTAGCACTTTCATACTTTGTACCCTTTACCTTTTATTGACTCTTTATTTACTACCTCTGGACTTTTATTACTTTTACATTTTCTACCCAGCAATTTTTCACTTCCTCCTCCTTCTCTTTTAGAATTTCTTTATTTTTTTACCTTTAACTTTAACCTATTTTTTCATTTTCTTCGTCCCAAGTTTTAATACTCTTCTATTTTCTACCTTTACCTTTTAACATTTTCCATTTTTCCCCTTTATATTTTACTTTAGCTTTTTTCCCTTTTTTTTTTTTTAACTAATAGCTTATTATTTTTCTCTCTTTACTTACAAAATAATTCTAATAATAACAAAAAAATTAGGTTATAATATTTCATGTTTAAACAATTTTTTATTTTAAAATATTATTTTTTACACCAGAGTATGTTATTAATTTTTTTTTTTCGATTATACATACACATAAATGTTGGCATGGTAAAAAAATTAACCATAAACACATCATATTTTATTTAGATAAAATTTTTTTTTGATATTGAATTTTAAAATTATTTTAATAAAATATTGTCTTATCTTATAATATTTTTTTAACAACAAAATCGTAAAAATTGTACTACTTTAAATTTTTTCAATTGTACGCATACATATATATTCTATATTGGAGTTTAAAGAAATTTTTTTTAACCCCGTCCAGTTCGATACACCAAACAATAATTCCAATGTTGTTTGACAAATTACCCAAAAGAAAAAAAAGGTTAATACTCTTTAAAAGTTGGTAATTATCATATTCAATTTGAAGGTTACTAACATATGGAGTAATTATATATATTAATCATATATGAGAATGCGCAAATAACGGTATTTGTAATGGATCATAAGTTACACGGTATAGAGTATAATTTTTTTTTAATTACATTTTTGGTTTCATATGAAGAGATTATCTTTATATTACAAGTATCACAATCTCTTACATGTTATAAAAAATTCAGTGAATAGTAACAATGTCATTTTATTTTATCAATTACAAAGTTACATATCTATATAAAAATGTATTCTTTAAATGCTTAAAGTATTCTATCAGTTCAATTAAAATTTTGTACTTTAACAATGTTTCTTTCTAAAGGTTTATTTTTAGTATCGGTTGAGATTAAAAACCCCATATTAATTTAAACCAGTCGATATACATAAATGATAAATTTCAATTTGAGCTTTAAAGAGTGATTTCATTTTTATTATGTTTATTAAATATTTGGAGTTGTAAGATATGTTATGAACTACAAATAGGTTAATTTTCAAGGTGATAAAATATTTGAAGTTGAAAGATATGGTATGAACTACTTATATAAATCTTAAACAATTTTAAGTAATTTTGTAATCGGTAAATAAAAAAATATACATATAATTTAAAGCAAACACCGTAAACATTTTTGGTACTTTTATTTTAATGTTTTGTCATATAAAATAATTGATCAATGAATTGAACATGGAGTTTACATACATACAAAAACTCTTTAAACTATTCGAATATCCGAATTCGACTACAAATAGAACTGTTATGACTTTTAAATTGCATATATACCAAATTATATTACAAACTAATATAAGTATTTTTGTTCCGTCGCAACGCGCGAGTTAAAAACTACTCGTTTAATGGATAATAAGTAGGTGATTTGAATCTATATCTATATCTATATATATATTTAAAAGAAAAGGCTTGGAAGAATCCCCACCCTTAATTAGGAGATAATCCTTTATTAAGCCACCATTAGATAAAACAATGACATCATTAGCTTTATTAATTGTGTTACAAATTACTAAAATGCCCTTAATTAAATAAAATCCTAAATTCAAATAACATTGAACCCTAGCCTTTTTCCCTTTCTTCTCCAACACACCTCCCCTGCCATCACAAACCACCTGCACCATTTGGGCATCTCCGGCTCACACCACCACCCCACCGGAACCAAACCATCACCACCACACCACCACACCACCGACCTCCGCCACCCACCTCCAATCTGAGCGCCGCCACTCATCACAATCGACCTCAACCACCACCACAACCCACCTCATACGTGAATAATCCCAACGATAAAGTGTTTTCCGGAGCAATTTAACTTCTTTTTATTTTAGCAGAAAATCAAATCAATGGCTTCAATTGCTGATGCTCACCCCGAATTGCGATTTCATTATTCGATGTTGCTTTATTTCTGTATATGCTCATGCTACTAAAAACACTTTTCTTTTCAATTTTTAGGGTCGCACATATAATCCATTTTGCCGAACGACATATTTTATACTGTTCTGGTCTTTGTGAAATTTTATTGATTGTATGATTATATTCCGTTTGATTGATGGATCAGATATCAACCCTAAGAGTTTTATGGTGGCTGCAACTGTTACTTCCTTTAAGGAAACCATAATCTGAACATGGCCTAAAGGTTAGTACAGTCAACGATGTGTTCTGCTTTGTGAAAATTTTTGCACTTGCCATTATGTTTTTGAGGCTATGTGAGATTTTTGCTGAGTGTGTTTAATTGAAGTACTAATGTTTTGTTTTTTGCTTTGGAATGGAATGAATATTAGTAGTTTAGGAAGGATATAGTGTTGCTTTATAAAAAGTAAATATTGTATCAGTATTAATGCAATCAATGTATTAACTAATGACATTTAAATGATCTCAAGCAGGCGGGATGGTAATGGGTTAAGGTATTTTTGTGAGTCTTCTAGATGATCTATTTACATTATGATTTTTTCTTTAAGCTCTTGGATTTTTATCCTTATGTATTATAATTGTTTTGCAGTTTGAATAGCATGAGCGAATTAAGGTATGTTTTAGCCAGTTTAATTGTCTGTTTACACAACCTTGCCAATGACCATCTTTTTGGGCTTGTGAACCTAATGGAGATCAACATTAGGAAAGTTGCATGTTTAATCTTTGACCTGGTCTTTTTTTCCAACTGCGTGTACCCTGGATTGTTCTACTCCTTTATTTATCTTTTTATCATAAGCTTCTATCTTAAAGTTGACAGCCTTTCATATAGTCCATATTTGTTTTGCAAGTATTAAAACATGATAGTCCCAAACGCAACCAATATAAATGTTATATCCCTGTGATACTTTTTTTATTCCCTTGGGGATCGTGGGTATCAAGAGCAGTATTTGCTTTTGTTTTCACTTCTTTTTTCATGTTTTTTAAATATTCACATTACAGTTTATACATATATATATATATGTATATATATTAAGCTATTGTGGTCCTATATTATTTGTAAGAAGTCTCAGAGACTCTTTCTAAGTTCTATAACATATATGTTGTCCATTGGCTATCCTGGATTAGCTTGACTTATATATTAGAGACTATATGAAAATAGGTTTTACTACAAATGTTGAAGAATCTTCAATAATGAGACTATTAAACTAGAAGATTTGGTCTATATCATTTTTAGGACCGTTAATGTAGTCAAATTTTTGAAGCATGAATATATGATTCAAATGTTTCAGGTTGCTTACTTACAGGGAAGGAATTTTGTTCTTGGAAACAAGTTTAACATCTCGAATTACATAAAGCAGGCAACATCTGTACGATTATAGTTTTCTATTGCATCAATTATGTTGGGTCAGATTACAGATTGGAGCGTATTGAAAATCTTCTAAGTGTTTTAGTATTGCTGGGCTAACAAGATTACTACTGTTGGTTAGTATTACGTGTAAATGTTGACTTCTTTTATTCTTTTATGGTCTGTTCCACATGGGTAATAATCCGTAGAGAATAGTTATGTAATGCGTCGTATTCTGCATTTTCAGTTGTTGTTCATGTGTTTCCGTTATTTGAACAAATCAATTCTTATTGACTATTCTACGTTATGTTATTTTTATATCTTTCTTCACATTTATCAAAAAATGTTAATAGCAACTAAATTACAATTACAAAAAAATATAATGCAGAAATCACATTCACAAAAATATGTAACTGTCCCTATTAAAAAAAACAGTCGAGCCAAAAAAATAATAATAACAGATGCCAACTATATACAATTAGTTTCAAATTTAATTTTTTCTTTGGTGCAATTTTCTTAATCCAAACGTAACAAATAGGAAGACTTTAATGTATAGCTTCAAGAAATTGTTTATTACTCAATTGATTAAAAAAAATAAAATTTCTCACGAATTATTGCTACAGTTTTTAAGCTTATTTAACTCAAGTGTAGCCTGATTGTATAAGCAACTCCAATACTACATTAATATCAATCAAACTAAATAATACGATGTACCTATAAACCATTAAGCCATCATTCTAATTATACAAATGCAATCAAACTGAATTGTACGAATTTCACAATTCTGAATCAATTTATAAAAACAATAGTTTATATAAATTTTATTCATACCAGCATGAATAATAATAAGTCACTTTTTTTATTCACTTCCATGGAAGTTGAAATCATAATCCTCCCCATGATCACCTTCATCCTTATGATGGTATTCTTTTTTTTCTATCACTTGCTTATTACGTTCTGCTTCTTCCGTCTCTGTTTCTGCAAGTACTTTCACACCCTCAACATATTAACGATCATGGGAATCCTCATCACATCCATTGTATGTCCCGTCTTGTGTATAATAAGCCTTCCATAACTTATTCATATCATCCTCAACTTGGACCTATATAATTATACGCGTAGTTACATATTTCACTTACTCACGCTTAACATCAATTATACTTTGCATAACTAATTTTTAAACACGCTTACTACAGTTATACATTGAAGACTCCCGCAAATTTTGTTAGCATTGTGTTATCCAATTTATTTAGTTCAATTAGTTGTAAACAAAAAACTACCTATCATAAACCCTTCTTCTTTAGCCAACATAACATTAGGGTAAAAATTAACCAACTTGTGGTGTATCTAATTTAGATGGAAATGATCACTTACTGTATGTAGGACCCGAACAAATTTAGGAAAGCTATTACATTACTATAATAAGATACACAATTATAGTTGTATATATTTGTGCCTTCATTCTTGTGACCTGTATTATTTGTGTGTGATATGTAAGAAATAATACTTATCCTTTTTAACCTTTGGGAGAAAATAATAACAAACCCTTAACAACCCAAAATTTCAGGATACTTGAAATATATCTAGCCCAAAATATCAGGATACTAACAATAAACAATAGAATTACAATGCTTAAATTATGGAAACTGCATATCCCACAGAATAAATGCCTAATATATTATCAAACATATTACACTCACAATAGGGGAACATCAATTGTGTAAGTCTGTTCATTTTCTGTAAAATCTTTTTCCCTTGTATCACTTATATCATTCTAATTGGTTTACCTTTTGACCATATATTTTATGTTCAGTATGGAATACAAGAACGATTTGCCACCTCATCATTTGCCAGGAACTTCTTATAAAGATGAATTAGCTGATCAGAAGGTATGTCAAAATTAAATATTTTTTGATGAAACGTTTCATTGCTTATATAATGTACTTTGTTTATTGCATTTTTCCCACGTAGTGATTATTTCCCCCTTTTTTGAGCCGCAATCTATTAAACACGTCATACATTGTAAGTAGTTAATTGTTTTAGATGACTCAAATATGAAAAAAGTTTACAATTTGTAAACCATTTATTTTTTTCCTTTAGGTTGATGGACTTTGTAAACTTCTGGAACAAAAAACTCTGTCACCAGTAACATTTATATCAATAACATTTTTGATATTGAAATATGGAGTCTCACGCTTGCAACCATCATGCTTACAACACCAACATACAGATGGCCACAATGTAGCACATGTGTACCATACAACCCACCTGTACGTACATAAATGCATAACTATTGTTTAAATACACACTAACGACATAAAAACAAAAGAGACACCCGCAAATTTTGCGGGTTTTAAACTAGTTATGTATAATTAGGGGTAATTAGGTAAATTAAACAAGTCAAATGAGCCTTATTGCATGGAGAATTTAGGAAAAATAGATCAATGGTGAAAAGGTAAGGAGGTTAATTAATTAAAGGGTTGAGATTAAATTTGGAGGGGTTATTTATACATTATCTACATAATTATCTCTTTGTTATAATAATAAAATGGATGAATGGATTGGATAATTGGAATTGAATGAAAACACTAGTATTGTCAATAAGATAAATATAACGTCGAAACGATAAGTTGAAAAATCATAAAAAATGCACCATAAAAATCAGCATTTTTTCTCACCGATTTGTCATCTCACAAGGTATACTTCCGATGAATTTTTTGTATCGATTTTACAAATTTGTATCACATGTGTTAATTATTGGTAACCAACAATATCACATGTGATATTCGATAACAAAACATAAAAAAATTAAAAAAAATCGTCGAAAATGTACATTGTTGGATCTCTAATTGAAGAAAAAAACGTTGATTTTTATGGTGCAATTTTTTATGTTTTTTCGACTTTCTATTTGCGAGATATTTAAGTTTAAAAGATATGAGAAAATCGAGTTTTATGACACGTGGTGCGTTCTTGTTGCTTCATTCATTATCGCATAAAGTTAATTGACTCATTTGAACCTTACTCAATGAATTTATTGAACTAAAAGTTTCTTTTATAATTCAAGATTTCAGTTAATACATTACAAATAAAACTAAATTTTCAGGTATTTAATGTAAATCATTAAATAAAATAAATGCATTATATTTTAAAATCATCACAAATAAAATAAAATCATTATTATATTAATTTTAAATAATAAAGAATTTTTATATTTAATAAATGCATTATATTTGTTTTATTGACAACCCTAAGAGATGCTATTGTCATTTAAAAAATATATATATTTATAAAAATTACTTTACAACTAAGCTAATAGTTTTTCATCAAATACGTGATATATCTCAATTTATGGCTAATCTTTTATGCAAAAACATTTATTTATTATTTAAGGAAAACTTACTTTTCGACAAAGTATCTATTATTTTGAAACACTAAAAATAGCATTACTACTTGTTATTTATAAATTTCATAAAACTAATATTTATAACATCTGGTTCTTATAAATGAACATTATGAGGTTATGAATAAATGTACCTTAAATTTTTATAGTTGTTTATTTATTAAAACCAAGTAATGAAAACCTATAGGTGATCGGTTATGCAATCATATGTTTTAACCAAAATATTTGTATAGATTTTGATTCAAAATAGTTCTTTTGTGCCTTTCTTGTCAAAATATTTATTGTAAAATGTATTCATCGGTTATATTGAACAGTAGTTTATAATATTTGTTTATTTATTTGATAAAATACATATTTGGATATTTGTACTTCATTAATCAATTAGCATACTTGCTTTTTGAGATACATTTTTGGCAAAAAAACAAATTCATCAAGAGAAAGAATAAGTGAGTTTATTATCTAGTCCCTTGAATTATAAATGAATCGATCAGTTTGGAGCCATGGTAGGAGCCCACATATAACTTCCTTCATCGCAAGGCCTTAGGCATCGACATTTGAAAAAAAATTCTGCATACTTCACTAGCTCCGATGCTATATTTAGATTTACATGTATTATTATTACATTTGTTGTCGTTGCAAAATCCAGTTATTAACGTCAAGTCCCTATAGCATATCGGGATTCCTTCCTTGGATACCTCTATCTCGCGCCCTGTAATCAAACAAACATTATGCATTACTTATTGGTATTTTTGTGTACTATAAGTGACAATGTATAATTGTATGATCTTATTCATGACATTACAAAATAAATGATGTAAGTAGGGTAAGAAAATTACCATTAGCAACAAAGGAGCTCAAAAGCATAATGATGGCAAAAATTGACATGTTCTTCATTATAAAATAATATTTTAAAATAGATAACAATAAGATCTCTTTGGTAGCTTCTTCTGTCCACTGCTTTTTTGTTTTGATGGAAATTCTGTCTCATTGGCGGAATTTAAACTAAGGCCATGGACAACCTGACGATATTTTACGTATTGTGATTATATAAATATTGAGGAATTAATCACAAAAGATTACAAAAATAATAAGAATATTAGAGAACAGCTGAACCTGATCAACTGGCAGCCTCATCATCGAGTTCTGTCTTATCATGGATTCAAAAACTCCATTTTCACGACGTATACTGGCCTCAAACTTTTGCATTTCTGTAGAAACTTAATACGGAGTAAAACTTAACAAAAAAAAAACTTTCACCTTTTTAAAAGTATTTTTAGCTTTATATACTTCTATTTCCCGTACAAAAGCAATGTCAGGATAATAAACAACTATTGGAGAGGGCTTCAAAATGTCAAGTACTCAAGTACTTTTTGGACTCGGATTCTTTAGTCAACACGGCATCACTTTTACTTTTACCATCCTTCTTTAAGGAAACAATTTTAGAGGGCTTCTTTTTTTTTTTTTTTCCTTTTTGGGTCCCTTTTCCTCTTCCTTTACTGACTACACAACTTTGAGGTTCGTCTACCACGTTGTTGCCTTTTTTGGCTTGCTTACCTATTTCAGTTGTTGTTGCTAAAATTTCAGTTGTTGTTGCTAAAAGTGCATCATTACTATTCGGTTTGTAAGGTTTTTACTATTCAAATTATGATTTCATATAATAATAAAGACATTCGAACAAAAGCAAAGAACTTGAATATTAATATAAAACTAATTGATACGCTGCGTAATTTCATAACTACATTTATAATAATTTGCAAGACAAAACTAATATACATTTAAGACTTTTACGATAAATGATTAATATAATTTATAATGATATAACATATACATGATATTGTTTACACAATTTGAAAAATATCACCAAATTATATTATTATATGGGTTATTTGGACTATTCAGTTATTATAGTTGTAACCAAAACCAATCCAAAAACTATAAAAATATTCAGTTTTGAACCAAACTGATCCAAATTATCCGAACCGAAAAGTCCAATTCAAATTGTTCAATTGAAAAATTCGGTTTGTCAAAATAGTGAACCCATAAAAACAAAAATGTTATAACACCCCTCTTTCCGTATATGAATATTATATAATTTAACTCGGAAGCGTATATATTTTATGGATAAAACGTACTTTATTAATATACATTATAAAATGTTCATAACTTTTCAAACTTTAATACACAACAGTTTAATTGCATAATTATTTTAAAACCAGACACAATACAGTTCAGTTCAGAATGTATTCAAAACCACAACGCTAGTCGATGTGTTATATAATACTAACTTCTTTAACTTTATTACAAAAGTTATATCAGAGTTCGCAGTTGTCAAACATTCCTTGCCAAAGACTTCAACTTCCTGCCACCCACATATTAAATATAACCTGCAGGAAGTATAAATGTGGGGGATTAGCTCAACGCTAAGTGAGTAAATCAATACACAACAACCCAACTTAGCATAACAAACTTGTGTACAACTAATAACCATATGCACACAACACCTGTTTACAACTTATCACATCACAAACAACTGGTGTCAAAAAGGACCGGTGGTTCCTGAGCAACCTTCTCAAAGAACACTTTAAAACCAACTGCAGGCCCATATAGAGGTTTAATCGACTACTTGGTGCTATTAACCCAAACAACACAGGTTACGACGATAATGATTGTACTAATACCCTGTGTTATCCAACCAATAGCAACCCAAGCCCAGCCCCATGCTGGCCTCTGAATCATCAATGCCCAATGGCAATACATCAATGCACAACGACAATATAATAAGTGATCACATATCTATATATTCATCATGTCATCATATCAGACTAATAGTCTATCCACAGTATTATTACTAATAAACCATAATAATCATGGCAACTAAAACAATAGTAATAATACAATTACCCGTTGTAACAAACCTGTTACAAGTAAATCAAACTGAGGGTTATCGATCCACTCACCAATACCTCAGTAGTCTAATGTCACTGAGTCTTCTGTTTATCTGAAACACAATAGAACAAAACAAGTTAGTAACTTGTCTCATAATCATCATCCTAACATATTTATTCAATCATGTAATCCTTGAAGTCTAAGCAAACAAAAGTTCAATCCGAAACGAAATCAGAAAATGCCAAAACGATGTTTTAAAAATTGAAAAATGCCATTTTCGACCCCTAGATGACCCCGAATGGCCAAAAACTGCTTAGGTTCTTAGAATAGAGCCTTGGTCATTGGACCGTTTCTGAGTGACCATGTGAATTTCAACTCAATCCGAGTTAATGAAATTGTCACTTATCCGTGACCCCGAAAAGACTTGCGCATTTTCAAATTTTGCGAAACAGAAAGTTTTAAAATCTCAGCTCGCAAAGATCTCAGTTCGCAGAAACTCGGTTCGCACCGCAATATGTGGGTTCGCGAATCTCAGTTCGCTTCGCAAAACTCAGTTCGCAAGACGAAAACTCAATTCTGTTCGCACATCTCGGTTCGACAGCGAGTCAACTCGCTTCGCAACAAGAACTTAGTTCGCAAGATGAATTGGATTCTGCGAACTTCGCTGCTGGAACCAAAAATTCGAACCAATACTCACCATAGCTCCAAAAACTCAGTTCCTATGGTTTCTATTACTTCAACTACCTCAAATAATGTAACACCCCGAATTTCAGGAAATCAATATCGTATACGGATATATTTTTATTACGAAATATTATTATGTAGATAACGAGATATAGTGAAAAACGTAAACGGTTTTATCAGTTCCAGACTGTAGGGTTTAAAAACGGGAATAAAATTAAATCATTTATACCTAATATTACACATACATACGTATATGTTCCAGAGAGATTTAGAGAGTGGGAGAAAAAGGGAGAAACCTTAGGGACGGTTCATGCTTCAATTCTCTAGTTTAATTCCTTGATTTTGATTCTTCTAAGGCTTAATTCATGATCTTCTTCATCATCTTCAACTTATGTAAGTGATTTCTTGTTTGATTTTAACCTAGTTTTCTAGTTATAATGGGTTTTAGTGAGTTTTAGAAAATTTGTGATTTTAAATACGAAATTAAGGTTTTAAATTGTTAGACTTATTGTTAGAAAGTGAATTAGTGATGATTTGTAATTATATAACATGTTGAAATGGATGATTTGAAGTATTGTGTCTATGGGTAATTCTAGGGTTCCATTAAAAAGTGTATGAATTGGGGTAATTAAGCTTAAAAGTGTTATTATTAGTGTTAATGGAGTATTTTTATGAGAATAGAACATAAATTAATGTGGTAGAACTTGATAAGTGGTGAATTATTAAAAGAGTGTTTATGGTGCTTTATGTAAATTATGTTAAGATGATGTTAATAAGTTTAATTATGAAACTAGTGATACTTATAGAGTATGATATTATGTGGTAAGAGTTTGATTAGTGAAAGTAAAAAGTGATTAAAGAGGTAGTTTAATGTGATTAACTAAAGATTTAACTAGTGTAATCAAAGTGGGGGAGGAAGTAATGAGATTATGTGGATGATTGATTAGTGTTTAAATATGTTGTTATGTGTTATGTATTTTATGATAGGGATTGAAGAAAAGGAGGCTTATGTTGATCAAGATGGTGAAATCGTCGTGTAAGAGATTGTGGTGAGTGATACGGGGGTTAAACAGGTGATGTGATTGTGTAGTACCGTTTAGCTTGCGGGCTAGAGGTTTACACAATCAGGAATAAGTAATTGTTTATGTTTGTTTATTATGTTTATTGCTTAATTTAGTTGTCGTGTTAAATTACTTGTCATTCTAATTGTTATGTGATTAAATATTATTCGGTAAGAAAAGTAGTGATTTTCTCATTAGCTGGATGTTAACCAAGTAATGAGTAAGTCACTAGCTTAAAGGTAAAGGAAAAGGAAAAGAATTGTGAAGAATAGTGTATGATTCGATTGTGTTGGATCCGGATTGCTGTTGAGTAAGAGGCTACACAATCGGGTGGAAGATGATTTGTTGATATATGTGGATTAAATAGTGATTATGTGGTGAACCGTGTACGAATTGGTTGTATGTGTTTCCGGATAGCTTCCGAGCTAGAGGATCATACAATCAAGTGAGAGTTGCTTGTTATATGTTTTGTGTCTTATATGCGTGTGTTTAAGATTATGCTGAAAAGGTGTTGTTAATTAGTGACTTGATTGTTGTTGGTTAATAATTATGTGTAATAATTCAGTGGTGATCAGAGAGTTAACTGCGGTTAACACAGTGTTCAGTGTTTAGTGTTCAGTGTTCAGAGCTCAGTGAATTTGTGCGTATGTATTGTGTTGATATGTGTTAAGTGTTATATGTATTACTTGTTTAATTGCCTGTGTACTCACTAAGCAATGGTGCTTACCCGTTTCAGTGTTTATGTTGTAGGTTGAGGTTTGGCTAGCGAAATGTGGATAGAAAGTTTATGTGAAGTTAGTGACGTGGATATGGAGCATGCTTGTGGTTAGAATATGCTTCTTTCTTTTGAATTGATGTTTTGATACTCAATTGTGTAAATCGCCCAAACAATGAGTTTTTGAATTAAATGTGTTGGTCAATATATAGTAGTTGACTTTGAAAGTCAAACTGGGATATGGTGTCAAGTGTATGTGGTTGTCAAGTGTATGAAGTCATATGATTGGTTTGGTTTGGGTCAAAGTGGTGAAAAGTGATTTAGTGTCGAATTTGATTGGGTGGTCAAATGTGAAGTTAACAAATAGTCAACAGCGTTGTATTGGTCAAACATGAGTGGGATTGGGTGGTGTTTTGGTGGAAATGTGGTCGAATTATCAAACGGGTCAGAAAGGGTCAAAATGGGCATGAAATGGGTCAAAGGAGTTAAACCGAGTTAGAGAAGGGTTAAGGGTGTGGTGAAGTGTCTTACCACTTTGTTTTGATGTATATGAGGTGTGGTTAAAAGCACAACATCTTAGCCTTCATGGTTTAAGACTTGGTATGCTCACAAAATGGTCGTTTTTGGGTCAAAAATAGTCATACGTCAAAATCCCGTGTAGTTGTGAATTTTGGAAAAGTGCAAAAAGAGAAAGTTTCTTTGTGGTCAAATGAAGGTGCTCGTAAATTTTCAGAGTCTAAGTCCTTACCGTTTAGAAGTTATGCGCATTCAAAATTGGTATTTTGGGTCAAAAATATGCAGATTTGAGCATCTAATGAAGTACCCGGCGGGTAGGTTAAGTACCCGGTGGGTACTCAGTTTCAAATGGTACCAGAAGCATTTCAGAGTTGAGTACCCGGTGGGTACTAAGAGTACCCAGGGGGTACTCCTTCAGCATTTTGAACAATTGACTTTTAAGGTTCTAAACATATATTAGGATGTGTAAACATATGTAAAAAAAAATGGTTCTGTTTTCGGAGCGTTTCAAATAACACCTAATAACATATCAAGCTTCAATTTCATCTAAATCACTCAATACCTCTCAAACCAATTTTACAAACTCTAGAATCACTCACCTCTTTGATGAAATTGAAGAGAAACAGAGATGGATATAGAAGATGATGATGAAACTGATGTGGAGAATCAAATCACAAGAATGAGTTTGCTCTTAATTTGGTTTTAGTATTATTACTTATGAGTTCTCAAAGGAGAATGGAATGAGAATTTGGGATAAACTCGCAAATATAAGTCGGCCTTCAAACCGACTTCCAGAATAGGTAATGTAATTTTCTTCCTCTCTTTGACCTATTGTCTGGAACCTAAAAATCATTTGCGAAAATAATTATTTTATTTTACCGTCAACTAAAGAAATTTAAAACAAATAGTATTTTACTATTAACAATAAGTCCTTTAACTCATTTATCTAAGTTTAACAATTAAACAATTAATATCAAATAATTTCTAAAATAATTAAATAATTAATTTAAATAAGGGATTTACTAGACCCGTAGAGAGGGTGTTACAAATGTTGATGATATCCAACAAATATTGTATCATATCGTGTGTGTATATATACATATATATCATCATAGATCACTTAAAAATGGACATCTTATTGACAGAAAAAGAAAAACGTAAACCAAAATAAATAAATCAACAAAATAACTATGACGAAATAGAAAGAATATATAACATTGCCATATAATAAATATTCATTTTTTATAATAAGGGTCGGTAAATAAATGCGAAAGGTCCCATGCGATATTTAAAAATAGACCCCCTACATACACAAATTATCCCGCTTTTATTTTTTCATTGTAAGTTTTTAATATCAAGATTTGTGTTTTCTATTATTACTATTACTGTGAACGCTAGTGTAAAAGGTAGCCGATCAATCTCTTGTAAAAGTTTAAAAAGGTTATACTTTAGATTATGTAAACATATGAACTACAAAAAGACATGTGTCAAATGTCAATAAGATCAAACTAAAACCATTAGGTAAATATTCATAAACGTGCATGTTTAATCACTAAATTAATTAATTAATTAAATAAAGGGCCTTTTATATTTTATTACCATATAAAGCACATAAGTAGTCAAACATCAAACATATAGTTTGATAGAGAAAAATAATTCGCTTGAATTTTGCAAATTTTTATGAATCAAGTTATGGATCATATTTTCATCATATTTACAATGTAATTTTTTTAACACATATTATAATAAACAATGTAATGTAATGTTGTCATTAGTTTTTAGTAAGGATAATGATATTTTCACTTTTCAAATTGATAGATCTACCATAGTTATACATTAGCAGACAACTTATTAATGTATAACTATGATGGATCTATCAATTTGAATGGTGAAATTGTCACCATCCTTTAAGTAAAGATTGGACGCTACATGATTTGAATTAAAGAGTTAGAAAATTATATATATAACAATAACAATAGAATACCCAAGAGTTTTATCTAGCCTAGACCACTTATAACCTGAACTAATAATATTTGGAGGCCCTTAAAAGTGCATTTTGACAATATCATCCTTGACAAGTTATACTCTCTTTATACATAAATTGAAGAACTAACATTTAGCAGGATTTGCTAACTTCTACTATTAAATGAATAGTAGTTATCCAATAAAATATTTATTTTTCTTTAATATTTATTTTTTTATTTTTTAATAGGTAATAATATAGTTGTAGGAGTTGTATGTGATAAGATGAGTAAAACTATGACTATTTATTTTTTATTTTTTTGTGTTGTGCATGGGGTAAAGTTATACATATAACTTATTTTTATTATTTTTTATTTTTCTTTTATGTGTGAGTCAAAGTTATACAAATAACTATAAATATCATTTAATATAAAATTTTGATATTTTATTCTACCATCCAAAACAAAATTATAGTATATTATCTGTAATATATAAATTGTATATTTTGTGAATCGCATATGCTTTATCTAAATAAACTTGCAAAACACCCGATTGATAATGAAAGTACGTCAAAGTGAATTGACAAATATGTAATACCAATATGAGAAGTCTATTCAACATTTATTCATGGTTAGATCATGAGATCTATGGTATAGAACACAATTTTTATAATGTTTAGCTTCATATTTGAAGAATTAGCTTAAATATTAGTATTGATTAAATAATACATAACCACTCACCTCTTTATGCAAAGCTTTGTCATTTTATTTTCTTTATTTAAAGCTTTTAACATATAACTTACATCTCCTCTATTTCCCTTCACAACATTTTTTATTTTATTTTTATATACCTCACTCTATAATACGAATAATCTAATAACACATATTATAATATTTATAAAAGGATAGTAAGATATTATTCATGATTATAAGATGTTGCGTAAAATGAGTTGATTATGAGTATATAGGTGTGTGTAGGTGTCACGGAGAAATAGAGAGAAATGAGTATGGGTAAAAAGTGTTAAAATTATTTTATAATTTTTATTCGTGGATTTGTGTAATAGTCATATACATTAAACTGCTTATATAAATCTTGAATAATTTTGTGATTATTATGCAATCAATCAATGAAAAATATATACACGTAATTTTAAGGCAAAAGGTGTAAATATTTTATATACTTTTATTGTTTTAACCAATAAAATAATTGACTAATGAACATAAAGTTTACATCTATACATAACTTATAAACCATTCAAATATCTGAATTTGATTACATATAAAATTGACTTATAAATTGGGGAGTTGATAAATACAACAAATAAAGTGATACTAACACCAAACTGTACAATAGTTTCTGCATATAGTACAAGTACACCATTACATTATTTTGGTGTTTGAATCATTTTGTTTGTTGTATTTATCAGCTTCCATAAATTGTATATAAACCAAAATTTTCATAAATTAATATAAATATTTTTGTTCCGCCGCAATGCGCGGGTTAAAAACTACTCGTTATTTCTATTTATGAAATGGGATCACTGTTTCATACTCCCTCTGTCTCACCTCAAGTGTCCACCTTACTATTTTGTTATTTTTTATTTCATAAAAATATAGCACCATATCAACCTTTTCTAATTAAAACTTATAAGTTGATTAATCATTACTAAATATCTAAACCCCAATTACTATTTTTAACTTAAAAAGCATTTAAATGTATGCCCTTAAAATAGTTATCGTGACTAGAAGAGCATTACCCAGCACAACAATTCAACCACATACATTTCGATAATGATTTATTAGTTCTTATCATCACTCCCATGGCCCCATTAACACTGATCGGATAGCAATAGCGGATAGCCTTAATTCTTTAGATGCAGCTAAACTGAGTGCCTAATAAGGTCAGTATTTCAATTAAGTATAGTAATAGTAATAGTAATAGTAATTACCTATTTACAATCATACAATTTACTATATATGTAATTCTTCCATATGAAATTAGTAGCTTAAATAGTGAAACAATTACCCCTAACATCAGGGCGGAGCCAGATAATCCGGATGGTGGGGTGAAAAATCTTTTTTTTAATAGTTTCGTGAGGACGAAATTTTTAAAATGTAATTAATACTTAAAAAAAAAGTTTACGTTATTTAAAAATTCTTGTAGGGGCGACTGACTATACTGCCCTGCCCTGTCTCCGCCCATGCGGCGGAGCCAGGTACTCCGGATGGTGGGGGTGATTTATTTTTTCTTTAATAGTTTCGTCACTTCGTGAGGGCGAAATTTTTAAAATGTAATTAATACTTCAAAAAAAAATATTTTTTACGTAATTTAAAAATTCTTGTAGGGACGACTGACTACGTTGCCCTCGCCCTGTCTCCGCCCCTGCCTAACATGGAATACATTTTTATAAACACGTAGGAATACGTACAATTAGAATTTTGTAGCTACATGTGTATGATTTTATATTGAATTGAAACATAATAAAAACAGTTTGTAGTTTCTACAAACAATATACACAACGTAAATACTATGAAGAATAAAAGCAGCTATATATACGAGTGTAAATGATAAATTAACCGGGAGGATATCGACGATGAAGTTGCACGTAAGGAAACAAAGAAAGAAGAGATTATGAGCAATCGTTTTTAGGTTTCAAAAATGTAGGATATTATCTTTATATAATATCCCTATATTTATTCGTTGTTATCTCATCCATATTTAGAGGAGTTTGTTTAGGAATGTAGGTTATTATCATTCCTATATATCCTGTTATTTTGCTGCGATGAATAATAAGAAAAACATAATTTTAATCATCTCTTTCTTTCTTCCTTCCTTCCTACGTTAAAATCCGATATGGTATCAGAGCGGGTTTGATAAACCTTACTCTCGATCTTGAAGATGGCAGGAGACGATACTCAAAACAAAAACAAAGATAAAGATGGAGAGGGGTCTAGCGGTGCGATCACATACGACTCACCATACTACCTCCATCCATCTGATTACCCAAAACAACTTCACGTAAATGAAACCCTTAACGACAACAACTTCGCTGATTGGAGTCAAGAGATGACGATTTTTTTGTTCGCTAAAAACAAGATTGAGTTTGTTGACGGAACGATCAAGAAACCCGGAAAGGGTACCAAAGATTACATGGCCTGGATGCGAGTTGATGCTATGATAAAGGGTTGGTTAACTACCGCTATGGAGAAAAGCATACGAAGCAGTGTCAAATATGCAGAAACGGCTTCGGAGATCTGGACCGATTTGAATGAACGATTTGGGAAGGAGAGTGCTCCTAGAGCATATGAATTAAAATAAAAGATTGCCTCCACTCAACAAAACAACGCTTCCGCTTCCACATACTTCACACAACTACGATCCATATGGGATGAAGTTCAATCGATCTATCCTTTTCCACGATGCACTTGTAAAAGGTGTGAATGTGATGTTGGGAAAAAGCTAAATGAACATCAGGAAAAGGAGCGACTTTATGAATTTTTGATGGGACTAGATGCCGAGTTTACCGTGATTAGGACCCAAATTCTAGCAACAAAACCAACTCCATCGCTTGGGACAGCCTATCACATGGTTGCTGAAGATGAAAGGCAAAGGGCTGTCTCAAACGATAACACCAAACAAATTGAGCCCGCTACGTTCAAGACCTTTAAAAAATGCAATGTTTATGCAGGTCTGAATAAGGAGAAAAATACAACGAATCCCACAAAAGAAGAACATTGCACCGAATGCAATAAAGATGGCCATAGCAGTGAAGGCTGTTTTAGAGTGATTAGGTACCCGGACCGGTGGCCTGGAAAGAAAGGAGAAAAGGCAAGAGGGAAGGCAACCTATGTTGATGCTAGCCCGATTCCGGGTTTGACAAACGAAGACTATACACTATTTTTAAAACACTTTTCTGGAGCAGGTAATGGAGAGAATCCAAAGTTAGTAGTTAACATGGCACATAAACAGAACGAAGAAGGTGAGTGGATTGTTGATTCGGGTTGCACCGATTACATTACTTACTTATCTGATATACTTGTTAACAAGAAAACAACTGATCTTAAGCCTCCCATTTTCATTCCAAATGGAGACTCAATTCCAGTGAAGGGAAAAGGTGACCATATTCTTCCAGGGGGAACAAGATTAAATGGGGTCCTCTATGTTCCGAATTTCAAATGCAATTTACTTTCTGTTAGTCGTCTCTGTCGCGACTTACAATGCTCTGTCTCCTTTTTCCCTTACTTTTGTGTTATGCAGGGGCTACTGAAGAGGGACTTGATTGGTACGGGGAGATGCCAAGGGGGATTGTACCGAATGAAGATGATTCAAGGAAGAAGAGCCATGGCTACTACCATTGAGACATGGCACAAGCGACTTGGACATGCATCAAAAGGAAAGCTTGCTAGAGTGAATTTTCTCAAGACTAGTATTAATAATTTAGGTAATTTTTGTGATTCTTGTGCTAAGGTAAAACATACTAGATTACCTTTTCCTTCTAGTTCTATCAAAACAAATGCACCATTTGAGTTAATTCATTGTGATATATGGGGAGGTTATCGTATTCCATCATATACTAGGGCTAATTATTTTCTTACTATAGTCGATGATTTTAGTAGGGCGGTTTGGATATTTCTCCTCAAACACAAAAGTGAGGCAAGTCAATACCTCAAAAACTTCCATAAAATGATAGAGGTACAATTTGAAAAGGAAATCAAAAGAATAAGGTGTGATAACGATGGAGAATTCACTTCTACAAATATGATTGATTTTTATAACGAAAAGGGAATTATACTAGAGACCACATGTCCCCATACCCCTCAACAAAATGGTGTTGTTGAGAGGAAACATCGACATTTAATCGAAACCGCTCGACCATTAAGGATCGATGCAAACCTTCCTAAAATGTTTTGGGGACCAGACTATGGTTACTTTAAAGGTTTTTGGGTGTCTTGTTTACTTTAAAAATACCGACACAAAGGGAGATAAGTTTGAAGAAAGGGGGAAGCCGGGAGTTTTTCTTGGATATCCTCCTACAACCAAAGGGTACAAAATATATGATCTTCAAACAAGAAAATTGGTGGTTAGTCGAGATGTCAATTTCTATGAAGGAAATTTCCCTTTCAAAATGTCCAAGAAAACTATGAAAATAATGACGTAGAACCCATGATATATCATGATTGTCATTGTCATGATACAATTCTGCCACCAAATAAAGAACAAAATTTCATGGAGCAAAATTTGCAAATGGATAATGACCAAGACGGTGAATTAAATGGGTCAAATGAGATTCATGAAGCGGATCAACCAGGTGGTCAAAATGAGCCTAATAGTAGTGAATTTGAAATAAATGAGCCAAGTGAAGAAGCCCAATGATGCATCACCAGCGGTCGGTAAGGATTTTTCCCTTATCGTTGCACCGGCTACTGGCGACGGGAATCAGTGGGTGTTTTTAAATTTGTAATTGTGGGGCCTAAGTTTTCCCTAACAATGCTAATCCCAAGGGTGAGAAAGTGGTAGGTATGACCTAGAGTCGTTCTTCAAATCAACTGAACTGAATCTAAGGCGTGGTAGATGAGGGATTTCAAACTGGTGAAAGGTTTATAAGATAGTAGGGGAGTTTTGATTTTTGTATTAACTTAGGAAGATAAATAAATAAAAACGAAATAAAAATAAAAGATAAAGCAGATAAAATAAAGATAGTGTTTGCTGAGATTTCGTTAATTAAGTTATGGGATGATGTTTGGAGAAACTGTGTTGAAAGATATTTGTTAATTATTAATCTTGAATACTCGTGATGTAAACACTAGATTCCCTACTAATTAAAATCCCATTAGCATGTCACACCGGGAGCTAGGTTATGGTAACATCACAAAGTATTTAGAATAATAAGCAAAATTTTAATTATGGTTTAATAATACTTTCATATGAACGGGAACAAAATCTTAAGGTACTAGACATAACCGAATCATATAACAATTCTTCATCATCCTAACAGATTCATGTATTTAAAAAGTTCATTAATGACTTTAAACCAGCCCTTGCTTAAGCCTACCCAATAAATCCCCTAATTATCCATAGCGTTCCTCACTTAAAGTGGTTCCGCCGCTTCAAACCTTGGCCATGTCTTGTCCTACGATAAACCCCCATGTAGCCTTGCGGTTCCATAGTTTCATTCATTTGACAAATTATATTGACATAGATGACTGACTACCTTTCAATTGGACGTTGTTAAAAAGGTGTTGTAATCACGTTTATTGGTGGAAAGGCGATTAGTTAATTTGAAGTTTAAAAGTCTATTTAGAAAGGTTAATTAAACTAGGTTTCTCATTTTATATGTTAATCCGTAATATAACTACCTTCGGTCGTTACTCGACTTCCATACATTTGTACTCCACCTTGAAGTGTTTCCAGTACTATATCGAATAACAGTCGAATAGGGGCCATCATATTACTTCGTAATATTGTACCGTTTCGTAATATGACTACCTTCGGTCGTTCCTCGACTTCCATACATTTGTACTCCACCTTGAAGTGTTTTCAGTACTATATCGAGTAACAGTCGAATATGGGCCATCATATTACTTTACGATAATTAAGACCGTTTATATTTTACCACTATGATGATCCTAAGGCAACAATCAAACAAGAACATGCAATAAGACGATCAAAGCGATACTACCGATCTTTAATATTTAATTATAACTCATCCCACAATTAATTAACTACATCGCAAGCAAACACAACAAGTATACTATTCTCTAATCATGGCAATAACTAAATCTAGCATAATCAATATAAACGTAATTAATTAAGATAGATAAGGATTAGAAAGCACCAGGATTAAATGCGGGAGAAAGTAGACTTGAATTAATTGACACAATTCCAAGCTTACACCGAAGATTTACAATGCGTTCTGTACTTTTCTTCTATTCTAAACAAGCTCCTAAACTAGCCTAAAACTAATTTTTAGTAAGAAAATAGAAAGAAAGTAGAAGCAATATCTTAAGAGAAGTATATTGTTCTAAGAATGGTGTGTGTGAAAATGAAGCCTTAGGGCTGCTATTTATAGGTGAAATATGGCTCACATTAGCATCCCTAGGCTCACATTAGAAAAAGAGTGAAATGTGGTGCACCGAGTACGAAAAAGTAGCGAAAGGTGGTGCACCGGGTACGGAAAAGTAGCGAAAGGTGGTGCACCGGGTACACGCAAGGAAGAAAAAGCGGAAAAGAGACGGGGGGAGGCAGGCCGGCGCCGCCCACCAGCAGGCCGGCGGCGACTGGCTGCCACCCGCCCCGGTCCGTCGTCTTTCGCTGCGTTGCTTAATTCGCGCGTATCTTCTTCGTTATGCGTCTGTTTGCGTTGATTCTTTTTGCGTTGGATTCGTAATTCAAAAACGAAGACTTTGATGTAAAGATATCCCAAAAATATGTCTCCTATCTCCAGATATTGCGTACGAATCATTTGGATCTTCCGGCAGGCGTATAATCTTCATTCTTTATTCATTTTTGTTGATTCTTCTTCTGTTGGATTCGTAATTTGAAAACGAACATCTTAGATGAGATGGATATTGATGATGGGCACTTTTGTCTTGAAATCTCGTTTTGTATGCCTTGAATCTTAAAATGTGCGTGGAATCTTCGTTTTTCATTCGTTTTGCTTGATTTTTGTCGTGCAACCTTGTTTTGACCATCTTGGCATAATATCATTGATTTGTACTATTTTTGAGTTTAAAATGGCAAGAATTGTTCCAGAATGAGAGAGATATCGGTTGTAAAAATATGACTTTTTACGCGATATCACTCAATCTGAAATGAGACCTACAAGAATAAAAACGCAACCATCAAAATACAGAGACTTCGTGGTACAATTTCCCCCTTCGGTTAAACACCCAGCTTCAACATCCAATCAAGTTACCTCAACAGTACGTCATTCCATCTCTAATTTTGTCTCCTATAATAGTTTCTCGGCTACTCACAAAGCTTTTCTGTTGGCCATTACCAATAATAATGAGCCTAAGCATTATAAACAAGCTGCTAAAGACTCTCATTGGTGTGAAGCTATGCAACATGAGATTAAAGCACTAGAGAAAAATGGAACTTGGACGTTGGTAGATTTGCCTAAAGACAAGCGAGCAATAGACTCAAAGTGGGTTTATAAAATAAAGTTCAAGCCAAATGGTGAGATCGAACGATATAAAGCTCGTTTAGTCGCAAAGGGTTTTACTCAAATGGAAGGAGTAGACTATCACGATACATTCGCACCTGTAGCTAAATTGGTTACAGTTCGAACATTGTTAGCGGTGGCTGTTAAAAGAGATTGGATTATTCATCAACTCGATGTGAATAATGCTTTCTTGCATGGCGATTTAGATGAAGAAGTCTACATGAAGATACCTCAAGGGTTTTCTAAAGATGGAGAGACTCGCGTTTGTCGTTTACGAAAGTCATTATATGGTTTAAAGCAAGCTTCGCGTAATTGGTATCACAAGTTCACCACATTCCTTTTAAGCTTAAGCTTCAAACAATCCAAGGTTGACCATTCGCTATTCATCTATGAAACTGAAAATGTGACGGTAATTGCATTAATTTATGTGGACGACGTCATTATTACTGGAAATTGTCTTAACAAGATTCAAGAAGTTAAGAAACGACTAGACAAAGAATTCAGTGTCAAAGATCTTGGTCCGTTGAAATATTTTCTCGGGATAGAAGTTGCAAGGACTAGCGATGACTTGGTTCTAAGTCAACAAAAATATACGTTGGATATATTAGTGGATTGTGGGAAGTTAGATTGCAAGCCGAGCTCTTTTCCCATCGAACAAGGTTTGAAGCTTGACAAAGGTGAACACGAACCAAGTGTTGATGCAAGTCAATATCGTAGATTGATTGGACGATTGTTGTATCTTCAAGCCACAAGGCCAAATATTACTTATTCGGTCAACGTCTTAAGCCAGTTTGTGGCTGACCCAAGAAACAATCATTTAGAAGCAGCTAATCGTGTTCTTCGATATCTCAAATCTACACCAGGACAAGGTATACTTCTTTCTCGAGTAGGTGAACCTGTCTTAACTGCTTACTGTGACGCCGATTGGCTCAGATGTTCGTACACAAGACGCTCGAGAACTGGTTACTTGGTGGAACTCCGATTTCTTGGAGAACCAAGAAACAGTCTGTTGTGTCACGCTCTTCAGTAGAAGCCGTGTATCGAGCTATGGCTTCCACGGTTAGTGAAGTTATTTGGGTTTGATGGTTACTTAACGAATTAAAGGTTGATGTTACTTCTCCAACACCTTTATTTTGTGATAATCAAGCGGCTCGTCATATAGCTAACAATCCCGGTTTTCACGAAAGAACTAAACATGTCGAAATGGATTGTTATTTCGTTCGTGAACGCATTGAATCCAAGGAAATCATTCCAATGCAAATCAGCAGCAAAATGCAAATAGCAGATCTCCTAACGAAGGGGCTTACAACACAACAGCTTCAATTTCTTCTAGGCAAGATTAGCATTGCAAATTTACATGCTACATCTTGAGGGGGAATGTAGGATATTATCTTTATATAATATCTCTATATTTATTCGTTGTTATCTCATCCATATTTAGAGGAGTTTGTTTAGGAATGTAGGTTAGTATCATTCCTATATATCCTGTTATTTTGCTGCGATGAATAATAAGAAAAACATAATTTTAATCGTCTATTTCTTTCTTTCTTCCTTCCTACGTTAAAATCCAATAAAAAAGGCGGTTGGTTAGGTCTCTTTACGGCATTACCATGCTAATGTTACAGTATTATTACTCCTAATTCAATTCCACAAATATAAATTCAATACTAACAACCGGTTGACTATGAATTATGTCATTCTATATAGTTATTTATATATTAACTTAAATAATAATTTATTGGGTACCATGAATTCATATACAATTAGCAGATCCGCACAAATCAGTTGGGTACTTAAGACGCTTAGTCTCTTTAATTACACATTATAGACTTGTATTTTACGACTAATATATGAGGAACTAAACAAATGGTAGTTTCCAAATGGATTTGTACTTATTGACAAATATTAAACTAGGTAAATTCTATAGTTAGAAGATGTTAACTTGGTCCATTTCACTAAATATAGGGGTGTTTGTGTTATTAGTGTTTAAGAAAATTGTAATTGTAAGTCAATGAAGAAAAGCCTAAACAATTTATAAGGGTGTCGATGTAGATAATAAATTGTGTTACATATAAAGTTAATATTAGTACTTGGTAGAAGACAGCTTATACATATATTAAAAAATTACGGAAGTAGTAAGTAATCTTATCTATCTTATATATTAAAAGAAAAGTTATAAAAGAATAATGACTATTAGATGGAGTATCAACAATGAAGATATAACCCTTAATTTATTTCATGACATCATTAATCCCATTATTATTATTATATGACTAAAAGACTAATTTACCCTTCTATATGTACAATATATACCATTCAATATTTACAATATAAATCCTCTGTTATTCCTTTAATGGTAGATAATCCTTTAAATAATTTATAATTTATTATACACCATTCAACATTTACAATAAAAATTATATGTTTTTCCTTTAATTGTAGATAATCCTTCAAATATTATAAAATTTATTATTTCTTCTATAATTCAAACTCTAATTACAACCTTGTTTATTTTATTTATTCTAAAAAAATCCCAATAAGTTATATTCAATTCCAAAATTGTAACATCCTCAATTGGAACCTAGTAATATTTTACTATTTTCTAATTTTAAATGAGTATTTAATGTGTTGGAAAATAGTTCGGTTTGAATTACTTGAAAAATAATTGGAATAAGAGTTAAATATTCCATTGTGACAGATAAATTATTAATTGTTGTAAATTAATAAAGTTGACGGTAAAATACAATTGTCGAAATCGTAAATGATTTTCAGGTTCCAGATAATAGGGTTAGCAGGGAACTTGGTCGGTTATGTGGGAACCGACTTAATTTTCTTAAAGTCCCCTAACCTTTCCCAAAGGGTTCTAACTCTTCATTTTCTAAAAATAAAAATCATGAATCGTTCCTGTGGCTTTAAAAATTGAGCTAGAAACCATTTGATTCAACATCTTGATTCATCATCATCATCTTTAGTACATCAAAATCAAGTTGTAAGTATTCTTGATTTTATATATAAATTGAGTTTGATTGATTATGATTAAATTTGAAGGGTAATGATGTTATCGAATGTTTATTAATGATTGTGTAGCATTAGAAAGCGTAATAAATCATTTTAATAGTTGAACTTGATGTTTTGTGAAACTTGAATTCAGGTTTGAGGTTTTACAAAGCTGAAGGTCGCTGGTAGGGATGAACTACCTGACGGGTAGTCGTGTTTGGATAGTACCCGATGGGTAATAACCCGATCCGGCGGGTAATATGACTTGAGGTAGAACCCGGCTGCTAAATGTGTAACCCGACTGATTCTCTAGATTTTAAAACACGAATTACTTCTGTTATTATTATACTTAAAAAAAATACGAGTAAACTTTAAAGTACATTTACTACAAACATTTATAATGGTTATCAACATCTATTATGATATTATTACAATTTTTCAATAATATGAGATTTTGCTTAGAGATAATAATATTGAGATTTGTCAACGTTGACGTAATTAATGTCAACATTAATTGCATTACACACTAGTCATCTATATAAACTCATACAATGTGGTTATCATAATACCATTATTCATTAAAAATTTCAGATTTAGTTTAGAAGTATTTTCTTAGTTATTCGATCTCGAATGGCTAATCTACGGTTGGTTTTAGGGTTGTGTCTAACCGTAATGGTTTATGCCACACCCGATAAGATTGTCTTTGACCCTAGGGGTCATCATGGTGCACCCGAAAGCGATGACGATGCACCCAATGGAACTCATGTTCCGCCCAAGGCTAGTCCTTCTACACTAAAAGGGCCTAGTCCTAACCCTAGCCCTAAACAAAAGCAAATTTGGCCGTTTTTCGTGTTTGGTGACTCTTTAGTCGATAATGGTAACAATAATTTCTTGTATACGATTGCACGTGCTGATGCGCCACCTTATGGCATCGATACCCCAGAACATCTTCCGACGGGTCGTTTCTCTAATGGCCTCAACATCCCGGATGTCATCAGTTCTGTTCCAACTTTTTTTTTTTTTCTTTCAATCTTTCTACTTTTTAGTGTTGAATAATGTTTTTATATATATAAAATAAAATCGTATATAAATTAAATGTGATTGACATTTATTTTTTGTTTTATTTTTAGGTGAGTATATCGGGTCGGAACCCGCGTTACCGTATCTGGATCCGGAACTTGATGGTAAAAAGCTTCTCGTTGGTGCAAATTTCGCGTCGGCTGGTGTTGGAATCCTCAATGACACCGGGTTCCAATTTGTAAGTCAAAAATCAAAATCATTGGTATTCAGTTTCCTTTTTAATATATTGAGAATTTAAAAAGTCACAAAAATAAAATATTAATGGTCCATAAATATCCATTAATTGAAATATTTCTTGGTTCATCTAGAAATAAATTTATGGATTTAACATTTTTGAGGTTTCCATCTTTCACCATATTTACATCTTTAACTCGTTTTATATGTAAGGTAATTCATTTATATTTCAAAATTTTAACAAAAACAATATACGAAATAAATTTCTTTGGAATATTATTATTTTGTACAATAATTGGGCTATTAATATTACTTCCATTTTTAGAATAATAAATTAGGATTGTTATCATCCAGGTGAATGTATTGAGAATGCCATTACAACTCCAGTACTTCAAGGAGTATCAACAGAGATTGGGCGAAGTGATCGGCGAAAAACGAGCAAAGGAACACGTAAACCAAGCATTGGTCCTTGTTTCGTTGGGTGGTAACGATTTCGTGAACAACTATTTCTTGTATCCGGGCTCGGCTAGGTCTCAACTAACCGGTCTTTCAGATTATGTAACCTTTGTGTTATCTGAATATCGCAAGATCTTGAAGGTATCATTTTCTCGTATAAATATATCATAAATTTGTTGCTCTATGGAGATTTTAAATTAGAGAGGTCAAATGCGGTTAAAATTTGACAAAGGGAATTTTTCATTGCAAAGTGACACACTTTGTACAATAGTATAACACGAGTAAATGGGTTTTTCGCTACACTTTTTGTATTGCTAAGACAATCTTATCATAAGTAGTAAACTTCAGCACTTTATGATGTAGAAACTCTATGAAATGGGAGCGAGGAAAGTGATGGTGTTGGGGACTGGACCAATGGGCTGTGCACCAGCCGAACGGGCTCAACACAGTTTAACAGGTGAGTGTGCCCAAAATCTACAAGCTGCAGCTGCTTTGTACGAGCCACAACTCACCAAAATGGTTCAAGACCTTAATGCCGAGTATCACCAAAATGTTTTCGTTGCTGCCAACACCAAATTGATGCACCATGATATGATATCTGATCCAAAAGCATTCGGTAATATTAGTCACAACATCCCAATATTAAGTGTTTTATTTTTGAGAAAATGATGAGCTCATATCAGTGATGATTTTGTAGGTTTTGTATCATCAAACACGGCTTGTTGTGGACAAGGACCATATAACGGGTTGGGTCTGTGCACAGTAGGTTCAAACTTGTGCAAAAACAGAGACGAGTATGTCTTCTGGGACGCTTTTCATCCGACTGAACGAGCAAACAGGTTAATCGTACAACAAATGATGAAAGGTGCTCAAGAGTACATGAACCCAATGAACCTTAGCGTCATGTTGTCCATTGATTCGAATATGTGATCTTGTATGGAGTGAACGAATAAAAACGTGATTTCAAGTGTTATTGTACGAGACTGATTTATATGTTCATTCTATTTGTCACCTATTCATAATTTTTTTGAAATTAAATGATTTCATATAGTAATTGGAATTGGATTGTTAATTGTTTTACTTAATGCTAAGTTAACATCAGTGTTACAACTAATATGATATTTGTTTGAAATACAATCACTATTTTACCATAGAAAAAGTGCATATTTCATCGTTTTTGGCCTCATTTTCATTACCACAAACAAACAATAGTTGAATTCCGATCCATATAGTACTACGACTCTCGAAAAATGATAAGTAGAGCCACTGTAGAGGTAACTTATTGAACCAGTAATCTTTGTGAATTCTAAGTATCATTTAAAAACAAATTTGGTGTAATATATCTGATGTGATAGACGAGTTAAGTACAAGACTTACCACTTATTACCTATGTAAACTAAAGTTGATTTTTATTGCATTTGTTTTTACATAGACAAGGTTCATTGTAAAATGGTAAAACCAATTCATCCGACGGGCATTATTATCGGTCTTACGAAGAGGCAAATAATGTAACCTTGAGTACCCGTGGTTTCAAGAACACGAGGATGAGAATTAAAATCGGGCGACGAGGTAGTCGACCGCTCAGAGCCTTCAAATTATAGGTGTCTCAAAATGTGCGTTTGTGTATATATGTATGGTATGTATGCATAAAGATAATTTGATTTGCTTGTTAATTGCATGAAGAAAAATGTGACTTGGTTAGTTCAAAGTTGATTGAGCCGTAATAAAAAAGAATAAGAAAACATCTGATAGCTATATAGAGGTCTCATCTCGACAATTATTTATGTTTTCGCCAAAGGCCTTCAAAAACTTGAAGATGGCACTAATTAAAAATTTTACCTCACCATTTATGCGACATGTCATCCACCACAAAGCTAACGAAGATAAAGGTTTATTTTATTCGTATAAAATGATGTCATCTGTTATTCAATCTCTTCTCTCTGTCATATAAAACCTTTATATTTTATAAATAAATATATGATTATTTTTAGCTTTGTTTGTTTTGTTCAATTAAAAAATAATAAAAAGCGAAAAAAAATTGTGGGCCAAACGGCCAAGTAGTGTACTTTATTTATTTATTTATTTATCAACAAGGTGTAATAAAATGAGCTGGTAATGTACTGAACTAGGGATGTTGCCCCACTTTGCTGGGGTAATATGTATTTAATTATGTTATCTAAATATATCATTAGTTTACTACTCTAATTTTTCTATACAACAATTACTTTGTATATTTGTATTTTTTTTATATACATAAAAGAAAACAAAAATACAAAATACCTTAACCACGTCATCAAACTCATAATATAACAAACATAAGAATAAATAATACAAACAATATCACGTGAAATTATATATCTAGTTTTTTAACCATAAATATAATATGTATACCAACTTTAGTACGTAAGGTTAACAAAATTTTTATACAAATATGTAGAATTTACAATTGAAAATATATTTTCAAACACAACGCTTTCACAAACGTTTTAGTTTCTACGTTTTACACCTATCTATAACCCATTGAAATGTGACATTATTTAACAAAAAATTCAAATGAGCAAAGAAATAATAAGAAAACAGAAAAAAAAAAAAAAAGTATATATGTAAAGCCAGATATTTAATCCACATATAATCAAAATTTATTTCACTATCAATTTTCAGATTTCCATTACGTGTTATAAATAAAGAAAAAATAGATGATCTATGAACCTAAAATAATACTTGTTAGAAAACTCATAATAAAAGGTGAACACAAAGAATAAATAGATTATCCATGAACTCAAAATAAGTTATTAGAAAACTCATAATAAAAAGTGAACAAAAAAAAAGGAAAAAAAAAGTAACTTAAAAAGTAAGAAATAGCGAGGCTTGAACTTGCGATGTGCAACTTAATGTAAAGTTTCAAACCATTGAGCCAACAATTCATTTGCTTTAGAATCTTCGATTATAATGATATAATTCTTAAAGAAAGTGCAGATAGAAAAATACAAAAATGGAAAGCCTCGAACTCAGGACGTCCTTAATATATCACCATCCAAAAACCACCAAGCCAGCATCGCCATATGTGAATTCTCTCCAAAGTTATTTATATATCATAATGAAAGATGGAAACAAAACGACAATTCTCATGGTCAAAACGACAGTTGACCACCCACAAATGTACTATATAAATTTGATTCGAGATTTTAAAGCGCCTAAAAGATTAGTTTGTAAAAATTCATCGTAATTAATGAAAATCTTCATTTTTAATCATATCTATTCTCTGGAAGAATTGATTAATACTAGTTTTCTCTTACCCACGCTATGCGATGGGATAAATCAAGTAGTTAGATCATATTTGTATATATATTATAAAATTATTTGTAAATAATGTTAAATTTACATGTAGCTTAGTATCATATGTAAACAATAATAGAATAATATTTTCGGGTTGTATCTAGATTTTGGTTTTGTTGTAATTCTGGATTTTTGTTTTTTTGGTCTATAGCTTCTTGCTAGGGATTATATTTATACATATTTACATATATATATATTGTCGTTCCAAAAAAACAATAATAGAATAAGGTATATCTACGTATAATCTAATTAACTACTCCTCCGTTCCAAAATTATTTTATAGTTTTGACTTTTGAAAGTCTTTCTTTTTCAACTTTGACTTTAGTTAAATATTTTTGTTTGTGTTATATAATACTTGATGCAAAATATATGAATGGATTGAGTTATAAATGTATTTTCATTGGTATAATTTTTATCTATTATTATATAACAAAAATAAAAATATTTAAGATTAAAGTTGAAAAATAAAGACTTCGTAAAGTCAAAACTGGACAATAATTTTGAGACGGTGGTAGTAATATTCAAAGGGTAAAGTAATATAAAAATTGTATCAAGCCAACAAATTAAAATAAGTAAACATGGTAAAAAAACAGCTTTTAAAGTAAAATATATATATATATATATATATATATATATATATTTAGAATAATAAATTAACTTTAACAAATGGTATGGTCAATATTTTGGGAAAAGAAAAGGGAAAAAATGTGCTAAGATTTGAAGTTTGATAGTTGTTTTGCTATTATGACGCGACACGTATGTAAGCGTACATTTTCTCATGTAAAATCAAAATTCCTTTACGTAAAAATGGAATTTTATTGTTCCTTAATATTGATTGATGAACTTGTTCAATTTTAATTGAAAGTTATGAATTGTAAATGAATATAATACTCTCGTATAAAGAATATTATACTAAAAATATAATAAAAAGTAGCTTATTGTATTTATTGAAGTCAAGGTAATAAAAATAATAATAGGTAGGATAAAACTTCTTTATACCAAAAATATAATAAAAAGTAGCTTATTGTATTTATTGAAATCAAGGTAATAAAAAATAAAAATAGATAGGATAAATCCAAAAATTTGGCGAAGGGAGATTGAAGTAAGACTTGAACCTTAGTGCTCTAAGTTAATTATATACAACATTAACCATATAAGCTATAATGTTTCATTAGTTAATCTTTCCTTTTAATACTTTTATCTAGATATTTCAAAGTTTTAAATCATAAAAAGACAAATAATTTACTATTAATAAGAGGTCTCAATTAATAAGAGGTCTCAATTGATGTTAGAGGATAATATCACTCATTAAATTGATATTATCTTACTTTCTTTTTACCTTTGAAATTGATTGATCAACATGTATAATTTGACATATATAACAACGATCGTAATAGAGGTGATGACTTTTTAATTTTTCATTTCAATATGGGTTGGTGATTATGCCCGAAGAACGTGAATGTATAATCTTTAGTATAGTATAGTTACTTGCTTAGTTAAATTAGATACCAAGATTCGAAGGTTGATCACATAAATCACACACTTTTTCAAAATGATTCAAATTTGGTTAACGCTTATACCTTTTTAATGTCAACCATAATTCTTTTACCCTCAGTTTCATATTTTCATACTTCAAATCATCTATATAAACCCAAATCTTACATCCATCTATTCACTCAACAACTTCAAGTTTGATCAAAAACAATTTTCTCGATGGTTGGACCTCAGTCGGTTAGTCTTTTGTTGATTTTCGGGTTGTGTTTAGCCTTAGGGGTTGGTGCTGCACCAGACAAGACTCATGGCTCACCCAACGGGACTCGTTCTACACGAGGGTCTAGTGCTAGTCCTAAACAGAAACAAGTTCGAGCGTTTTTTGTGTTTGGTGACTCGTTGGTTGACAATGGTAACAATAATTATTTGTATACGATTGCACGTGCTGATATGCCACCTTACGGCATTGATTCTCCAGGACATCTTCCTACTGGCCGTTTCTCCAATGGCCTTAACATCCCAGATATTATCAGTTCGGTTTTTCGTTCTATTTCTTGTTAAATCTGTAACTCTTTTTCAAAATATATACTTATATTTGATCTAAATGTTTCTAAGTGCTTTTTTTTTTTCCTTTTCAGGTGAGCATATCGGGTCAGAACCCACCTTACCGTATCTGAGTCCTGAACTCACGGGTCAGAAACTTCTTATTGGGGCAAATTTCGCTTCGGCTGGAGTTGGAATACTCAACGACACTGGATACCAATTTGTAAGTCGAAATCAATATGCATCAATTTCGTTTCTTTAATATAGAATTATTAAAACTTATTTCATATTTTCAGTATGATATAAATACTAGTTATCATATATTTTTCCAATTAATTAGAAATAAAATGTTGGAATGCCGTTTTTGAGATATCTCATATCTGTCATTCTGTTGTTCAGCTTGATTTCTTATGGAGTATATTTAAAATCAAATTAAGAAAGTAATAAACACAAAACGCTTATGTATATATTAGACAAAAATGAATTATGACACAACAATGTGTTTCAATATGCAGGTAAATGTATTGAGAATGCCATTACAACTCCAGTACTTCAAACAGTACCAAGAAAAACTGAGTGATGAAATCGGCGAAAGTCAAGCAAAACAGCATGTTAACCAAGCATTGGTCCTTATTTCGTTAGGTGGCAACGATTTCATCAACAACTATTTCTTAAATCCTTTCGCGGCAAGGGCTTTACAAAGCACTCTGCCTGATTATGTTACATATCTCTTGTCTGAATATCGCAAAATATTGGAAGTAAGTATAACGTTTTTGGTTGCTTGAAAGTTTAAGGAACATTATATAGAAACAAGGATTGAGAAGAATAATTTTTGGTTGATTTTGTGAGAGAATAGGGTCCCCTTAAAAGTCACGTTTTCTACCTTGTTGCCTACTAGAGATGCAAGAGATCTTTGTTTTCATCATTATTCAAATGGGGGTAGGCAAATATACGTTTTGGGTAATGGGTCAAACAGAGCTATTTGTACGGGTTAAAACGGTCTGGTGACTTGAAACACTTTTCTTTCGAATCTTTGTAGCATTTTTCATGTTTTACTCCGTAAATAAAATTACAAAATAATATCTTTCCTTTAGTAATCTAATTTTTAAGCAATTTAATTAGTAGGTAGATAGCATAATCAATACACTTCGGGTGATATTTGATCCGATTCCCATTTAGTGAAACTTAATGATTTTACTCGTTTGAGTAAAAACACTGCATCTCTAGGTTAGATAAAGTTCGATATTAGCCTTTTGTTAAATTAGCTATTTTTGTAGAAACTATATGATTTGGGAGCAAGGAGGGTGCTCGTGATGGGTTCAGGACCGTTGGGGTGTGCACCAGCAGAACGAATGTCACACAGTGAAAATGGTGATTGTGCCGCTGAATTACAGGTTGCAGCAGCCTTGTATGAGCCTCAACTCACCAGAATGCTTCAAGAACTTAATACCCAATATCGTGAGATTGTTTTCATCGCTGCCAATACTCACCTCATGCACCATGATTTGATATCTGATCCTACAGCATTTGGTAAGAAACGTCGTTCAACAAAATTATAATTTCCTGATGCTAAGTCACTGAAGTTATATTTCTACATGTTTTACTATTGGCTCTTTCCTATTTTTAGTTTTATTGCATGTTAATGTTTTACTATTGGCTCTTTCCTATTTGTAGTGTTATTGTAATGTTAAGTTAAGTTGAGTTTTTAGTTTTATTGCATGTTAAAACTATCTGTTTTAGTTTTACAATGAAAATATTAACAGTAACAATTATATATATGCAGGTTTTATATCATCAACTACTGCTTGTTGTGGATCAGGGCCATTTAACGGGTTATCATGCACAATGGCGTCAAACTTATGTGATAATCGAGATGAGTATGTATTTTGGGACCCTTTCCACCCAACTGAACGGGCAAGTAGATTTATTGTGCAACAAATGTTGCATGGTACACACGAGTATATGAAACCGATGAATCTCAGTGTCATCATGTCCGTGGACTCCAATATGTGAAGTTATACAGATATGGTGAAAAATTGGAACAAAAGGCCAATTTTGAGTATTTTATGTACTGAGTAACTATTGATTTAATCTTTTGGAGTAATTTCCTATTATAAATTATAATTTCTATTAATGTAGATTGTTTTAATTGTTTTATGCATTGCAATTTTGTTTCTCTTAATCAATTCATTGACCATGAGGAGAATCATGGTGCACCCAATGCGACTCATGTTGCAACCAAGGGGACTCCTACAACAAGAGGGCCTAGTGCTCTTTGTAGGTCGAATGTCTTAGCACTACACTTTTGATGACATTTGACTTGAGTCACGTGACTAGTTTGTTAGGAATTTGCAGCGGAAACATCCAACTAACAACAACTAGTTGCTAGCAAAAATCAAACCCAAGTAACGCTCGTGTAATCGCGTTACACCCACATACAATAAACGGATAATATTTGCAAACTAGCAATAATAAACAAAGCAACAAGATAAATAAACGCTAACAAGAACGTAAACGACACAAGGATTTAACGTGGTTATGTCCAATCTTCAACTTGGAGATTGGTTTAGTCCACGGGGCCAAACCAGAGAGTTTTCTTCACTATTACTTTTACGGCTCCAAGATTACATGCACATAAGGGTTAATAGTTATAGGGTATCATAAACTTGGACAACAAGTTAAAACAAAAAAACCTTAGCCCGTAAATTAATCTTCACAACCCAACAATCTCCCACTTGAAGATTACTCAAACCCCAAATCCAGTAATCCTTCACAAATCACGTCCCTTCACGAATGTCACCCGTTCAAACTTCATACCCCCGAAATACCATTCGGGACACGCCGCTCGACCACACAGAGTCGAAAGACTTTCGACACAAAGCTACCAGAACATTCACATCATGAAACTGGGACCACTCTCTAACCACCATCATCATCTTCTAGGCCCAAGAAGATTCGTTGAAGCGTGCAAAACTCCTACCACAGGATTCTTTCAAGAGACACACATCTCTTCAATTCGTCGATTACAGCCATGTCTGATCCCGCCACCGACATGTCAACGACCATCCGTACAGAAATTTCGTCCATCCGATTTTCCTTCCCAGCAATAAGAAAATCGCCGATAGAACTAACACGTAGATTATCATCAAGGTTTATACATGAGAACGCGGTCACAACCTTGAAACCTACATTACTAACTTTCGTTTTCCCGCTGGTACACTGACCCAAAAAACGTACGTATGATTTCTAGGAACACATCTTCTCCAACTCAGCCCGCTCCCACCGTACGAATCAAAATAACAATCGCGGCTCTCTGAGAAGACTCTAGTTCATAACACCCGGTCAGTCGCAAATTACTTTGCCATTGGAGAGTAACAACAAAGGTCTGAATGCTCTAGTGTTGCCGGAATCCACATACTAAACCGGTAGAAACTTGAGATCCATCAATCGCACAACCGTCTCAAGACTCCCACTAGTTGCCAAACTCCCACTAGCTTCGACACTTCCCTCGGTTTCTAACTCACTAGAGTTACCGATACTCTCAACAATATCTCGAAAGCTCATCAGGACTTACAAGATTATCCGCCTCTAATCCACTTGAAAATTCCCAATTGATTCCTCAAGAAGATTTGCTCTATCATTGAACCAAACATCAATCGATACCCGAGCCCAGCCAAACGCGTTCTATCTAACTTCTTCTACATATTAATCAATTATCTCAAGTGTGCAAGCTCTAACCTGCCTAATCATTCCAAACATATGGAATACCCGACCAAAAACATGGTCTCCCGTTTCAACCCGCGAGTAACAACAAACTCCCTCGATAACTCCCACTGTCGATTACCAAACGGATGTGGTACCGTTTATTACCCATCTACCCAAACTGAGAAACCATCATCTTGAGCACCATAACAAACCTCATATCTTTGAATATCCCGGTATGTATCAATAAAATTCCCGAGACATCACGTCCCTACACTCGCAACATCAAACCCTAGTTTGATAACGTCATCATTCTTTTGCATGGGATCACAAAGAATAATGAACACGAATCAATAATCCGGATCCCAAAACTCTCTTCGCAACAAATCAACAATTGAACTCGATCAACGACTCCATTACCGACGTCGCGAATAATACCTGTCACAACGCGACCGGCCTCCCGCCGTGTCGTCACGTTACAACCCACCAGAAAAAACCCTAACTTGTTTAATCTAGACAAAACAACTCGCCGAGCACATAAACTTTGCTTGCCGAGTTCTTCGCGATCCAACAAAAAAAATAAGTCAGGCGATCTCAATAACATGTTGCAACAAATCCTAACCGTGTCATTCCTATCGTTACCCCGATGATTATCTTCAACAGAAGCTAGATCCACTGTGGTTATTTGGCCACAATAATCCTAGCTCTCCATCTTCCAATAAAACCCTAACCATCAATAAACAATCTTAATCATGCTTTCATCCGCTATTGTTCCCAATCACTCAACCTTGAGCTCTGATACCAGTTGTTAGGAATTTGCAGCGGAAACATCCAACTAACAACAACTAGTTGCTAGCAAAAATCAAACTCAAGCAACGCTCGTGTAATCACGTTACACCCACAAACAATAAACGGATAATATTTGCAAACTAGCAATAATAAACAAAGCAACAAGATAAATAAACGCTAACAATAACGTAAACGACACAAGGATTTAACGTGGTTATGTCCAATCTCCAACTTGGAGATTGGTTTAGTCCATGGGGCCAAACCAGAGAGTTTTCTTCACTATTACTTTTACGGATCCAATATTACATGTACATAAGGGTTAATATTTATAGGGTATCATAAACTTGGACAACAAGTTAAAACAAAAAAACCCTAGCCCGTAAATTAATCTTCACAGTCCAACATAGTCGATTTTGTTCTTTGCTATTTTTTTATATATCCTTATTGCCTTACTCCACCTATCTATTTTGTTAGTGATAAAACACAACTTAACTCGACCCTTTAATAAGTCATTTGGGTCAAAATTGTACCTTTAGTTGTTAAGAGTCCCAATATTAGTCTTGTCAATCAAAATAATATATATCTAACCTGTAACGCCCCTAAAATACGTAAGTTTAAATTATTAAAATATATTTATGTTTTAGTTTATATGTATATTTAATATGCTAAATGTTTAAAGTAACAAGATTGTTAGAATTGGTTAGTGGGACTAACCAAATAAGAAAATGCATGTTAGAGGTACCAATTATGTAAAAAAGCAAATTACAGGGGAGGGGAAGGAAAATATGCTAAAATATAACTCCCTACAGTATTCTATTTGATTCCAGACTTTGAAAACTCAGTATACGTATGTATGTTTGTGTCGTGAGATAGAGAACACCAAAGGAAGAAGAAGAAAACGAAAATCAAGTGAGGATGTGAAGGAATTGAAGTTAGTAATCTTCAATTAAGTGTTTCTAAGGTATGTATGATCTTTATTCTAGCTCAATTCGAGTTAGGGTTTAAGTTTTGTAAACCCTAGAATCATGAAAGTGTATGAAAGCTAGTTAATTAGCTTAATTAGTGTTCTATGTATATAAATGAGCTATGTGCTATGCTTAAATCATATTAGGGTTTAAATTTATGAACCCTAGAAATTAAGAAAGTTAATGAAAGTTAGTTAATTTGATTAATTAGTGTTCTATGTATGTTAATAAGCTAAGTAGTATGTGTAATTCATGTTAAATTGAATAGAGAAAACTTAATCATGTGAAATTGGGTATAAGTAAGTTCTTGTTTATGTGGGTAATGATGTATGAGATATTAATAATGATGATTGATGAAAGTTATGATGAGATGAATGAGTAATACCCAAATTCATGTGATTTTGATACTAGTATATGGAACACTTATGAAAAAGATAGGTGTTAGTAAGTTAGCACTTAATTATGTGATTAAGTAAAAGTGTTGAGATGGGTGCTAGAGGTCTATCACCTTGTTAATGAGATTAAGTTAAGAAAAGATGTAAAGTGTTATATTAATTGATTATACTATGTGTCTATGTGTATAGGTGATCAAGAAAGATAAAAAAGTTCAAGTAAATTGCTTATACAAGAAAAAGGTAAATAGATGGATATGAATGAATGATGAGTCAAGTAATGAGCGAGTCATTAGCTTGACATGTTCCGAGTAATGAGTCATGAACATTAGCTCGGTACTAATGTTAACTAGTAGTAGTTAACATAATGATGATGTTTAAGGATCCTTAATGTGATGATGTTTATGTTAAAGTTAAAGTTTCCATTACTTACTAAGCAATTGCTTATATGTTATGTTTAACACGTTTCAGGTGAGCCAAGTGTGAATAGGGGTGACTTGGGCAAGGGACATATTTAAAGCTATTGGTGGAGCTTGTTGCACGGTTTTGGTAACAAGCTAATCCCTCTTGATCATGCTCTAGATATGATAGTTACACCCCCGTTGTAAAGTAAATGACATAAAGTATCATGTTTTGATGAAATTCTAAGTCTCATTTTGAGTATGAAAGATGTTTTGTAAGAAGTCAAAGTGAAAGTCAAATTTAGTGATGAGACTTAGAATTATGAAAGTTGGATGTATGTATAATAGTGTACATATTTTGAATGGTCATGTATAATGAGAAAAGTTGATTCTTGAAAGTTGAAATGGTCAATTGTTAAGGTTATGGTCCAATAAGGATGTTAGTAAGTTAGTTGACTTAGAATAAGTCAATTGGATGAGGTTTGACCAATAAAGTGGGTCAATATGGTCGAAGACCCAATCGGATCATTTTGGTGTCCAAATGGGCGACCAATGGGTTTACGAGTCAAAATGAGTTAGACATGGTAAATGTCAAATGTTATGATGTCAATAAGTCACAAATGGTAAGTTGAGAATGTGGTCAAAAGCTTAGACTCAGAATGCTAGTGGTTTAGAAGTTGACATGTCAAGTAATTTGGTCCAAAATGATCGAAAATGGGTCAACGGTCCAAAATGAGATAAAACGCGAATTTGGAAAAAGTATGAATTTGGAAATGTTCATTTGATTAAATTATACGTGCCTGCAAAATTTCATGTTCCCAGGTGTTATCATTTGAATGTCAAGTGAGTTTAAAGTTCAACATTTGGTTAAAAGTTGTGCAGGTCTGCTGTTGGTACTAGAACAACCTTGTTTTAGTACTAGAACAGTCTTGTTTTAGTACTAAAACAAACTTGTTCTAGTTTACTCATTATTTTACATATGCATTGAGTCTTAGCATTAATTATGTTACCAAAGTTTATAAGTTAATAAATTGTATATATAAAAAAAATGATCACGTTTTCGGGGTGTTTCATAACCAAGTATAAACTATATGAAATGGGAGCGAGGAGGGTGATTGTGATGGCATCTGGGCTGCTGGGTAGTATAAGAGGTGATACATTGTGCCCATCATCTACAAGATGCAGCCGCACATGTGCAAATTGAGCAAATGCACAGGGTCTTCATATTTTTGGGGTTCAAAATTTGAAACTTTATGGTGTATGTAGGTTGATTTTCGTACCTTTTAGTTCCATTGAAAGGAGTTTTAGGATGTTAAAATACCTTTTATAAATATAATCATGATCTAGCTATTGAATTTGAAACAATAAATATTAAGATTAAGTATGTGTTTTTATGGAGGTTACATGGTTAGAGGTGTAGCTAAGTTAAGAATTGGGGAAGAAGACTATTTTCTCATATGTCTTCATCATTATTTAAATATAAAATATAGTCCTTCTACTAAAATTTATTCCAAGTTAGTGATTGTTTTTTATTTTTGTAGTTTGACCTCAATATTTTAAATGAGAAATATCAAAAGAACAAAAAAATTAAAAACTATACTTATAATCTTCAGATTGTCCTTATAAGTTATCGAACTTTTAAGAAATAAGTGAGGCTTTAACTTTATAGAAGTTATACTCCGTAGTAATATTTTGAACTTGTAATTTATGAAAACGTAAAGGATTTTTTTATAAAAGTGAAATTTGTTTAAATTTGAAGTGATTACACAAGATGCTATTGTAAGTGAAAGTATTATGGGAAACCAATAATCATCAAAGTTAGCATTTTTGTGCATAAACCAAAATCTAAGTATTTAAAATGACTTATGTAACATTCTATTTTTGGGTCTACAAATAAATGATTATTTAAAGAAAACGGGAAATAAATTTATTTTGTTAACTTGAAAATAAATAGGTAAATGAATTACAGAATTTATCGTGACTAATAAAATAGTACTTGTTTTAAATAAATAGAGTTGACGGTAAAATAAAATATTTTATCTCGCGAATATTTTTAAGTTTCAGGCAATAGGTTGTGAAGGGGATAAAAATTACACTGTATAATAGTGACGTCGGTTGGTGTATAAACCGACTCCACCAACCTATTTTCTCAAAACCTTACTTCTTGTTCTAAACACTATCAAATTCTCAAATACAATTTCAAAGAAATCAAAAAGTGATCAAGTAAACAACTTGTGTTTTTGGGATTCAATACATCAGATTACCTTCATCATGAACACCTCCATCTTCATTTAAGATGTAAGTTTGATTTTGAGTTTTATAAAATGGGTTTTGAGAGAAATTGACTGATTGAAACAAATTGAAGCTTGATTTTGTTGTTATAAGGTGTTATTTGATGTTAGTAAAGTGTTAGAAACCATAGAACTGAGTTTTTTAAAGTTTTGGTGAGATTTGGTGCGTAAAATCGGTAACAGCAGTGAAACTCGCAAAACCCAGTTCGTCTTGCGAGCTGAGTTCGTCTAGTGAAACGAATTGAGCTTTGCGAGCCGAGTTGAGCTCCGCGAAGCGAGTTGAGATCTGCGAACTGAGTTGGGTTCTGCGAATCGAACCAAGTTCTGTGAGTTGAGCTCTGCGAGCCGAGTTGAGTTGCGAACCGAAATTCTGCGAACCGAGATGACTGTGCGAACTGAGACATTGCGAACTGAAACTTTAAAATATTATTTTGCAAATTTTGAAAACGCGTAAGTGTTTTTGAGGTCACGAATAAGTCACAATTTCATTAACTCGGATTGGGTTGAAATTCGCATGGTCACTCAGAAACGGCCTAATGATCCAGGGGTAGTTTTTGGCCTTTCGGGGTCATCTAGGGGTCGAAAATGGCATTTTTCAGTTTTTAAATGTCATTTCGGGATTTATTGATTTCTCATTTGATTAAACTTTTGTTTGCTTAGACTTCGGGGATTACCTGATTTAATAAATATGCTAGAATGATGATTATGGGATGAGTTACTGACTTGTTATTATTTGTGTTCTCAGGTAAGCAGAAGGAAACTCAGTGATATAAGACTACTGAGTTCAGAGACTGGGAATATCGGTGAGTGGTAACTGTAACCTTCGGTTCAACCCAGTTGTAACAAGTTTGGTTACAACAGGTGAACATATATATGGTTATTGGTATTGATTGTTTAATCTTTTGGGTTACTGTTATTAATGATTTGTGTTGATTGGTTGTTGTTATTCCATGATGGCAGGACTATTATACATTATGTGACTATGTGGATTATTCATATGTCAACATTGGTTTGGTTTGTTGCTATTGTTTGGTTGGCGGGGTTTCTGATACACATCGTTGGTGGATGAACCCTAGTCAGTGAAGCTAGCTTCAAACTATCGGTAAATCACTATGATGGCATACCAGTGATTTAAGGTGTTATTGGTGTGGCTACACAAGAATCGTCGGTCCTCTTTAACGTTATGTGCTTATGTGTTTATTTGTTGTAAATTTTGTTATTTATGGATTGAACTGTCAGATACAGTTCCATTCACTTAGTTGTGAGCTAATCACACCATATTTAACATTTTGCAGGTTTTGATTAAGTTATGGATTGAACTTGTGGATACTTGATGGGATGTTTGACTATGACCGCGCCTACTCTGATCTTTTGGGAAATTATAGTCATATTTTGGAAGTTAATATAACACTCGGCTGATAAGTAAATGTTTTGTAATTATATTAGTATGTATAAATGCAATGTTTTAGAGCTTTAAATATTTTGTACTTATGAATGTAAATATGAATATGGTTAAGTCTACGTTTTGGAACTCGCTTACGTTTTTTAATAATATAATATGTTTGTGAAAATAGGGGGTGTTATAGCTTATATCTTACTTATGGCACATCCGCATAGGGTATTAGGCTATTTTAAATCAACGAAACGACCCTGGCAACACACAAAATGCTTCAAGAAAGTATCATTTTGATGTTCTTATGGCTGCCAGCATCAAACTAACGCAGCGTGAATGATCTTTGATCGTAAGGCATTCGGTAAAAAAAAACATTTACAAGAACCGGTTGTGGGTGGGTGGGTACGCGGGTGGTTGGGCAACCGGTTAAAAATGGTTTGATAATGGGTCTGGTCCAACAGATGAACATTCTTTAATTTTTCCTAATCTGATCTTCCTATCTTAGTTTTATGGAAAATGATTTGTATGACTAATTATGTAAGCCTAAAAAAAGACCTAAGGATGTGATTGGTTACTTTGAAAAATTGAATGGATGAGATTAGGAGAGAGAAAAAAATCAACCAATAAGATAATTATGTCTGTATTTAAGTCTATGTAATTAGGTTGATATAGCATTACTCTAGTTTTATAAATAATATTGAATTACATATTATTACAAAAACTATATATCTAACTACAACAATTATCCAACTCATTTTAAGAGAACGCTCTATGAGGTATTATACATTTTGGGCTATTTTCGGACTGTTTTCAATCTTTCATTTAAGCATATCTATAGATTTCATATTTGGTTTTGTTAATAAAAAATTCCAAAATAATATACTTGACCTGAAATGATTATTCTACCGTAAATAGTTCGATATGGCCAAGTCTATTCAAAATATCCCATAATGTCACTTTTAGAACTTTGATCTCATACTAACATCGACTGTGTACGTTTTGTGACGTGGAAGATAGCTTGTTGTGGAAAAGGAGCATTTGATGTGTTGCCACAATAGGTTCAAACTTGTGCAACAATATTAGAGATGAGTATGTATTTTGGGAAGCTAATTTCCATCCGGCTGGTCGTGGAAATTAACAGATTAATTGTATAACAAATGATGATAGGTACACAAATGTACATGAAACCGACCAATCTTAGTGTCATGATGTTCATTGATCCAAACATGTATGTGCTCTTGTACATCAGTACATGTATTGATGGACTGAAAATGAGGAACAAAAACTTGATTTTAAATGTAACTGCAACTATTGTGCTATTACAATAAGAACTCATCTATGGGTTATGGACACATATTTTGTGTCACGACAATGTTCGATAATCTAGATTGTTATTACTTAAGTTAACATTTTTGTACAATGTATTAAATGCAATTTTTTATTTTGTTCTCAACTTGATATCTTCATAGTTTCCCACTTTCCCCTTCACAAACTTATCAAGTTGTGGTTGTTTTTGTTTTGTTAAGTATCACATCACATTGCATTAAAAATACTATGGAAAAAAGTTGGTTGAAATGAACGAAGCATCATTTACTTATTTTGTCGGTGAATTTATCACGTAGTGTAAACTATGAAAAATATGTTAACCGAGACCGCTTGGCCTATCTCATTCGCTTGAAAACCGGTGTAAAAATTAAATTTCGTGGACTAAATAAAAGTCATATTTACAATTACTAAAGTTAGGAAATAGGTAGCATTGACAACGTTTTTAATTGAAAGCCGTGTATATCCGGTATAAAGTTTTTAGTGTCTTAAATTGTAAAAAGGTAATCATCACAAAGTGTATTATAGTGTAATTCATATTCTAAAAGAAAATTGTTATGGGTACTATTTTGCTCGAAAATCATGACTCCACGTCCACTGCCATTAGATCAATGTAAATCACCATATGGTCATTGACATTCAAGTGTTTTGATCGAAAATCATGACTTCCCGTCCGCTGCTGTTAGATCAATGTAAATCTCCAAAGGGTCCTTGACATAACGGTATTGATCAAGTTGACCAGTCAAGCACGAGGTTGAAGTTGTGGGTTCAGATCCTAATCAATATACTTAATGCCTTGTGAAGTAGATAATGATCAGACAGTTAAATTCGATTTAAATGTTATTTGAACAGAAGAAGTGAATTGTGATGTTTTTTTACAGGTATTACTATTACTATACATAGTATATGAGGTCACCCTTATGAAGACTTCTATGCCAATAAAAGTCAACTCTTGACTACTAAAATGGGCATCTTTTGTGCCATTTGGCCCTTTCGCTTCATGTATATAAACTCCTTTCATTCATTTCTCTAAGCACAATACCAAAATGTCTTGCTTAACACTTGTAGCTGTTTTCATATTTTTTGCTTTTGCTCCTGTTTTAGGGACTGAAACCAACCTTGAAAAAACTCATCGTGCGTTCTTTGTGTTTGGAGACTCGTTGGTAGACAATGGCAACAATAATTATTTGATGACCACTGCACGAGCAGATTCACCTCCGTATGGGATCGACTTACCTGATCATCGTCCCACTGGTCGTTTCTCCAACGGCCTCAATCTTCCAGATGTCATTGGTTGACTTCCCAACTCAATTTTTCAACCTTTTTAATCACTTTGTACAAACCATTACGTAAACTAAGATTCATTAAACTCTGTTATAATAGTAATTTGTACGTCGTGTAACAAACGTTTTAACCAATTATCAATCTATTTCCCCCCTTTTCTATGATTTTGGACATTTCAATAAATTTGTGTATACATGCACCTGCATAGTTACATGTTCACTTACAACTTTTTGTCACTCGGTTACTTTTACTATTTTATGAAATGGGACTGTATAATTATGTTCTCAATTACATGTTCATGTTCCTATGTTCTTATTAGTGAATATTTATGACTTCAGGGGAACACATTGGTGCGGAGCCGCTACTACCATATTTGGCTCCGGCGCTGACGGGTCAAAAACTGTTAAACGGAGCCAACTTTGCCTCTGCCGGGATTGGGATCCTCAATGACACGGGAATCCAATTTGTAAGTGAAATATTATATAGGAACAATGATGATTAGTTACTTACAACAAGAAGAAAACCACAGACTAATGATGTGTATTCTAAAAAATTTAAAGGATGTATTTGAAAGTTATATCTTAATTTTACCCTTTGGAGTACATAAGCTATGTATTCTTAATGTACATGGGCTTTATGGTTTGTACAATGATGATATGATTTATTTATAAAATGAGAATTGATCCATACACAAAACGTATTAATTTAAGAAACTTTTAGTAGTTAAATTGATACTCACTTGCACTTGTTTTTGTATTAACTTCACAGGTAAATATTATACGAATGCCATATCAACTTAATGATTTTAGGATATACCAAGAACGTGTGGCTGATCTAATCGGTAAAGAGAAGACCAAAAAACTCATTAACGATGCATTGGTCCTAATTACGTGTGGAGGTAACGATTTCGTGAACAACTACTTTTTGGTGCCTAACTCGCTTAGATCGATCCAATATAAACTTCCTGAGTATGTCCCATTCATCATCTCAGAGTACGAGAAGATTTTAATGGTAATCAATTAACAAACCCTTATCTTATTGTTTTTAATCATTCATCTCCGTTCGAATTTCATATTTTAAATCATTGTTATCACTTACCATAATGTCTTTTGTGCACAAGTTTAACGCTCCCAAAAACTGCGGCCTAATCAACCATATGTTCATAATAGATGCCTAATCTCAGTTACAAGAGTTATCTAAACATTCCACTGACACATCACTTGTAAATTTGATAAGTACATGGTTCAATAATATACAACAACTTAAGTCTCGTGGAACAGTGGCCCACCAAAGCTGGTGTCGAACCACGACTCAAAAACGTACCATATCTCAATTTTTTCCTATTCAGTACATTTGATTTTATAAATTAATTGTTAGAGGTAGTAGTTTCAAATTATCATTTACTGATAAGTTGCAAATGTATTTTTTTCTTCTTAAGGTTCTCAAACTAGTGAATTCAAAATAATCTAGCTCAAAAGTCAAACATGTCAAATGTGTCTGAAAGCTAATGGAGTATATCTTAATGCATGTAAATTCCTGATGTGTTCTATACTACTTGAAAATTTAAGTCATCCAAACATGCTATTTATAGTTAAATAATTTAAACAACACGGTACTTATTTATGCATGTCTAAAAACAGGCTAGGATATGATATACATTGTTTAAAGTTCACATCATCTTTTTCACCTAATTCAAAAGATTGATGTCGATATAATTTAACAAATTTCACTCGTGTCTCACACGTTGACAAAATGAGAACAACTTTTTACAGAAACTTTACGAACTGGGAGCTCGCAGAGTACTAGTGTCAGGAACCGGGCCACTAGGTTGTGTACCTGCAATACTAGCACAACGTAGTAGGCAAGGTGAGTGTGTTGCCGAACTTCAACAAGCTGCCGAATTATTTAACCCACAACTCATCAACATGGTTGGTTTACTCAATAAAAAACTCGGTAGCACCATCTTCACAACCATTGAAACAAATCTTGCTCAGGTCAATATGATCAGCAATCCCAAAGCTTTCGGTAATCCCTATTTATAATTACTCTTTCCATCTTAATAATAGTTGTTACATTATCATTAGTTCTCATATTTTGACTTGATTGGTTGGTAGGTTTTGATACCTCAAAAGATGCATGTTGTGGACAAGGGCGATATAATGGGCTAGGACTGTGTACGCCGTTGTCAAACTTGTGTGCAGATAGAAACAAATACGTGTTTTGGGATGCTTATCATCCGTCCGAAAGAGCAAACCGAATCATCGCACAAGAGATATTTAATGGTACAAAGTTCATGAATCCTATGAATCTTAGCACCTTCATGGCTATGGATTCTACAATGGTTTAAGCACCAATTTCGAGTCATGGATTCTACGTAGGTTTATTGGTGTTGGCGTTTTAAATCTTTTCATGTGGATATATTTCGATTTGCATAAATTGATTGTGTAGTTTAAAACATCTTAAGTTATAGTAGTATTATGGTGTAATATTTTGTTATGAAATCGACGGTTTTGGAAAAATAAGATAATACTATCATATTTTTATATTTTGCATAATGTGTTACTAATACCAAATATGCATTCCGTTGAGCTACCTAGTGATAAATTGAAGAATCACAATCTAGTTACACAATTGTACATTCTTAATTTATAATTAAGTTTTAAAATAATTTTGTTAGAAATATATTCAAACGAACAAATACGAAGAAAATCAAATTCAAACGAAATGAACAAATTAACAAATCAAATTCAAAATGTACAAAACAAACTAAAAATTCATATTCGAAGGTACAAAGTTTCTAAACTAATGATCTCTATTTATAGAGATAACTAATAAAACCTAATTTTAAACAAACTCCAAATACTAATCCTAAACCAACTCAAATCAAAATTTACCAAACAAACCCCTAAAGTTTAAGTCATATTCCAACAATCTCCACCGTGACTTGAACTTCTTCAAACTTTGAACCAAACACATACCAAATCAAATTTCAAATTTCAAACGCTAGTGATACTAGTCAAATTCCAAACGAATCAAACGATCGATTTCCAAAAGTTATCCAAAGAAATGTCGATGACTTCAAACCAAACAATCAAACGATAACTGACAAATTCAAAACGGTTAACCAAACAAAACCAAATCGACTTCAAACGATCATCAAAACAAATAATCAAATTCGGGCAACAAATTCAAAAGTCCGACAAACGAAGATCTTCAAACTAACAAATTTTAAACGATTGAACAAATCCAAAAGACATGATAATAATCAAGTCTTCAAACACCAAATCGATCTTCAAATTTCAAATATCCAATTCAAATTCAAACGACTCACTTATTTGATAAGGATTACGACTTAAATTTCCAAATACAAACCCAATCCAAAACCTAGTGATCTAATCACAATCATATCCCAAAATGAAATATCGCTCCACCGAAAACCAAACAATAACCCAAACGAAATTCAACACCAAATTCAAATCCGAACAGAAACTTCGAGAGAGTATATCTCTCTACTCGAACCTCAAATCAAAGATCCCAACGGTTAGATTGTAGTTCTATGTGTCTCGAACCTACAGTTCAGATTTTACGACGATCCAACGGTTAACGAATGTGAAGCACCAATTTTCCTACGTCTGCTTAGAAATCGACAAACCAAAAAACCAAAAGTGAAAACGAAACGAATTCAAACACAAAAGGGATCCCTCCGGATCGCCAACAATTAGTCGACAACCGGAGGATGACTAATTCAAAGCATCGAACCTAGCTCTGATACCACTTGTTAGAAATATATTCAAACGAACGTATACGAAGAACAAACCAAATACGAATACGAAGCGGAAACTATCAAATTCAAATTGCAAATCAAATACAAACGAACTGAACAAACTAACAAATCAAATTCAAAAGATACAAAACAAACTAACAAATTCAGATTCGAAGGTACAAAGTTTCTAAACTAATGATCTCTGTTTATAGAGAGAACTAATTAAACCTAATCCTAAACAAACTCCAAATACTAATCCTAAACCAACTCAAATAAAAAATTATTAAACAAACCCTTAAAGTTTAAGTCATATTCCAACAATTTTTAATTGCATTTATAAAAGAAATTTTTTGTGTAGATCAAAAGAGTAAGAATTACATCACGTCGAAAATAGTAAAAATTGTTGAACCGCGGATTATACTCCATAGTTTTATTTTGTTGTTGATTAACGATTATTTCTTAAATTCAAGATGTTCGTTTTAATTCGTATTGTTGCTCGAGCTTAATCAGTTTTAGATTTTAATCTAGAAAATAATTTACATTTGTACTCAAATTTCGTGTAGGTTGAAGCGTTAGAATAACTAGCAAAGACCCACACTATGCAGCGGATAAGAGTTCCAAAAATCGTTCAAAATTCATTGAAAATTTATGGATTAAAATATTGTGATAAAAGGTGAAGTTAAAATATTAAATCCCTAACCAAGTTATTGAATGTTTAGAGATTAATATTTCAAAACATTAAAATATAAGGATTGAAACAAGATAATAGAAGAGTTATAAACAAGGTTTAAAATTGTGGATAAAAAATAATAGTTAAAAAAATTATAATTTATTTTTAGAAACAATTGAAATTAAGTTAACAATCATTATAGAGATTTAAAAATTAACATACAAAACTTTTCATTTATTTAGCTTCAAGGGCATGAATGTAATTTCTCTTCTTTAAAGGTTTAAGGCAACAAAGAAAAAGTCTAAATGCTTTATAATATGTGTCATAGATTATAGATTATAGATAATAAATATTTCTCAACGTTATTCCGCTTATCCACTAGCCTATCAGTTCACAACAACGGGTTGCGAAATTAGTGAATATCTTGTACGATATTTTCTATCATTATGAAAATATAAACAAATTTTAGAGAAGGGTTATATGGGTGAATATGGATGATGGATGATATATATTTAGTTTTAATTATTTTAGTATAAGGTTCGACCTTCGTATTGCTAGTTAAAAAGTTGGCGTAAAATCTGATCTAATCTAGTCTATCTAGTTAATAATAATAAGGGTATATCTATGTTAATCAAAGCCCTTGGGCTTCTAACAAGAAAAACATTGTTGCATTGATTGAAGTTAAATACTAACTTTTAAATTTAAAATTTAATAGTATTTAACTTTGCATTCTAATACACTCGAACAATTCTTTTAAACAAGGTATATTATATTATTAAGTAAACTCTGATGAGTTTTTAAGTCAAAATTGTGAAGAGGAAAAACATATTTACCAATATGTTGTTCTTTAATAAGTAGTAGGTGAATGACCCGTTATATTTGGGTATACAAATATACCAATTAAATCGGAATATGATGTAATTTGTTAGAAAAAAGAGTATATGTCATGCAAAGTTATTGTGGTACTGTTAATGTTTTTGGGTTTTTCGCTAATTTAGTTATTATATACATGTGAAAATTGTTTTTCCAGTTAAAAATTATATTTATTAAAATATCATACATGTCGATTGTAAAGTCTTATCAAATGCTAACAATATGTGAAATTGAAACAAAAGCCACCATGTATGTTGAAAGAGAAATTTAAATCTATAAGCTAGGAAATTCTATAAACTTATAAATTTGATGTCAACAATGAAAGTGGCTTACCTTCACACTAAGTTACCCCCCATTGATGAATCATCACAAAATTAGATGAATCGAGGAATATGACCTATTTTGACAATCATCGCCGTATTCATCCGTGTTTTTTCCTCTGATTGTATTTTAGGTTTTATAATAGGCCGGTACTTTTTTATATTAATAAATAATAATAAGATTATGAAATAGTTGGAGACTATTTTGTTTGGATATTTTTAATGTATATAAATATATATGTAAACGTAGTAGGGATATATTTTTCTATTTTAGTTTAATATTTCTGTTATGCCTCCATGAGATTGAGAAATAGTTGGAGACTATGGCTCCATGGTAATTTTAATTTGATTTTATTATAGTTAAAGCTTAACAAGTTATTTGGGTTGTAAAGTGTAATTAGGAAGATTAATTATACACCATTGAATCGATTAGAAAAATCTCATTAAAGGATTCAAATTGCTCCATGGTAGGTTTTATAATAGGCCAGTGTTTTTTTATATTAATGAATAAGAATAAGATTGAGAAATAGTTGGAGACTATTTTGTTTGGATATTTTTAATGTATATAAATATATATATGTAAATGTAGTAGGAATATATTTTTCTATTTTAGTTTAATATTTATGTTATGCCTCCATGAGATTGAGAAATAGTTGGAGACTATGGCTCCATGGTAATTTTAATTTGATTTTATTATTTTTAAAGCTTAACAAATTATTAGGGTTGTAAAGTGTAATTAGGAAGACTAATTATACATCATTGGATCAATTAGAAAAATCTCATCGAAAGGTTCAAATTGCTCTATGGTATTCTGTTATATATATATATATATATATATATATATATATATATATATATATATATATATATTAAAGATCTACTATTTTTTAACAAAAATCGAAGGGTTCAAATTGTTTCATGGTATTATGTTATATATATATATATATATATATATATATATATATTAAAGATTTACTATTTTTAACAAAATGACAAAAATGATGTTCTTTTAACGTATATCAAAATTTAATAATATGTGTCTTTTTAGGTAATTTCTATTGTAAACAAAAGATAAAGTTTTCATTCGGGAACGGATAAGAGGAGCAAGGGGAAGGGATGGAAAGACTGTTTTACAATTTTGACAAAGTTTTGGATCTAGCTGCAAAATTACCTAAAAATTATTCAAAGTTTGTTCAGCAACAAAAACTTTTTAATATGCTCCATATTCTTATTTTGCATAAACTACAAAATAGTCTCTTGCTCATCCTAGCTCCCCGTCCTCTCTGATCTGAATCCATAGTCAAACAATTTGTAAATTGTTTGTGAATATAGGGCGTGTTTGGCACAAGCATTATAAGGGATTGAGCTTCTTGTTTTCATAATTTCAATTCCCTTAACTTTAATTTGGCAACAAAATTATAGTAGGGATTATTAAAACTCAAAAAGAATCCCCTAAAATTCATTTTTAGAGAAGCTTTTTCAAGTAGCATGAAAAATAATCCCCAACTCCAACTCTAACAATAATCTTTGACCACAATCTCCAACTCCAGCTAGTTGTTACCAAACATACCCTAAGCATTTCTTCGTAGTTCATACATCTATATTGTATATTTATATATATAAGAAAGAAAACCTCTTGAATAATCTCCCCCATTAATTGCAAGTTAATCCTTTTATAATCAACCCTTGTATTGAAACATTACATACTTTATGTAATAAAATACTAATATGCCCTTGAATTATTTAAACTTACTGTCCCCAGTTCAATTTTATTTGTCATAATAAACCCTTCACGTTTTGACTTAATTTATCTTAGTTGTAATAAACTTCCATATTAACAACTAACCGTCACATTTAGGCTAAAAAAATAAATGGGGGGCCGATTTACACAGACAAACTTCCATAATTTTTCTCTAAACTTTATTTAAAATTAATAATCTATTATAGCAACTAACAAAGACATTTACCATCAACTTTCCGTATCTAACTATTTGGTTTTTGAGTCGCAAGCAAAAAACCCTGCTGGCAAACCCTTTCACCACCGGAACGCCGTCGCTACTTACAGTCCTACAGCGTCAACCGTTCCATGTTGGCAAATCCCTTCACCACCGCCTTTATATTGTCACATGCAGTCCTCTACCGTAATCCTTTGCTTCTCTCTTGCTAAGATTTTATATTTAGTTTTGGAATTAATTTAGTTGTCTCCTAGTTACATTTAAAATTCAAATCATGTAAGCTGTAAATTTTAGATGGGGATTTACATCATTTAGATCATTAAAAAAACAAAAATTCTTGATATTATGGTTAATGGGTGATTCAACTAATTTTCACCAAAATATGAATTTTAGGCATTTGAAGATTAACTTATTAAGATAATGATTATATATCATCAACAAATTGAGTTTCTTCCCCATTCCCCTCCAATTTTATATGCATTTCAATTTAATAGGTCAACAATGATGGTATAAATATAGATTCTAGCCCCATATGATCACACTTGGTTGCAATAAATGGCCTAGTGGTAAGGAGTTCTTCTAGCTTCCTTGAGATCAGGAGTTCGAACCTTGACCTGGGTAAACATTTATCATGTTAGGTACCCACACCCGTAAAACACATGGGCCCTGGGTGAACTTGCAGATAAGGGTTCATTTCAACTCCAGACGCCCCCACTGTGCCAGGGGAGTTGCCCGGAGTCATCCTTGTGGGGTGAACAATGACTGGTGCCAAAGGCACACGGGACCATGGTATTCCCGTCAAATTACACCTCATTGCAGAGATTATCTAACTTCATACATTATACTATTATTTGTCTTTAAATCTTAACAATGGTGTAAAATGCAGTGTTGTTAAAACTTAAATTGTAGTGAATTTGGGTGTCATTTTTGTTCTAAAACGGAGTGAATATGATACTCCCCTCATTCCTCTCATTTGAGACATTCCACTAAGAACCTTATCCATGTGTAACATCCTCGTTTTGGGCCTAGTAGAAATACGGTATTTTTCACTACTTTCTTGTATTTAAATTGTATTAGAAATAATTAGTATTATTTGAATAACTTAAATTAATAAGTCAAATGATCAAATGATGTATTGTGTTAGATGAATTATTAATTGTTTTAAATTAATTTAGTTGACGGTATAATAAAATGTATTTCTCGCAAATAGTTTTTAGGTTCCAGACAATAGATTTGGAACGGGTATATGTTTACACTGCATGTTAATTGGACTTGATTGAAAAGTCGACCACTTTTCCATTTCTTCAGTTCTTTCATTTCTCTCACACTTTCTCTCAAGAACACATGCACCTAAAGAAAACTATTATCAATCTGATTTTCATCTTGTTGAAGCTGTGATTTGTGTTACAACTGAATTCACCATCTTCTTATTCTTCACCTTGTTCATTTAGTTCCTTCCTCTCCATTGTAAGTAATTGTTTTGTACTCTTGAGCTAAATTGATGAGATTAGGTGGAAAGATTGATGCATGTATAATCCAATATGCTTAAATGAATTGTAGTTACTGAAATCATCATGTTGTTCTTGTCTTGAATGCGAATTTCTAGGTTTGAATGTGTGAAATGGGTTTTGGTTAAATTAGGTTGAATGAGTAATGCATGTGTTGATTTAGGACTTGAATGATTATTGTTTGTTGTTATAACATGTTTGTGGTTGATACTTGTGGTTAATTTTCGGTCAAAATCGTGTTTTACATTGGTATGTAGCGGATTTGGGTTTTAGTGTTCGTGCTGAGCTTTAACAGGTCTGAACCATTGCTGGAAAGCTTGGGAACGCGATCCAGCTCAATTGCCCGGATCGCGTTGCTATGTGTAAAATGGCCACAACACGTTTTGCTCTTACGAACGCGATCCTGATAAGACCCAACCCGGATCGCGTTGGTCAGTTGGTTTTGTGTCCGGATTGAGTTTACTCTTTGGAACGCGATCCTAGCCACTTGCCCGGATCGCGTTGCCAAGTGAAAATTTGTAACAGAATGTTTTATACTGTGGAACGCGATCCAGACACTCCCAACCCGGATCGCGTTTGCTAGTTATAATCTGACGAATTTGACAACTTGTGACTTATGTACCTATGTTATTTAACTAGTAATGAAAGTATAGAATAATCGATTAATTGACATTATATGCATGGTTAGATTGTAATAAACTTGATACAAGAATCTAATTCGGTTTTGATTTTTGTTCTCAAATAAATCGAAGACTCAATAAGATAAGACCTTTGAGTGAAGACGGTGATCGTCAAGGGTGAGTGGATCTTGGACTCTCAGTCTAAGTTAGTCGTAACAAATGGTTGCAACTGATAAATTGGTTTATTGCATTGATTGCTCTAATATTATACTGCCATGATGGTATTCCTTGAATGATTATCGGGTCCTTTATGCTATGTTGAGTTGTGGACTATTTGAATTTGGTGGGGGTCAACTATGTGTTGGGTTTGTGTACTATTACTTTGGACAACGCAATGGAATTGTACATGTGTTGGACACTGAACTTGCGTTGTAAGTAGTATTAGTACCAAACTATCGGTTAAACCACTGTTTGGCCTTCAGTTGGTTATAAGTGTTACTTGGGGAACCACCGCGGCATGAGGGTACCTCAAGGACCACCGATCCTTCTATGTTACATGTTGTAGACATTTGCTAAGCTAAAGTAGATTGTTAGTTTTGGATCTATTCACTTAGCTTCGTGCTAATCCCACCTCACTACTTCTTGCAGGAATAGCTTTTGATTGTGGGTAGCTTGAAGTATGGGACGAATGGGATGTTTGACAAACCTTCTCTGATTTAGTTATGTTTGAATTAAACATTTTGTATCAGGTTTTAATATAACACCTAAGTATGTATTTAGCAATTATGATAATATGGTATTAAAGGTTGTATGTATTTTGGGATGCACTATGAAAACATATTACACGTATCCTATGATGTGTATATTTAATATTCCCTTCCGTAATGTAAAAAAAATAAAAAATAAAAAAATGTCTTGTGAATTTGTAAGGTGTTCCACCATGTCTTAATGGTCATATTCAATTTTGTGTTGTATAGACTTTATATTAGGGTGGGGTGATGATTAGTAGTATGTCATCATTTTTTATTTGTACACCATCAATTATGCTTTAATGTATTATACAGCAATGTAAAACATAATTCGTAGTATACGTCTATATAAAAAGATGGTGTACAAATCACTCCCCTTTATTTAATTATTTTTTATACCATTAAAAAAAATTTATACTCGTATTGAGTAAGTATCAGGGGATGGAGAACATTTTCACCCTTAAAAACTATCAAATTCCCTTTATTTAATCATTTTTATTAGAATTTAAAAAATAAAAAATAATATTGAACAAGTATCAGAGAATGGACGACAGCTACCTCCTTAAAATCTTTCAAATTCCCTTAATCTAATCATTTTTGATACATTATAAAAAATAATATACAATATTGAATAATTATCAGGGGATGGTGGGCATCTACATTCTTAAAACTTTCTAATTGTATACAAAAAATTACCAACATTCGTGATATTATATAAGTTTTAAGCCTTTAAAAATGAAAATGAAGTGTGAAGATTAAGATGAAGAAAAATATAATATTCTATAACTCAAAATTAGAGGGAAAAATAGATAAATGATTTCATGATTTTCGGCTATAATAAAAAATTATACTAAAAATGCTATCCTATTACACATTAGTTTGGATTTTATTGGTTATAATTTAATTATGTATTGCGTTATTTATTGTAAAAATATATAGCACATTAAATTTAAATGAATTAATTGTAACTTAAGTTTTAGAATAAAATATAACCTTAATTATCGTGTGGGTGTAGGAGAATACATATCATCAAACTTGTTTCATATTATGATGACATGTAGGATGCAAATGATATATCATGAGTGAATAATTGACAGATAGTTGGAGGTGTCATCCTTTAATTACAATATATATATTGATAGAATAAGTATACATATATATAATATTATATATAATATTTATTAATTATATAATATATAATAATAACAACAATCTCTCTCTATATATAATTGAAATATAATATTACAGAGCTATCTTGACCCTTGATTAGATTCCATCCATTACCATCCTACGGTGGAGATTTATTTCAAATAATTACACTTTCAGCCCATATATATCTGTTACCAAATCCTTTCCGTAATTGTTAGCTTGTTGCGTATGTTTAAAATACAAGTTAAGAGGTAAGGGCTATACGACTTTTTGTCAAAATGTTGATGATGATGGTCATGAGGAAAACTGTTTCCACAATATAATCGTCGATAATAATATGCATTCTTACCCGTTGAATTCTTAGTTTTAACTCATGTTTTTTTTATTTTCAGTTTGTCTTAGTACATTAACCAAATATGTCTTGACTGGTTAATTGCGATTTTTTTGTGTCTTCAATGCGCATAAGGTGTTTGATCAAATGTCAATGAGGACTTCAACTATCATGTCTCGATTTTAGATTTCTATTTTTTCAATTTTGATTGTTCTACACTTCGCTTCTTCCTTGGTTTGACGACCAAACCTACTTATGTCAATTCAAAATTTCAAAAATGTTTACAATCTATTTATTGAAGTGTTAATGTTGTAGTACTGTAAATTATAATTACCCTTTTATTTAAGAGTTGATCTTATCTCTTTAACTAATTAAACTTTGATTCGAATTCATTAATATGTTTGAATGATTGTGGTGTCATATAAAAAATGTAGCATCATATTGGAATGACACATAAGGTTCTCCATTTAAGGTTCTAGCTTTTCACGTGTAATGTCGATGATGATTCTCTTTTATGACGTACACATTTGATACATTTCTTAGATGAATATGTTTTTTATGATCATATTCATTATTAATGGTTCAAATCTTGCACCTGAAAAAGATCAAGTCAAAATATGGAAAAAGTCTAGTTTGGTAATTTTACTGTTGATATTTAAGTTGTTAATTGCATTAAAGAAAAATTCAGTTTTTTTATTTCTAACTAAATGTTTGTTTTATACTAATTCTTTTGTTCAACATATTCATATGATTATTTTGGCACCTAACAATATTGCTTGAGAAAACCAACGTAGAATCAAGAAAACACTTAAATAGGTAAGATAACTATATCATATTTATATAACTCTTCACTAATGTTGTTATGTAATTTTAATTTTTTAATCTAATTTGAGTACTTACAAACTTCGCTTAATGCATAACTTGCAGAGCACACTCTGATTACACAAGAAACTTCAGCAAAACACATAGATATTTGATCTGAGCTCCTGGGTTAACTCAAGTATAATTTTTATCCTTCTCTTGAAGTCTTAGTCAATTGTTAACTTATGAGCGAGCGTTTAATATATATAAAATATTATCGTCAAATTTAGAAGTTAAAATGTCGTAGCCTCGTATTGTCGCACGTAATAAAAAAGGGAAAAAGGAAAAACCGCATGCGCCGTGCACCCTTGTGTTTTTGGTCGTGGTCACTCGTAATCAATCAGCTTTCCTAAAACCCTAAAACAACATACCCATCCGATTCACTCATCCGCCCTACAAACAACACGCACCCTCTCTTTTACTTCCTACTCAACTCTCATTTCTAAAATTCATTGTTGTTTGTAATTCTCATCATCTTTCAGCTCTTAAGATCATCATCATCATCATCATCATCATCATCATCATCATCATCATCATCATCATCACTTACTTGATTCTGAATCAACATCAACTTCAATGGAGCAGCCGTTGTTATCACTTGCACCTTCAGTCCCGATTTCATCTACTAAAGAACGGATTCGGATCTTCCGATCCGAGATTCCTTCCATTCTACTTCATTCAGGTTATAATATCCTCATTGTCACTATAACTTCCATATATTTATTATATATACTTTAATAGCTAGTTTTCTTATCCGTTTGTAATCTATGAATGCAACAATTTCACTGTAAGAAATTGAATTTAGGTAATGCATTTTCTTTTGATGTCTTGTTAGTGTTATGTGTAAACTAGGTTGAATTTTGAGGTACAATTCGATGTTTATAAGTGTTGCTTTATATATTAGACACTTAATGGCTCATAGATAGATTTTTTTGAAATAAGGAAGACTATATCATAAAGCACGCTATGTGGCTTCAGCTTGAAGGTAATAGAGATGGCAAGTGAACATCATAATATACTCGAATTATAGTAGGTAAAAAATCGAATGTTCTCAACGTAATCATGAACTAGCGGCCGTCCATACTCAACAATGTCTAAATATTATTGTTATCATTATAAATTTGCATTGACATTTACTTACATCTTGATCAAAATGATGAACTTCCAAATGTATAACTTAACATAGTCCAAATAATCTGAAGAAGGCAACAAACTTACCGCAAATGCGACAACTTCGAAATTACATTAATTAGTTGGTAACAACAATTGCCATGCTCTTTTATTTGTCTATCTTAAGTACCTGGTATGATGTGAAAATTTTGAAAAATCTTTCGAATGGAGTAGTAACAAGGTTGATACGTGTCAAAAAAAAGTCAAGCTTCCTTTTACAAAAGAAGGACAATTTGGTTCGTATCATATATCAAGTGGTTAGAGAAAGTAAAGGTTGCACAAGTCAACTACATTTTTGCTCTCTGAATACGGCATTTTGATTCATCTATATCTGTTGTTGCTCGGTGTCACAACTTTTATATTCAAGTTATTGGGAATCCTCAGAAGACTAATTGGATAATGGGAATGTTTGGTTTGAACCATAATTTGGGTGTATGTTGACATGCACCTTTACTTATCTGCCAGTATTGTGCTAATGACGAAAATCACTAAATATACGTTTGTTCCAAACAATCATGGAATCCTCTGCAAAGGAAAGATAATCCTCTTAAGGAGTGTCTTATAATGGAGCAAACTAGCTGTTTCTCTGACTCCTTGATGGAGCAATCTATATAACTGTTGATATCAATATGGAATTGGTACCTGCTGGATTTATGTTTCGGTGAACCATTGGACTGCAACTAATTAACCCAACCTAATTGACAAGTTTGGTTAAGTTTTAGAGCATTATGGTTTCTTCTGATTTTTAATATTGAAGCAAACAAAAGCCAACTGCAGTATGAGTTTGTATCTTTAGTCTAATTAGTTTTGTTGGGAATTTGAAGATTCCTTATAGTAGCATAGAACCTTTTGCAGTTTTCAGTGTCCTACTATATATAAACATGTGAAACTCTGAATTTTATTCATTTTCTAACTTTTATCGGCCACTATGGGTTACCTAAGTTTGTCAAGAGGATGGTTAATTGGTTATACTGACACGCAGTAATCATGACATATGTTTTTTTTTTTAATTTTTAATTTTTAATTTTTGTTTCTTAATTTTAACTTGTCGAAAAATCTCAAAATAAACTGCCGAACCACATCTTTGTTGGTTGGTTAGGTTCAACACTTCAACACCTTGCCGGGTAGTTGATGTATACGTTTTTTATACTCTTAAATGCTAGTTGCATTCTTCTCAATATCTTTTTTAGTAAGATGATCTTTAATAACGATCTTTCTCCATACGGTAGTTTATACATTGAACATTTTTTAAATTTGAATTTGCAGAGATGTCAACTGAGTTTGCATCACAGTTGGTGGATTTAATATTCATGACATTGTATATATACGATGATCGAGGGTCAAGGAAAGTGGTGGATGATTTAATTCTGAAAGCTTTAAACGAGGTTATATTCATGAAAACATTTGCAGCAAATCTTGTTCAGGCCATGGACAAACAGTTAAAACTTCAGTCTCATGTCGGCTGCTATAGACTTATGAAGTGGTCATGTCTGCTTCTTTGTAAAAGTCAATTTATTTCCGTATCAAAAAACGCATTTAGCAGAGTAGCAGCTGCACAGGCCTTGTGTCTTCAAGTTAGCTTGCAAGGATCTTCCCATGAACGCAGGGCGTGTAGAAGAGCTTTTATACATTCGTTTTTAGAGGTACATTGCCGATCTTTTTTGTTTGGGTTTTCAATGCTTGCTTACACAATCATGCTTCTTTTATTGTATTTCAATATTCTAAATTGGAGGCCAATTGTTGACATAAGTTCTTATTGAGGCATGCTTAAACAGTTATTAATATTTTTATTTTTCTTCATGCTTCAGTCACCTGATTATTTCAGTTTGTACATGGAGGAATTAAAAAGTGCACGAATCTCATATAAAATTTGTCCAGAGATGTTATCTGTAATGATAGACTTTTCAAGTTCAAAGCTGTCTTTGTTTGAACAATGGAAGGTAATAGTTTATGTCAAGTCGATTCATATTATGCTGCTATGATTTATTTTAATTTTAATGTTGCTATAGTAGACCCAAGGTTCGAATATCACTAAGTAAACATCTTGAGGGTGACTAGGGAAAGGGTCGGAAACGCTAGTACTCCGCTTAGCCTACATACGTCTGAGTAAAAAAGAGACTCGCCCTCCCCGGGTAACATGAATAGTGAAAACTTGATTTGCTTACCCTGTTTATAATGAACCCAAGGTTTTACTTAGATAGAGCAAGCTGGGTGAGTCAGGCAAGGTGGGTTACATTTTACAATGGGTCTGGTTGAAAAAGCTAGTAATTCATTATTATTTTACTAATAATTTATGATTTTTATATATACAAAAACATGTTTTATCAAATACGATTTTTTTAGTTGTTGCTTAAAAATTAATCATTGAGATAGAACACAACCCAAATGAAGGGTGAAATGCCACCTCTAGTTTAGTTATTTCATTGCTACATTGCCAACTTAATATTCATGGCTGAGTGTGATTTCTCACTTTTTATCTCTTCCTTGCATCCAACAGCCAGTGTATCTTGATATGTATGTTCAAGCGGTTCTGAACACGAAAGATAAACCAGCAACAAACCTGAGTGAAGCTTTCCGTTCATTATTTTTCCATCTATCGCATGAAGATTTTAAGACTGTCATTGTTCCTTCGTCTGTAAAGATGCTAAAAAGGAATCCTGAACTTGTTTTGGAATCAGTCGGGGTCCTTTTGAGATATGTTAGCCTGGATTTGAGTAAGTACGGTGTTGAGATTCTATCAGTAGTATTATCACAGGCTCGTCATGCGGATGAAGGAAGAAGACTTGCTGCCTTGGATATTGTGAGATGTCTTAGTCAAAAGTCCAGTAATCCTGATGCTATTGAGGCAATGGTCATTGCCGTTAAATCTGTAATTGGAGGTTCTGAAGGAAGACTGGCTTTTCCATATCAGAGGGTCGGTATGATAAATGCCTTGCAGGAACTGTCCAGATGTCCCGATGGAAAATATCTTAGTAGCCTGTCTCTGACTGTACGCGGTCTTCTTTTGACGACTTACAAGGATGATGGTGGGTGTTTAAATTGTCTTTTATTTTTCCCTTACTTCCAGTATCAGGGTTTAAAAGGGTTTGGGTTGATCGCTCATTTGTAGTATGGGTCGAAACAGGTCATGTCGGTTGGAGTGACAAACAAGTATGTCGCTGTCCATGTTTTGAGTTCTTCCTTCTTTTTCTTTATGTAAATAATTGATATACTAATTTTGATTGCAAAAGTGTTATATAACAGTGAATATTTGATTTCTTGAAATGTAGTGATTTAAGGGATAGTATGCACTTAGAATAGATTTGGGCTGATATAAACTTCACTGATCTATTTGTACTTCTCCCTTTTAGCTAGTCGAGCAACTACTTTTTTATCATTTTTTTTCTTTATTGTCTTTTTAATACCAGCTCATCAAATATGATTACAAAAACAATAATCACAAAAATATGCACTTAAGACTTTTGGCGACTTCCCGTTCGTTTAACTTGTACTCCTATGTATTTTGATTTGACCCGTTTGAGAAGAAACATAACCAGATTATCCTGTTCATATATGTAATGGTTGAAAATTTTCACCTCTATAATATATTCATTGGTGACATAAGGTTGGCTTTGCACTTTCAGGAAACGAAGAGGTAAAGCTTGCATGTTTAGCTGCTGTAGCTTCGTGGGTAGGAAGATCTACCGAGGCTATTGGGACAGAACTTGTTTCATTTGTTTCATCTGGGCTCAAGGAGAAGGAATCACTTAGAAGAGGTCATCTTCGATGCCTAAAAATTATATGCAAAAATGTTGATGCAGTATTACCGGTGAGAAGGCTAACCTAACAAAGATTTGCTCTTTTATCTTAGTCTTTAAAACTATAGCTCAAGCTTTCGCGTTGCTTTCCATCAGATATCCTCCTTGCTCTTGCCTCTTGTCCAGTTGGTAAAAGCTGGTTATACCAAAGCAGCACAACGATTGGATGGTGTTTATGCATTATTCATTGTGGTGAAGATTGCAGCTGCTGATATTAAAGCAGGTATCCCCGTTAACATGTTTTTATTTTTATAAATTACTTGTATCCACTTACAGCGAAAGTGTATGATCGAAATAATAATTTTTCTAATATATTTTGCTGAAGATGAAACCTTGTTGAAGGAAAAGGTGTGGTCTTTGATTTCACAAAATGAACCTTCAGTTATCCCTGTAGCCATGGTAATTTGTTTTGCTTAATTCTTAATTTCGGTATTCTATATTTTTATTGTATTTGACATGCTTCATACTTGTATATATGTCTAATATGATTGTGATGCAGGCTCCGAAACTATCTGTAGAGGACTGTGAAACATGTATTGATTTACTTGAGTCGCTCTTTGTGGATCATCCTCACAGGTTTTTTTTGTTTCTGCAAACATCTGATCCTGTTGACCATAGTTGACATTTATAATGAATGCTCACAACTTTCATAAATTTCTTATTTATTTCACAGGGTTTTTGAGATTTTTAATGTGAGATCAATCATGCAGGTGAAGCACTATTATCAACCTATATAATAATTTATTTATATATTTTTTAATTAATAATTTGTCACATGCTGATTATATCTTAATCTGCAGCTTATCCTTTTATTTCTGTGCCATTCAAGTTGGGATATACGTAAAGCAGCTTATAGTTGTACCAAGAGGATTTTGTCTTCTGCTCCAAAACTATTTGAAATTCTTCTAGCTGAATATTCAGAGAATCTTACAGTTGTTGGTGAAAAAGTTATAGCAAAGTCAAGGTACAAGTTCAATGAGTGTGTTTATACTCTGTTGTCGCATTCTATTATTCATACTTGTTGTATTTAAATAGTAATTGACTTTTTCTATGTTATTTGTAGTGACACAGAAAACTCATTGGACAACCAAGTAGCTTCTGTTCCTTCTGTAGAGGTTTTGGTAAAGGCTTTGATGGTAATATCATCTGGTGTCTTGTCTGCTGCACCTGGTTCTTGTGTACGCCTCCTATTCTGCTCTCATCATCCTTGCATAGTTGGTACGGCAAAAAAAGATGCAGTTTGGAAGGTGAGTCAACTCTGTTTATGAAGGATTGTAGACTTTGTGTGCTGCTATATGGTGCACTTTAATGTTTATGGTGGAAATGCACGTTTTATTTTACACAGAGGTGGCAATTTCGACCTATAGACTAATGAATGGGTTGATTTGGGCTACGCTTTATACCTAACATGTCAAATGGGTCTTATCACAAAATTTAGCGAAAACAGAAACGAGTCAGTTGCGGTTCACCAATATTGTATTTTAAATGCTTACAGGAGTACAACCTCCTACGTCATTTTACTCCGTATTTAATATGTGGGATTGTTACTATAATATGGTATTTTTTTTCTTATTAACATTTAAAGTATTTAAGCTGTAAAACTTGTTTATGCGTCAACGGTCAACCCAGCCTATGTCGATGCATCTTGAGTCTCGGCCCATACTTATAAATTTCTGTGATTATCGGAGTCCTTTTAGTTTATATAATTACTCACATGTGTATAACCATCAAATATCCTATCTTTTTTTCAGAGATTGCAAAAGTGTTTGCGAGCTCTTGGTTTTGATATCATTGGACATATAATGTCGGATGTCAGTAACTTGTGTCAGGTAATTGTAGCTCTTTTGGTTGTGATATATTTTATGGACGAGTCATTCTTCATGAGATTAACCTGTTATAGCTAGTATAATGTGTAAAACCAAATTCAAAGTTGTTGTACAACGAATACTTATATGAAGTGGTCAACATTGTTGGTGTGCTAATACCATTGCCTTCATACCATTTATGTTTGTTATAACTCTTATTGTACTTTTTTATCTTTACCAACCTTTATTCTGTTATGATATAGAGTTTGCTTGGACCAATGGGGTTGATGAGTAGTAGTCGTCTGGAACAAGAAGCAGCTATACATGCTTTGTCAACTATGATGACTATAGCACCCTCAGAAACCTATGTCGAGTTTGATAAGGTCAACTTCACACTTCTTTTTAATGATTATTGTCAGTAAGCATTTAGTAAGGTCATTATTCGGTGTTCACATCAAATTTAACTCCACTTGTCTTTTTGGATTCTTACAGCACTTAAAAAGCTCTCCTGATCGAGTTGCACATGATTTACTTTCAGAAATTGATATTCAGGTGAGCATGATTTCTACACTTGTCATGAGTTGAAAACTTGAAATAGCAGATTCCTCATTGTTTGATATTTGTGTGCAATGGTTATTTCTGTTCTTATTATGCTGTTGGTGAGCGTTTTCATGACTTGACTATTCTCCCTCCTATCTTACATTGGCAGATTTTTAATACACCTGAAGGGATGCTATCAACTGAACTAGGCGTTTATATTGCGGAGTCTGTAGCATCTAGTAACATGAAACAGGCAAAAGGCCGTTTCAAGGCTTACGATAACAATGACAGCACGGTGATTATCAATTACTTGGCTATTGGGTTTCAACGTAATTGCTTGAGCAATTGTAAGGACAAATTGTTTTTCCTCTCTGCAGGAAAATGGCAACTCTAATTCCTCTGCAAGGCGAGACACTGTTGCTAAAGAGCGTCTTGGTGTGGGAAAGAAGGATATGGGAAAACTAACAAAGAAGCCAGGCACACCCTTTTTCTTTATTTTGTTAATTCACAAATAATAGTGGCAATTTGACCCATTTACCTGGGTAAATTTGGGCTATGTGTTAGCTCAAACTTGTCAGAAAAAAATGTTAACTAAAAGGATAAAGGTGCATAGGGAGTAAAAGTTACATAAACTAAAATTTTAATGCGTATGACCTTCAAATTTTTAATGCATATGACCTTCATTCTGAGTTGTGGAATATTAGGTTAATAATATCATTTTCATAATCGTAGTATGCATTAAAAATTTATAAAAACTAGGTTCACTTCGCTAAAGCTGGTTTGCAGAAGGGCATTTCCAAACTAAATATGTTTTTGCCAAATCCCCCTGTTCGTAAACATTGTATACAAGTTTTGTTTGTTGAATTCAGATTCCTTAATCGAATGAATTTCTTTATGTAATTTTTGACCGTCTTAATTGAATGTACTAATCATAACCAACTGCTGTTATCGTGAAACTTATGGAACCCTCCATCATAAATTCAAAAACCCTAGGAGATTTATAAACTGCAAGTGAAGAAAAGCCTATGTTCTGGGCCCCCGCCCAGTTTTAGTTCTAGAGATGGTACTATTTATGAGAGTTTGCAAATTGATATTTTAGGGTAATTGACAAAAAAATGTATTTGCCAATCCGACCTGACCAAACTGTATAAAACTTACTAAAAGTGGCATGTTTCAACAGACATTGTTATCCAACCCACCTGACCTGCCCATTTGGCCATTTCTACTCACAAACATGAGCACATGTGTGTAACTTTTGCTCTTTTTTTGGGTCAATCTAGATAAACAGAAGACATCGAAGGAGGAGGCACGTGATTTGCAGCTTCAAGAGGAAGCTAATGTACGTGAGAAGGTCATGAAAATACAGAAGAATCTTTCCTTATTGTTGAAAGCTTTGGGAGAGATGGTTATAACTAATCCAGTTTTCACTCATAGTGAATTACCTTCCCTGGTTAGTCTAATTCCAAATATTTATGTATAACTTACTTTCCATGTGCAATACTTATATCTGATGTACTCGTCACATTTCAGATCAAATTTGTGAATCCATTACTGCATTCGCCGATAGTTAATGAGGTGGCTTACGAGACAATGGCGAAACTATCCAGGTGTACTGCTCCTCCACTATCAAATTGGGGATTAGACATTGCAACTTCCTTAAGGCTAATTGCGACTACTGAACCTCACGTTTCATGGGATCAACTTTCATCTCTTGGTGAGGGTGATCATGACAGGTCATCATTGAGTCTCTTTGAAAGAGTAATGCATGGCTTATCAGTATCATGCAAATACGGCCCCCTTCCGGTCGATTCTTTTAGTTTCGTTTTTCCGGTAAGTGTTGCTGATAATTCGTTATACAATAATATGAAGTTACCTTCATGAAAGACTAGCGTGTTTTACTCGTTGCATTGTTTTCAAAAGATAATGGAGAGAATACTGTCATCCCCTAAGAAGACTCGACTTCATGATGATGTACTGCGGATACTTTTTCTGCATATGGATCCAATATTACCTCTTCCTAGACTTCAAATGCTCTCAGTTAAGTTTCTAATTAATCAAATTTTACATCCATGCACTTTAGTTTTAGTTTTATTTCACATTACATATTGACATATGCATATCCTGCGTGAATTGGCAGGTTCTGTATCATGTGCTCGGTGCCATTCCTTCTTATCAAGGGTCTGTTGGACCAGCGTTAAATGAGTTGTGCCTTGGTTTGCAACCAGGAGAAGTGGCACATGTATGTTGTATTATTTTAGCAATGTGTCATTTATTCTGTGTGTCCCATTATCTGTCTAACTTTTCTTGGCATTCTACCTCCAGGCTTTATCTGGTGTTTATGCCAAGGATGTTCATGTTAGAATGGCATGTTTAAATGCTGCAAAATGCATTCCAGCTATATCCACCCGTTCTGTTCCTCAGGATGTAGACATTGCCACCAGCATTTGGATTGCTTTGCATGATCCTGAGAAGGTATAGTACAAATTGCAACTTCTCTGAATTTTCATTTTTAGATTGCTTCTATTTTATAATATACTTATAGTTGTTGTATGCAATGTGTATTAAATTATCAGTCAGTGGCGGAAGTCGCTGAGGATCTCTGGGATCGTTATGACCACGAATTTGGGACTGATTATTCTGGACTCTTTAGGGCTCTTTCTCATGTTAATTATAATGTACGAATCGCTGCTGCCGATGCATTAGCTGCTGTTTTAGATGAGTACCCAGACACGTTACAGGTGACTCATAATTTCTGTTTAAGTCATTTAAATATATCAGGAATTGTTTGTTCTAACAGATTGATGTATTTTCAGGAATCTCTAGCAACTTTGTTTTCTCTTTATATTCGTGATGGTGGTATTGGTGAGGACAACATTGATTCTGGTTGGTTAGGCAGACAAGGGACTGCATTGGCTTTACATGCTGCAGCTGATGTACTTAGCACCAAAGACCTTCCAGTTGTTATGACATTCTTAATATCTCGAGCACTGGTAATGTTTAGCTTTTCCACCCTGCACATTTAAGCTTGTGATGGTTAGTCATTAGTTTTCGTCTACATTGTTATTTAACCGGGTATGTTTTCAAAAAGAGGTTGCAATTTCAAACTATTTGCTGGGGGGGGGGGGGGAGTCATGTTTGATCGCGAATTAGGTAAAATAAAAGTTTTAGCTAAATAAAAAGGAAATGGGTTGAACAGGTTGGAAGTTACCTACAGTGTTATGCGTAAAAGCTCTTGAATCATAATGTAAAAAAATAATTTGGTATTACATGAAATAATATATAGCTTTTGTAATCATATTTGATATACTAATTGGTTTAATTTTCTTCCCAGAAAGTCTTGTTGCATGTCAATCATTTTAAACAGAACAGAGAAGTTACACGTTTGATATGTTACTTGATAGTCTACTTTGACACCTCTACTATCACATGTTAATCTTAATGGTGCAGGAACTATCTATGTTGTATTGATATGATTATACTTTCTTAATTTATGTGACTTGCTTATTTTGTTCTTCATTAAATGTTTAATTTATATTTAAGTTTTTTGGAAGTAATCGCTACCATTGCCAAATGAACATATTCAAAGGTCAAACAAATATCGACAGAAATTTGTTAATTGTAGCTTGATTTCTTCATATTTGAAGTTGACATCAAATCTTAAGTCACCACTGTGATACATGGGCTGATCTTATTGCTTCTCATCTTTTGGGGATCTGGAAATTTGTTTTGGTAGCGGTCCACAGTACAAAAAATAATCACGTTTTTGTAGTGTGTCTCCTGAAATTTCTTTTAGTTATAACACCACATCCTGATTAGAGCATCCTGATTAGTACTTCTAACGATTTCATCTGCAGGCTGATACCAATGCTGATGTTCGAGGAAGAATGATCAATGCCGGGATTATGATCATTGACAAACATGGAAAAGATAATGTCATACTGTTATTCCCTATATTTGAAAATTACTTAAACAAGAAGGTTAGCGGATGTTGTAATTAAAAATTTCATATCAGATTAACCACTTAAAGTTTATATATGCTTTTACCAAGTAACAAACTGCTAGCTACAGAGCAAATTTTGTGATTACTATTGTTAGGCATCGGATGAAGAAAGATATGATTTGGTCCGTGAGGGCGTGGTCATCTTTACTGGGGCTTTAGCAAAACATTTATCCAAGGTTTTATGTTTTGACAATATTTGAGATGTACAATATTCATGTAATACATTATTTCTCGATTTAACTTTCGTCTTGTGGAACAGGAAGATCCGAAGGTCCATGCTGTCGTAGAGAAGTTGCTGGAAGTGCTAAATACTCCTTCAGAAGCTGTTCAGAGGGCAGTCTCAAGCTGCCTATCTCCTTTAATGAAATCAAAAGAAGTATGTCTTATCAATCTATCAATACTAATTCACTCGTCTGAATAGTTTTTTCCCCCCTCTGAATCATTTAGAAGGTTATTATTATATGTACAAACCACATGCATTTGTCAAATAAGATAATTTCTATTTTTGTTTCCATTTCATACTTCAGGGTTGACTTACATTTTTACTTGCTGTTTAATTTTGGCATTTAGGAAGATGCAATGTCACTTGTTTCTAGGCTGTTAGATCAGCTGATGAATAGTGAGAAATATGGGGAGCGTCGTGGAGCAGCTTTTGGTCTTGCTGGGGTTATAAAAGGGTTTGGAATATCCAGTTTGAAAAAGTATGGGGTTGCAACAGTGCTACGGGAAGGACTTGCAAATAGGTTTATTTTTGGATATTAATTAAATTCTATATATGCAATTTATTGTTTATTTTTTGCTCTAACAATTGTAACCATTACAAATTTAGAAATTCTGCTAAATGTCGCGAAGGATCTTTGCTGGCTTTTGAGTGCCTATGTGAAAAGCTTGGGAAATTGTTCGAACCGTAAGTGTTCATTTGTCAGTTGTATTAGAGCGATTTGTACTTACTCGTAGATGAGGTTTATGATTCACTTTGGTGTGGAATAACTCTTACTCTTTTTTGCAGGTATGTAATATACTTATTACCATTGCTGTTGGTTTCGTTCTCTGACCAAGTCATTGCTGTCCGGGAAGCTGCTGAAGGCGCTGCCCGTGCTATGATGTCTCAACTTACTGCACAAGGGGTGAAGCTTGTTCTTCCTTCACTTCTGAAGGTCCCCTCTTATTCTTTGTTACTATCAGTAATTTTACCTAAGCACGTGAGTATTGGAACAACAGGATACAGATTTGTGTGTGTGTGTGTGTGTCTATATAGTGGAATGATCCAGGGGGAAGCACTTTTTTTGGGGGAAGGGGGAAATGTAATATTCATCACGAAGCATCTTAGTTTTCGCAAATACAAATGTCGAAAAATAAAAAGTGAAAATTTATAAATGTTGATCATAACCGATGCTATGAATAATAAGCTTCCTTGATAAATAATTTTTGTAGTCTATAACATTATATGATGAATATTATATCCAACATCGTTAATATTCATCGCGGTGAATGTTAGTTAAAGTTCATTTTGATGAAGTTTAAAATTAATAATGTGTCAAAATGTTATATTTTAAAATTCATCACGAAGAATGTTAACATTCATTATGATGAATGTCAAAAATTTATTAAATAAATATACATTTACTAATGTTGTGACTTAAAAATTAAATTTACGTTATTAGTAAAATTATCATTATTTTTTTTTTTTGACATTTGTATTGGCGAAGTTAAGATGATCCGTGATGAATATAACACTTCCCTTCCCCCCCAAAAAAGTGCTTCCCTATTGAATGCTCCCCTATATATATATATATATATATATATATATATATAGAGAGAGAGAGAGAGAGAGAGAGAGAGAGAGAGAGAGAGAGGATCCTGACAGAAGCTGATATGTGTGAGATAGTTAAGAAGACATTGATTTAATTAACATTATAACTTTGATTCACAGGTCTACATTTTGAATGGATTAAAAGATTCTAGTTTGATTGTAGCTGTTTTAAATGTTAATGAATGAATGCCTTCTCACACCTTCTCACCCAAAACTCCCTTCTCATTTGATCGTGATCCTATACACACATAAACACACATTTGAGATTCTTATTATGCTTTACAGTTGCATGGTATTTGCAGGGTCTTGAAGATAAAGCTTGGCGTACAAAGCAGAGTAGTGTTCAACTTCTTGGATCTATGGCATATTGTGCTCCACAACAACTTTCTCAATGTCTACCTAGGATAGTGCCAAAGTTGACCGAGGTACTTTGGCTGTAAAGTGAATATATGAGTTTTGACTTGAAAATGGGTTAGTCCGGCAGGTTGTGTCCCCGGCCACAAGAAAAAACGGGTTAATTTTGGGTATGGGTTGAAACTTGTCAGGTTGGGCTGACAAAACACTTCTCTTCTATAAATTACCTATTATAAATAACTAGTGTGTCATGCATCATTATAAACTATATAGTTTCACTGTTAATATAATTTTTCTGAATAAAATGGTCTAGGATGTTTAATGCTTTACAAATACGCGTTGGTTGACTGTCAACATGTTTGATCAGTTACCATTAAAGTTTTTATTTGTTTTTAGTTATGATTTTATCTGTTTGACTTATGAGATGTAAAAAAAAAAACTGGATCAACCCATTCACAAGTAATTGGGCTGAAGTTGACAGATTTAATCATTTATAAAATGAATCACATCTTTATATTATCTTCTGATTGATTCCAGGTGCTAACTGATACCCATCCGAAAGTGCAATCTGCAGGGCAGACAGCGCTCCAGCAGGTCTCACTATATACTTATAGGTTTTCTCTAAGGGTGTTCCTATGTTTGTGGGTGGATGTAACTCTTTTTGTGATATATAGGTTGGTAGCGTGATAAAGAATCCGGAAATTGCATCCCTTGTCCCAACTCTTTTGCTGGGTCTTACAGACCCTAATGACCATACAAAATATTCCCTTGATATTCTTCTTCAGGTAATGGCTTATAGTTTAGATACGTACATATTTATTTTGTTAGCTTGTCTTGATTTGTTCGGTGGTTAATGTTGTTCTTCAGACAACTTTTATAAATTCAATCGATGCTCCTTCACTTGCTCTTTTGGTACCCATTGTTCATCGTGGTTTGAGGGAGAGGGGTGCCGAAACGAAAAAGAAGGCTGCACAAATTGCTGGCAATATGTGTTCTTTAGTCACTGACCCAAACGACATGCTTCCTTATATTGGATTGCTTCTTCCTGAAATTAAGAAGGTATATATGTAGAAAATCTGATAAATTTTTTTAGTTGCAACATAGCAGTTGTGTTATTATGGTGATGATAATTTTACTATAATCCTTTGGAACAGGTACTAGTGGATCCAATTCCTGAAGTTCGGTCAGTAGCAGCCAGAGCTGTTGGATCACTGATTAGAGGAATGGGTGAAGAGAAATTCCCAGATCTTGTTCCGTGGTTGCTGGACACTCTCAAATCTGACGGTAGTAATGTTGAACGCTCTGGTGCTGCTCAAGGGTTGAGTGAGGTCAGAAGCTATTATTGTTACAATAATATTGTTTACCTTACATTTTTGGTTATCTCCATACTTAATACTATTAAGGGTGAATATAGCTTATGTATTATTTAGATCTTTTTATTTTATCAATGCTTATTATCTTTTTTTAGGGAAAATCTGTTGTTTTCAATACTAAGTGTCAATCTAGTTATTCGCCTTGGGTCTGATCGAGTTAATAAAAAAACATCTTTTCTTATTTGTAGGTAGTAGCTGCTCTTGGAACAGAGTATTTCGAGCACCTTCTTCCAGACATCATACGGAACTGCTCTCATCAAAGGGCACCTGTGCGTGATGGTTATTTGACACTTTTCAAGGTGAGTTAGTTTTTTTGGAATATTTTAGTTGTCGTTATTTTTGTCTGTGTCGATTATACATTTGCTGTGTTTACTCGTTATGGTTCTTTCTCTTGTAGTATCTGCCAAGATCATTGGGTGTGCAGTTTCAGAACTACTTGCAGCAAGTGCTACCTTCCATCTTAGATGGTAAATATAATGTTGCTCAATATATTTTGGTTGTTATTGTTTTAGTTTTAAGTTTTGCAAGAGAATAGATGAAATTTCCCCTTTTTATCTTATATCTGGCTTATGCATTTCTATTATTTTGGGGCATATGCTTAATCTGACACACATTTAGGTCTTGCTGATGAAAATGAATCTGTACGTGAGGCTGCACTTGGAGCTGGGCATATACTGGTGGAGCATTATGCTATCACGTAAGTTCTTCGATTTAGTTTAAAAAATGAGTGGCCTTTACCATGTTAGGTTTTTTGTATATTCTGATCTTCTTGCTTTGATGTTTGTTTAATTGAGGATTAACATTTCAAACAGTTCAGTTGATGTTCTTGCTATGATGTTTGTATAATCGCTATCAAGGAACATAACTTATAGTTCAAACTGATTTGTGCTTGTGGGGTGTTATGAGACAACTTCATTTATTGACCTTGTTTTTATCTCTGTCAGGTCTCTGCCATTGCTTCTTCCAGCTGTAGAAGATGGTATATTTAATGATAATTGGCGTATCCGTCAAAGTTCTGTAGAACTTTTGGGTGATCTCTTATTTAAGGTATCTGATCCTTATCTATGTGTTTGCCAGAAGTGTCAATATGGGTAGGTCAGGTGGGTTTGGTACAGGCCAAGCTTGGTTCAGGACAGACCTGGAAGTTTTTGGTTTGTGTCAAAACGTGTTGGGTTGACCAGAAATTCCTTATACCAAAAGTTATGAATGTTATAAAATAGTGTGTCAGATTGATAATAAAATTCATATTATGTCCTTTATGTTTTAACCTTTTGAAATTTTCTTGACTGAAGAGATTTTATGCATTAACACTACCATTTGATCTACTTTCGACCTGTTTGACAGGATTCTACTCATTTTGGGCTGTTATCTTACAAGCAAGCATTTTTCCCTTCCATTTGAGTCATTGTAGATAATCTTTACCCGAGTCGATGCATTCATAACGATAAATATATTATTATTTATTAATGTTTTTTGTTTCATCCAGGTTGCTGGGACTTCTGGAAAAGCACTTCTTGAGGGTGGCAGTGATGATGAAGGTGCAAGTACTGAAGCACAAGGACGTGCAATTATTGAGGTACTTGGCAAAGACAAGCGTAATGAAGTGCTTGCTGCACTTTATATGGTCCGTACAGATATTAGTCTTTCAGTTCGTCAGGTATGATATTTCTGCTGTAATGTTATGTGTTTTATGTCCAGCCAAGGGGTCCGATCTATAATTTCTGTGGAATATTTGTAGGCTGCCTTACATGTGTGGAAGACTATAGTAGTGAATACTCCTAAAACATTAAAAGATATAATGCCAGTTTTGATGAATACCCTTATCACTTCACTTGCATCACCATCATCTGAAAGGCGACAGGTCTGTCATTGTGATAGTGTTTATAATATTCTTACATATACTATACCCATATATTAAATACTGAATTATTTGTTATTTTTTAAGGCTGCTGGACGAGCATTGGGTGAGCTTGTTAGGAAGCTTGGGGAGAGGGTTCTTCCTTTGGTTATTCCTATATTGTCTCGAGGCTTGAAGGATCCTGATTCTGGCAGAAGACAAGTACGTGACTCCATTACCGGTGTCCAATGATGTTAATTATGTATTCTTGTAATTCTAACTGTCATTAATTTAACATTCCTTCACTTGCAGGGTGTCTGCATTGGGCTAAGTGAAGTGATGGCAAGCGCTGGCAGAAGCCAGTTATTAAGTTTCATGGATGAGCTCATCCCCACCATTCGTACAGCTCTTTGTGATAGGTGCATTGAATTATTTTTGTCTTTCATTTGTCCATCATTTTACTACATGCCCAATTTTGATATGATAAATTCATTTCTCCTACAGCATGGTTGAGGTCCGTGAATCTGCAGGGGTGGCATTTAGTACTTTATACAAGGTACTCCTGGCACAATTTTTTGGCATATTGTTTATTTATTGTATAATCACATAGTCACTTATTATACTAATTATGTTTATCTAGAGTGCTGGAATGCAAGCAATTGATGAAATTGTCCCAACACTTCTTCATGCTTTGGAAGATGATGATATGGCGGATACTGCTCTTGATGGCCTAAAACAAATATTAAGGTATCATGTAGAGGTGGTAATGGGTGCGGGTTGGGTAACTAGTCAAAAGAGACCTGATTGGGTTGACCCATTATGCTTTTGTCTGTTTTTCTATGATTACAGTTGCAATGTTATTTCTGTCTTAATATACTCTTATTAAATACTAAAAAAGTTCTGTTCCCAATGACAGTGTCAGGACTGCAGCTGTGTTGCCTCATATATTGCCAAAGCTTGTTCATCTTCCTCTATCGTATGTAACCAGAAATCCAAGTTTATTACTTGTTTAGACACTTCGGTTTTTTAATGCTAATTAGTCATGAAACAATATTTCCAGTGCATTCAATGCACATGCTCTGGGAGCTGTTGCAGAAGTTGCTGGTGCTGGTTTGAATGTCCATCTGTCAACAGTTCTTCCTGCCCTGCTCTCTGCAATGGGAGACAGTGATCATGAGGTACACTTCTTTATGCAGTTCCTTTATTTGCAATAAATTGATCCTGCTGCTCCCTTTGTAGTGATTTGGTTTATATTAGAGGTAGCAAATTTGATCCCTTATACATGTGAGTTGGTCAATTCAGGCTTTTCTTACCTCTAATGGGTCAAACCAGTGAAATCAAAATATAGTTTAAGAGGAAAGGGGTTGAATAATTAACGTCATCAGGATACTCATATTTATCTGTTACCCAAGTCGTCCAATTTACAACCTCTACGCTGTAGTGATCTTGATAATAGGTTCCTTGTTAATTTGGTCTTTATTTACAATACAGGATGTCCAAAATCTTGCAAAGAAGGCTGCAGAAACCGTGGTGGTGGTCATTGATGACGAAGGGGTCGACTTTCTGGTATCAGAGCTTCTGAAGGGTGTTGGGGATATACAGGTATGTCTGCTGAGAATATCATAATTTCTCCTTTCTTATTCCTCTACACACACAAACACACACACACACACACACAACTACCTCACTTATGGTGTTATTACTTGCAGGCTTCAACTAGGTGCAGTTCTGCATATTTAATCGGATATTTCTTCAAAAACAGTAAATTGTATCTGACAGATGAAGCTCCAAACATGATATCCACCCTAATTGTATTGCTAAGTGACTCGGACTCTGCTACAGTATCGGTAAAATCTGTTTTGGTGTATGGTTTCTTGCCATCTTTTTTCCTTTTTTTCTGTATCATATATCATGTATATGACAGGCTGCCTGGGAAGCACTATCAAGAGTAGTTGGCTCAGTGTCCAAAGAAGTTCTGCCGTCATACATAAAATTAGTTCGTGATGCTGTTTCTACATCTAGAGACAAAGAACGTCGAAAGAAGAAGGTTAACTATGTTCATTTGAAACTTTTTACTTATTTAGTCATGATTTTGCTATCTGCATACAATTCTGGGTTATTGTAAAGTATGCATAGCTTCTTTAAGGAACAGATGTATATTTTTGTAATGCGATAATCATTTGTCAATTAATATTCAGGGTGGGCCAATTGTTATACCTGGGTTGTGTCTCCCAAAAGCTCTTCAACCGTTGCTTCCCATATATCTTCAGGTACATCTTTATCTCTGTAAGCTTGGCTATAAAAAGAAGTTTACTAGTTACTTGCGCTGTGCAATTCTCTAATGCAACAGAAGTTTCGGAGATCTACTTCAACAGGGATGTGCAAAAATCCAGTTGATGTACTTGTACCATGCAACACATTAGTACATAGAAGTTGATGTATTGCTTGTGAAACTCAGCAAACTACATGAGTTTTACTTTTATCTTTCAATATCTTTGTGAACAAAGAATACATTAAACTACGATATTTACCCATTGATTGTAGAGAATGTATTATTGTAAGCACATACACATGTGAGAAAATCAGAAGTTACAAACTCTTCTACCTTTTCTATTTTAATTCCAGCTTTAGTTATGTTTAAGTTTATTGGGCTCTGTTATGCTGAAGGCCTAACTCGATGCGACTATTGTTGGGCTCAATGTAGAAATTCCTAGCCCGACCCGTATCAGTGTTACGAATTCAAAGTCTTATTATTGTTCTCTTGGTCGATAATATTATGTATTTATCTTATTTTTTATTTAAATGTAGGGCCTAATAAGTGGCTCCTCAGAGTTAAGAGAACAGGCTGCTCAGGGTCTTGGAGAATTAATTGAAGTAACAAGTGAAAAAGCACTGAAGGAGTTTGTTATCCCCATTACAGGGTAAGTACCGTGTCTCATTTACTGCTGATACATGTATTAATATGTTACAGAAAACTATATACATAAAATTGTGAGTTCATTTTGCAAAGAAAAACCGATTGTAGCAACTTAAAACACTTTATCCGGCTCACAACTCGTTTGAATTGTTTTCTTATAGTAATTTTTCAGTTTTACTCAGGGACCTGTTATTTACAAAGCACAAATTGAGTTGGACCACTTACGTATTTATATAGATATACATACATTTTGGTTGAAATTGCAATGCCACAGATGTGTCATCTTTTTTATTATTATACTTTCTCCGCGCATTTAATTCATGACTTGTGTTTTCTGCTTTCATCATTTCAGGCCCCTGATTCGAATTATAGGTGATCGATTCCCATGGCAAGTGAAAAGTGCTATTTTGTCAACTCTGACCATCATAATAGGAAAAGGTGGAATGGCTCTGAAACCTTTTCTTCCACAGCTACAAACGACCTTTGTCAAATGCTTGCAGGACAGCACAAGGTATTTTCTATTCTATCAATGGTTATTGTTGTTTAATTCCTTATGATGGCATACCCTTTGAATTTGACTATATGGACACAAATACAGGACTGTTCGTTCGAGTGCTGCTTCAGCACTTGGTAAGCTTAGTGCCCTAAGTACCCGGGTTGATCCCCTAGTTGGAGATCTTCTATCCAACTTACAGGTTATGCGTGTTTTTGTGTGTTACATGTCTTTAAACTTGTGCTGGTCATAATACATTAAGGTCTTAACTTTTGACAAATAAAATAATAACAGGCATCAGATGGTGGGGTCCGCGAGGCAATTTTGTCAGCTTTAAAAGGCGTTGTCAAGCATGCTGGAAAGAGTGTTAGTGCTCCCGTTAAGACCCGTGTCTTTGACCTTTTGAAGGAGTTTATATACAATGATGATGACCAAATACGAAGTTCTTCTGCAAGAATTTTGGGCATCATATCTGAGGTCTTTGTTATTTACCACTCGACTTTTCTCTTAGTTTCCCTTGTGACTGGTGATGACTTACTGAGCACACTTATTTTTTAGCTTTTGAAGATCTGGCTGTAAAAATGACCAGCTTATGTACTAGATATATCTTAATATCCGTAATATCACCGTCTTCTGTTATATCTGCTTTTATATGTTTTCTTGATTGTTTTCAGACTTCGTAATTTTTGTATACTTATTTTCAGTATTTGGAAGATGGTCAAATTTCCCAGTTACTTGAGGAACTTCCAGATAAAGTTTCCTCTCCTAGCTGGTCTGCTAGGCATGGTTCCCTTCTTACCATCTCATCAATGCTAAGACACATTCCCAATGTGATATCAGCATCTTCATCATTCACAGTGGTTGCTGAATGTCTCAAAAATAGCTTAAAGGATGACAAGGTATTGTCAACTTTCTGTCATTATTAGAGGTGGCAAAATGAAAGGAGTCATAATGGCTACCTCTTTGTCCGGGTCGGTTATGGTTAATCTGGAGCACATGTTCAAAACTTTTACTTTGTATAAGTAGTTAGTGCTGCATGAAATTGAAATAATGTTGTTTGCTGATATATATATTTTTCAATGTAGTTCCCTGTTCGTGAAACATCAACTAAAGCATTAGGAAGGCTTCTACTTCATCAAATTCAAAAGGATCCTTCCAACACAATCGCACACAGGAACACTGTTATGTCCATTGCGTCTGCCATGCAGGATGACTCCAGTGAAGTCAGGAGGAGGGCATTATTCTCGTTGAAAGCAGTTGCAAAAGTATTTTTCTATTTACCTTTTGTTATATCCATTTTTCAAAGAATATTCTATTTCCCAAAGAATGTGTAACATTATATCTTATTGCAGGCAAATCCTTCGGCGATAATGATCCACGTTACAGTATATGGTCCTGCGCTTGCTGAATGTTTAAAGGATGGAAGCACACCCGTGAGGCTTGCAGCTGAAAGATGTTCTCTGCATGCCCTTCAATTAACAAAAGGTATATAATATGAAATGCTGTTATTTCCCAGTCACCTGCACATTTTCGTATGTAGAGGTGACAACATGGGTGGGTTGGGTTCAGGTGAAAATGGGTTTAGGTTGGAGTGGGGTATACGCTTGTTACGGGTAAAATGGGTTGTGTAACATCTTAGTCAAATTCTCTATCAGTCTTATGGTGGGAAAATGAACTACTAGCTCGGGGTTGCGATCTGTGGCCAAATTGAACAATATAACGTGTGTCGGGATGTTACAGGCAGGTTATATCGACCCAAATTTTTTTGTTAATTTCTGTATCTTTCATTGTTCTTAAAAGTGATGGTCTAAATATTTTGTCCTTTCTTCGTGTTTTTAGTTTTTATTTATTTATTATTTTTTACTTTCTAGGATGGCAAATGGTTAGAATAATAACCTTTTGACTTTGGGCCTTCACTCCTATTACCCATTCAGGCTGATCCTCGTTTAGCTACAATTTTAATTTGGTCCATTTAAAACACACAAATCAACCCATTCATAATTAAAGGGTTAAATTGCCACATGTAGGCCAAACATTTAGTGAAGGCTGTAGCTTCTTGTTACCTGTTTCTCGTTTTCTTATATTCTTTATTTATATTTTCAGGGACGGAAAATGTTCAGGCAGCACAAAAGTATATTACTGGCTTAGATGCACGACGCATATCAAAGCTTTCCGAGTACAGGTACTTCGTTATTTTGTATTTAGACCTGGATCATAACAAACGCTTTCATTTGATTGTATGCATATTTCCATGTTCTTATCCACCTAGACGATTTGTTACCCATATCTTAGGAACCTATATAGAATGTCTAAATGGCACGAGTCACTTAACCAATTAAATTAGTAAAATTTTAGGTAATAGGAAAAATCATCTAGAGTTCTAGACTATTCATGCATGCCAAATAATGCAGTGTTGACCTTCTCAATTATTGCATGCTAACCAAACTTAATGATATTGCGTGATGGACCATTTCGTGACATGTACATTCCATTTTATTTAATCCATACCTCTGTCTTGTATTTTCACTCCTAACCATTTTCTGGATTAAACTCCTGCAGTGATGATAGTGATGACAGTGAAGATGACTCGGCAAGTGGTTGATAAGCTGTCGATATGTATGTAGATTCTACATTTTTTGGTGTTCATCTATAGCATACAAGTTTTTCGCGAGGCTAAAGTTATAGGCTTTCACCATCTACATTTTTGTATCCATAGGGAAAGCTACATGCATTTTTTATTTTATAGAATACAAGGAAATCCAATACCCATTTCGGTCATATGGGTTCACAGCTGTTCTCTCTATAATAGAGTCCTTGGTACTCATGAAATGTATTTTTGACATGTTGGATTTTATATGTTGCGATTAACGAAGAGCATGAAAGGGTTTTGAACACTGGATTGATTGTAACTTCATTTCCTGCACGAGAATTATTTTTGCCAGTTTCTTTGTCTTGGTTAGGTTTGCTACACTGATTTCAGTGGTTCTATATCAAGGTTCGAGAGTGAGTTAGTCTATCAAGTATTGATCCTTTTGTGTAATCATTTAGTTGACCAACATGTGAAAAGCTTTTTGAGTAGTTATCAAGCTCATTTGTCTCATCAATGTTATACTACTGTTGCAAGAAAATCTTCGGTCACAGTAGTAAACAAGGAGTAAACTCATGTTTACTAAATATTACTCCATCCGCCCTAAATTTATTGTCCACGGACAAGAAACATATAGTTTAAAAGTGCATAATGACAATTCTACTTTACTTTTTACCTACCTGATAAACATATAAACTAGGGGTATAATAGAAAGTCTAGTTAAGAATACTATATCATTTTACTTTTGGAAATGGATAATTAAACTTGAGACATTTAAAAAATGAAACATAGACTATAAATATTGGACGGACAGAGAGAGTAGTAATTAGAAATTTAAAGTTTATAATAGAGGAAATACTTTTTATAAAGTTATAAACTATGTAAATGATCAATGGATTGTACATTTTGTAGTCATGCCAAATCATTTGTGCATCTAACTTTCGCTATTTCGCATATTTCTAAAATTTAGGAACTCCAATGGGATAATTTTAAAATTTTGAGTTCAAGTTATAAGACCGCTCACTATGGAACGTCGGTTTGGGGCGTCAGTATGGACGACGGAACCGATGCCATAGGCACCAAGTGTCGGTTCTGGGGCGTCGGTGGGTTTCTTCGGTTTGACGAAGGAAAATGTAGAGCATCGGTGAGGAGAGTGGGGCCTAGCTTTTCTTATTAAATGATTTTAAGGGAAGAAACACAAATTAAAAAAATGTTGGTACCTTTTTTTTTTTTTTTTCAATTGCGAGCAGAGGAGGTCACGATGAGTCGATGATGAAGAAGATGATGAGTTAGGGTTTAAAAAATGGGCTGAGCTTATTTCTTATTATTAGATGGGCTCAGCTTTTTTTACCAAATGGGCTCATCTTTTTATAAGTGGCCTCATATTTATAGAAAATGAGCAATACGGAGTATTATGTTTTAAAAACATAAAAACATATTTGTTTAATTTGAGTTAACTATATAGCTTATATGTATTGGTGTAATATTTTTATTCATAATGAAAATGTTTTAGTGTGTGGGGCTCAAAAAAAGAGAGGTGATGTTCACTGTAGGCAGTGAAGCGTCAGTTTGTGTCAGTTTTGAAAAAAAACTGACGTGGCATTGATGTGGCACAAACTGATGCGTCAGTTTGTGTCACTTTGTTGGGAGATTGATGCTCAATTTTAGCAGATTTACAACCTTAACATTGAAAGTGAAATACGACTTTTGTCACATCAAACATGTCAACTTTGTATTTTACTATATTTTACAGTCGTAACGTGAAATGTCGTTAGGGGCGAAGAAAGGGCAGGGCATCTGTTAGCGTATCTACAATTGTTATTGGAATTAGTTTGTTTTATTAATCTTTAGCTTACATTGTATTTTGTAATATTAGCTACTAAGAAAACTTAGCTATTAAGAATCCTTACTTCTCAAGGAAGAAGCCTGTATATTTTAGAAGCTTATCTCATAAGATAGCTTAGCTAGTAATAATTCTTAGATGTGAAAGAAAGCTTATGTACTAAGCTTATACGCCTATAAATAGAGGTTGCAATCAAGAGTTGCAACATATGACCAACCTTGCATTATATGCATTCTAATAATCTACACTTCCATTACCTATTGTTAAACACATAGTAACAAAGTCTTGCTAATTTAATCTTTCAAGTGTAGTAGCAAGTCTTGCTACCTTGAAAGAAGGGTAGTTTCGATTCTATTTTCAGTTATTTACAGCATCGTGGACAGCCACTTTCACAAGAAATTTTAGATTGTGTAAAAAAGAAATTTCACCCTCACAAGTAACGTGCGTAAAAAAAATTCTTATGGATTTAATTTTAAATGTTTTCGTCCCCACCAAACTATAGAAAATAATAATAATAATAATAATCTTTTTTCTTTCCGTCCATTTGAATTTCTTAACTCCACCCATGTATGTCATCTGTTGTAACTCTTAAGCAGTTAAACATATTTCTATTTGGATCTCAATTACTCATAGTTTCTTCCCTCTAGAAGAATAACAATAATCACATATCTCTCTTTGGAGAACGATTCGAATAGTTGCGCTTAAAACGTTATAATCCAAGATATTGATGATGACTAATAAATGTATGACTATCTATACTTATTGTAAGTTAAGACCACTTGTAATGGTGATGGTTAGTCATGGCTAATCGTGAGTGTCATGTCAACACAACTAAATGTCATTCCGGGACCCACTTTATATATAACTATCATTTTGCTTACACTTGAAATCAAGAAGGAAAATATTAAAAAAAATTGAAGCCGGGCTCAATGCTGGTTTCATGGAATCCGTGACAACAAACCTTGAGCATGAAGTGCACTTCGCCTGTACTCACTCGTGCTCCCCCACCAACCCCACCACATGATCCATTGCAGATGGTCATAAAGGTGATTTGTCAACTAAAACTTTTGTGTTTGTCGAAATAATCAATTTAGGGTGTTTGGAGTTTAGCTTATAGCTACTAATGATTAATGACAAGTTCTTTGATGTGTTTGAGTAAGCTTCATTAGGTATGTTTGTAACTTGCAAGTTTTTTCTATCAAGATATACTAAAATAAGTTTACTTTATATTCTTAGGCTAATAAGCTATAAATAGCTAACCATAATCATAATCATAAGAGCACTCTCAATGGGAGCGTCAGTTGACCGTCACTTCCAACCGACGGAGCTGACACCAATAACACGGCTCGTCAGTTTGGTTTCGCCAGTTCAACCCGTCAGATATCTAATCTTCTGTATGTTTGGAGATAGTAAGGTCCGCTTATATACAATTGTTTTTATTTATTTATTGTTTAGTGTATAGAAATAGAGGTAAGTCGGTAAATGTATGACTCAAAATTAAAGCGACTGTGTTACTGATGACAGTGATCAGTAAGTTATTATCCGTTTTCAATTAGTTTTGATAAAAACCGATGTGACCCTGAGTTAACACAGTATCATAATTGGTCTATATCATTCACCCTTTGGGAATCGTCTAACATAATCATAATCATAATAATTAATAATATATAAATTAACGATTAACGATTAACGATTAACGAAGAGACTTTATTAAACTCTTCCCTGTAGCCGTTGGATAGGTTTTGTGAATTTGTCACCAAAAGAAAAAGAAAAAGAAAAACGACCGCCGTTGAAGCTCAAACAGTCATCAATCAGAAACACACAGAGCGAGCGAGCGAGAATGCAAGAAGAAGAAAATAATATGGTAACACCAGGTGAAATATTAGGTAACGCAACTGAGATTAAACCAGGTAAAGGAGCATACTTGTCACGTGACACCAACACCGTCTACGCTTCCCTCACCGGCCGCCGTTCCATCCTTCCTCCTCCACCTCACTCTCCAGACCAGGTATACATATACATATACATATAATATGATGCTGCTTAAGCCTTGAAATTGATGATCTTGCTTTGATGAATTTGGATTAGTATAGTCAAATTTATGACAAATAATTGTTGTATTGGATATTTGGATGCGAATATAAATATCTAATTTTTCTAGTTTTCGAACCTTAAAAACCTAGGGCACTCTTTTGCGTTTAAGCATAAACTTAGCAATGTTAAAGATACTTATCTTTTCACTAGTTAGGGTGGTTTATTTTCGAGGGGGAAGTTATGAGTTTGTGTGAAGTTAGATTACGAAAAGTAGTGTACCGTATAAATACGAAAAGTGGCTGGTTTCACACTGTCGTCCGGAATTCAGCATGCCGTGTTGTTTATCGTAACATGTAATAGGCACTGTTTGAGATGGTTTATATTTTAGTTTTATGACTCGCTTACCTTGCTAGACTATACTAATGTGAGCGGCATGGTTTGTTAAAATAGTGAAGCACAAGTTGTGGTTAACTATCAATGACTTACTTCATGAATAAGCATTAACTCAGCTGTATTCACCATTTTTTGTCCAATTTTACCTGTTGTCTTGTAAGTTGAGTTAGTTATGTACTAGAAGGAGTTGTAAGTGTGATAATGAGGAATGTTGTTCAAATATTCTTGTTTTTGGTTGGTGAGGAGCAAAAAAGTTATCTTATTCTATCTATGCTTTCTTGCTGTCTTCTTTTCACTTTCTTAAGTTCGTCAAGTCATAACCAGACTGTTTAGAGCGTTTTTTTTAGTGTTGAGAACCCAACCTAATTTTAAGACATGAGTATAAGATTTAAGATCTTGTTGATTGATGAATATTATGAGTCATGAGTCACATTATGCTCTTCATTTTGTTAAGTTACTCTCCCTTGTCATCAAAAGGGACCGAAATCCACACATTTAGTTGAAGTGAACCTGACCACCCTTTATAGTTTATACATTGAGCATAATTTTTTTCATTTTATTTTACATCTTGTTACTATATTGCATCCCAGGTCCTTATACCACCCTTCCATTTTTTCCCCATTTGAATCTTGCTTTTCGTTTTTTGTTTTACACTTCTCTTTTCCGTCCTTTACCCACTCCCCCTTCTTCTTATATCTTTATTTAACAATTGTTTATCGTATTAAATTATCAGAGGCCAACTGTGGAAGTAATTGGACACAAAGCCCATGGTCTTGTTCCTGAGCCAGGTTGTGTTGTGATCGCTCGAGTAAGTATCTTTACTGAGATCTTCTTTAAATTTTTCTGCACATAAAGTACCTAAATGAATAGTTTCGGTAGAAAATTTTCATTAAATATATCCTCATACTCTTTCTCCAAAAAAATTTCACACTGCAGTCCTCTTCTTTTCTTCATCAAGATGCATTTGAGGAAAACCATAACCCAAATCTTAATCCTGTCTTTAATTAATTGTCATCTTTCTACCCGATCTTCTTTAAAAATTTACAGAAAATTAAACATCAGATCTTCACAAGATTAAACTTTGTTTTTGTCAATATGAGCTAAGTTTAAATTATAGCTGATTTGGTTTCACTTACAAATATAGGTAACAAAGGTGATGGCTAGGATGGCTTCAGCAGATATTATGTGTGTTGGTTCGAAATCTGTACGAGAAAAGTTCTCCGGTATCATTAGGTAATCATGTAACGTTCTTTCGAGTAGATTTGGATATTATTTTTCGTCTTAGGAATTAGTGATGATTATGAAAATCCTAGTGATGCTTGCTCCCTTTTTTTTTCTTACCCCCTTCCATTGATATCTACTTCTTTTTTAGTCTAAATTATGTATATTGTCTCTATGAACAGGCAACAAGATGTACGAGCTACCGAGATTGACAAAGTAGACATGCATACATCCTTCCGCCCTGGTGACATCGTCAAAGCGTCAGTCGTATCCTTTTGTTTCCAAATTCTATGCGATATGTATTTTTTTTCATAGGTTGCAGCGATAAACCATTGTTAGTTTGTCACCGTTAACAAAATGTCATTAGATTTCCCTAGGAGATGCTCGTGCATACTTTCTTTCAACTGCACAGAATGAACTGGGTGTTGTGTCAGCAGAAAGCATGGCAGGTAACAGCGCTTTTCAATCTTGAAAATTTGATGCCGATAGCCATCATGTATTTAGTTCTCTGCTTATTCTTCATGTGAATATGGTTCATATGAGTTTTGAAATTGGATAGACATTGCAATTTTCAACCAGGTACTTTTGAATGGGTCATTTTGGATTGCGTTTTATCTTAATGCATGCAACCTTTTAAATCATTTTATTCTAAGATTCATAATAATGTAGTTTTTGTAGTCGTAAGTGACTCGGTAATTATTAATATCTATTTTAGGACTGCCCAAAAAAGTGCTTGCAGATTGACCAATTCTGATCCAATCCTTTTTGACCAATACTAGAAGGACCCACCACCATTCGAACACTTTTTGACCTGTTACTTGACCTACGACCATTATGTGTAATGAGAAAGTTATGTTTTATGAGTTGATAACCTACCCATTTTGTCGGTTTCTGGTCTTTAAAAAAAGGAAAAACAATGTAATTGGTAACTGTATGTGCTGGCACTGTTTTTGTAGGTGGAACGATGGTTCCAATTAGTTGGACAGAGATGCAGTGTCCATTGAGTGGCCAAATTGAACAGAGAAAAGTTGCTAAAGTTGGAGCTTGAAATGTGAAATCGAGATTTATGTCTGGTTTCATTTTCGGGAGCTTCTTCAAGTGTTTCTGAAAGATTTTACCCTTATAAATTGACCTATGCATCATCAACTGCAAGTTGTCACTGTTACTTCAAAAATTTTCACGGTTTATATATATTTATAATTTTTGTCTTTTAATAGTATGGAGAGGATACTAAGAACTAGGATTTTCGGCCAAGCTTTTGTACCATTCCCAATATGATTGGAGTTTAACTAATTCATGTCTATTACAACCTTCGTCGGTCTTTTCATCCCCTGCATTTCTATGCAGCTTTTTGGTTATTGGTTAACATCGATTTCAGAAAGATGTAATAACTTGACAAATAATTTACAAATGTACTTTTCTTATTATCTTCAGCTATGACAAAGTTCAGAAAGTTTTTGTACCGTCTCCTTTTTTTTCGGGTGTTGATAAATACAGCAAAAATTGTGATGTATACACCAAAAATTTCAATATTAATGCATAAATTACAATTCTCTAATGCATAGTTTGTTTTATGGAACATAAATCATGTTGTTTTATCACTCCCGTTTTTTTCTTTCAAATGATAAATAGTAACCATGGGGAAAGTAAAATGTTACTTTTTCTCCCTGGATAATTCAAAGTTTCTAATGGTTTGTTTTATTTGATCATTAGAATTTGAATTTAGGTTTATAAATATAGCACTATGTCATCCTGAATATAAAATCAAAACCAGCTTTGAAGTGACAATTATAGCCCATGTTTATTTTGTTAAGCCGTTTCGTTACATATGATGATGAGCAACATCATTTTTATCAACATAATAGAAACTAGAAACTCACATGAACATAGAAAAAAATGCATCGACAACAATATCAACTTGGTTTATTTTATATGATCATTTGAATTTAAATTTAGGTGTGCATATTTAGCACTCTGTCATCCTGAATATAAAATCAAAATCAGCTTTGAAGTGACAATTATAGCTCATATTTACTTTGTTAAGTCCTTTCGTTGCATATAATAATGAGCAACATCATTTTTCATCAACATAATAGAAATTGGAAACTCACATGAACATAGAAAAAAATACATCAACAACAATATCAACTTCCACTTTTTACTTAAAGGCAGCTAAATCTTAACTAAATCTATTAAACTAAATTAGTCACACAAACATCTCGACTTCAATATCATGATAAAATATTGATCTTTCTCATTGTCTACATCAATCTCCATCGAGACTTTGATGTTACAACTTGACCTTTAAGAAAATAAATTCACAAAGAACCATATATTAACTTGAAGACAAATCACGACATAGTGAAATACTCGTGGTCATACGATAAAAGGTTGAAACTACGAAACTACCTAGTTTTTAAGAACTTGAAAGTTGAAAGTATATATACGATATCTACCGTGAAAACTATAGTAGTTTAATACAGTAGCAATAATGATATTGTTTTGGACCAATTATGTTAAAAAATTATTCAATCAACTAAAATTACAGATTAAGACAAAGTGAAGGGACGAAATTTGTAAATAATTATATTTACTTTTCATATCAGACATTTTCCCCAAATTTTGATTTCAGCCCGCTCTCTCACATTCCCTCCCTTTCCCCTTACTTCACTCTTCACTCTCGCACGCAGCGATCTAAATCAACAATCGGTGTTTGTAAACATCAATCAATTTCAGTATAATTATAATTATACAGGTATATATACTTATATATAGCAATTCATTTTCCGTTACCTCAATAATAATTCTCTATTTTACGTCATAGTTTCATCTAGGTTTTGTCACTGATTCATCTAGGGTTTATATGTTATATTGTATTAGTTCTGGTATCAAAAACCTAGTATCGTTTAAACGCAAAATTACTCAAAACAGTTTATATCAAATCTGCAAAAAGGAACAAAGTAGGGTTTGCTTAGAAACAAAAGGGTTAGGATTTCATTATTTTCATTATGTTAGGATTTTAAATATCCTTGCTTTATAAGCAGAAATTATGTCTTGAAAATTAAATTGGGATTAAATGGGTCCTCAACTTGTATACATCAGTCTTATGCTTCCATTTATTATTGATTGGAAGGTTACTTAAATTGCCCCCCTTCTTTTACATGTTTTCATCTTTTTTAATTTTCCTTCACCATGCACACTAGTCTTGGGATACGTGAGCAATATGCTTATTATTTCGAACATAATGAAGTGAAAATCGTGATCACGTCCATGTACATTTCTAATTTCGTATAAGCTCGTTGCGTTTATTTTGAGTCTCTTTTTAAGTAGTTGATTGTATTTTTGGATTTCTGTTTGTGTTTATTTTGTTGTTTCGTTTGGCTAGCCATGGATCCAAAACTACAAGGTGGAGAGACTGATGTTGGTTTACGACATCACAAATTATGCTCAGAATCACCAGTAAAAAAACTGGATGGTCATGGAATGCAGCATCCAGATATTAGCCTTGTGTCTCCAACACCAGAAAAGACTGATGAGACTGTGAACATGAGGTCCAAAAGGGAACCTGCTCAACTCCCAGAGAAGTGAGCTCACTACACACATTTTTTATATAAATGACTTAACCTGGATTTAGCAAAATGGATTATGATGGAGGGTGGTGGGTAATGACTACGTGTCAGAATTCTGTAAACATTTGTATGGATCACCCAAAAATAACTTTTTTCGAATTTTATTAACTATAGTTGTGGTAATTATGATTACAAAAGTTAGAAATTTTCAATTAATGATCTAGTTATTATATGATTGGAGGCGGTATGCACAAAAATACACTTTGGTCAGCTCCATTTGCATTTTTATTTTCAAAACTTTATATATAGTTTCCCTTAACAAAATAAATTAGTTATGCCTTTTGATCCATTAGAGATGAAAGATAATCTAAATTGCCCGTTGATAATTAAATGGATTGAAATTGCCACATCTGATTTATGAAGTTAAGTGTATACTGCATATCTTAACTTTCTTATTGTTTTATATAGATACAAACTTCTTTCAGAGCTTTTTGATCGTATGCTTACTTCAGTGAGGCTGCTCAATCTGCATAAGCAGTCACCTTCTTTTCGAAATATATGCAGACAAGTTGAAATACTTACGGGAAGGTAAATAAAATTCGGTCTGTTTAAGGGTTCGTTTTGCAGAATTTTATCAGCAAATTTGTAACGCTTTATCTTTATTGAGGTTTTTGTCTTCTTTTCTTCTTCTTCTCATCAATAGGATCTAACAAGAGCTACTGGGCTCAAAAAAGTATTCAAGTATATATTTTACCATGATTTGTACCCCTATCATTAGAGCTATAATGGGTATCTATTTTTGTTTTTCAGGAAGTTCTCGTACCGAAATCTTGCACAGATAAAGTTCATTCTCCCCGAGGCTGTTCAGACTGATAAGATCTTATTACACAACAAAAAGACATTGTGCATGGAGCCAGACATAAAAGTTACACTGCTTTTTGATGTCGTTGAAGGTCACATTGAACATTCTACTTACATAGCGCTTTCTCGTATATTTTCCTCTAGGCTCTTCAAGTTCGTTAATACGCATTCAGAGGTAGTTTTCTCACTTCTTATATCACTCACTTTTAATTTCTACTTTTACATATAACACTTAAATCATATTGGCTTAATTGTAAGAGGATCTCATCCTTCTGTCATAAAATACTCCTTAATAGTTAGTGGCAATTTCGACCAATTGTATTATAAGATCTTATCATGCTAAATTAAAATATCGAGTATGAATCTTCACAAGCCTGAAAAATTGTATAATAGTTAGTGGCAATTTCGACCAATCATATCATGAAAGGGCTGACTTGGGTTGTGCTTTATCACGAATGGGTCAAAGACATAAGATAGTCAAAAGAAAACATGTCAGATCGATTGAACATGTTAGGTGGGTTGAAACTTAACAGTACTCAAAGTTTAATGCTGTTAAAAGATCTATATTATAATTATTGTAATATTGTTTTGGTAATCAGTCCTACACATCATTTTTTTTATAAAACCTTTAAATTGGACAAAAATGTTGGTGGGTCAACACAATCAGTCATGTCTCGTCCTGTACAAAGATAACTTGTTTCTAGCTGAGTTTGTTTTGACCTGCTACCCAGCCCATCTGCCCAACCCACTGTCTTGCCACCACTACAGTTAACATATTGAAGAAAAGTTCTTATATATTTTTCTTACAAGTTATTACTGAAATAGGACTCCGATGTTCCTGAGGCTGAACTTCCAGAGCCGTTTAACCAAAGAGAGACCACAGTTTCTGTAAACGTCTTGCCTGCGGATTTGTCAGTGAAAACACTACCGATTGTCGATGAAGCTGAGCTACTTAACCAGGTCCCTGAGGCTGAACATCCAGAGCGTGTTAACCAAAGACAGACCGCAGTTTCTGCAAACTTTTTGCCTGTGGATTTGTCGGTGAAAATACTACCAAATGTCACTGAAGCTGAGCTGGTTAACCCTGTGCCCGAGGCTAAACATCTGGAGTCAGTTAACCAAAGAGAGATCTTCGAGTCTGCAAATGTTTTGCCTGTGAATTTTAGTGAAGCTGAGCTACTTAACCCTTCACATTTGCCTCTATCTTTTAGAAGACACTTTTCAGTAAAAGATGCTAAAGAATCTGCAAAGACTGACCTTCTACTTTCACCTTCCTCACTTAAATGTGATGCTGCAATTAACGAAGAAGTTGCTAATGGAGACACACCACTGAAATTTCCATCAATACTTGGTGATATGACTATCGAAACGCCTGACCTGTCAACTCCAAAGAGATCAGTGCCTACTGACGATAACAAGTTGAAGAGCATGATTTGCAATAAACCAATGGCAAGCAGTTTGTTTGCAAAGCGGTTCCTAGATTTCTCGAATACCGATGATGAAGATGTATACCTTGAGGGAAAAATATCTTCTGGTAGTGGTTCTTCTACAGAGGTACAATTCTTACACTGATTTTATCTCTTAATTAGGCTGAGTTTTAATGTTTAATTATATGATGTTGCGGTATTGATACGGTTCATGTGGATGCCCATTGTCTTAGTTATTAGAATGTGCCAAAGATCATGATAAAAAGATGAAAAGTAAATAGTATTACAGGACTTACATGAAGCATTAGAATACTCAATATAGACATCTGACATATCCTCAACTGAGGAAAGTTTGTGATAGAGGTGACATTTTTGACCCGGTTATTGATAAGAACCAACTGTGCTATTTATATTTTCCAATTTGTTAAATGGAAACAGGTCAAAGAGTTGGAAAGTGGCACACTTGTATTTAAATGACCGAACCTAAATTGACGTGTTACTTAACCTGCTCATTTTTCTCTATTAAGTTTATGATATAATGATGCTGGATTATATGATCCATGGTGCCACATTTGCATGTTACATCTGTCAACCGCTTTATAAAGCTCCCTAAGTAACTATTATTTTTCTGTTAGGTGACGGGTAAGAGCTTTTGCACTTCCAAGAATGATGTCATTACACAAAGTGGACTAAAAGCACATCAAGCTATATCTGGTTGCTTACCTGATATCGTTGAGACAATTCACAACATATTTCAGTCTGCACATCGTTCTTCAATTACGAAAAAGGAACTCGTTTACAAAATTTTGGTGAATAACTTAGACATAATAGAAATCGGTATGTACAAATCCGTTATATTTTGTTCTCGTCTTATCTGTATTAGAATTTACAATCAAAATCAGATTTTCGTTTGTTTGAGCAGTAGAGATTGAAGAACAGATTGAACTTCTTGTGAAGAAGGTACCAGACTGGATTAGTAAGAAGGTCGATCCAAGTGGGGATTACTTGTACAAGTGAGTACTCTCCATCTTTGATAAAACAAGGCATTTTAGAGGTCGCAAGATGGGTGGGTCAGGTGGCTAGGCAATGGGGTTTGTTCTAAATGGGTATTTTTTAGTATGGATTGAAACGGGATGGTCTACCCTTCTAAGTTATAGGGGAGGGTTATTGTAGAATCATTTTCTTATGGTAGTAACCGTATGATCGATCTTTTTCATCAACATATGTATACCTTTATGCAAAAAAATCATACCAAAAGTAGTAGAATTTTTATCTTTTCTAATATGAGATTGATATTTTTTAGAAAAATATATGATACGCAACCTAAATTTTTAATACAAAAACTTTTATGTGTGATACACACTAAAAGATTTAGTGTGTATCACAAAGATTAGTTGTGCATCACATATTTATTGTCAAAAAAGAAAATAGCTCGTATCAAGAGCAAAAACTTCTTATAATTTTGATAAAATCTTATTATCAAAAAAATTAAAATTAAAAATTGTCGTTTCTACCATAACAAGCGTTCCTATTTGAACCTTTCCCCTTAAGTTATAACTCTTTTTTGTTTCTTTTGTAGGCTTATAAATAATCAATGTGTTTATCATGATCACAAAAACTATGCTCTATGACAATGCAAACTAAATCTATTGATAAAGCAACATAGCATGTTGCATGCATTAAAAATATACTTTGGGCAACTTTTGACCCATTTGATTTAGTTTTTGCTTTTTGGGCAACTTAACCCAATTGACCCATTTAAAAGTTATTTGATCGAAATTGCCATGCCTACTTATATATGTTCTGTATATTCTTAAAATCTTAAATGTGTAGTTAGTAGCTAAGGATAGCGTTGTAGGGTATGTGGCACTTGGTAGTAATTAGTTACTTGTATGAAATTGTTGGGTGAAAAGACTGATATCATTTATGCTCACGTTCTTGCTAAGAATCTAACATACTTGCATTATGCAGTATCAACAAAGGGTTAGATTTGAAGTCCGTTACTGAAAAGCTCTTATAGTTAAGCAATCAAGGTGCTCAAAAGGTTGGTAGTCTTGTACATCCTTCTGTCTTATTTTGTCTAGAGGTGGTAAAATGGGAGGTCAGGATTGGTGGCCAACAGGCCAAAACATGTAATGTTATACTGGTCAAATCAGGCTGGGTTGGACTGGGCTGGGCTGCATTGATTAGAATTTCAATGGTTTAAATATGTTTACTAAAAGTATATTATATGAATAGTAGTCTAATCTCTCATAAAATCATCAAAGTGGTTTTATGCATAATATTATACACTTTGATTGAATCTTGATGTGATCGCATATTTGACTTGTTCCTTTGAATCCAACTCTTTATCATACTTTTGGCGCTTGATGGATAATTTATAACTTGAATTGCACATTCAACAGTAAAGCTCCAACGAAATTATAGTAAAATCAAAGTGAACACTATGGTAACTTTATAATAACTATAACTTGTCCGTGCTATTTAAACAGGTAACTATGGTGATTGGGTTATAGTTACAGGTTGTCGTTATGTGGCTATTGGTACCTTGAAAAAAATCCTAGTGAGCTGTCATGGTGACATGGTGAAACAATGTAGGGAACTTGGTATTCTCCAGCCTATGGATATTATTGTGTTTGTGCTAAATCAAGACTAATTATTAATGAGCTTTTTGTTCTAACAAAATTTATGGGGTAATTATATCAAATGAAATCATTAATCGATCTTCTGGTTCTTATCCAGCGCTTTGCATCATCAACTAAATGCTATAATTGCACTAACTTTCTCTTCCCCGTATAATTTTCTTCCCTTAAAAATTGCAATCTGATTTATTTTAGATGTCAATCATAAATTCTTTTGTTTTGTTGTGTTTGAAATTAGATAATCAACACACAAAACTTATCTGTCATCCAACATATATTTGGAATGAATTGTAATTTTTTTGAAAACAATTTTTTTTATCTAGTGTTTACTTCGCCAAAAAAAAAGGTTTGAATCATAACAAATGTCCATACACTCCAACTACAATTGTTCGCGTTGTTAAAACAGGCAACACAACTCCCTGTTCACTGTAGATGACAATGTCCTATTTGTAAAGTCAATGGTTTGATCAAGATCGAAAACTTTTACTAAAATAATGATAGACACACTTAATTTCATTGACATTTTTATAACCAATCAAGGGAGTCGGAAAACTATTAAGTAGATAACTAGATTTAGTTATGTATAATGCAATAAACTCGACAAAATCAAGGGAGTTGGAAAAGTTTGACTACGGGAAGGAAGGTAAATGTAATCACCTGTCCAGAGAGTTGTATCGATACGTATAAAAATAAAAATATAATAATATTATATAAGCATGTGTCAAATTATTATAATGTTTATCACAATATTAGTTGTATCTATCAGTGACTACGTACTATCTAGATGGACTTTCATTTGTTTCTTGTGATTATATATTAAGTTTTTCTCGGTCATTGAGACCGTAATGAACAGTGCTAAGGAGAGAACATCTATTTTTTTGTAATAATAAATATCTATATTCTAGTGTGATTTTTTACTCTTCCTTATGTGTTCAGTGTTCTTATTATTATGCTGATCGATCTTAAAAAGTGATATCAAAGTCAAGTTGGTAAAGACAGAAGTAAAAAAGATCATGGAAAACATAAACTTCGTTTTTATTTCGTCTTATCTTGCATAACGACGGATAATTGAAGGTATGCGTACGTTACAATCATCGGATTCTTGTGAAATTTGCATTGTAGTTTCGGGATGTATATTATGATTTCCCACCATAACGCCACAACGCCAGACACCCTCTCATTACCATGGAATGTACGTTTTAAATCCATAGGATGAACATAACACTACCATTACAAAGGTACATGATTCAATAAAGGTTGCGCGTTCATAACAGGACTGCTTAATTACTTTGTATAATGAATAATAATTAGATAACCATAAACGTGATCCGTATCATAGGCTGTACAAAATCTTGGCCACCTCCATGTAAACGATTACGCGTTATCGATCGAACCTTGCTAGATTGCTATTATTCAGAATCCTCACTGAACACCGTATATAAGTGTTCTGATTAGAACCTATATAAGTTTATTATTATGATTTAAAAAGCAAAAGCTATAAAACATTTGAAATATTTAAAAAGCTTTTCGTGAGACATGCTCAAATTGTCCAAAACGTTTTATGTCACCTCATCATATACATTAATTTATAATTTGCAATATATTATTACCCTATATTAGGCTCTCTTAAAATTTTCATTAGAGACTCCGAATAACAACCTATTAATGTCAAAATGAAACTTTATATCTAGCTATAAAATATTTTGTGTATTTATTGTAGCTCAATCAACTTTAAAATAACTAAAACATAAGGAGTATTATTTATTGCAATTATCACAGATAAACTATATATGTACACATACATTTTACAGCTCTAGAATTTGAAATAATTGAATAGTCAATCACCACGCTCACCTTCAAATACGATCCTACCATATATAAAAGTAACTCATGATATTTAAAAAATCTGGATTGAGATCCTCTCATATTCAACTTTAACATTAGAGGTCATGTTACCTTGCATACGAAAATTAAATTATTTTTAGATTCAACTTCATCCTAACGCAAAACATAATATTTTTAATTGTGAGAGAAAGTAACATATTTTAATTGAAACACAAAAGGTATTCAACTATAACGTAGCGTTTGGTTCGCTAAAGTTCTTTGATAAAATTAGAATTCATTATAGGAATTGATATTTCATGGAATGTGAACTCCTTTGAGTAAGAAAATTTGATGACTTACAATCCAATTCAGTTGTTAATCAAATATGTTTATTAAAATGAAATTGATATTTCAATTTCATCATATTGTGTTGAATTCCACGAACCAAACGCAACCTGAATATTCAAATCTGATAACATTATTTGAGACCCTTAATTACTTCGTCATTAATATTAATAATAATTTCATTTAAATGCGTAAGAAATGACGTCAACGATTACGTGGGTACCGAGTGAAACGCACGTTTCTATTTCACCATCAGTTATTAAATTTAACGGTCAGCCTCATATCCCCTACACGGCTACACGTACCACACTATATTACACAAATAAATACAGTAGTTAATTATTAATTAAATTATAATTATAATAATTGCAATATATATACACTAGCACTTTTAAATCAAGAGTACTTATTAACCCCACATTCACATCAAACCTAGCTATATGCATCATCTTCCAAATTTAAACAAAATGCAACAACATCATTCAGAAATTGATAACGATTTACTAGCATTTTCTCCTAGCTTTAATGTCTATTTTTCGGATAACCAAACCGCAACAGCCGCAATCAAAGTAAGCCGCGAATTGAACCAGCAACAAAAAGCTCAGTTTTATGAGGAAGATGAATTCGAGTTTTTTCAACTCCCTAACGAAAATTTGTCAACTAAGCAAATCGATCTAGAACACGAACACTTCATTTTTCCTGCTTTCGACACTGCACTTGTGACATTAAACGATGAAACGGATTTTGTCGTTGAAGAAATAAACGATACTTCTTTTTCATCTTCACCGTCATCACAAGTAGTAGATAATAAAGTCGAAAAGAATAGAGTTTCTGGAGTATTTTGCATCTGGAGACGAAAAACCGACGTTTTATCATCTCCTTTAACAAAATGTAGGAAGAGTAGTTCTACGGGATCTGGATCGATAAAATGGCGAATCAAGAAGTTGCTCAAACGGAGTAACAGTGAAGGAACGGGATCGAATTTTTTCTTGTTGTCTAAGAACGACTGTGCCGAGGCATCGAAACAAAAACGCTATGAAGAGGTTACTAACGTTACGGGAAAATCAAAGACGATGATGTCGTTACACGAATTATTTTACGTGCAAAAGAGAGAAGAACAGAAAGGTGATAAGATGAAATCGTTTCTGCCTTACAAGCAACATCTCCTTGGGTTTTTTGTTGATATTAACAGAATCACGAACAAGAAAGTATCATTTTAATTAGTACGTAATTCGGTATCCGATGAGAGTTGTTACTTATTATTACTCAGTATTTATAACGTAGTAGTAGTATTTTTTTCATCAATTTATTAGTACGTAAATGTTTGAAGTTCAAATGGAGATGTAATGAGTTTGATTTGAAGGGGCAGAAAATACAGATGTAGTAAAAATTTTAATGGTAAATTATAGTGTTAATAAGATATGATGTTCGTATGATAGGTAAATCTGGAACGTACGTAAATCAAACAAATTTAGTGCAGAGATTGGATAGACCTAAGCCACTGCACCATGCATGCCTGATCCAAAACTTAGAAAGTAAGGATAAAACCAAATACTAAATTATTTTAACATTTTAAGGTGTTTGGTTTTGGTGCCTAAGAAGAATCTGATGCTAAATTAAACCGGAAAAGACAACTTAATTAGTCTGGGTTTAATTATAATTAGTTGGAGTTTAATTTGAACAGGGAAGCATATATGCATGTGTAATTGTGTATACCGTATAGTTGGGCCCTTGGGATATGAATTTACTTTCGTCTTGGTCTTTTAGTCATCAATTAAAAGAATTAACTCTTATAATACGTGTGTTTACATCTTTATCATGATCTTCTGTTTAACTACTACTGTATGTCTGTATATGTGTAAACAGATTTTAGTTGGTTGAAATTGGGAATTAATATTTATATATACGTATATTTTATTGTTGTTTGACATTTTGATTGAGTATATATGATCACATGTTACTCGCTCACCTTTTTTATTACTATTATTAGGTTTTAAACCTATATACACCGGCTATTGAATAATTATTGATTTTCATTATTATATCAAATATTTTGAATTATATAGTTAGTAATGTTAACGAATTTTTTACAACGTTATAAATCCACCTAAAAGATTGAGATATGTGATTCAAGTCTATCACTATTGGTTGCAATTACTCTGATAATCACAAATTGTTTGGAATCTTATTTCTAATAAACTGATAAGTTAATACTAGAGACCCGCGTTATACAACGGATAAATTTTTTATTTTTCACAAAAGATATTGTGATTATCAGTTATATAATTTGTTTGATCCAATTGAAGTTGAAGTATACCACCTAATATGATTTCCGTAGTTATAGAATAATAGTCGGGAGCATCAATCATAATATTTCTTTTTTATTTGTCTTTTTGTCAACTTGAATTCACTTATAGGATTAATAATGTGGTAAACACTGCATCGAAATGCGTTAAAAGTTAGCAAGAATAATTCACTTCAAAATAATCAATATCAATATTAGTGAATATATGTGGATGACTAATTAGGTTTAAAATTTAGGGTTTTTTTATTACGGATTAAATTACATGTCATTAACTATGTATCCATCATTACATCTATTCTGATTATTACGAAATCTTTTTTCAAATTTAGTTGTGGATAGTTTTGACTTTTTGTAACGTTCAAGAATTTCATGAATATGATTATAAGTTACTTGTAATTATAAGTTAATGAATAGTAATAGTAATTAATAATTAACTAATACTTTGGATTTGATTATTATCTAGCTTGGATAAGCCATGTAAAAATTGGATCAAAACGGGATTCATTTGTAAAGATTGGAAGTTCAAGGGCTAAAGTGACAAAATGACAAACATTGCTAAACTAAATAAAAGACTAACTAAACCCTAATTTACCTCAAAATCCTCTAGAGAATGTTGACCAAGGGATGAGAGAGAAAAAGGGTATCGGTTTTAGGGGTTTAAAAGAGATATATAATCCGTAAATTATTGAAGTTCAACTCAAAGATATACAAACTATACAACCTTCATATAAATATATTGAAGAAAAATTAAAACTCTAAAATCAAATCGAAGAAACAAGAACAAATGTAGATACAACAATCGAAGTAATAGATATAAAAAGATTATAATCAAGTAACAAATCACCTTAAACAATCTCGTTGGGTAGTAACTTGAGTGAATAAACTTTAAGTATGAAGGTAGATGCATATAAATTAGAAGGAAGAACCCATCGTATATTAAGGAGTAATAGTGTATTAATGGATATGAATGAGTAATAGTGTATTAATGGAGATAATATTTGTGAAAAATAATGAAATTGAGTTTCATTTGAAATTAAAGATTGAATATTTGAAATAACGAAAATGGATCAAATGGAGGGTTTTTGGGCAAAAATATAAGAGGGTGAGATGGTCTGAAAATATTAGGGAATATAAAGGCGGGTAGTTGAAAATTTCAAAAAATTTAAATTTTTGGACAAAGTATCAAGATTCTCACATTAAGAACCGTGGTCCTTTTGAAATTTTTTATATTTTTTGGCAAAGGACCAAGATTCTGTAACACCCCAAAAATAAAAATGTATTATTTTAGTGCACAAAGGTATAAACATTTTAAAGTGATGTCATTTAAATGGTACGATATAATAAAATACGTAAATGGTTTCCTAGTTCCAGACAATAGGGTTTAAATGGGAATAAATTAAATAGATATATGTGTGTACAGTACGTGTTTATTCCATTTTCTCTCTAAAATACTCCAAAACATTCCAGAACCTTTCCATGTTCAAGAACAAAATCGCAGAACCATTCTAAAATACAAGATCAGTTTCTAAAACCTAAATTCAAGCTAGAGAAGTAAGAATCATGATTCTTTCATCATCTTAAACCTCCTTGTAAGTGATTCCTCATGTGTTCTTAACCCAGGTTTTGGGTTTTGATGGGTTTTAGTGAGTTTTATGAAATTAATGAATTGAAATACAAAATTAGGGTTTGAATATGATTAAACTAATGTTATTTAGTGTTTTGATTATGATAGTTAACTATGTTTCACCATGAAAGTGATAAATTAGAGGGTGGTGTTCTTGGTGGTTTTGATGGGGTTTATGCAACTAGTTATTTTAATATGAAATTGATGTTTATTATGTAAAAGATGATGTTAGTGAAGCTTGTATGTGAATGAATTTAGGTTAAAATTGAATAAAGATAAAGAATCATATTAGCGTGTTCTTGAAGGATTTTAATGGATTTAGTTAAGTATTGTGAATTGAAGTCAGCAAATTTAAAGATGTTATTAATAGTGTTAAAAGAGTTTGATTATGATAATAGAACAAGAATTGAAGTGGGAAGTTGATAAATGAATCATAGAGTGAGTTTATGATCGATGAGTAATTCTCAACCAACATATGCGATTCATTCCCCTAAAGATTCTAACACACAGAAGACTGAAGTGAAAATATTAAGATTTAAGAAGTAATATGATCATGAAATAGTGTAGTCATGAAGTATGATTAAAGTTGATAATTAATTAGTGTCTAGTTATATGATTATGTTGTTATGTATGAATGATGTAGGTGTTAAAGACGTGGAAGACTTCAATTGATCAAGTGTTGTAAATCATCGTCTAAGATGTCGAGTTGAGTATTATAGGGACTAATTGAGTAATGGTTGTATGTGTTTCCGGATTGCTTCCGAGCAAGAGGATCATACAACCAAGTGGAAGTTAATTGTAATTACGAGTTTTAAATGGTTATTTGTTAAAATCAAAGATTATTTGTTTCTTGTACTTGTTTCATGGGTTTTGTTTCATATACCTGGATCTTGACTTATTTCTATCTGTGGATTATATGATGAAGAATACGAATGATTGTGTTTCTGGATTGCTTCTGAGCAATAGGATCATACAATCCAGTGGAAGATTACTTATATCTAGTCTTGTTTCTTAAGCTTGGTATGCATATCGACGTGATATGGTACTAGCATAGTCTTGTTTCTTAAACATGGTATCCATTTTGACGTGATTTGGTGTCATGGAGTCTTGTTTCTTAAACATGATATTCATTTCGACGTGATTTGGAATCATGAAGTCTTGTTTCTAATGAAGTCTTGTTTTTTTTTATTGTGGATTCGCAAAGTGCTTGTTTCTTACGTGGTTATATGATGGTTCTGAGTAGATTGTTTGTTATTGATTACATGATTAAAGGGTTTACTGTGTGATGTTATGAAGGCTTAATTAGTTGTTTATATGCTCACTAAGCGGTGCACTTACCCCTTCCGTTGTTTCATGTTTAGGTGAATGGTTCGGTTGAACCAAGTGGACAATTAGTATTTTCAAGAAGATAACGTGGATATGGAGCTAGCTGTACGGTTAGATAATGCTCCATCTCTTTGAATCATTGTTGTGGTATCACTTGTGTAATTCGTCCAAATAAAGAGTTTTTTAATTAAATATGTTGGTTAATATGTAGAAGTTGACTTTGAAAGTCAAACAGTGATATGAATTATTGTATATGTGTTTTGAGAGGTATGAAGTCATATGATTGGTTTTAGTTTGTTAAAATTGATGAAATCTGGTAACGGGTCAAATGTGATTGGTTGATCAAATTTGAAGTTGACAAATAGTACAACTTTGAAAAAGTCAAACATGTGTGAAAGAGAGTGGCGTTGTATTGAATCATGGTTGATTTATTAAACGAGTCAAATAGGGGTCAAAATGGGTCTAAATTGGTCGTATGGTGAAATTTGGGTATGTTAGTGTTATGGGTTGTTTATTATATGCTTTAAGTTTGTTTCAATGAGTCAAATGAGTTTTCAAAAAGTCAGAGTTTGAATGTATGTGATTTGTGATTTAAGTTGTCATCACAAAGTGGTCGAAATGACCATAAAGTAGTGGCACGTTCAAAACGGACGTTTTTGATAAATTTGAAAAAGTGTAAAAACTAAAAGTTTTATTTTGTCTATGTGGAAGTGTGTACAAATTTTTAGGTCATAACTCTCAACGAGTTAAAAGTTATGCGCATTCGAATTTGGGTTAAAAATCTGGATTGTTGGTGTTAGTATTCTTTATAATTCGTTAGTATTCTTTAGAATATATTAGTATTCTTTTGAATTCATTAGTATTCTTTATAAGTGTTACTATTCTTTAAAAGTTGTTAGTATTCTTTAGAAGTCATTATTATTCTTTAAAAGTCAATAGTATTCTTTAAAAATATAAAAATTGGGGAGTTTCAGATTCCCATATTAGGAATCGTGGTTCTTTCGAAAATTCAAAAGGATCACGGTTCTTATTGTAAGAACCTTGTTCATTTTTTATAATTAGTCAAATAGATCACTCTTATGTAATAAGAATCGTGGTCTACAGTTCTTAGGGTAGGAACCTTGTTCCTTTTTTATAATTATTCAAATAGATAACCCATATCTAATTAGAATCATGTTTCTTGTTTTTTTTAAGTGAATAGATCACGGTTCACAAGTAAGAACCGTGTTCCATGTTTTTTTTATTCGAGGTCCACCTCTAAAAGTTAAAAAATAAGCGCTTTTATGCAAATATACCACGGATTTTATTATTTATATTATTTTTGTGGTGTATTAGCCTATTGGGGGTGATCTATAATTGTTTTTGTAGTAGTGTATTCACTTTTTTGTAACCTTTTACCCTTCTACTATTTTTTACTCTTTAAAATCGTTTATGATGCACCTACTATATAATATTACGAGGTATCTTAATTCTAACTTCGCGATGCAAAAAAACTTATAATTGTTATGAAGCATAATAAAAAATGTTTCGTTGTACCAAAGTTTATTGTCGTAGCTCACCTTAAGGAAAATGAAAAGTTTAATCTATTGTTTTTAAGTAATCAAAATATTTGATATGAATCTTTTAGCAACCTAAAAATGCAGTGCACACACATATATGTGTGTATTATTGTGATACACCAACTTAATAATAGATATAATTCACGAAGCTAATACCTACAATGCACTAGATTTTTGTAAACTATTCAATAACAATTGAGAAAATATTTATACAATTCATCTCTCATGCATGGAAGTAGATTACAAAACCCTTTTGCGACGACATAAGTCGTCGCTAAAGCCCATAAAGTCATCTCAATAGACTAACACAAACGAGGATATAGTGACGACGCTTTTGCGACGACATGTCATCTATTAAGCTCTACAACGACGATTTTATGGGCTTTAGCGACAACTTTTGTCCATCGCTAAAACCCATTATTCTTGTAGTATATGTGTTCTTTTTTAGAATATAAATAAAGATATCATTTTAAGTTGTAACTAATATTATTAATTACTAACGAAGTAGTCACACAATGTAGCATAAAATAAAGCTATCTAAACAACATTGAATTATGAGATTGTTGTTGAATATTTTTCTTCTTCTTTATAGCTAGATTTGCTATTATAATGAATCGATGCTAGTAATTTGCTTATTTAACTCATTTAAAGTGTTATGGAAATGAAGGTTACGGATAAAAAATGAGTTAATTGTTAGATTGAATGAAAAATCTCTAAATTACACAAGATCTAAGAATGTATGTTGAGTCTTTAAATTTATCTTGAAATTTCTTTAAATGGAATGATGAAATGCGCATTTTATGTCATGTAGATGATGCAATGAACAAATTGGGTAAAGCTCGAGTGGTACAGCCACCGTAAATGTTCAGATTTTACATATGTAATCTATATGTTAAGAGTTTGAATCTGTACCTCAACATATATAGTTAATTTGTGAATAAGTGACTTGTCCGGTGTTGATGCTTCTTGCGGGTGCGACACACGTACCATTGAAATATGATACGATGGTCAAGGGTAACCTCCAAATTATGATCTAATAGTTTTAATAATACTTATTTTTGAAATTAATGATGTCATATTTATATTGGGTGGTGGTAGGGGTGTGCATTGTCCAGAACCAATCTAAATTGTCTCGGTTTGCTTCGGTCCCGAGACCCGATTTGTAGCAGATTCTTAGACTGAGGACCGGATCATATGTCATCGGTTTAGCTCGGTTCGGTTCTAAAATGGGCATGCTCGGTTCGGTTCCAAAACGGGCATTCTCGGTTATGTCCAAAAGACTGATCCGACTGGTTACACGTGATTTCATTGTCATTTTGTGTCTAATCGATGCTTAGTAACCGTTGACGTGGTAAATATTTAATCACTAGTTTAATTACATAAGAATTATTTGTTGGATTCATGTATTTGAGTCCTTTTTGAGGTCCACCTTAAAGATATATATCATGTGTACGATTATGATATGTGAATGAGGATCAAGGGGTAAAAAGCTACAGAAGCATTTTCATATCTCATTTTTCTCAGTTGTGAGATAGTCTAAATTGATTGTACTCTTAGGATTGAAGCTTGAAATTAAAAACAATGTTTAAATGAATGAACTATATATATATATATATATATATATATATATAGATCAAATGAGAACACTTCAAAAATAAGAACGGTGAGAACACCTCATAAATGCACAACTAGCCAACAAAAATCATTAGATTCACAGTCATACATCTCAAATATGCAAAGAAAAATAAATGCACACTTCTAAAAATGCACAAAAATCGAAAAAAACGATTGATGCACGATTATCTCTAATTGTGGATCAATCGTTCTTTTGATTTTTGTGTATTTTCGAAAGTTCGCATCTATTCTAATCAATTTTCTACACATATTTGAGATGTATGAGTGTGAATCTAATGAATTTGTTGGCTAATTGTGCATTTTTGAAGTGTTCTTACCGTTCTTATTTTTGAAGTGTTCTCATTGAAACCTTACCCTATATATATATATATATATATGTATATATATATGTTTCGGAGTAAGTACGTGAACAAATTCAAGTATAAAGGTTTAAGGAAAATAAATAATAGACCACCTTGGTTGATAAACAATCCAATGCTATTAATAGACACCCAAGATGTAATGCTATAGAGTTTTGAACCCGATACCTCTTATAATCGGGTATCATGATGCCAACTAATAGACCACCTTGGTGATGGCTACGTTGTGCTTTATATAATTTAGATTTAGATATAAAATATATAAAGGAACACGATATGAAGCTATGAATGTGTATAAACAAATATACACATGATTCAAATAACCAACCGAGTACCACATAGGTAATGTAACATTCAAAATTTCAAGGTATTATTTTAGTACGCGAAAATATAATTATATTAAAGTATTATTAATTTAAGTGATACAAAATAATAGAAATTGTAAATGATTTCCCAGTTCCAGAAAATAATAATTAAAGGGAGTATAATTAAATGTATACACACACGTACACAACTCCATTCTTATCTAGTTTCATTTCTAAAAACTTCCAGAGCCATACTCTAAGATCAACAAAATCGCAGGGACCAAATATCAAGTGTCAAAATCAGTTCCAATCTTTAATTCAAGCTTTAAGAGTTTAAATTCATCATCTTCTTCATCATTCTCTTGAATCATTATAAGACCTAAGTGAGTAATTTCTCTATGTTCTAACCTAGAACTTGAGTTTTAATGGGTTTTGTATAATTAGTGATTTTAATCCGAATTTAGGGTTTATATATGTGTAATTAGTGCTAATAAGTGTCGTAGTTATGATTGTTAATCATAATACATTAGGATAGTGATAAAATCACATTTAGTGTTCTTGAATGATTTCAAGATTGTTGCTAAAATGTGTGAATTCATGTTAATCAACTAATAGTGTTATTAGAGTGTGAAAATGATGATGAAACAAGAATAAAAGTAGAATGTGTAACCTAAGTGGAAAATGTGATTTTGGTTTGGTTAATTAATATCAAACCAAGTGTAACCTAAGTGGGGGAGAAGCTATATATAGATGGTTATTAGTTGAACTTGATGAATATTAGAGTTTAAATATGTTTTTATGTGTTGTGTGTTAGGTGTTAAAGGCGTGGAAACGTTTGTTGATCACTTGTTGTAATTCATCACTTTAAACATTAAGGTGAGTATTATAGGGATTTATTAAGTAATGATTGTGTATTTTCGGATTGCTTCCAAGCAAGAGGTTTGCACAATTAAGTGGTGTTTAACTTGTTTCTTGTCTTGTATCTAATTGTGGATTATTATTGTTGAATTATGTGGAATGAACAACTTTGTAGAGATTGACTAACTTTGTTAACATAGAGTTGTGGAGCTTAGTATGCATATCGACATGATATGGTACTAAGCTTGCTTGTTTCTATTTTTTTTGCGGATCCGCATAGTGTTTTAATCTCTACATATTGTTCAAGTAGTTGTTTGCTTAAGATTGTTTGTTTCTTGCGGCTTGTTTCTAGTTGTTTATTTATTTGGTAAATTACTTAGTTAATTGCCTATATGTTCACTAAGCATTGTTGCTTATTCTTTTAAATGTATTATATTATAGGTGATAGTGGGCGAAAAGAAGGCAAGATGATTAAAAAGGAATAACGTGGATTAAGCTTGTAATTATGTAAGTGGCAAGCTTTCTTCTCTTTTGATTATCGTTTGATTATGGCTTGTATAATTCGCCCAAACTATATATATTTTTGGAAGTTAATTTGTGGGTCGTATGTGAAGCTTTTGGTTCTAAAGTGTTTTTCTTTGAAAGTCAAAGGAAACACGTTGTAAAAGTACATGGTCAATGTATATACGTTTTTGAGAAAGTAAGAATTTAATATAATGTGGTTTGTCTTGAAATGTTAAAAGTTATGCGTGTTCAAAGTTCGTGTTCTAAAACTGAGTTTGCATGTCTGTGCAGGTGTCAGGATCACGACGCGATCATTGGAAATCGCCACGCGATCTTGCCATATCACGACGCAATCATCATCAGTCGCGATGCGATTGTCTGTTTTGTAAAAGTAGTTATAGGATCGCTTAAATGGTACGCGATTGCGTATTATAGTGTAAAGCGTTAACAGAAGACACCCAAAACCATTTAAGTGTTATACACGATCATATGAAAATTGTAGGATTGCGTACTTAATGCGCGACGCGATTTTGTGAGTTTAGCGACACGATCCTTTGCATTTCGCGACATTTTGTTTCAAACCTTGTTTTATGTTTCAAATAATTTGGTTATCTATGTTATGTATGAATCTAAATTAATTATAAATGAGTCGTGAAACATTATTTAGAGTATTTTACTTGTAAAAAAAATTGGGCATTTCAGGTAACAAGGAATTTGAATGAGCTGTTATTTTTTGACGATACATAAGGAAGTTAGATGAAGTTATAGCTTTATTTAATGAATGTATACGAATATTCGGATCGGTCCATTTGCCATTTTTTTGGGTTTGGTCTAGGTCCGAATTGAGTCCTAAATATCTTGAAAACTATGGACCATGAACTGTACCATATATCCTCGGGTGTTTCAGTCACGGTTCAGTTCCTTTTCAATCCTCGAGTATTTTCAGTTCTTCCCGTTTAAATCACAGCCATATATGATAGTGTACTGTTTTCTATAAAATATACGGAGTATATATATATACGGTAAGGTTCAGAGGAGAAGACCTTATATGAGGAGAAGGCTTATTTTACTACATTTTAGGACAAAAATGTAAGAGTTAAAATGCAGTGATTTTTGATATGTATAAATTGCAGTGGAGTGATGTTAAAAATAGGTCTTCTCTTCCTTCTCCTCAAATGTCTTCCTCTCGGATCCTCTGTCATATATATATATATATATATATATATATATATATATGTATATATATATATATACACATATATATATATATATATATATATATTGTTGATCACTTGCTGATCATAATGCAATGACGCTTAAATACTGTGATTCTTTCCATTCAATTTTATTGGTCTACAAAAATAGATACGTCATTTTTATTCTGAGTTCAACTCTAATTAAATACTCTATAAGAATAAAAGTATGTGTTATTGAACCTACCAAATTTATTTTGGCCATATTTTCGTATTTTGGGCATACTTTTGACCTTTTTAGCAATTCTGCGGTGAATTTCTAGACCCCTAAAGTTTAATCAAATGACAATTTGACCCCTTTCATTTTTCTTCCTTTCCAAGCTACCACACTCAGATATTCAACCTAAAACCCTCAACTGCACCACCGATTTAGAAATTGCTGGCAGAGAGATATGGAGATCGATCCGAGTTCCGAAGCTGTAATCATTAAGGATGACGACCTGTTCAAAGCCGCCGACAATGGTAACGTGTCATTCTTCAAAACCCTAACTCCGTCGCAGCTCCAACATTCTCTCACTCTTCGTAACGAAGACCAAAGATCGCTACTTCATGTCTCCGTTTCTTCACGCCATACCGAGGTCTTACTTTTCTTTTTTAAAGAAAAAGTTAATTTGTAGTTTATTAGTTATTAGCATTGTTTATCAAGTGCTTGTATTGATTAATATATTATTTGGGGGTTTTGTGGTTTGTTAGGCCTATATTTTTTGTACAGATATAGATATAGTTTGTAATGGTGAAACTGCAGAATGTGATTGGAATTTTTTATTTTATTTTATTTTTAGTACTTATGAGACATTGATTTTGATTAATCAGGTGGTTAAGCTACTTTCAGCTTTTGATGAACCATTTAGTGGTATTAACAGTACTGATGAAGAAGGTTGGGCGCCACTGCATTCTGCAGCAAGTAGTGGAGATGTTGAGATAGTTAAGATTTTGCTGGACAGAGGTTCGATAATTATTTCTCGATGGATCCTTGAATTAAGTTTTCAGCTATATTTTGTAACTAAAGGATAGATGATTAAATACTACTTATCATAGTAATCGGAGTGATAAATGTAGCTTACTCGTTATACGAAGTTTACTTTTTTGTTGAAATTATGTGGTGATTGTGCGGTAGGTTTATTTCAGTTGCACATATATCTTATATGTGTTCTCTGATACGTCGAAAGTAAAAAAGCAACCTGGTAGGCTTGACATTGATTGTGTGTTTATAGTTTATGGAGGTAAACTATTTCAAATGATACATTCTTTTGACTTAGTTTGACTATTTATGTTTTAGAAAGACAATTACACATGTCCACCCTGCACTTGAACCCACAAACTCATAGTTGGAGAGTTTACTCGATACCGATAGGCCAATTGCCCTTTGGTGACTTAATTTGAGTATTGTTTTTTTAGAAAGACAATTAACTCACCCTCACTCCACGGATATATACATTTTTCCACGAATATATACATATGTCCACCCCGGACTCCCGGAGTTGAACCCACAACCTAATAGTTGGAGAGTTTACTCGATACCGATAGGCCAATTGCCCTATGGTGGCTTAGTTTGACTATTACGTTTCGACTTTTGTTAGGTTATAGAATTATAAGTAAAGGGTCCCATTTAGTTGTTACATACTTACATTTGCTTTCCTTTTTTCCCATTGAATCTTATCTTTTTGAGTTATTATGTTAGACGTTTTCAATTTTCTATCTTATCAAAAATGACATTATGATGACAGGTGCTGATGTAAATTTGAAAAATGATGGTGGTCGCACTGCCCTCCACTATGCAGCCAGCAAGGGTTGGATGGAAGTGGCAGAAATTCTGCTTTCAAATGGTGCCAAGATCAATTCGAAGGACAAGGTTTGTAACTAAACTTATATATCTACTATTTTTCTTGAGATTCTTTTTTCCCCCCCTCTTGGATTTGAATAATTTTGGCTGCTAGTTTATAAGCTCACCCTATACAGGTTGGCTGCACCCCGTTGCACCGGGCAGCAAGTACAGGGAAGTCAGAGTTGTGTGAACTTTTAATTGAGGAAGGTGCTGACATTGATGCTGAAGATAGAGCAGGACAAACTCCTATTATGACTGCAGTAATATGCTGTAACAAAGAGGTAGATAAACAATTTTCAAGTGGATTTGCATGCATTTATACTTCAAACATTACAACCCATTATTCTTCTGAGAACTAATAATATTCTCTTAACTAAAGCCAAATTGATAAGGTGTTACTTTTGTTTGGGTCATCTTTACCATACCTAAAATAGGCACACCTCTCTGATATATCATGTCTTTGTTTGGTGAAATAGGTGGCTCTTCTACTCATCAGACATGGTGCAGATGTTGATGTGGAAGACAAGGAAGGATACACTGTGCTTGGTAGAGCATCGGATGAATTTAGACCAATACTAATAGATGCTGCCAAAGCTATGCTTGAAGGATGAACATTGCTACAACGGAAGCTTTATGAGGAAAGCACTGCACATGTGTTAAGCATTTATACTGCGAGTCCAGATTAGACTTAAGAGCGAAACACTACATTTTTTTTGGGTTTTTAACTCTTGCAATCTTGATTCGTGTGAACAATATTTAATCCCATCTATTTTATATAGATTCTTGAATTAAATAGTGAGAGGTTTTTAAGTGAACAGATTGGTGTCCTTGGGTGAGATTACATAGGTGGTGTGCTATCCTTAGTCACTCCTGCTCAACTGCAATTCGTTTTAAATTATAGCAAAACCACCATAGTCACTCCTGCTCAACTGCAATTTCACTCGTTACAATTTGAAGTTTCAGACAGGTGACTATTGAAGTTTCAAATGTTAGCATATACACGAAAATGATCGATTTTAAATTATTGGTTAATTTTTCGGCAAAAAAATTAGTTGATACCCGAAAATGCAGAAAACTGAATTATTAATTCATTTTTCGGCAAAAAACCCCATTATAAATAATAAAATGGCTTTATAAATGTTATATCTAAAACAATTATATACGATGTAAGCATTTGGCTGAAAGTTTAGTGTTTGAAGATGTGAAATACCAATTTTACCATTTGAAGATGGAATTGCAAACATACACCAAAATCTATCTAACATTAAATATTTATTAATGCATGTCTGAAGGTCTTAATGAAAACCATACGGACTTCCGTTATCAAAATCTTTCATTTAAATATAAAGTCAAACCTTGACACCACTTTTATGGAAAAAAAAACCCGACATATTAATACCGTGTATAAAACACCATCAAAATATATATATATATATATATATATATATGTATATATATATATATATATATGTATATATGTATGTATGTATGTATGTGAAATATATTAATTCTCAAATTATGAATGTAACATTGGCAATAACAAGATAGCAAAGGACACACCCTAAGCTACAAGCAGGCCAGAATTCAAACAAGCAAATACAAACAATACTAGGCAACTACCTAAACGGAACACAATGCACCTCTCTGCATCAAACCAGATACAACCCAAAACACCACCTCCTCCATTCAGGAATGAAATACCAGATACAACCACCACAAACGTATAAATATGCTTACTACATTTCCTTTCAAAGTAATACAGAACCAAAACCTCATACTCCGTAGTTAAGTAGTACCATCAAAGTAATACATAACCATTAGAGGTGGCAATTTTAAACCCATTGATTAATTATGGGTTAATTTGGTTAATATTTAGGAAGAGATTGGTTTGTTGGATGTCCTCCCCATTTTTTGGATGAGTCTAAATGGGTTTTTCATTACAACCTTCAATTATGTAACAATTAACTAACAGGTCTAGCGGGTAAAAAAAATTCACCTCATGTCATTTTTTTCATTTTTCACTCAAATAAAAAAAAGTCTGATAAAAACCCGATGACCCAACCCGACCCGAGACCCATTAGACCCGAACCCATTTAGACCCAAATCCATCTAAACCTGTGACCTGATCCGACCCGACCCATTCATTTTGTCACTTATAAGAACCATCAATATATTAATTATACATGAAGTCAAAACACCTCAATTTGGATAAAATCTCTTTCTTTTATACAATAGTTATATTATACATTACCTTTTTATTGATTTCAAATATGTTGATGGATCGTGCGGATTACCAACTAATATTTATAAATTGAAGTACAAATTGAAATTATTATTAATAACAATTTAGCCTGAGATGAATAGTAACTTCACCAATCATATGTTGACATGTGTTAAAAAAATATTAACATTTATAAATTTGAAACGAAAAGCAAATGGCAAATGCATTCGTAGCTTAATGGTACGCGCCTGCAGTAATTGACTTTTTCTTTTAAAGTGGTGCGCGCGAGTTCGAATCCTTCAATCTCAATTCTTTTTCTGTTTCTTACCTGTGCTGAACACATATTATATATATATATATATATATATATACCTATTAAAGATCAAAAATAATAAATGGTTTCAAATAATTCCACCAAATCGTGGTGTGCAGGTTCAAGCCCTCCACTTTAATTTTCTTTTGATTGTTTCACTAGATAACATTATTTAACTTTTTTTGTTTTGCCTTCTATTTAATTATACTGTACTAAATTAACTTGAGTTCAAATAATATTAATGGCATGTTCAATTCAATTTCAATTAACATTTTTAACTACGTATTTTTATTGGCTAAAAGTAATTTAAAATTTTAGCGTGATGATATACTTTTATGATTTTTTTCAACATATGTAATAAAAATTTGGAAATTGATGATTATCAAGGCTAATATAGCAATTCAGTTATATATAGTGGTTAACCTCTTATTACAACTGACATAATACTCGATTACTCGCACAATGAAATGAAGTATGATATATTATAATTCAATGGTAGTTGTATATATAAACATATAATATAAATGTGTTTGTTATATTCTGATGTATTATTTATGATGACGAATCGATAAGGTAATTTAGTATGTAAAGTTAAATACTTTAAATAAAAAAGAGGCCGAGTTAAGAATAAAAAATTGATAGGGTTACGAAAGGATAAAGTTAATACAATATGAAAATTATACAATTTAAAACGAGAATAATATAAAGGTGTTTGTTCAAGGTCTGTATTACTACTATTTAGTACTACTATCATTATACTTTGCTTATTATACGCATCACTTCACCTATAATGTGTTTGGATTAAGGGTTTTGATATATGAAAATGATTATGGAAACGAAAGAACAATAGAAGGTGTTTGTTTCATGGTTGAGTTGTAGTACAACGTGCATATTGTTAGTGTATTCTGTTGATGAAACTAAACTTTCAATTTTTCGGTTGATTACACTAATTCATAACTCAAAAAGGGAAAGTTTATTTGTTATATAACTCGAAAGTACAACTCTTGATGTTCGTATTAGAGATATATGCTTTTGTGTTAATTTTGAATTTTACTCCGTAGACCATTAGTAATTTTTCAAGACGTTTGCAAATACTTTCGAATGTGGTAGATACACATATAATTGATCCTAGGCATACACCTTTTAATATTATTATCTATACTATATATGCTCATTAATATTATAAAAGTTCTCCTATCAAATTATTATGTTCATATTTTTAACAGTATCTATATTTTGTTTAGGTTAAAATACAAGCTATGTTTTGTTGAGGTTTAAATTTTGTGGGTTCTATAATGCAGACTTAAATTCACGATGTATTAAACTTTATTTATTGATAAAATCTTTTTAATAAAATAAGTATCATTGTGGCTACAATTGTAGAATTAGAGGTATTTATGTAGATATTATAGTTATTAAATCAAAAGTATATATATTTTCAAGTTAGAGCATCAACATTGATCACTTTTTATAAAGCTTTTTAAGAGCTTTTTATAAAAAAGCATGGTAAAGCGTTAACTCCTTTATTACCCAATAGTATCAATAGTCCAACAAAGAAGGGACACCGATATTTTATAAAATTAGCTTAAATGGAAATAATATCTGGTATTAAAACATGAATCAACTACAGAAGGATCGAGAAGTTTCTGTGATGGAAGGAAGGATCAAGAAGCTTGTTTATGTTTCCATGTTTTGCAACCACACTCGATCTTAAACGCGCAATCATGAAACTTCCAGAAGGTTCCCTGATCCATACATATATAAATCCTAATCAGGCTCCACAAATATCAAACCAAACTTATTAACACAGCAAATTGATCAAGTCATATCACTAACTAACATCTTATCTTGAAAATGTCGATCATTCCAAGCTTATTCGGTGGCCGAAGAAACAACATTTTCGACCCATTCTCACTCGACGTTTGGGATCCATTCAGAGACTTTCAGATTCCGTCATCATCCGAAACATCTGCATTTGTAAACACACGTGTGGATTGGAAAGAAACACCAGAAGCTCATGTGTTTAAGGCCGATCTTCCCGGGATTAAAAAAGAAGAAGTCAGAGTGGAAGTTGAAGATGGGAAGGTGTTGCAAATAAGCGGTGAGAGAAACGTTGAAAAAGAAGATAAGAATGATAAATGGCATCGTGTTGAACGTAGCAACGGGAAGTTTACAAGGAGGTTTATGTTGCCGGAGAATGCAAAAATAGATCAAGTGAAAGCAGCCATGGAAAATGGCGTGCTGACAATAACTGTGCCGAAAGAGGAAGTGAAGAAGCCTGATGTCAAGTCTATTGAAATTGCGGGTTAAAAACGTTGATGAGTTTATTTGTGTCTGAAGTATGATTCGTATGAGTGCTTGAAATGTCCTTTCTTGTGTAACCTAGTCATCTTTGATTACGAATCAAATGCTTGTTTTAATTTTAAGGATTTCTGTTTGGTAAGTTTGAATGAACTACTCCATCCGTCCCACTCCATCCGTCCCACTAGCCTTACCCAGTTATATACTAGAGAGCACTTAGTTCACCTTTCTATTTTGGGATGTCTCAAATTTATAATCCACTTGTATTTTTCAACTAATCAAAACATTTAAATGTGGTGAGAGATTAAATCTTATTGGTTATAGAGTACAACTAGTACACTTTTCTTAAACTGCGTGTTTTTTATCCGTGGACAATAAAATTGGGACGGATGGAGTACTACAAAGCATAGTTGTTAAGATCTCGATCTTGATCTTAAGATCTTACGATCCTCGTGAAGGAAAACGATCCCGATCTTACATAGGATCTTAAAATCATAGGATCTGCTTAGGATCCTGATCTTAAGTTGATTTGAGCATAGGATCTTACGATTTCGATCCGATCCGATCTTACTTAACATGAATCTATGAGTTAACAAATTAATAATTAGTCGATTTTTGTCCAATAAAAGGTTAATAGATTTATCATATAATCAATTATTACACGTAAAACTATTCAATTCTAAAACTAAAATAGCTTATCACGTGAAAATCTATATATTTAATAATAAATATAGTAGGGTTTAATGTCTGTAAATGTATTGAACTTGTCACAAAATTCTATTGTATGCATCAAACTTTTAAAAGTCCTATTGTGTGTATCAAACTTACTAATTATTCCTATTGTATGTACTCATTAACACTAATGACATTTGACTGGTCATAAGCATCCTACATGTCATTTTCATTCTACGTGTCACTGCCACATAAGCTCCATGTCATCAAAAGTTCGATACATTTTTCAGATCATCATCTTTAATTTTTCGGCGACCCATTTTTTTCAGCGACCACCATTTTTTCCGGCGACCCATTTTTTCCCGGTGACCACCATTAACACTAATGACGTTTGAAATGGGTCATCGGAAAGATTGACGTACATAAGAGGATGAAAATGGAGTATAATATAGTAGATGATCGAGTATAGTACGTAGGAGCCATGATTTGTTATGATGAGTAATTCAGTTGTAGCCTTTAATATGCTAGAAATGATGAGATAAGGTAATCCTTTAGTATTTATATATGTTTAGTTTATTATAGTTTCAAAATTGTTATGTTTTATTTTGGTTTGGACTTAAGTTCATTATACTAACTTGGTTTACTTGGATTTGTATTGAGTTCAGTAACTTTTTCTAGGTTGATATGTATAGATGGATATCATAACGTTTAGTATAACTACATGTTTATTTCTATATATGTTTTTTTTGTGAGCTCATTATAATGATCGACGAATTTCACTGAGGAAATAAAATACGTATTGCTTTTTCTTTGTAAATTATATCCATGTGGTCTCTTTATGTCATATTCTTAGTTTAGTAGATATATAAATGCTTGGGTGATCATAATTTTCAATCTTTCTCTTGTATAGAGAATATGAAGTTGCAGTATCCGTCTTGAAGACAAGTCAAAAGTCATTACTTGAATGAGAGATGAAGGTATATACAGAATACATGTACGTATTACAGGAAAGATGATTGTTTCAAGTTTTAACTAAAGGGTATTTCAAAAGTGGATAATCAATCATGTTGCAAATTGATTTATAGTTTAATATCAAATTAGTTTATATAAATCATTATGAAATTATTACTTACTCTGCTTCCATATCGTCGGAAAAATAGGTCGCCGGAAAATATGGTGGTCGCCGGAAAAAATGGGTCGTCGGAAAATTGAAGATGATGATCCGAAAAATGTATCGAACTTTTGATGACGTGGAGCTTACGTGGCAGTGACACGTAGGATGAAAATGACACGTAGGATGCTTATGACCAGTCAAACGTCATTAGTGTTAATGAGTACATATAATTATACACACAATAGGACTTTTAAAAGTTGGATGCATACAATAGGATTTTGTGACAAGTTCAATACATTTACAGACATTAAACCCAATATAGTAATCTAATTCGCTATGATAAGTATGAATTCTTGTTATGGTGTTTAAACTATAAATGTTTGGTTAATTTGTCATGCATTTGATCTTTTATATGTATTATAATACACATTTATGAGACCATAATGTATGAGTAGGATCTTACGATCCCGATTCGATCTTACGATCACGATCTTGTGAAGACAAAAACGATCTTAAATAAGATCTTTATCTTGACAACCTTGCTACAAAGTAATAAAGTTCTTTCCTAAAAACCCTTATACACATATACAAAACAGCAATATAATGTTAAGAATGAGTAGTTTTGAACACATTATGCAAAGTAAAAATGTGAAAAGAGAACATGATACATCATGATTCAAGTCCATAGTAGCACTTGTAACAAATCCCCTTTCTTGCAATGTCACAACAACATAGAGGTTTGTTGGGTGTAATCGAGTCGAGTCAACACAGTGCCAAGCTCGAGCTCGACTCGATTAGAAAGCTCAAAGCTCGAAACTCAACTCGAACTCAACCGAGCTTGTAATTTCAAGCTCGAGTTCGACTCGACTAATGTATCGATACTTTCGAGCTCGACTTGACTAGACTATCAATCTTAAAATATATATATTAAATAATTTATAGTTAGTTGACACTTTCAAGCTTAACTCGACTCGACTCGAAGTTTATTAAATAATAAGAAAAATATGTAAACATAAATATAGATGGAGGGTAAAAGTATAAGATAGTGCAAGCTCGATTAGGCTCGCAAGCTTCTCGAGCCGGGTATTTTAATACTCGAGCTCGACTCGAAACTCTACTCGAGTAGCTCGACTTGACTCGACTACTACCGAGTCGATTTCGAGTATTTCTCGAGTCGATCTCGAATAGCTCACGAGTTGTCTCGTCTCATTTATACCAATTGTGGATGGAACTTCATTTGCAATGGCTATAAAAGTAATAAAAATGTGTATAACAGCAAAAGTTTGCACATAAGCAGTCTAACTTGTTGTAGTGTGTACATATAAAGATGCTAACAGAAAGGAAAACTCAGTATCACACTATCATATACAAAAGGCTCACATGTACGCAAGAATGTTTACATGCTCACTTTTTTCCAGATTTAAGATCTCGAGCAAGTAATGCTAACCCAATGGTCGTGAAGCCAGACAAAACCGCCGACCCATAGAAAGCGATAAGTAAAGCTCCACGCAAAGACTGTATGCATATAAAATATCCATTGGACATCTCAATTCAACATTAACGTAAATCAGTGTATGCACGTTCATACTCTTTTTATTTCTTTTTACGTAAACAAATTTATAATATGAATACATAATCACAAAGTAGGTGATTATTAATGTATAGAATGTGATTATTCATAAGATAAAGTCTTTCAGATATAGCATCCACAAGTTACTTAAGTTAAAAGCTCCTAAGTAAGAACATTTGGAGAAAAACGTGTTTTGGATATCTAAAAGTGTTTGTAAAGTCATTTGCAGGTTCACACGAAGAGATGTATTCTCGTATTAACCGCAAATTGTGTGTCTCTGTGTGTACTGTGTAGACAATTTAAGGATGTTTAATGGATAGGTTTTAAGAAGAAGCCATGTACCTTGGCAATTAACGAAGCATTATCATTTGCATACTGGAATGCGTTCTCCGGTATATTCTGAATTCCTTGACTTAATTCCCATGAAATAATCCTACAGTTTTTGTGGTTTTTATGGTTTTATACCCATAAAGGTGTAAACATGTATGTAAACAAATAAATATAAAATGGTAGAAATTTACCCGTAAACAAAGGCAATTGCAGCACCAATATAAGCTTTCTCTCGTGTTAGTTCAACTTGAAGCTCTCCAAACTACAAAACGTAATACAATCAGAGGGTACACCATTCTCAAGGACACATGATCTTGAATTGTTGATTTTCACTCGATTCACAAAATTATCGAGTACCTTGAACATTCGAGTTTCAACTTTTGACTCTTCATCAGTTTCTTCAGATACAGGAGTTGAAGAAAGAAGCTTCCCAATTGAAATCATAGCTTTCGAAATCTACGCCAACATATCATCAGATATAAACGAGTTTCTTTTTTTCACCCTTTAACACTACAATAACAAAAACAAAATGACCACATACCAAACGGATCATATAGGTATGTCGCTTGTTTACAATTGGTATCGGGAAACGTGCTCAAAGCCTCAAAAATCATACTGTTTTTTTAATGGATAAAAACCTCCTAAATATATTATCTGGAATACATTAATATCGACATAAGATAACTTTCATATATGTTGGTGAAGAATGTTTCAGGTCAGCCTAAAACGTTTTCACCTGAACCAAAAAAAACCCTCTTTGACCCGTTACCCAACCCACTCATTTTGTCACCTCTATAAAAAAGTGCAGGGATGCATTTAATGTGCTAACAATTAAAGTTTCAACAGGTTACCCTTTGTAGTTCACCTTGACCGTATTGCCCCATTGACTGAAACCTTCTTCCAGCAGAGGTCAGACGTTTTCCAAATGCTAATCAGCAATAAGATATAAAACAGCTTAGAGGGAAGTCCTTGTGCTAATGGACTTATAAGCTTTTGCTTTAACTCTTGCCTGATTTGTTGTTGCCGGTAAGAGAGTTGACCAATACAGGTAAATTGTTGACCAGAGCTGTTGAAGTCGACGTATCAGCCGACTCCCAGGCTCGAGAAATATTTAACAACGTCATTCCCAGCTCTTGTCCACACTGATGACATTTTTCAACCATATGAGTTCACGTAATCATATACACATCTTTTCATTAGAAATCTTTCGAACAAAGATACAGTTCTGACTCTAAAAGTTAAACCTTTGGATATCAAAGTGTGGTAAATTTGACACAATCTTCTATCTGTAGTTATTCATTATAGACACTGGTTTCAAAAGTTATTAACTTACATCCACCCACATAATGTTTAATCAATAGTTAATTTGCTTAGCCTGATTTACTTCTAACAAATTATAATCAGAAGGCAGAAGCCATTTCACATGCATTGTAGGTTCTTCCATAATTCAGTGATTTAAAATTTATCGAGTGGTCAGAAATTGCATTACTTATACACAATTACTTCATTTTTAAAACGGTCAGCCAACGCATACACTAATATATTTAACGACACTTGAACACAATTAGTCCTTAAAAAAATGCCATTACTAATGCATTAATCATAATTCCTCGATAAACTGATAGAAGATTTTTTTAACTCCTAACCTGCTCCATCACTAGCCCATTTGAAAGATCAAAAGCAGCATCATTAAGCTACACCAATTTCACACAAATTAGTAACACTAATAACCAAAATATGCTAAATTCCATAAAATTACAATTAATAATCTCACTAACGTCTAAACGAAGATCACGAGGGAGCTGCGAAAAGTAATCAGGAGGAAGATTGAAACTATCCTGCAAACCCATCATAAAACAAACAAAACCCACATTCAAAATTAGATCTTTTTTGAATTTTTGGTTGTGTATCACTATCAGTTTAAAAATTGTTCAAGAACTATTTTTTTTTAAAAAAACCCAAATTAGAATTCATATTTTTTTTACGTACTACAAGTTCTTGGAGAAGGAATTGGGGATCAGGAGCATCGATGGAATTGGGGGAATCGGATGATTCAGTGAGGGCGTTTGTTAATAATAAATGAGGTTTGAAATTGAGATATTGGATTCTAGGGTTACTGAATTTTGATGATCGAATTTGAAGATGATGGTGATTGGGGTGAGTTAAAGGGGAAGAGAGTGGTGGTCTGAGAAGAACAAGTAAAGATGAAGAAGCCATTTTTGGTGGTGTTTCTTAGCCACTGACCGTCTTCTGTGTTTTTAAATATATTTTTTTTATGTGATTTTTTTATGATATTTTGTTAACAAAGGAAAAACAATGAAAAAATCTTTGTACTTGCAACAAATTTATCAAACTAAAAGGAAATTACCAGGTAACTCTAACATACTTACGTATCATATTTCAATATATCATATTTTCAATACTACATTCCGCATCATGTGCAAGGATGATCAACGTCTTATTAACGGACAAAAAAATATAAAGTTTTTTCCTTTCAGATTATTCACAAAACTCGTGTTTTGTATATACTCAAAATGTAAGTGGTCTAAATCGAATAATCCCGTTCCCAATTCTGACCCACATCCAAAATATTTACGGTTTAGTTTAAACTTAAGACATGTTATATATAAGAACATTAGAGCGTATGAACACCGTAAAAGTTTATCAAACTATAAAAGTTTATCGAACTTGAAACCTCTATTTATAAGAACATTAGCGCGTATGAACACCGTAAAAGTTTATCGAACTTGAAACCTCTTATACCAATCATGTTGTGACAAAAGATTATTAAGAACATGCAAACCCAATAAAAAAATTAAACAACTTCAGTAAACTAGACCGATATATACTTATATGATACATGTAAAATCTGGCAATTTACAGACTAAAAATACACATGAAATCCTGATCAATCAAATAAAAAATTATACATCAAATCTTATTTTTTTCCTCTTTCCATACTACTTAGTCTCTTTCACCCAATTATATAGTTGATGAATTCACTAAAGACGATCGTTGTACATGAATCATAATATCTTTTGTCCTTCCCAAACACTCTCAATTACACTAACTTTAACAAGATTCGAACTTGAAACCATGTTGCGACCTGTTGAGCGTATATCGCTTGAAACTAAACCGCAGAGTATAGTTAGTTTTCAAGTAACCAGATTGCCTTATTCCATCAGTATTTGAACTCCTTCATCTTCATCCTGAATCACCAAATATGGATTCTGTTCAATTGGTTTGAAGTTTAAGAACATAAACAAGTAGAACACAACGCTTCCTCCTTCAGACGCTAACTGTTAGATTTGAAGGATATGCGGTACGTACCCGAATACACGTAGCGGAAGCGATCGAACCGTTGTTTAGAGCACCGGTCAGGGTAAGCAATCACAAACGGAATGCTTACAAGATTCACAACCTAAGATTCCCTTGCCATGTTTGCTTCGGACATACACGCACAAACGAGTGCTCTCACTCGCGTCTCTCGATTGGCTCTCTTTTGTGTGTTAGTATTGTCTAAATGTTCTAACCCTTGCATATACCAATACTCCCACTATATATAGTTACCACATGTAACTTTTGATCAAACGAATAGTCTCCATTAAGTGCAAACTTAATGGATATTCATTAGTATTTAGTTCTAACTAAATCCAAAGAGGTTTAACTACTAATTAACTCATAATTAGTTAGTAGGCGGGTTGGATCCGAGTCGAACCGGATCCATGTTCCAACATCTCCCACTCGCACACAAACTAATTTGATATACTCATTATATCACGAGAGAACAATCGTGTAACTTGCAAACGGTTCATGCCGGAAAAATAGGTCGTGCGACCAGCATACTTCGAGAGCTTGATTGCTATACATCTGTTAGGAGTATATAGCAACTCAAAAACGTTTGGCAGGAGTAGATTTAGTATGCAATATCCTAGATCATTAATCACATTATTATTTCTCATGATCTCAGTTTTTCTTATAAAACACCCTGTATTCACAATTATCTGCTATCACAAAGATATGTCACTAAGACTAGATAATTGGTCGACCGGTGAATACAACTTAATGTGAACTTCAAATGATCTTCCCTCTTCTTAGATTCTTTCGGACTTAACTTAACTCGCTTTTCTAAGAGTGCCCTGCCAGGTCGAATCATTCATAACCCTTAAGCAACGTCTTAAGATAGCAAACATCAAGCTAATCCTTGAGAGACAAGAAAAAGTCACAAGGATACTCAAATTGAGGTTACTCATACCTCAAGGGACTCACATAGCATAGAAGTAGAGATCGTTTCTTCTATTTCCCTTATTGGTCGTCTTATACACATGTGGTATGAATCACATGCTGTAACATTTCTCCTTTCCCATGGATGTATGTCTTTCAATCAATGTTGCACATATGATAATTCAAACATACTCAATGTTCGAATCCGAGTTCACTCATCAACTCATTAAATTCAGTAAGAACTCGCATCTGGTATCATAGACAGATTAGGCGAAGCTAAGTAATTCACCAATTGTTGTAAACTTTACAACTATAGCATCAAAGATTTTAAGTCTATGATCTCAATTGTCACTTAGACAATATACTTAAAATACGTTACTGCTCCATCTATTACTAAAATAATGAAGCCGATCACCCATGTGAGTGGGTTGATCTCCGATCTGTCCGACATACTTTACAAATTAAGAATGTAAATACAACATTCCATTGTATATAGGATTTGACAAACAAATTGTTATGGATATTAAAACTTAAATATGTTTGGGAACATTAAGCTAGTACATTTTTGACATCTACACAACCTTGAGCCTTGATCTGTTACATAAACACAACTCTCTAGGTATTCCAAATGATCTTCTACTTGTGTAAATATGTACTACATATTTGCCTATATTCTTGCAACCATGTCTCACAAAGTTGTACTTGATATATGTGTGCTTGGTCTAACAATAGAGAATTTGGGTCTTTTATATATGCTACGAAAGCATCACAATACGACCTTATCAATACTCAATTGATAAATCGATAATAACTCGCAAGTTATTTAGGAAGTGGTTAAGCCACACAACTTGTTGAACCACAACTGAACTTTCCAAATAAAATCAGCTTCGTATTTATACGAGGCTTTATGCGACTATTTCTTGTTACTCAAAGAGATAACAACTCAGTCAACATATATGTAGCCAATCTTTTAAGTAGATCAATTTTTCACAGCACAACACATCAAAGTACACTTGGATACCTTAGTATCTTTTTCATGTTGTTGTAGCCTTTTGCCACAACCTGAGCTTTGTGTCATTTGGGAAGCTCAACTAATTCCCAAGAATGATTTTGTCTCATAAAATCATTTATTCGTCGACGGGTTTGATCCATTTTATCTTTGTAGGATATGTAGGAGTTTTAGACGAACCACAAAGTATACCTTTTTTGATCGTATATCGACAAGGAGGTTCTATTTTTCGCAATTAATATAACCTTGAACGGATTCTTGGTTTCTCAAATTGCTCCCACTCGGATTGAGGTTTCCTTGAAATGAAATCTTGGATTCTCATATGACTCCCACTCGAATTGAGATTTCATTGAAACGAATTCTTGGATTCTCATATGACTCCCACTCGAATTGAGATTTTCTTGAAACGGATTCATGATTTCTCAATATCATACCACTCATATTAGAATTACTCTCATTCGCAATATGTTAAGGAATTGGCATAAAGAAACATATTCTTTTCCTTCATTCCTCAAATTCTCCCACTCGAATGAAGTTATTCTATAGGTTTACAAATAAGGGCTAATCTTTATTTTGTACCCTTTCACTTGGAAACGTATTTTTTCCAATAATGTGGCATCCAAGATTCAAATCCGGTTACACTTCCACTTTCGTGTTCACCTATAAACACATAATCTTTGGATTGTTCTAAGTATTTAATGAAAACACATTTTCTTTCCTCATGTTAAGTTTGCGAAAACTTCAAAAATGAGGAATGTAATAAATACTTATACAATATCAAGGTATATAAGTCGCTCATTCGACCTTCCCATAACTTATATGGCGTGGAAGATATTGATTTGTAAGACACTTGGTTAAGTACGAATAAGAAAATAACAAATCATCATTGCAAGATGTTAGACATTGTTATCTCATTCATAACCAACATAACCAATTCAAGAAGCGTTATGTTCCTTCTTTCCGCAACACGACTTGTTGAGGAGTCATAGGAAAAACAAGTTAAATTTAAATACCATAAGCATCACGTAATGCTTTGAACATATCATATCGGTATTCATTTCCTCGATCTAGTAAAACTACTTCAGTTTTATATTAAATTAATTTTCAGGAAAATTTAAATTTTTGAAAACCATTAAAACGATTCATATTCGTAAAGAATCAAAAAGACTTAATCAAATCGAGGATACATTTAATAAAAAATTATATGCAATTAAACGCTTCATGACTTCCTCGGATATTGAAAGGGACCACATATGTATCAATGGATCACCCGCAATGGATAACTATTTCAAATGGTTTTCTAGCAGTTTTTCCAACTAAATATTAAGTAGACAAATCCACTTAATCAATATTTATACATTAAACTTAAAACTTATTTAAAGATGTATCTAAGGAAAAACTTGGGTTATAACATAAGTGACCAATATCTATATTGTCATTATCATTTAGGATATAAGCATAATCACAAGAACTTGTTGAATTAAACTATTTAATAGCATTACCTTGGAAGTACAAAAAGAAGAATTAAATCCACAAAGGATGAAAACATAACAATGTTTGCAGGTTCAGAACCATATGGTTAACCCTTATTAGAGCTAGGTCATGCCACATACAACTTAGTATGTGTTTTAAGGACTTAAGCCAATTCTCTTTAAGCTTTAAAATTCATTATGTTTTCATTATAAGTAAGGTGCAACTCTTTATGCTCCAAACATTTAAATTAGGAAAGACTTATATATTGAACTAAGTGTTCAAAAATAAGAACCCGTTAATGGTGATGAATCTCATTTTGATAATAGATGTGACTATAAACTAGTCGGCCAATGCCCATTACACCTTTATAGCAAGATCAAAAATAGCTTGAATCAACCTATGAGATTATCCATACCACTCGACAACATAATGCGAGCAATGACGGCCTTATGACTTTCCTTTCGTAAATTCTTCCATTAATGCCATAGGAGCATTTTGAGCCTTTTGCTCTTCCAAACATATTGGATTTTATGCTCTCATTGATTTAACAAAGTCTTAATATCGCGAAAACCATTATTGGACACTAAGTTCTATTGAATACATAATTCAATTATAATGAAGTTTGATTGGATACAAAGTCCGATGAGCATAAAATTCGATTGAACCCAAACTTCAAGTTGAAAACAAAGTTATAATGAACGCAAAGTTCTGTAAAGCTCAATTAAACATGAGGGTACACTAAACACGAAGTTCTATTAAACACAAAGTTTGATTGAACATGAAGTTCCAAAAAAATTGTTGAACATAAAGTTCTAAACAGAGACAACTATGCAAGAACTTTTAATATCCAAAATACTCCGCATATAATTAATTACGCCAATTATAGTTCACAATAGGTTATAGAGAAAAAGGTCACTACGTTTCCAATTATTGCCTATAAAGCCTATTATAAAACCATAATTAACATAGCCAATAAATATGCAAATTCAACAAATAAGAGCACTTATGCATATTAATAATATATTTCCAATTTCACTAAGAAATGTAACTTTCATACGTAAAGAAAGTTATATACAATCATTCACTAAGAATGACCAATTAGTATGCTTTTAATTTCGCATAGAAATTTTACTTTCAAACAAAATGAAATATCATAATCATTACAAAATGATTGATTAATATGTTCAATTTTGCTCAAAGAAAATATAACTTTCAAACATAAGAGAAAATTTGAAATAATCATTTACACTAAGAAATGATTAACTACGTTCGGTATTTGACAGTGAATTACAACTTTCAAACAAAGAGAAAGTGCAATATAATCATTTCACTAAAAATGATTAACTTATATTTTCAAAAAATAAAGAAAGTTCAATATAATCATTTTCACCAAACAAATGATCAACTAATAAAAATTTATAAAGTAATAGAACTTTCGAGTTATAATCATTGCACTAAGAATGATTAACAAGCACTTTGATCAAATTTCACAAATAAATACCGAGTACAAATTTATTGATGAGTATTTTTAATCCTTAAAGGTAATTAATTATTACAAAAATAACTATCTTTGGTCCCTTGATAATCAAGACTGTGATGTTATGAAAACTGATTCGATATACGAATCATAGTACCCAAAAATTAATTTCATAGCCTCCACTATATGAAATCATGGTTGTACATCAAACACAATATACAACTCTTACAAATTATCTAGGCTTGAATTATCAAACAATGAATTCAAAAATTCATTTCATGGCATCTGATCCATTATTTTCATACCAAAATCCCAAACTACACCTAATTTACGATATGTGGGTTTTAAAATATAGAGTAGAGTTCATCTGTAGTCCTCATCAAATTAAAACCAAACAAAACCCCCGGAATATGTATTAAAACGGTGAATGAGGTTTTTTTCATTTTCAACAAATGAAAAACTAGAGATGTGCTATTTATAAACATAATGTTATCACAAATTTTAAACTCATTTCACAACGAAATAGTCACATAATTACTTGTAACATGCATCGATGCAATTAAGTTGTACGCATAACAAAACACAACTAATACTCCACATGGTACAGATTATCAATATGGTAATCCCAAACAATAAACCTTTTCATGATAACCAAATTCAATATTTGTAAATATGTCCATGATAACCAAATTCAATGAACTAATTGAATTGAGTTCTCCTACTCAAGGCAAATAAGACATCGAAAAATAGCCTGTTCACTGTGCAACATGGGAGTTACATCTAGCAATTTTCCAAAAGTATAACTAATACTTTACAAAAGCCTTATTTAAACAACCAAATGTTTCAGTGGATCATGGACATACATGTTTCTAGCGTCAATGTAATAATAGAAATATATTCCAGTAAAGAAATAAATCATAGGCGAGTGATCCACTTACTCTTTTCATATAACCCATTTTAAATAGATTTACTACTATAGCAATAAAGACAAGAAGGTCCGGTTACTAGCAAATAAAGAGTTGAATAGGATTACAAGGGAAATACACACAAACAAATTATGATTATAATAGCAAGATCTACATACACAATTTATCAAATTAAAATTATGCACTATTAACAAACAAATTGACAGATTATAAACCGGGAAATAAACAATTAGCTCTGATACCAATGTTAGATTTGAAGGATATTCGGTACGTACCCGAATACACGTAGCGGAAGCGATCGAACCGTTGTTTAGATCACCGGTCAAGGTAAGCAATCACAAACGGAATGCTTACAAGATTCACAACCTAAGATTCCCTTATCATGTTTGCTTCAGACATACACGCACAAACGAGTGCTCTCACTCGTGTCTCTCGATTGGCTCTCTTTTGTGTGTTAGTATTGTCTAAATGTTCTAACCCTTGCATATACCAATACTCCCACTATATATAGTTACCACATGTAACTTTTGATCAAACGAATAGTCTCCATTAAGTGCAAACTTAATGGATATTCATTAGTATTTAGTTCTAACTAAATGCAAAGAGGTTTAACTACTAATTAACTCATAATTAGTTAGTGGACGGGTTGGATCCGGGTCGAACCGGATCCATGTTCCAACACTAACGTTGCAACCCAATGGTATCGATAATTCAATATTGAGCACATAACAGAAACCACAATCCGAGTATAATACAGATAAGCAATCACAACCATATAAAATTTTTTAAACAAAGTTAACTTTCTAAGGTTCCTAGCCGCTTTCCCATCGCTTGTTGAAGCTTCTCTTAACGTTCGAATAGACCATACAATTGGGGAAAACACAGTACAACAACAAATAACGTCAATAATCAACAACATTTCGTTCCATGTAAACCATCCTTTTGTCGCAGGCCCACTTTCTCCAATCACAGTGGCTGCAATGTTTTCAAGCACTTGTAACGGGATCACAAAGATTAACACATTCTTTTCGCGTTCTTGCAAGAAAGGTTTCAAACACGACCAACCGGTTCCTATTAGTACAATTACGGTAAAAAGAGTAACACCTTTAAAGAAACCGAAAAAATATAAAAACATCCCAACCATGAGGAGTTCCTGTGGTTTTTATGAACATATAATCTTCTGAAGCACACAACAGTTTCATTGATTTGACTACAAGTAAAGCACACATAATCAAATGAATCTTCCCGATGACCGACCTTTGTTTCACGCAAATGTAGACCCATGTTGCAAAAAACGTCGAATACACAAGAAAATAGAGCTTTGGTAATGGATTTTGGCCGGCTGGAAGATAATCTTTCTTACCATTGGCATCAATGTTGTATATTTCTGTATGAACTTTCATTGAAAGCTCGAATTCGGGCTGACAATTGCCAAAAACCAAATTATACTCATCGGGCTCATCGAGAATTAGGGACCCGTCATAGATTCTATCAATTGATTCACCAAGATGATCAAATTTTAACACATGTATAACGTAATGGCTTGTTAGCATGCAAACTCTCTGGGCATGTTCAGATTCATTCAAGATTCTTGAAAAAGATCCGTCTCTAACTAGAAAAAATCCAATGGAAGAAGGGTTTAATTCGGCTCTTCTGTGCTTTAATTTCCATGAAAGATTGTTAACAGTGACCGAGACATGGCCTTCGGACATGAACCCGAATTTTTGGAATAAGATCATCGGTCGGGAATCATGACGAATGTGAGTAGTTTTGATGTCACTGGTTGCGAAATCAAAAGTCGAGATTATGATCAACAAGATGGTTAGTAATTGTGGTATGAAGCATGGATTATTCATTTGCGTTTGAAAGTTTTAGTGATCGTCTAAGGCATGTAGCATGCTAAAAGGTGAAAATGGGAATGTTGGAACTAGGGTTTGATATTTCTTTCTGTTTTTGGTAAAAAGTAGAAAATTGATTTGGATTTTGTGTTTGTGAAAGTGTTGGTGTAAAGAAACATGAAGAGCGGTTCAAGAGGCAAGAGTTTTGGAAAATATGACATTCCCTTGTTGATTCATAGATATTGATCCGTTGATTTTTTATTTTTATTTTGGTTATAATAACAGAAAAATTGGTAAAAAAAAATGGTTAAATATTTACATTTATTATTTTTATGTAATGTAATAAAACAGAGGAAATATTATTCTTGCATTTTTATTATGTGTGAACAATTGAGTAATAAATAAAAAAGCGTATAATTCTTGTCATCATAACGATGAAAATTTTGATGGCGTCAAATTAATGAAAGACACTGAGATTTGTTGAAGCTGTAATACAGAAGAAAAATCAAAAAGAGTCACAAACAACACGCAATATCAGTTAGCGCTAACAGTTTGGCCGAACAACGAATACTGAACGCTAACTTTTCACTCGATTGAATATACTAGTACTAAGAATATATTTGGAGGCCCCAAAGATTTGAATAACCTGTGCAGTCCTCATGTACGGCTCTGGGTCGAAGTTCCTGAAGTTGGCTGTTTTGCCACATAAATCTGCTTTACTTTTGTTGAAGGTGGGAAGCTTTTGTCTGCCCCTGTGGATTGGTATCTTCCATGGAACCCTGTTCTACGTTGGGACCATTGACCCATGGATTTGTTCTTTGGAGATACCCCTCCTCCACCTCTTTGATTATACCCATATCCACCGGGATGATTATTGTACTGTTGAGAAGACAAATTCTTACCATGTTGGTGATGTTGATTCTTGAACTTGACACTGTCGCCACCTACACCTAGCTGAGCAGCATCTCCAGTTTGTGTGGTTCCTGAAGAAATATGGCTGATAGCAACTGGAGCCGATGATGTAGAAATTGAGGGTCCAGTTGACTCTACCAACCCAAGTTCATCAGGAAAATGGGTGATGGTTGAATCTCTAACAACAGGGAACACCAGGCCACCATTGCTGTTAGATGGAGTTGAAGCTTGCGGTTCAGAAAATCTATTGGAAGGATATGTTGACTGGTCAACAACATGGCTGCTGAACTGAGATGGTACCGACATCACTTCTGCTTGTTGTTGTAATGGCAGGGACATAGGAACCGCATGTAGAGGTGATGCAGGCATGTGAGACCACCGAGCTTGAGCAGACATCTCGGGTGCAATCTGATACATATTTGATCAACTTTTATCAGTACAATAACAGCAACAAGCCAACAAGTTTACACTACACAAAAAGTAAATTTTAAAGAGGCTGAAGTTTGACCTGAAATGGAGGCACGTCAAACATGGTCAACGGGGACCCCATGGGTAGAAGGGGAGAGCCAGGAGCAAGATGCTGGATCGGCGGCTGCATGTTAGGAGGATTGCGTGGTCCAGAACCGATATTCATCGACTTCATGTCTTCTTCACCTCTACTAGAAGATGTTGGGTCGTGCTTCCAATCGGGTTGTTTTCCAGAAGGAATGTAAGTGGTACCCATAAAGCTCAAGCCGACCTGCCCGAACTGACCAACCGGAGCGTAATGGTTATACACAACCATATGTGGTGGGGGGGGCTGGACACCTGGAATACCTCCAGCAGAACCAATGAACGGCCCCGTGTATCCAGTGGGAGGACCATAAAACGAGTCCATGCCAGAATGGTTTTGCCAGGGACCAATATGCCTTGAACCTGACCCCGTGGTTTTCTGGGGTTGAGACTGGGTCCCACCAGATTCATCATGTGGGCCAAAAGCAAAGACTGGACCACTCATCATAGGATGATTCATCTCGTAGAAAGGAAAGTGAGAAGGATGTGCACCATGGAAATGGGAAAGCATCTGGGTTGATGATCCCTGAGGACTAGGTAGCGGCGGCCATAAAGATATTGGCAGAGTTTCAACGGAAAGATCAGCAGGAAGTGATACACTAAGAGATTCCTCAGGTTTAGATTGACTCCCTGATTGTTGATCCCCAGTCAATCCTGCAAACGTATAAAAATTATGAACAAATCAATATATATAACTTATATCATCAAAGATGCAATTAAAATTGGTATTACCTCCTTGAATACCCTCAACAGCACCTTCAACCTTATTTGTGCCTGAAGATGAAACAGGTCCCATCCCATTGCCGACTATCTCATCCGTATCAATGGCAGCCACTGCAACGGCAGCAGCTTCAACTTCAGCCTCACGGTCTTCTGTGGGACACTCATCCTTTTTAAAGAAAATGTTACACTCATTTTCAGATTTTGAATTTTGAGTAATGTCAGGACGAAATGATCCTGGAGCCCCAATCCCATGTGAAACAACACGGCTACTAGGAGTAAGTACTGTTGGTGAGGTAACTGCACCTGAATATGAAGTGATATGATGAGATAATCAGATTTTGAACGTGCAAAGATCAAAATTTAGTTTTTTGATATTTTGGGAAGCTAAGCTTTACCAAACTGAATTTTTTCACCAGCAAGCAGAGAGTTGATTGGACTTGAAGAAGATGCAATCGACATTCCCTTTGTCAACATCGATGAAGATGGCAGAATGGAATCACTAGCCAAGGTGGTATGATCGCCAATAGATGTTACATGTGTCGTGTTGAACCGTGCAGGCTTCATAGCCTCATCAAGTTGAGTCTGAGTTAAGGGAATGACCTGCAGGTTGTTGTTACTTTAATTTAGTTCAAAACTTCACAGAATTCCATGACGAGGCATTGAAATGAAAGCCAGCACATCAAAATTATGAGTGATACATTTCAATTCAGCATGCTAAGGGGGAAAAAACTGAGCGAGAAATTTTCACCTGTTGATCCATCCGTGCATTTCCCCAATCACCCAAAGATGTCTGAACATTATCAACGGCCTTACTTTCAGTCTCGAAAATGAGATTTGAACCATCATCTTCAGCAGCACCAGATACTGCAGATGCAGATCCTCTTTGAAGGGTTCTGTAGAGCAATGTATATAAGGTTAATTTGTGATAATAAGAGATTTATGATGCTATTTGTTTCCATAATATTTTCCAGTTTAATGGGAAAAATTATACTTTTTAGTATGTGATCTTATCCCAGTCTGAGCATCTGTGTCCACAGTAGGAGTGCCGATTGGAGCCAACGGTTCCTTGTTCACCAATCCCCGACCTTCGGAACCAACAAATTCAGAACGGATGTTGCTTGTTGCTTCACCAACCAACGACAAGGTAATTTTATTTGGACCAGTAGAAGCTGCGTTGCCTTGAAAAGAACGTGCCTTTCGTGGTTGCTGATGAAATAAACAGATGTTAAGCTATATCCAAACACACATTAAAAAAAGATAAATACATGAAATCGAATTAAGTGAACTGACTATAAAAGCTTAACCTTTGTAACTCGCGATTTTGCCTTAATTTCCTTTTCTCTCTGTTCACGCCGGTCATTCAACATCTGTCGTTTTGATCTTACTTCTATGAAGTCATCTTCATCACTCGGGCATTCTATGCCTGGTTGCTTAAAAACACGTACAACACCAGTTTGCAAAGGTGCATCAACATCTTCTTCCGGAATGTTCCTCTTTAGGTTGCCTTCAACAGAAGATGATGAGGTAGCCTGTGTTTTTACAGCTGTTGGTCTTCCAGCTTCTTTCCCCGGCCTATTTTCAGAGACTATCTCCTGAGAACCAGAAGTTTCAGGTACAACACGCTTCAATGAACTAAGGGAACCCATATGACGCCTATACCCACTTCTTGTAGAACTTCCCATACCATTATTGTTAAATTTGTCATCTGACCCTGAGTTAAAAATGGAACCCACGCCCAAATTCTGTCTCCTATCTGCATTTTCCCGGACTCGAAACTCGGTTCGTTGAATTGGACGTCGATGTTTCCTCTGGAATTCGTTAGAGCCTGATGGATCATAAGGTTGAAATGATCTTGGGCCAGAGTTTCGGGCTGGGTAGGCATTTGTTCTCCCCCTGTTAGCAGATGATGGGCCTGGAGCCTTTGACATCGGCACATTTTTTTCTTCAGGAGGACCCTGAGATGATGCTGTGGCATGACCTTTTTCTTCAGTTTGTGCAACTTGTTTCAGTGCAATTCTATTATCGGCAGTATTGGGCATATTACTTTGAGTGTTACCTACCATAGCATTGTATTCTACATTCCCTCTAGCAGTCCAATTCTCATGAGTTGGATTTGGCAGCATTGAAACATTACCAGACTGATTATTCAACAGATTGGGCAAACCACTGTCCTTCATGTTAATAGCAGGATTTCCTTGAGCGAACTGATTAGGTAAAGAGCTTCCTGAATTCTGGTGCACATTGAAGTGGGGATGGAGACTATTTGGCTGAACAAGAGACGTGGGTTGCGAATTCATTGGAAGAATCCCCTGCGAAACAGGAGATGTATACCTCAGCTGACCAAACTGGAAGAGAGGAGGGGGTGGTTGTGATGGGTGTATGTGGGCCATGGACGAACCAACAGACGAGTGAAGATGAAGTGGCATCTGTATAGAACCGATTTGTATGGATGGAACGGGAGATGGAATAAGAGACAGGCCAGAAAACAGTCCAAACTGGAGTTTGACAGGTAAATCGGTTTGGTTAGGAAAAGAAGATGGTACAGGTGTTGTAGACTGACCCGCAGAAGAACTTGATGCCATCTCAACAGTAGATGAGACCATCTTCTGAGCAGAAGGAACACCCAAGAGACTAGATGAACCAGATATATAAGCATTTTGGGGTTGTTCACGGTTCACTGCATCAGCTTCTGCCTGTTTCTCTACAATACCAACTGGAACTTCTGATAACTTATCAGATGTATCACCATCTGTTTTCAAATCTCTCTCAAACTCGTCACCTGGAATTCTAACTTCAACCCCCTCATTAAATCCCAAGACCAAATTATCCATCCCATTAGTTGTGTTTTTCTCCTCAACATGCATGTGCTCAAACTCCTGTGTAATGTTGATGTTATCGTCAGGTCCTTCATGGACTTCGTCTTCTCCCCCATAACCATCATCTTCATCATATTCTTCTTGTTCCTGCATCTCATCATGGTTCTCAAGACTCCATTCCTCATCCTCATCAGCTGAGACAGACTTTGATGCTGCCATTGTAGGCTCATCATTCGCTAAATCATGTTCGAGTGGCTCCTTCCCTTCAGCAGCAGAAGCTATAACCGAACAACCGGCAGAATCATCCAACTCGTCATTAGAAAGATGTGTTGGGGAGCTAGGTGGACTTGAAACCGAAAGAGATGACTGCGAGTCACACCTAAGCATCTCATTCTTGTCTTGGGGACCACTGTAATTCCCGGTTCTTGCAGTCAATTCTAAAGAACTTGAAGGATCAGAAAGTTCATTCTCTCCTCTCACCGAAGATTTGGGGGCTGATGTTAGTGATGGAGGGGGGAGTACCCGGGGCTGCCTCATAGAATAACGTGACCTCCCATAAGAATTCATATACAATTTATCCGAGTATGGAGAACGAGTATTGTCGCCGTACAATTCTGACTCAATATCCCTACTCCGGCCATACGGTTCTCCATCCCCAAAAGAGTTCCACCTTTGATCACGATCTCCTAGATGGGGAAATCCATCAATATCAGGATCTTGTATCCCTCCTCTAAAAGGAGACCTTGAAGACATATATCCACCTCCAATAACATCTTTTCTTGGAAAGGATCTCCCACCAATCGATGATACTTCTCGCCTGGTACTATGATGACCATTTTCTGTGTCATTTGGTAAGAAAGATGAATTGCTTCCAACTTCAAACGCATCCCTTTTCCATGGATTAGCAGGCTTTGATCTGTCCACAAAGCTAGATGAAGCTTCCCTAGAAAATTGAGTCTGGTCAAAGGGCCTATCCATTGCAGATGAATCAGAACTTGCAGAAGTTGTAATCCTCTCCACCATTCTCTGACTAATTTCCCAGTTATCAAGATCTGAATCCATAGATGCATCACTGTCTTTTCCACCAACTGGAACTTCATCCTCTACACCCGTATGAACACTAGTAACAGTTTTTCCAACTTCAGCCTGCCGCTTTGCCATTCTAGCCTCCAATTCAAGAAGCTTTTGTTTAGCAGCTTGTTTCCTCCTCTCTTCCTCAAGAAGCATCCTCTTTTTTTCTTCTTCTCGATCAATCTTCAGCTCTTCAGCTTTATGAATAGCCTCCATCTTTTCTTGTTCTGCTCTCCAGGCAGCTTCTCGAGCTTCTTCTTCCATCCTTCTCCGCCTTTCTTCTTCCTCTATAACTACCCTCCATCTCTCTTCATCCTCTCTTCGTGTTTGCTCCAAAGCTCTTTTCTGTTCTTCAGCAATCCTCTGTCGTTCCATCTCCTGCATCTTCTGGACTCTCTCAAGTTCAGCCTCAAAGGACTCCCTAACAGGATCATGGAAATCCGTCTGTTTGGTCACCTCCTTCTTCCTCTTAACCACTCCAACTAGATTTCCCGTAAATGGGTCTCTTTCATCATAAACACTAGAACTGAAGTCTTTCTGATATGGATCGTCTAGGTAAGTTCGTTCACTCTTTGCGAATGAAGACTTCTCCCTTCCAAAATTCAGTAATGGGTCATTTAATGAGAGCCCCTTACCACTTGAGGACAAATTCGATTTTGATCCTGCAGAATTCTGGTAACCTTCACTTCTGTACCTTGGGGATTCTACCGAGTAATTCCAATGTCTCTGTCCCCCTTGTCTCCCTTGCACTGTATCCCTTCTCCCGTATTCAAGGTCCCGATTTCCCGTCGTCACACCATAGTGATCATTGTGACTATCACGCACAGTGACATGTTGGTCACTAGTAACTTGTAGTGCAGTAGATCTATCTTTGTGAATAGAGGAATTCCTCCACGAGTTGTTGCCTCTGTCTTCCCTACTATGAAAATTTATCTCTCTCCGGTAAGGATCAGCTTTAAGAGCTTCAGAGGTAGACCCCTTAACAACGCTACCAATGTGCTGAAAACTTTCAGATAGAGTATTAGGTTTGTGTGGCAAAATGCTGCTCCTTGGCACGTCAAAATCTCTATCCCAATATGTTTCATTTTTAGGTAACTCCTGATCTCTGCCACTCTTGCGTACAAACCCATGGCTAGTATCCCGCTCATCATCAGCCCAATCAGACCTTGGATTCAGCCATACGAGTGGCAGAAAGTCCTCTTGCTTCTGAGCATGATCCACACGTGCACTGCTTGATCTTGGAGCCTGCCCACTATTTTCATTCACACCATTTGCAACACGATAGGATGATTGAACGTGAACAGACGAACTGAAATGAGAACTGTTTCTTAGATCATTGGATGACTCCTCACTAACTAACTGTTTCTGCTTTTGAAAAGACTCTTCCTTTTGTTTCTGTGCAGGTCCAGTTGACACCGGCAAGGCAGCCCGTAAAGATGGAAAATCTTCCCCCCTCAAAACTACAGCTCTCTCTAAAGGAGATGCATTCGAATGATGAGATGACACCATTTCTCCATGTCCAAGTCCACCACCAAACCTAGCAGAAGGCGGCATATAAGTTCCACTTCCCTTGGTAGCTGCACCTTCATTATAGTTCACACTCTCCGAAACCTGAGTGCCACTACTAACTTCTTTCTCTTGCAATGTAACATTCCCAGGTTTAGTCCAACCCATACCGGAAGACGACGGTCTCGAACCACTCCCCGAACCAGCACCACCAGCCACCCCTCCCCCTGCACCTGACGAATCAATTTTCTCATACTCTTTTCTCAGTGAAGGCAAGTTCAAGGGGGGTGGAACAGATAATTTCGGCACAGCCTTCTGTACAGGACGGTTTCGTGATAGAACAACCATCCCACCACCCCCACTAGCATGCCCACCAAGTCGGGCACGATTTGTCCCAACGCCTGGTCCATAAGTGCCACTATGAGGTGGATGATTATTATGAGAAGGCTGCCCATATAATTTATTTAAATTTACAGACACAAATTTGGATCCAGAACCACCATGGTTATTGGCCATACTCTTACAATCCAACCCGCAAACCTTGTTCTCAATTCGCAACAACGCATCAAAACCCAAGGTTTCTATCTCCTTCACAAAAATCAATTGTCAGCACACTCCGTTCAGTAGATCACTCAGTAAACACAAATAGCACAACCACCGCCTATCAGACAACAAACATAATAATCACAATCAGAACACTATGATCAACACACAAAGTAATAGATACAGCTAATAAATGCACACAATATAAACATACGCATACACACACATATAACGATCATACAGAGCCGCACGTTCATAATTAGGGCTAGAAAACACGATCAAGTTAGAAGAATACTTTGAAATGAAATTGGTTACCTCCGACGGCGGATGACGTCGGTGATTTGCGACGGTGATAGATGGAAAGAAGCCCTAGAACCGGCAAATATTAGGGCAAAATTGTTTATTATTAGATTTGGGGGAGGATGTGAAAGTGTCGAATTTGATTGATGGAAACCTATTTGCGTCTGTCGGTCTGTGTGTTTTCTGAATTTTACACTAACTTACATGAATCACCCCTTACAGTTACATGAATGTACAAAATAAGTACCTTTGACTTTTAACTTTCATTGCCAGTCCCTTAAGTAAACTTATATAGCCAAGTACGGATCAAGTCTTTTTACTTTGTTCATTATTTTATAGGTTTTTTTTACTTTGTTCATTATTTTATAGGTTTGGTTAGCTAATGCCCAAGTGCACTAGTTAACCTTCGTTTAATACACTAAAACTTTCTATAAATATCCAAAAATGTATTTAATTAACTCTTTAGTTTCTTTTTATATATGTATATTAAATACATTTGGTGTTATTCATAGCAACTTTTAGTATATTAAAGAAGGTTAACTTGTACCCTTAGCCTTTAGGGCACTAGTTAGCTTTTCCTGATATTCTATAGGTGTAGGCATTTTATATCATGTTTTTTTCTCAATACTTTTTTGGTATCTTCATTGTTAACGATTTGAACATATATGAACTATTTTCATTATAAAATTTAAAAATATCGAATCGTATTATTAGAAGTTGTTATGCAACCTCTGATAAGAAAACAAGAATTTATAATTGATACAAATCGTGACAACTTAGAGCTAAACTTTGATTATTGCACTTTGCAGAGGTAATGACTTCAACATTGATCAAAAACGATGTTATCAAGTGTCTGCGTGCGAACATGTGTTTTATGGAGTAATTTATGTTGAGTCATTTCAACAATAAAAGTTAGTAGGTTCTTTTCAAACGATATGTTACTGATAGAGTAAATTACGTTACATTCAATATATAAGTGCTATTTGTGGACATCTTTATAGGTTTGCAAAGGGTAATTTAGTCTATTTCATTAATGTTAGGGGTATTATTGTCATTTGCGTTCTTTAAACATGTAAGACAATGAAGAAATTGACTAAACAATTTATAAGGGTGTTAAGATTAAAGAAGGTTAACGTGTACCCTTTGGCACTAGGGTGTTAAGATTAAAGAAGGTTAACGTGTACCCTTTGGCACTAGTTAGCTTTTCCCTTATTTTATAGTTGTAGGCATTATATCATGTTTTTCTCAATGCCTTTTTTGGTATCTTCGTTGTTAAACGATTTAAACGTATATGAACTCTTTTCATTAAAAATATCGAATCGTATTATTAAAAGTTGCTATGCAACCTCTTATAAGAAAACAAGAATTTATAATTGATACAAACTGTGACAACTTAGAGGTAAACTTTGATTGTTGAATGTTTCCAATGCAATAACTCATGCGACAACGTGTTCAGAATATTTGAATTTATGAGAAAATGAGCGTAACCCAACAACGATAGAAAAATCATTCTAAAAACATGCAGATTGTGCATCGTTTGTATCTTCATCAAGGAACGTGTATATATACTAGTTACATTTTGAGTCGTGCTTAAGCACGACACACTCCTTTATTATAAAAACAGTAAATTACATACCAATTACAAATACTCATTTTGCTTCCTGAATATATACAATTATCCACTCTTGTAATTCAACATTCAGCCTCTTAGTTTAAGGGTCACATCAATACTGCTTGGGCACTCTAAATGCACTCGAAATACCTGAAGTGGATTTATTGATGTTCCCATAAAATGTGTTCATGTATTTTTCTATAATTAATCCATATAAATTCTTGAGTAAGCATCTTTGGCTTCAGTTTTGCACAATTGAAAAAATATTAGATGATAATTAAATAAAAAAATTTATATGAACTAGTGAAGTATTTATTTTTAAAAGTATGAACATGTTTACTTTTAAAGGCATAATATCTTGAGTTCTAAATATAAGAATTATATATATATATATATATATATATATATATATATATATATATATATATATATGTAACACCCTCAAATTTACTGTTTAGCGGAAGCATAATTTGGGTATTATTAATCAATAATCAAAACACACGGATATATAGCAAACGACTCTATATGCGTCGTTTTAAAAATATATATATTAATATTAAAATGTTTACAATAGTTGAAGCCGTACATAGCTCGTGTTCGATTAAATGAGAGATTCCAATACATAAGTACTTGTACAAAATATACTAATGCAAGGAAATCTCTATTGTCTGCATGCTGACTCGAGGTATAGTAATCCTGAGGGCAGTCCAAATCTATTGCTAAGTACCTGTGATATATGCTAAAATGGGTCAGCTAACGCTGATGAGCTCACAGGTTTGTATATCAAATAATATCGTGTGAACCGCAAGATTTAAGTACTGATTTGTATCCAGCAAATAAAGATAATGATAATGTATAAAGCCATGAGCACATAGTCTGAGCTTAATTCGAGGGGTCAGGATCACAATCAGTGCCTGAGCGAGGTGCCTCCACGAGTGCCTAATCAACACTCGTCTGAACAAATATTAGTACATCCGCTTACCCAGTTAGTGCATGCTAACCCGGACGAGGAGGTTCAATCCTATATGGTACCATATACTAATATTCACGCTACAACGTATTACCAAACTATGCTGACGGAGGGCTTTGAAATGATTAGTTGTGTAAAACTCATGTAGTATATGAAAGTGTTTGTACTTGCGTTCACGTGTTAAAAATAAGCATTGAATCACACCCATGAGTAAAAACTGTAAAAGAGGGGCCATGAGACTCACCTAAGTCTTGAAGCGTTTAATCAATAAATGTGAGTTGATTAGCCGATTAGTGATTGTCCAAAGACTCGTAACCTGAGGGTGTCCACGACACGCGATGGTTATAAACATGATTGGGTATCTCAAAAGATTACCCTTGTAGCTGTTCTTCCAACTAGAATGTCCAAATTACTACGATTTGGTTGATTTGTTTAAGTATTTCGTTTGTAATAATAATCTCATTATTATGATTTCGAAGTGTTTATACTTAAAAGTATGTTCGAATGTGTTTTAGAAGTCGTATCGTATAAGTGTTTGTAGTTTTACAAGTTTGACACTTTGTATAAAAATCTGTATTTTCAAGGTTCTGATTTGTGCGACACTGGATGCGACATAAGGCTTTGTGTCGCTAGGTGCGACATAGTCTGTTGTGTCGCAGATCATGGCTATGACATAAGTCATTGTGTCGCTATGTGCGACATCCGCAATTTAATGCGACATAAGGTATTGTGTCGCTATGTGCGACGGAAATGAGGTCTGCGACATAGTGTTTTTATGTCGCTATATGCGACATCCGAAAGTATTTCGACATAGACATTTGTGTCACTATATGCGACAAGTATTGGTTTTGCGACAAGTATTGGTTTTGCGACATAAGAGCTTGTGTCGCAAGTGGCCTGGAGCCTCTGCGACATAACGGGTTGTTGGCCGGAATTTGGGCCAAAAACATGTTTTTCGACGACCATTTGGTCCGATTCTTTTACCCAACCCTTGTATGGACATTTCAAGCTTAAATAAACAACAAAAAAGTGAAAACAATAGAAATCGGAGTGTTTCGGGATTTGTCAGGAACTTACAAACTTAACGCCAGTGAAATCCGAAAAGGTAGAAATGTAGATTGTGGCGAGGTGAACGTTTTCTTCTAAATGAGTCTTGAATTTCAAGGGCGTTTGACGGTAGTATTTGGCGGTTTTTGGTGATGGTGGTGTGGTGGTGGTTTAGAGAGAAAATAGAGAAAAAGAAAGGAAGAGGGAGAGAGGGAAAGATGGAAATGAGGAAAAAGGAGGGAAGGGAGGGGATTTTGGTGAAGCCTCCTCTTTTTTCGCCCCTGTGTTTGCGTTCCGTGCGGTGTTCGTTTTCCCGATCGTTTAAATGTTAATTTAATTATTTTATACGTTTAAATGTACATTTTAAAATACGAATGCTTTATAAATATTTTGTTTGAAGTATTTTACCAAATACTTAGTAAGTGAATTATAAGGTATAATTTAACCTCGTTTTGATTGTTTGTGCGCTTAATATTTTAATCGCGTAATCCTTGTTTGTACGATACGAATTTGAGCTGAAATATTGTCTAAACAATATTTTGGATAAAATTGAGTTGTTAAATAATGTCATTTTATTTTAATAAATTTGGTCACCAACGTCCGTATTTATTTGATTCGAATTGCATTCGATTTGAATTGCATACGATTTAATCAAATCGCATAATCGTATATATTCATCAATATATATTTCGATACATTAATTAGTCTAAAACCGAACTAATTATATGTATTAACAGAGGATTAGGCACTAATCACTAATCCTAAATTGGCGGGTGTTACATTCTCCCCCTGTTAGGAGAACTTCGTCCCGAAATTTAGCTCGAGGTCGCGTTTGATGTCGAGTCAGTGAATAACTGAGGATACTTGAGTCGCATTTGGTCTTACCGTTCCCAAGTGAATTCCGGACCGAGCCGAGAATTCCACCTGACCTTAACGATGGGAATATGACTTTGTTTGAGTATTTGACCTCACAGTCTCCGATTTCAGCGGGCTCCTTAACAAAATGGAGTTTGTTATCGTCGCGAATCTCATCGAGTGGGATGATAAGTATCTCATTAGATAGATATTTCTTTAGGTTAGAAATGTAGAAGGTGGGGTGCACGCTGCTGAGTTCGGATGGCAGCTGCAGTCGATATGCCACGGGGCCAATCCTTTCGAGGATCTCAAAAGGCCCAATGTACCTGGGATTTAATTTCCCGCGTTTGCCGAATCGGATTACACCTTTTCAAGGCGATACTTTTAAGAGTACTCGGTCCCCAACATGGAACTCGAGTGGTTTGCATCTCACGTCAGCATAACTTTTCTGACGATCACGTGCGGCTTTGAGTCGGTTTTGGATTTCAACAATTTTCTCAGTGGTTTCGTGTATGAGTTCAGGACCCATGAGTTGGCTGTCTCCCACCTCGGTCCAACAAATCGGTGACCAACACTTACGACCGTACAGTGCCTCGAATGGTGCAGCCTTAATGTTGGCGTGATAGTTGTTATTGTAGGAAAACTCGCACAATGGTAGGTGTCTTTCCCAGTTTGCACCGAAGTCAACTACGCATGCTCGTAGCATGTCTTCCAATGTCTGAATGGTTCGCTCACTTTGGCCATCGGTTTGAGGGTGGTATGCGGTACTCATATCTAGACGAGTACCCAATGATTTATGAAGTGATTGCCAAAAGTGAGATGTGAAGCGGCTATCTCTATCGGAGATGATTGAGATTGGAACGCCGTGTCGAGAAACAATTTCTTTGATGTAGATTTGTGAGAGGCGTTCCATTTTATCGGTTTCTTTGATCGCCAGAAAATGAGCAGATTTGGTGAGACGATCGACGATCATCCAAACGGTATCGCAACCGCTCATTGATTTTGGTAGTTTGATTATGAAATCCATGGAGATTTGTTCTCATTTCCATTCGGGTATGTTGGGTTGTTGAAGTAAACCAGAAGGTTTTTGATGTTCGGTTTTGACTTTCGAGCAAGTAAGACACTTGCTGACATACGTGGCGATTTCGGCTTTCATGTTCGGCCACCAATAGAACTCTTTAATGCCGTGATACATTTTGTCGGATCCCGGATGGACATAATATTTAGACTTGTGAGCTTCATCCATCACCAAGTCTCGCAGGTTCCCAAAAGTAGGAAACCAGATTCGGTTTGAGAAGTACCTAACGCCGTTAGGTTTGATTTCGAAATGTTTATCAATGCCTCGCAAAGCTTCGCTTTTGACGTTTTCAGGTTTCAAAGCTTCGAGTTGAGCGGAGTGAATCTGAATGGTGAGATCATTATGAATGGTCATACTGAGGGCTCGAACTCGAAGTGGTTTCGGCCGTTCCTTTTGATTGAGGGCATCGGCAACAACATTTGCCTTGCCTGAGTGGTATTTGATTTCGCAGTAATAATCGGTGAACAACTCGACCCAACGACGTTGTCGCATATTAAGATCCTTTTGGTTGAAGATGTGTTGGAGACTTTTGTAATCGGTGAATACGGTACTTCGGGTACCATAGAGGTAGTGTCTCCAGATTTTGAGGGCGAACACCATAGCCCCTAGCTCGAGGTCGTGAGTCGTGTAGTTCTTCTCATGAACTTTGAGTTGCCGAGAAGCGTAAGCAATGACCTTGTCTCGTTGCATCAACACACAACTGAGACCTTGGTGGGAAGCATCGCAGTATACCACGAAGTCGTCGGTGCCTTCGGGTAAAGATAGAATAGGAGCACTGCAAAGCTTGAGTTTTAATAGCTGAAATGCTGACTCTTGCTTATGTTGGAATAGTGTCCAATATCATAACTAATTGGTAAGTACATCATTAAAAGTGGAGTCCTTTTTGGGTCGCCCTCAATGAACAGTAAGAGAAATAAATGGAGAGATAATATTAATTGGAATTAATATTATAATTAGTTTATTAATTGAATATTAATTGAAACTAAATGGAGTGTTCTGAAATTTGATCCAACCGTCGGTTGAAAGGTTCAACCGGCGGCTGGAGTCTAATAAGGTTGAGACAGTGGAACGAGCCAATAGAAGGTTCCGGAATCAGATCCAACCGCCGGTTGGAAGGTCCAACCGCCGGTTAGGATTCTGTCCCACATCGGCCAGGGGATGAAACCCTGGGCCTCCTCCTCCCCTATAAATAGGAACCTTCCCTATGCTTTTAAGGGTAATCCCAGAATTGAATAGAGTTCAATTCTTTCTCTGTTTCTCATTCCTACTCCTTGTAAGAGTTTACACGACTTAGAGTCGGGACCCTAGGAGTTTGGGAATTTCTCTTAGTTCTTGGGTGTGAGCCATTAGAGGTGTTCTGGTTTGGGCACTCGCCTCCAAGTAAGGAAGCTCTAAGAGATCGTCTACGTGTGAGAAATTGGTTTTCTCAAAGGTTAGTATTTTCCTATTTATCTTGGTTATTTTATTGCTTTTATTTATTCAAGTTAAGATCCCTTAGGGTTTAGTTTCCTAATTGCCTTAGATTAATTTTTGTTACAATTCCGCTGTGCATATTAATCTAGTTAGGGAATAGAAAACCCAACAGTGGTATCAGAGACTTAGCTTGATAAATATTAGTATTTAATTATCTACAATAGTATGTAGGTAAGGATAAATTGGAAATATAATTGTCTAAATTGGTAAAATATATTTACACTTTAGACCCTATATTTTGAATTGGTTTAAAATATACCCTCAAATTTTAAAATGTTTTAAAATAGAACCGTAAACTTTAAGAGTTTAAAGAGAGACATTACATATACTATGAGCTATAAGTATATGTATCATTAAAGTTAAATACATCGTTAGTTAATTGATAAATCGGATCACTCATAGTGAACAAACTATAAGAGAGGTATAAGGCGGGTAGCTCAGCTTCCTAAAGAAGTCAGGTTTTTAATAGGCTTCGCGCTGACCTGCTTCTCCGCTTCTTTGTGCGTTCAATGGAGTTACCGAGGACTTTTGATAGGATGATGTGAAGATCAAAAGTATGACCTAAAAGTACTAAAACAAAATCCCGTTCTAGATACTAAAATGTGAATAGTATGCTAACCCATGAAAACCGCACATTTTTCGTATGGTTTACCGGCACATTAATATGAGATCATATTGAGAGGTGATGTGGAACTCGCGATTCTCGAGCGTACTCGGGCCGGGGACCACGCAGGTTTTGCATGGTTAAGTTCATCGTCTTGTTCATGATCCTCGGCATACCAGTCATGAATGATAGATGAGCATATCCGAGATTAACATACCGTTGATAAGAATCAATGAATCTTAAAAGAACTAGGAGTTTCATAGAGAATGAAATTGACAAAAGAATTGTCTACCTAAAATAAATTCGCAATATGATTACGGAAAACCTTTTCATAAAACGAATCTAAAATATGGATCCTAGCTTTAATTTTGTAATTGGGTAATTAATTAAGGAATATTCAAACTAACTAAAACTGTTTATCTTATAGATGTCTTCTACAAATGGTAATAATCCTCCCGTCCCCAATCCCGCACACAACTCGAACTTCTCACTTCTCTCAGTTCTTGGAAGGGAAAGACTGACTGGTCCAAACTATATGGATTGGATGCGTAACCTAAGGTTTACCTTGAGGTACGAGAACAAGGAGTATGTTCTCGATGAAAAGATTCCCGTAATTGATGAAAACTCAACCCAAGAGGAGATTGAGGCACATAGGAAACATTATGATGATGCGAATAAAGTGTCTTGTATCATGGTATCCTCCATGAGCCCCGAGTTGCAAAAGACTTTTGAGAATACTTGGGCTTATGAAATGAACCAACAGCTTAAGGAAATGTTCTAGGAAAAGGCAAGCAAAGAACGCCTTGAGGTGGTTAAGTCACTCATGGCTTGCAAACCCAAACCTGGAGCATCTATCTGTGCTTTCATCTTGGAGATAAAAGGGTACTTTGATAGGTTGGAATCATTGAATATGATGTTTGACACAGAATTTTCCATTGCCATAATTTTGTCCTATCTGCCAGCTCTCTACAATCAGTTTGTAATATCATATCAGATGAATATGAATGAGAGAGAAGACTCAGTAATAGAACTCCATAATTTGTTGCAAACTGCTGAGCAAGATCAAAAAGGATGATGTGTCCCCTAGCTCAGCAGCTCCTGTGTTGGCAATTGGTCAAACTGCAAAGAAAAGAAAGAGGTCGAATTGGAAAGCAAAGACTACGAATGGAAAGTCCAATCGTGGGTCCAAAAGAAAGACTGATTCTGATATTGCACCAGTGAATGATCCGAAGGAAGCAGTGTGCTTTTATTGCAACACTAAGGGGCACTGGAAACGTAGCTGCCCAAAATACCTGAAAGACCTTGAGGATGGAAAGGTCGAAAAGAGTGTTCACTTAGGTATGTTCATGATCGAACTCCATAATACTACAACTTCTAATTCGTGGGTTCTGGATACAGGGTATGGTACTCACATTTGCACTGTATTGCACGGTCTAAAGGAAAGTAGGAAGTTGAAGCATGGAGAGCTTAATCTAGTCATGGGAAACAGAGGAATTACGCCTGTTACCGAGATTGGAAAGTATGAGCTCGTGCTGAATTCTGGAGTTAGGATAGATTTGAATAATTGTTGTTATTCGTCAGAAATGACTAGAAACATTATTTCATTTTATGCTTTGTTTAAGGATAGTTATCAATTTTGATTTGATAATGAGAATGGTGATATTTTGGTTTATTTATATGGTTGTTTTATTTTCAAAGCTTCTCCTTATAATGGCATATATGAAAATGTTGAATGTGTTAGCAATTTGATTTTAAATATTGATTCGTCTAATGAGCTTGATAAATCCAAATTGTGGCATTATCGTCTTGGGCACGTAAACAAGAAACGCATCAGCCAACTCTAAAAGGATGGAGTGTTGGAATCATTCGACCTCAAATCGGATGATGTATGCGAATCTTGCTTATTGGGCAAGATGACAAAATCACCATTCACAGGGTCGTGTGAAAGAGGTGAAGGACTCTTGGACTTGGTACACACGGATGTTTGTGGACCATTCCGATGCGCCACAAAAGATGGAAATCGGTATTATGTTACATTTACTGATGACTACAGTAGATTTGGACATGTCTATCTAATTAAGCATAAGTCGGATACTTTTGAGGTATTCAAAAGATACCAAAGCGAAGTAGATAATCAATTAGGCAGAAAGATAAAGGTTCTCCGATCCGATAGGGGAGGAGAATACCTTAGTATCGAGTTTCTCAATCATCTTAGAGATTGTGGAATAGTTTCACAATTGACTCCTCCTAGAACACCACAGCTTAATGGAGTTGCTGAGAGGAGAAATAGAACCTTGTTGGACATGGTTCGGTCTATGATGAGTCGGGCTACACTTCCGATAAGTTTTTGGGGTTATGCATTAGAAACAGCCGCTCACATCTTAAATCTTTTACCCACCAAGAAGGTTTCAAAGACACCTTATGAGATGTGGAAGGGAAAACGTCCTTCTCCTGGTCACATCAAAATCTGGGGTTGTGAAGTTTTCGTTAGACGAGAAACTCAGGACAAACTAGACTCCAGATCTGAAAAGTGTCTTTTCGTCAGTTATCCACAAGAGTCATTTGGATATCTGTTCTACATACCCGCAGATAATGTGGTCTTTGTAGCTCGAAGAGGAGTGTTCCTTGAGAGAGAAATGATATCTAAAGAGGACAGCGGGAGTAAGATTGATCTTGAAGAAATTCAAGAGTCGACCGATGAAGAACCTACAGTAAACACTAACGTTCAACAAGAGGTGGAAACGCCTGTTGAACCAGAAGACATATCCTTACCCGTTCGCAGATCTAGTAGAGTTAACAAGCCTCCTGAGTTCTATTATGGTTTCCATATAGAAGAAGAGGATAAAATTAGTGATGGTACACTAAATGACTTAAATGAACCTGCTAACTACAAGGAAGCGATGGTAGGCCCTGAGGCTGCCAAGTGGAAGGAAGCTATGAAAAGCGAAATTCAGTCTATGTATGACAATCAAGTTTGGAACTTGGTTGACACTACACTCGTTCTCAAGACGGTGGATTGTAAGTGGATCTTCAAGAAGAAGACCGACAATGATAGAAAAGTACACACTTATAAAGCTAGGTTGGTGGCGAAGGGCTATACTCAAACCCACGGGATTGATTATGAGGAAACCTTCTCACCAGTAGCTAAGATAAAGTCAATTAGGATTATGCTAGCCATAGCTGCATTTCATGATTATGAAATTTGGCAGATGGATGTCAAAACCGCCTTCCTTAACGGGAAACTGACAGAGGATGTGTTCATGGCACAACCGGAGGGTTTTGAAAATGTAAAGTATCCTAATAGAGTGTGTAAGCTTCAAAAGGCTATTTATGGACTTAAACAAGCCTCTCGTAGCTGGAATCTCTGCTTCCATGAGAAAGTCTCAGAGTTTGGATTTTCTAGAAGCGAAGATGAGTCCTGTATATATGTCAAGTTCAGTGGGAGTGTTGTAGTCTTCCTAGTATTATATGTGGATGATATACTACTCATAGGAAATGATATCCCAACTTTACAAGGTGTAAAGGATTGGTTGGGAAAATGTTTCGCTATGAAAGACTTGGGAGATGCAGCATATATTCTTGGTATAAAGATTTATAGAGATAGGTCGAGACGTCTCATAGGACTTAGCCAGGACACATACTTGGATAAAATTTTAAAAAGATTCAAAATGGAAAACTCTAAGAAAGGGAACCTACCCTTACATCATGGCATTAAGATCAGTAAGGATCTTTGTCCGAAATCTAAGGAATAATCGGATAGAATGAGTCGAGTCCCATATGCTTCGGCTATAGGATCGATCATGTATGCCATGACGTGTACGAGGCCTCATGTCTCATTTGCTTTGAGCTTAGTGAGTCGACATCAGCAGAATCCTGGTGAAGGTCATTGGATAGCTGTAAAGAATATTCTTAAGTATTTGAGAAATACTAAAGACAGGTTCTTAGTTTATGGTGGAGAAGAGGAACTTAGAGTAACGGGTTATGGTGATGCAAGTTTCCAAACAGATAGAGATGATAGCCGTTCACAGTATGGTTGGGTATACTTACTGAATGGGGGAGCGGTGACATGGAAAAGTTCCAAGCAAGATACGGTGGCAGACTCAACGTGCAAGTCTGAGTACATAGCGGCTTGCGAGGCTTCAAAGGAAGCTATATGGATTAAGAATTATATTGGAGATCTTGGAGTTGTCTCAACGGTTCAAGACCCCATTGAAATATTATGTGATAACGAAAGTTCAGTTGCCTTGAGTAGAGAACCCAAGGATCACGGAAAGTCAAAACACATTGAAAGAAAATACCATTTTGTTTGGAGAAAAGTAAAAGAAGGACACGTGATTGTGAAGAGCATAAGATCAGAGGATAATCCGGCTGATCCATTCACAAAGCTACTTGGAAAGTCCAAACATGATGAGCATGCTAGGAGCATAGGCTTAAGAGATAATGTAAAGTGTTAGTTGTTAGTTTGATTTTGAAACATTGTAAACAATGATGGAAATTGTAATAGACTTGGTGATTAAATAATGGAGATTTATTTATTGAAAGGAGTTCTGCCATTTACTATTGTTTGTCATTATGTTTCTGTTTTGCATTTTTAGACACCACTTCCCAAGTAAAACAGAATTTTACTTAAACCTACTCAGTCGTTCACACTCCTGGAAGTAAGTGGTGAATCAAGACTGTCATGAAGTGTTAGTAGATTGTCTATGGAGATTAGACATGGCATAGAGAATGCTGCAACACTCATGGGTACTTAATGGAGATTTAAGTATAGGAGAGACCCGCACTCATGAAAGTTACTTCATGGATTGAAATCACGAGTAACTCTGAGATGATAATATCCTCTATTCTTAAAATGGAGATACATTGAGTTTCTAGTTTTTCAAGTCTATTATACATTAGCCTATTCAAACGTTGTGCGTAAATGCCAGTCATAAAGGGTATGCTAGGTATGACATGATGAGTTGACTAGTACTATGTAGTCAAAATTTATTTGTTCCTTTTCGCCTAATGGGGAAAGCGATATCTTGGGCCCTCTGATGATTAAAGATTGACTCTAAAGTGCTAGGCCTAGCCGAGACTAAGTTGATGGTTCAATAGTCTCGTAAAGTCAATGTAATCGGAAATCAGAAAACTAATTATGAATCTTGAGATTGATTAAAATCCATGTCTCGATTCATACGATATCAGTAGAACAAAGGAATATTTGATCACTTATCTAAAGGGCTAACTCTAAGATAAGAATCAGAGTTCGGCAATTGCGTTGGATGACACTCTCTGCTTAGTTAATGGATAAGCTTAGACCAATAATAGTTGATGAATTGTCCAAGTAGGAGACTGTTGGAATAGTGTCCAATATCATAACTAATTGGTAAGTACATCATTAAAAGTGAAGTCCTTTTTGGGTCGCCCTCAATGAACAGTAAGAGAAATAAATGGAGAGATAATATTAATTGGAATTAATATTATAATTAGTTTATTAATTGAATATTAATTGAAACTAAAAGGAGTGTTCTGAAATTTGATCCAACCGTCAGTTGGAAGGTTCAACCGGCGGCTAGAGTCTAATAAGGTTGAGACGGTGGAACGAGCCAGCAGAAGGTTCCGGAATCAGATCCAACCGCCGGTTGGGATTCTGTCCCACATCGGCCAGGGGATGAAACCCTGGGCCTCCTCCTCCCCTATAAATAGGAACCTTCCCTATGCTTTTAAGGGTAATCACAGAATTGAATAGAGTTCAATTCTTTCTCTCTTTCTCATTCCTACTCCTTGTAAGAGTTTACACGACTTAGAGTCGGGACCCTAGGAGTTTGGGAATTTCTCTTAGTTCTTGGGTGTGAGCCATTAGAGGTGTTCTGGTTTGGGCACTCACCTCCAAGTAAGGAAGCTCTACGAGATCGTCTACGTGTGAGAAATTGGTTTTCTCGAAGGTTAGTATTTTCCTATTTATCTTGGTTATTTTATTGCTTTTATTTATTCAAGTTAAGATCCCTTAGGGTTTAGTTTCCTAATTGCCTTAGATTAATTTTTGTTATAATTTCGTTGTGCATATTAATCTAGTTAGGGAATAGAAAACCCTACAGCTTATCTGTCCAATTGAACTTCTTTTCCTTTTGAGTCAGTGCCGTGAGTGGTTGGGATATTTTGGAGAAATTTTTGATGAACCGACGATAATACCCGACCAATCCCAAAAATTGGCGTACCTCAGTTGGAGTGGTTGGCGCTTGCCAGTCTTTGATAGCCTCGATTTTCAATGGATCGACGTGAATTCCTTGACTGTCAATCACGTATCCAAGGAATTGAACGGTTTGCATCCAGAACTCACACTTAGAGAATTTAGCGTAAAGCTCCTCGTGCTTAAGTAGTTCTAGGATGGTTTTGAGGTGTTGCGCATGCTCTTGTTCGTTTCGCGAGTATATGAGAATGTCGTCAATGAAGACAATAACAAACTTGTCAAGGTAAGGCTTGCACGCCCGATTCATGAGGTTCATGAATACAGCCGGTGCGTTGGTTAAACCAAATGGCATCACTTGAAATTTGTAATGCCCATAACGGAATCTGTAACATCCTCAAAACTGGTCTGGTAATTTTTTTACCTTTTATGGATTTTAATAAGTTATAAGTAAATTTAATATTATTATCTTATGTGAAACTTATTGTGAATAGTGTAATATTATTTGTTTTAAATAGTTATTGGTGACAGTACAATAAAATAATTATTTTCGCAATCGATTTTTAGGTTCCAGACTGTAGATTTAGAGCGGGTATTAAAAATACCCAAATAGGAGTCGGTCATTAGGGAGACCGACCTCCTTTCTTTGTGATTATCCTCAAATCCCAGATACCTTCAAGAAACCTAAAGTACACACACATATATCAAATTCTTGCTAGATTAAATTGAAAGGAAGATTAATTCCATAAGTTATCATCATCATCACCATCTTACTCTTTAACATTGTAAGTGTTTTATCTCTATGATTCAAGTCAACTAAGTTAAGAGTGAAATAATGAAATTGATTGAATTATTGAGTTGTTGACCATGATTTTGATGTTAGATATTGATTGTTAACTGATTGTGTAGTATAACTTGGTGATTTTAAGTTCTTCAATGGTGATTTTGAAATCAAGTGATTGACCTAAGTGGGTTATTTGTATTTTGGTATGGTAATAGTATTATTGATGATTAATTGATTGATATGTTGATATATGAAGTTTTTTGAAGTGTTGGTAACTTTTAAAAATGAGATTGATATGTTAGTAATTGAAATTGGATGATGATATGAGTTAAAATTCGTGCAGAAAAGTTGCAGGTCATTTTCTTCTTGCTCACGCGATCCCAGATTTGATTTCTGGATCGCGTAAGCTAGTTAAAAATCGTCCAAAATGTTAAAGTTTGTCTTGAATATGCGATCCCATAAAAGTTTCTGGATCGCGTATGTTAGTGCAAAATGGTTACAGAAGAAAATGCACTTGGATACGCGATCCCAACTTTGATTCCTGGATCGCGTAAGCAAGTGTAATTTGGTAACAGAAATATTTTAACTGTACTACGCGATCCGGCTAGGATTTCCTGGATCGCGTATGCAAGAGTAAATTTGAATGTTTGGTTAAAATCCAATGTTTTGATTTAGTTGATTGTGATTAGGAATATAGGTTGTTTAATTGTTTAATTACTTAGTATTTAAGTATGTTGAACAAAAGAAATGAGTTATTAACTTATTGACTTTGTATTCTTAGATAAACAAAAGACTCAGTGATATAGAAATCCTGAGTGTGGAGACGACAGAGCTATCAGTGAGTGGATTTATAACTCACTCGTTGATTTAGTTGTAGTTACTTTGATTACAACAAGTGATAGTTGTCATGTTGATAGAGTTAATTAATTTGTGTTATTGATTGAATCTTATATGCTAGTTGCCATGTGATTATATGTTGTTTTGAGGTCAACACGTTAGTTGGGTTAGTTGATTATTGTGTGAATTACATATAGTCTTACTTCATTTGTTGTGTGTAAGACTTGTGTTTGAGTACAATAATCACTAGCTATCAGTCCATTCCGTATTGGCCATATAGATTGTTGGACAAGTGTTCTTGAGAGCCGCCACGGCAGTAGGGTTTCTCAAGGCCCACCGATCCTCATAGTTGAATTGTTGATTGTTGATATAGATGTATTCTTAATTGATGTATTTCAAGGGATTATACTAAGTTGATTAGTGAGTGTTAAATTCATTCACTTAGCTTCGTGCTAATCCCTCAATTTACTTCTTGCAGGTGTTATTTTGATATGTGGGTTGCAAGAAGGGACGGAGAATGTTTGATATCTAGCAACTCTGATATAGTTTTCAGAAAACTATATTTTGTACAATATAATACCCCGTTTATATGATGTAAAAGATGGTTTTGTAAATATTAGACTTATGGTGTATGTTAATATTATAAGTTTATAAAGTAATGTTTTGTTTTAAACGCTTCCGTAGTTGAAAATAATAAAATAATATCTTTAGAAAGAGGGGTGTTATAGGTTCTGAAAGCGGTTTTTGGGATGTCAGTGTCGCGAACACGTAATTGATGATAACCTGATCGAAGATCGATCTTTGAATAACAACTCGATCCTTGAAGTTGGTCAAAAGGTCATCGATGCGAGGAAGTGGATACCGGTTCTTGACAGTTAGCTTGTTCAACTCTCGGTTGTCGATACACATTCGGAAAGAATCGTCTTTCTTTTTGACAAACAGGACCGAAGCTCCCCAAGATGAAGAACTCGGACTAATGAATCCTCTTTTCAGGAGTTCTTGTAATTAGTTGGACAACTCCTGAAGTTCGGATGGGGCTAAGCGGTATGGTGCTCGGGCCACAGGTGCGCCACCTGGCACGAGTTCGATTGAGAACTCTACTTGTCTTGGTGGTGGTAGACCAGGTAGTTCATCAGTAAAGACTTCGGGAAAGTCTTGAACGATGGGCACATCCTCAAGTCGCTTCTCCTCCGACTTTTTCTCCATGATATGTGCGAGGATTGCTGGATAACCCTTTCTCAGAATTTTCTGAGTTTTCAAACACGATATGATGCTGAGTCTCGTCCCACCGGTCTCCCCCTGTATGACCAAGGTTCTACCGACGGCGAGAGGAATACGAACGATTTTATCATAACACACGATTTTGGTGCGATGCTTGGACAACCAGTCCATACCAACGATGACGTCAAAAATTCCGATTTCAACAGGCATAAGGTCGATTGAGAAGGTCTCTTCGGCTAGGTTTAAGGTGCAATTAGGTATCACACTATCGGTTTCTATGAGTTTACCATTTGCAAGTTTTACGGTGTACTTAACGTCTAAAGCAATAGTTGCGATATCAAGTAGGGGGCAGAACTCATCAGAAATAAAGCTTCTATCTGCACCAGTATCAAACAGAGTAGAAGCAGATAAGTTGTTGAGGAGGAACATACCCGTGACCACATTCGGGTCCTGACGGGCATCCCCGAAATTGAGTACGAACGCTCTACCTTTAGCATTGTTGTTGTTGTTGCTGCCCTTGTTCTTCAGTTTCGGGCACTCATTCCTAAAGTGCCCGGGATTTCCGCATTCAAAGCAGGCTAGGGGTGGTCTGGTGTTGTTATTGGTATTGTTGTTGTTGTTGGTGTTGTTGGTGGAGGGGGATCTACAGTCCTTGGTGAGGTGGTCGTACCTCTTGCAGTTGTTGCAATAGGGACCGCAAAGACCTTCATGGTGGCGATTGCACTTGGAACAGTAGGGCTTATTCCCTGTGTAACCCCATCTGGTTTCGGTAGTTGAGTTGTAGGCTTTGATGGTGTCGGGTTTCTTGTTTTGGTGGTTGTTGTGGTTGTCGGACCACTTTCTTTTGAGGTGGTTGGAGGAAGAAGTGGGTGGTTCAGGGTCTTCTTTCATGGCTAACAGTTCATGGGCCAGCCGGATGGCGCCATGAAGAGTGGGTTGGTTTGATGATGTGACGTTTCCCCGGACAGGTTCCGGGAGGCCGCAGATATATTTCTTGATTTTCTCGGGCTCGGTACTCACCATAGCTGGGTGAAGGATGGCAAGTTATTGGAATCTGATGGTGTATCCAACAATATCAGTCCCCTGCACTTTCAAGTGCCAGAACTCCTCATCCAGCTTATGGAGTTGTTCACTAGGGCAGTACTCATCGGTGAGCATTTTCTTCAAGTCCTCCCAAGGGAGTAGGTAGGCGGTGTTAATACCCACGGACTGGGCATATGAATTCCACCAGCCCGCTGCCCGTTGCTTCATTTTTCGATTCGTGCGTATTTTCTTCGTTATGCGTTCGTTTGCGTTGATTCTTTTTGCGTTGGATTCGTAATTCAAAAATGAAGCTTTTGATGAAAAGAAATCCCAAAAATATGTCTCTGAACTTTAGATGTGTCGTACGAATCGTTTGGATCTTCCGGAGTACGTAGAATCTTCATTCTTCGTCCATTTTTGTTGATTCTTCTTCTGTTGGATTCGTAATTTGAAAACGAACATCTTGGGTCAAACAGATGTTGGTGATGGGCTCCTTTGTCTTGAAATCTCGTTTTGATGTCTTGAATCTTCAAACGTGCGTGGAATCTTCGTTTTTCATCCGTTTCGCTTGATTTTCATCGTGCCACCTTGTTTTAACCATCTTGGCATAATACTATTGATTTGTAATGTTTTTGAGTTAAAGTGCCAAGAATCGTTCCAAAATGAGAGAGATATCGGTAGTAAAAATGTGACTTTTTACGCGATATCAAGTATCCCATACTTAGAACTTTGCTTGTCCTCAAGCAAACTCGATTTTCAACATGGTTAAAAATGTAAAATAATTTTAAGGTGGAACTTTTTACTAAGGGGTTTTGGGAAAGTAAAATACTTGTTCTTGGAAAAGGAAGGATTGTAATCTTTAGGAGCATGCTTTTGATCTTTGATCTTAGATACATGACTAGGCGATCCTCTCAAGGTGGTCACTCAAATCACTCAAAGTGTTTAGGGTTTCATATTCTAATATTATCAATCACTCAGAACGCCAGTCATGTATCGTTTATCGTCATAGGCTTGATCGAGAATCAAATCGTTACCTCTTTGGTGAGTGTGAAGTCGATCTAGCCACAATTATTCAAGGAGAGGGGATGTAAGGTTTTTGTAGTGAAAGGTTGGTGGTATGAGAGGAGGTTTTTGTTGGGTTTTTGATTTTCTTTTTGTCGAAGTTGGGATTTTTGGGGGATTGACGCCTTTTGATATTTGCGGAAGGAGTCTTTTTCTCCTATTGATTTCCTTTTTCTTCGGATTTTTCTCTTTTTTTTTCTTTTCGATGTCAACCCCTTGCGATTTCTCTTCGTTCATCTTTGAAACTTTTTATGAAGCTTGAAGGATGCTTTTGAGTAGGTGAGGGGTAACATATCTATTTTTCTTTGGGAGTATGGGTGTACGGATAGGTTTAAGAATGATGTGATTCGATCTCCTTTTTGATCACCAGTTTGGACTCGAAATGCATAACAAGAGCAAGTTCTGATTCTAAACGCATACATCGGCACACTCAAGAATCGAAGAAGTGAAGCATTAAAAGTGAATGCTTTTCATATGGCTTAAGATACCTCACGAATCAAAAGTTGGGTTGTTGTGTGCCTAGTCATGTGATGCTCTTTATGGGATTACTAAACTAATTTTCAAAAGAATTTGTATTTTATTTATCCTTTTACCCAAAGTAAATCATTCTTCGTCTATTTTTTTTTTTTTCATTTTTAACATATTTTGAAAATTTTGTTTACTTTATGGAGAAGAATGGTCTATATAAAGAGCAACGATTTTAGAATCAATCATATACCATTATCCATTTGACAGTAGTGTAACTACTGCTATCCCACACTTAAAGAAACATCGTCCTCGATGTTATACTAAGCTTTGAATGGGGTAAAATCCCACACTTAGGGTTTTAAACATCTAAGGCGCATTCTTTTAGTGTGTGTTGGGTCTGAATCCTACACTTAGTGATAAGCATATTGGATATGGTATATTTAAAACGAATGAAAAAGACGGTATAGAATTACTCCTCGGTGGTTGTAGTGTTCCTTTGGTGCATGTGCCGGATTTCGTCTTCCATGGTGCAGTCTTGATCAAGTCTTCTTGTGATTGGTCTCGTAGGTGTGAACACGTCGGATATACTTTTCTTCTAGTCTTGATGCTTCCTTGCAGGCTGGAGCATGCTTTGTATGATCGGAGTGTGAAAGATAGTCGGAGATTTCATCACTTCTTGGAAAGTAAAATTGCAGAAATGTAAAAACACGGGTTGCCTCCCGAGAAGCGCTCTTTTAAAGTCGAGAGCTCGACTTAGTCCTTTCTTCTTCAAATGATGCTGGATGTGTCCGTAGTGCTAGAGTGGTCACTGTGGTTCCTAGGTAAGCTGTAGCGTGAAGGAAAGTATCGCAGGAACTGCTCTATCATATCGGCAATGAGATTTGGTGGAGTGGTGGACTCCATTCTGAAGCTTTTAAAGTGATCAGTGGCTAATCTGTCGAGGATTGCCATCCCATAGCTAATGTATCAAACTGCCCTTGTGACTGGTCCATTAGGGTCGATTCGAGTGCAGGTGTGAGTTTGAACAATTTCACGCTGTGGGTGGTTTCTGCCTATTGAGGTGATTAAAGCCATGAGTTGGGTCTTTACTTCTTCAAAGTCTTCAGCTAAAGGATCTCCTCCGAAGTATCTAGTGGCTTGGCATACTTGTCTGATGAGTTGATGTTGCTCACGGTTGAAGGGAAAGTCTGAGTCAGTGAAGGCGTAGATTAACTTGCTGAATATTTCGTGGTATCCGTTGCGGTAAGCGTCAATTTCTATGTCTTCTTCCTCATACATTCCACACAGTCGATCTATTACGTAGGATGCTAAGTTGACTGGTGACATCTTCCAATATCGTGTTGGAATGTCACGAGTGTTTTCTTCAAATGCTGCCCGATATGGTTCATCAACTATTAGTTCAACGTGATGACCAATGGTGGAGTGAATGACGATCCTGAAGTTTTCTGGAGTTGTAAGATGTTCTCCAGTTTCGATGAGATCTAGAAGGGTTCTAAGATCTCCCACCATTCTTATGTCAGCATAATTCTGTGGATTTCCAGTAGCTCTTTCAAGATGGTTTCTCATTGATGCTAGTGTATCCTTTTGACTTGATGAGTATGGAAAAGTTGATCCGGCCAAGGCACAATATACTTTTTGGTATATTTGCCTTTGGTTGTTGCAGAACTCGATTTCTCCCATTGGGTAGTCTGGTCTTTCTGGCTGTTGAGCTTCTCTGGTGACTTGTTCTTGAAGGGAATCAGAGAATTCTTGGATATGTCTGAGTAGAGTCTGGGGTACTGGTTCTCCATAATTGGTGAGATATGAATCGTATTCTTGTTCAATCTGCCTTATCAGGTGTCTCTGAGTGGTGTTGTATTCATTGGTTGACTCTTTGATAGCCTCCACAATGATGCATACATCGTCGTTTTCATCAATCAGGTCAATCATCTCTTCATGAGTGTCGATGAGGGGAATCTCTAATCTCTCAGCTGTGATGACGGGTGAATTTGGTGGAGCAAGAGGAGTTTTTGGAATAGAGTGTTCATCGATAGTGACGTCAACAAAATCACCGTTAAATTCGACACTCTGGTAGTCGGAATCTTCGTCTCGTGAGTTTGGGAATTGGTGGAATTCTTCATCTGAGGGTGCGTTGTTGAAAGGTTGGGTACTGTCGACTTTGATGGTTCTGACTTCCGTGATGGTGTTTTGAAGGTTTTCTTCAGCAAAGCTTCCTGGTTGTCGTGCCTTATATGCAGAAATTCTTTGTAGGAGTTTAGCATACAGGTCAAGGTGCTGTGATGTTCGGAGTTCTTCTTCGAAAGTATCTATGTCTCGGAGTCGGGTTCTGGTGAAGGGCTTCGATGGATCGAGATAAGAGTCGAGAATGTTTCCCATTCTTTTGAGATGAGTGGATCTAAGCTCTTGGTGTATGGCTCCGTAATCAAAGGATTCTTCCGATGAAGTGTAGTCTTTGCAGTCTTGTATTCTCTTGACTTCAGCCATCTGTGGTGAATCAGTTTGATCTTCATCTTCCTCCATTTCTTCCTCTTCCTCAGGTTCTTCTTCCATTTCTTCCGTTCTTTCATCTTCCTCAGCGGGTTCTCCTTCTTCTTCCTCAGGTTCTGATTCGTCCTCCTCGGATTCTTCTTCATCCTCAGCGTCCTGATACTCCTCGTCCTCGTCTCGGTTTGTTTCAGTATCGTAGATCAAGGTTGTTGGTCGAGTGAAGCATCGTTCTTCTTCGGGGTCTGATTCGTCATCGGAACATATTCTGCCTGTTGATATAACGTGGCATTCTTCTTGCTCTGGTGTATAGTCCGGTTGGTCAATCTTGTAAGTGATGCTTTCACCATGTGCTCTTAGAACAATCGTATGGTTATACACATCAATCACTGCTCTGGCTGTGTTCATAAATGGTCTTCCAAGGATAATCGGGATGTTTATGTCCTCATGGATATCCATTACCACGAAATCCGTCGGAAAGAAGAATTTGTTAACTTGAACTAAGACGTTCCCAGCTATTCCTTTTGGGTATCTAACTGATTGGTCAGCTAGCTGGACAATCATCTTAGTAGGTTTCAAATTTTCAAGTTCCAGCCTCTTAAACAGGGAGTAGGGCATAAGGTTAATGCTAGCTCCTAAGTCGGCTAAAACGCTAATATCTCCGGATTGGTAAATAGAACAAGGGAGTGTGAATCTACCGGTATCTCCTAGTTTTTTTGGAAGACTATTCTTAAGTAGGGCTGATGTTTCAGAACTAAGGGGAATGTTGTTTACTTCGGGCAGTTTATCCTTAGTGGATAACAATTTCCTCATATATTTATTGCGACCGGGAACTCTAGACATGGTATCGAAAAAATTTTCGTCTAGCTTAAAGGATGATAATTTCTTAGATTAGGCTTTAAGTCTAGCGGGATAAGGGATCCTAACCTCTTTGTTCATGGTCGGAGTGGTTTCCACAACGGGTGTTTTGATTTTTGGTTCTTCCTTCAATGGTACAGCAGCAGGAGGTGGAGTGGTTGCCTCATTTGCGGTAGTGAGTTGCTTTGCTTCCTCTACATGTGGGTTGTGAACCGTGTTGCAAGGCAAACCTCCTCTGGGTCTGTTATCAAGATGTTGTGTCAATTGTCCAATTTGGGCTTCCAAATTCTTTAGCACGGACAATTGGTTTCTCATAAAGAGGTTGGCTTGATCTTGTCTATCGGAGGTCTTTTGGTTGAGTAGGTGTTGACCTTGCATGAATTGGGTGAAGGCGTCATCTGAACTTGAAGCTGGGGCATTTGTCTTTGCAGGCTGTTCAGCGGTTTGGTTTGTATCGGAAGTGGGTGCAGGAAGTGCGAGGGGTTGGTTATAAGAAGGTTGTGATTGTTGTGGGTAAGGTGGGTATCTAGGTGGGTATCGGGGTTGGTATGGTTGGTTAGTTCTCTGTGGGAATGGAGGTCCTCTAGGTTGGTTATTGTTTTGGTTGAAACCGGGTGGAAAATTCTGTGGTCGAGCGGGAAACTGAGCATAGTAGACTGTGCCATCTGCTTCTTCGTATTCCACTTGGTACTCACCAGGTGGTTGCGGGTTGGTACAATGTTGACAGACTTGCACTTGGTGTACTTGGTGCTGTTGTTTCTTGAGTTCTCCAAACTGTTTGACAAGTGAATCCATTTTCTCCGTTAATACTTTAAGTGCTTCAACTGGAACTGGATTCGATGCAGCGATAGGTGCTGAAGATGTTGATTGTTCTTCAGAGTTCCAATCATGGTGATGCATAGTCATATTCTCTATTAGGTTCCATCCTCTTCGTCGGTCTTTGCCATGAAGCTTCCTTGTGCAGCAGCATCGAGGGTGGTTCGGTGGTTAGGGTCTACACCATTATAGAAGGTACACAATTGTGCGGATTTGTCGAGACGGTGATTGGGGCACTTCTTCAAGGCTCCTTTGAATCGTTCCCATGCGGTGTATAATGACTCATCAAAAGCTTGTCGGAAATTCATGATGTCATTTCGAAGTTTGGTTTGTTTAGAAGGCGGAAAGTATTTGGTTAGAAACTTTGTCGCCATTACCGTCCATGAAGGGATAGAGTCGGTCTCTAAACCTTCAAACCATGTTTGCGCATGATGAGTGAGCGAATAAGGGAAAAGATACAAGCGGATCGTGTCTTGGCTAATTCCGTTTTGTTTGTAGGAATTTGAAAGAGATATGAACTTGTCGAGGTGAGAGTGGGATCATCACCAGGCAATCCATGAAATTGACAGTGGTTTTGGATTAGTTGGATAATGTGGTGTTTAAGCTCGAAAGATTGACCAGGGGTTTCAGGGTAGAGAATTGGTTCTCCTCTTCCTTCGATAGAGGGTTTACTGTTGTCAGCGAGAGTGATGCGTTCAGCCATTGCTTGTTCAAGCGCGAATTGCTTCTTTTCTCGTCGAATGGTACGTATTATAAGTTCTGGATCAGGGAAATTAAACAGTGGTGTAGTTCTAGGGGAACAGGTCATACACTAAAGAGAAACAAAAATTAGAGAAAAACTAGTAATAAGGAAAGTATAAAACAAAATTTCTTTTTTTAGAAGGTTTTATCCTAAGGGTTTACTAGAATTGGGATTGGTTGGGCCTCTGTATCGGACAGTTAGTCTCCCCGGCAGCGGCGCCAAAAACTTGATGGGCTGCTCGAGCGTCCGTATGAAGACGGTGCTCGGACCGCGATCGGTTTGTTTTAAATTTGTATTTCCTGGGGTCTAAGTATGACTTACTAATACTGAACCAAAAGGCTAGTAGATGGTAAGTATGACCTAGAGTCGTTCTTAAAGAGAAACTGAATTGAAACAGAGGTGATCCAATCAATCTTTCTTTTCTAGTAAAGGTTTTAAAAGAGTGCGTTGGGGTTTTTTTTGGTTTAGTTAATTAAGTAAACTAAATAAAGCTAATAAAAGATAATGATAAATCAGATAATAAAAGGAGTATTTGTTGTGAGTTCGTTAGCTTATAATGTGGGACGATGACTTGTAGGGAAAACGTTTATTAAATTTGGAATGTTCACTAGTTTATGGTATGACCGATAGATTCCCTATTAGTCGGTTATCAACTAATATGTCACGAGGAATCACGGTGTCATGATTCTGATCAGACAGACAATGCTCAACTCTCCACACTCTCCTGTGAGGGAGTCAGTGGCCCTTGTTATTGAACATATTTGCTCATGGGCGAAGGAATAGAGTAGCAGGTCTACAACAAGTTTAACCGTTCTTAATACCATAAAGGCTATAAATTTAGCAGACAACTAACTTAGCAATTATGTTCGGACTTAGTTGATCAATTCCTATTATTGAAGTTTAAGCATGGTAAGCGAAGGAAAGTGTTGAGGTTTCTTGCGTACTTTACTTTAAATTTCATAGGTTAAGAAAAAGTATCGATTTAAGTTGGATTTTAAACTTGCCTTTCTCAATACAATTAACAAATCCCTAGGTTTTCGTAAATGGTTATTTAGCCTATAGCCTACCTAATCTAATCTAAACTAACTAATCTAATTAAAGCAATAACTAAAATGCTGACAGCTTTTTGCACAAAGTTAAACCCAGACCATTTCAGAAAATGCTATGGTAGTCCACAATGTATTTAATCGTTTACTGATGTTTCCATCGTGGATTCAATTGCTTCACGATGTTTACATGATAAGTACATTGTGATTTCAAGTGTACAGTACTCATGGCAATTCCACGTAATCACATTGCGTTTTATGACGCTCGCATAATGTTACAATCGAAACCATAGTTTTACACAGATAACTATTGACTAAGTAGTAAGGTTCGCGACTCCTCTTTACAAGGTTACAATCACGTTTGTCAATCGAAAGGCGAATGTAAGTTTCAAGTTTAAAATCATAAGGTAAGTCCGTTCATAAAGTTTCCGTTTTATAATGTTGATCCATAATACAACTACCTTCGGTCGTTACCGGCTTCCATACGTATGTACTTTGCTTAAAAGCATTTCCAGCACTATACCAAGTAAACAATCGAATAGGGGCCGTCATATTATTTCACAACGTATTTAAAGTCATCCCATAATTATATATGCTAACTACATCACAACAAATACAATAGTAATCTACTCGCTAATCATGGCATAAACTATCTCTAGCATAATTAAAGTATACATATTTAATCAAGATAGATAAGGATAGAAATAACCGAGATTAATATGCGAGAAGGAGTAGACTTGAATTAATAAGAGTTGCTCCAAGCGTACACCAACGATTACAAATACGCTCCTCACCAAGGATTACAAGCACGTTCCTTGCTTCTATTTTAACTAGCCTAATACTAAATTAAAATAAAGAAAGAAAGAAAAGCTAGAAGAAAGTATGAAAGTGCCTAGGTATGTAAGTATCCTAGTGCCCTTGGTGTTTCTTTGCAAATGAGCCTCATGCCTCCTATTTATAGGAGAGTTTTGGTGCATGTTAGCAAGTGGAACCTCACAATAGCAAAAGGTGAAAAAGGTAGTGGCACCAAATACGAAAAGGTTAAAAAGGCGGTGGCACCAGGTACAAAAAGCAAGAAAAGGTCTAGCACCAGGTACGCGAAATGACAAAAAAGTGAAATCCGTACGGGGGGTGGCGGCCGGCGGCGGCCAGGTGGTGGCCGGCGGCGGCTGGCTGCTACCTGCACCAGCCCGCTGCCCGTTGCTTCGTTTCTCGATTCGTGCGTGTTTTCTTCGTTATGCGTCCGTTTGCGTTGATTCTTTTTGCGTTGGATTCGTAATTCAAAAACGAAGCTTTTGATGAAAAGAAATCCCAAAAATATGTCTCTGAACTTTAGATGTGTCGTACGAACCGTTTGGATCTTTCGGAGTGCGTAGAATCTTCATTCTTCGTCCGTTTTTGTTGATTCTTCTTCTGTTGGATTTGTAATTTAAAAACGAACATCTTGGGTTATATAGATGTTGGTGATGGGCTCTTTTGTCTTGAAATCTCGTTTTGATGTCTTGAATCTTCAAACGTGCGTGGAATCTTCGTTTTCCATCCGTTTCGCTTGATTTTCATCGTGCAACCTTGTTTTGACCATCTTGGCATAATACTATTGATTTGTAATGTTTTTGAGTTAAAGTGCCAAGAATCGTTCCAAAATGAGAGAGATATCGGTAGTAAAAACGTGACTTTTTACGCGATATCAAGCATTGAATCATACCCCTGAGTAAAAACTGTAAAAGAGGGGCCATGAGACTCACCTGAGTCTTGAAGCGTTTAATCAATAAACGTGAGTTGATTATCCGATTAGTGATTGTCCGAAGACTCGTAGCCTGAGGGTGTCCACGACACGCGATGGTTATAAACATGATTGGGTATCTCAAAAGATCACCCTTGTAGTTGTTCGTCCAACTAGAATGTCCAAATTACTACGATTTGGTTGATTTGTTTAAGTATTTGAAAATGCGTACGGCTCGTTGGTGATTCATTTGTAATAATAATCTCATTATTATTATGATTTCGAAGTGTTTATACTTAAAAGTATGCTCGACTGTGTTTTAGAAGTCGTATCGTATAAGTGTTTGAAGTTTTACAAGTTTGACACTTTGTATAAAAATTTGTGTTTTCAAGGTTCTGATTTGTGCGACATAAGGCTTTGTGTTGCTAGGTATGACATAGTCTGTTGTGTCGCAGATCATGACTGCGACATAAGTCATTGTGTCGCTATGTGCGACATCCGCAATTAAATGCGACATAAGGTATTGTGTCGCTATGTGCGACGGAAATGAGGTCTGCGATATAGTGTTTTGTGTCGCTATATGCGACATCCGAAAGTATTGCGACATAGACATTTGTGTCGCTATAGCGACATAAGTATTGGTTTTGCGACATAAGAGCTTGTGTCGCATGTGGCCTGGAGCCTCTGCGACATAACGGTTTATTGGCCGAAATTTGGGCCAAAAACATGTTTTTCGGCGATCATTTGGTTCGATTCTTTTACCCAACTCTTGTATGGACATTTCAAGCTTAAATAAACCACAAACAAGTGAAAACAATGGAAATCGGAGTGTTTCGGTATTTGTCGTGAACTTACAAACTTAATGCCGGTGAAATCCGAAAAGGTAGAAATGTAGATCGTGGCGAGGTGAACGTTTTCTTTTAAATGAGTCTTGAATTTCGAGGGCGTTTGTCGGTAGTATTTGGCGGTTTTTGGTGATGGTGGTGTGGTGGTGGTTTAAAGAGTAAAGAGAGAAAAAGAAAGAGAGAGAGAGGGGGGGGGGGGGGGGGGGGGGGAAGATGGAAATGAGGAAAAAGGAGGGAAGGGAGGGGGTTTTGGTGAAGCCTCCTCATTTTTCGCCCCTGCGTTTGCGCTCCATGCGGTGTTCGTTTTCCCGATCGTTTAAATGTTAATTTAATTATTTTATACGTTTAAATGTACATTTTAAAATACGAATGTTTTATAAATATTTTGTTTGAAGTATTTTATCAAATACTTAGTAAGTGAATTATAAGTTATAATTTAACCTCGTTTTGATTGTTTGTGCGCTTAATATTTTAATCGCGTAATCCTTGTTTGTACGATACGAATTTGAGTTGAAATATTATCTAAACAATATTTTGGATAAAATTGAGTTGTTAAATAATGTCATTTTATTTTAATAAATTTGGTCACCAACGTCCGTATTTATTTGATTCGAATTACATTCGATTTGAATTGTGTATGATTTAATCAAATCGCATAATCGTATATATTCATCAATATATATTTCGATACATTAATCAATCTAAAACCGAATTAATTACATGTATTAACAGAGGATTAGGCATTAATCACTAGTCCTAATTTGACGGGTATTACAATATATATATATATACATACATACATATATATACATACATATATATATATATATATATATATATATATATATATATATATATATATATATTATTGAATTATAGTTATAAGTATAAATATTTGACTCATAGTAACAAAAGATGTTTATCTCATTTCACACAATAAAATTTTTATCTCCGAAACCTTCTCCTAACAACATATTATACAATCAAAAAATTATCAAATACTTATAGTTAAACTCTAAATTAAGATTAAATTGTTTGAAGGATTGAAATGTTCATTTTAAGGTTAAGACGTATATATTGTTCATGTTCATGTTAAATTAAAGATGTAGAAGTGATTAAAAATAAATGTTCATATTTAGATTGTTATATATAGTTAGTGTTAACTTAAAACATATTATTTGATACCAACAATTGATTAATGTTAAATTTTAACATGTAATAAAAAATATCAATTATAAATATTAATAATATTAATGATAAAAAATAATGCCACATGGCATTTTAGGAATGAAAATAGCTTTCCTTATATAATAAGTTAAGATAAGATATATATATATATATATATAACACAAATGAAAAATTGATAAATTATAAAAATTACACCATAAAATTTAGCGTTTTATTATATTCGATTTGTACAAATATTCATTTACCCTCAAGATCTTCAAAACAAATTATCTCACAAATGAAAAATTGATAAATTATAAAAATTACACCATAAAATTTAGCGTTTTATCATATTCAATTTGTACAAATATTCATTTACCCTCAAGATCTTCAAAACAAATTATCTCACAAATGAAAAATTGATAAATTATAAAAAATTACACCATAAAATTTAGCGTTTTATCATATTCGATTTGTACAAATATTCATTTACCCTCAAGATCTTCAAAACAAATTATCTCACAAATGAAAAATTGATAAATTATAAAAAATTACACCATAAAATTTAGCGTTTTATCATATTCGATTTGTACAAATATTCATTTACCCTCAAGATCTTAAAAAACTAATTATCTCAACAGTTTTTAAACAAAGTTAGCTTTCAAAGGTTCCTATCCGCTTTCTCATCTCTTGTCGAAGCCTATGTTTGAATAGACCACACAATTGGAAAAACCCTGTACAGCAACAAATAACTTAACGTCGATTAATAACGCCTGTTACAGATAAAGCATCCTTTCGTTGCAGACCCACTTTATGCAATCATAGTGGCTTCAATTAATGTTTTCAAGCACTTACTTGTAATGGGATCACAAAGCTAGATTCAAACGTTCTTTTCACGTTCGTGCAAGAAAGGTTTTACAAACGATCAACCTGTCCTATTAGTAAAATTATGGTACTATATAAAATGCAGCCTCCCAACCATGAGGAGGTCATATGGCTTTTATGAACATATATATAATCTTAAGCATACAACATTATCATTAATTTGAATTGAATATAAGTAAATTAAAGCACACAGATAACGTCGAATACACAAGAAATAAAAAAGAGAAAACAGAGCTTTGGTAACAAACTTTGGCCCGCGGGAAGGAAAACGTTTTTTACCAAATTGGTATCAATGTTATACTTATACAATCTGTATGAACTTTCATTGAAAACTCGAATTCCGGCTGACAATTGCCAGACATGAAGTTATATTCATCGGGTGCTCATCATAGATTCTATCTATTGATGATTCACCAAGATGATCAAATTTTAGTAGTGTGTAATTGTAATGGCTTGTTATTAATTAGCATGCAAAATCTTTGGGTGTGTTCGGATTCAACATTCAAATTCAAATATATACTATAACATATCACAGTACTGATATCTGGTCAATTACATGAATCAAAACTGAAGATAAGGTGACAGTATGTCAAATATCAAATTAATTGTTGGTTACAATCGCGGTTGAAGATTAATATTTAGAGGGTCAAGTAAACGTAATGTTTCAAATTATAGTTGTAAATTTTAAAGAGTCATGTATACCTTGAACTATATATTTGGGTCAATCTTAATACCCTCAAATCAATTACTTGTAGATTGGTAGGGGAAATATGTGTACTGTTGTTGTTTGTTTTTAATATATATTGCCTTTCGGGAAGAAAAAAAAATGTTGGTTTTATTGTGGAGTGAAAATGTTCGAAATAATATGCATGTGGTAAACGAGTAGGTCAAACTTGGCGTTCTGTGTTAAACATATGTATGCGGAGAAAAGAGTACTCTGTAAATAACACTCGAAAACTCGATCCATGATAGAATTGTTTTTATTTGTTTAGAAGATATATTTTAATTAACATGATCCAAGTAAATTACATATAGTTTTTGCCTTTTTGGTTATTATTTTTGACCTAAGAATGGATTTATTATTTATTACTAATATATATATGATATGATAAAGCTTCAGTATAATGTCTATGGACCACCTTACATATTATATCTTCACACACACACAGAAAATAGGCTTTTTACTCTATGTACTTGTAATTGTAAATTTGTAATCATCTAACTTCTACATGACCCGATGTGCCATGATTAATTTACTCATCTTTTTCTTATTTGTAAAGAGTTCAAAACGCTGAGTTCACTTCGCAGGATTCGATAGAATAATTGGAATCTCAATATTATCTAATAATGATGTTTAATTTAAGAACGAACTAAAATAATACTGAAGTTCGAGTCTTGTCTGGGGCGATAGAGGTTTCCTCTCGCGTGCGTAAAGAGAAGGGTTCCATTGCTTTATGAGCTGGACTTAACCTGGTTGTGTGGGCTCACTACGTCTTCTGGGCTAGGGGCATGTAATCATAATTGCCGTTCTAAGTATATATATGCACACACACTGAAGTGTAAGTCAATCATTTCTTTCACTAAAAATAATTCACATTATTTGGGTTCTAATATTCTGATAAATTTCAATTTCATCAAAAACATCTTGCGAACCTAACACAATCTAAAACCTTCCGATTTGATTCCATTTCTAGTTGTCTCTTCTTAATATCTACCATATTTGCACTTTGAATTTTGAAGTGTGGCCTAAGACCTTTCCAAACAGTGACAGAAACTGACGTGTGACGTAATGTGTTATGTCAACTTTTTTCAAAACTGCATGAAACTGACGGACCCCTACAATTAGTGACTCATTCACTTAAATTTTTGGGCCCACATTTAACAATTTACCTTTAGTTATACACACACAAAAAAGAAAAAGAAAAGAAGCGACTGAGTGTCGGTTATCCGACGAAGAAACCGACGAGCACAACGAACAACTCCGTGCCATCCATGTCAGTTAAGTGACGAAAACTGACGGAGACGTTGGGAGCCCTCTAAGTATCAGCTATTAATTAGTACTCAATGTGCAGTAATCAAAATTCTTGTAGCGCTGAGTTTATTATTTTAAAAAATAAATTAATATAATGATAAGAAAACAACAATAATAATCTTGCCATTAAATATACCTTAATTTTTGTATCTATATAATCAAATTTGACTTAATTTCCGATATGCATGAAGAGAAGACAACGATCAACAAATATCACAAGCAATGCTGTAGTATTTAATTGATATTCGTCAATGGTAGTAGGACCAGGGAGTACGATATATGGTGGTCCAAAGTAGAGTGTTGTTATTGTTGTTTAAGCATTCAATTACATACGATCATATATATCTCAACTTATTTTGTTATATTGTTTTAAATCATAACTAAAAATCATTATAACATACTCAGGGACGGAGCTATGAAATTTCGTACATGGGGTAAAAAAAAAATTCTTCCTTTTTTCTATCATTTTGATGGGCAAAACTCCAAAACTATCACTAATAACCTTAAAAATTTTATTTTTTTCTACAATTCTAGAATTTTAGGGGGGACGACTGCCCCATGCCCCCCTCTAGCTCCGCCCCTAAACATATTGCTTCTCAATAAAAACTCAATTTAACTTCTGATATGAAACTTTAGTTACTTTTTATTAAAGGGTTTTGCTAAACAAATCCCTTAGGGCTCTTGTTAATACAATTATACATGCATATTTTATTTGTACATTTGAATTAAAAATTAGAAGTCAAATGAGAGAGAAAGTTGGTTATCATTTTAGTACAATTATTTAAGTATGTATAAAAGGTTTATCAAGAGCCCTAAGGTCTTTGTTTAGCAAAATCCTTTATTAAATTGGAACCACGGACGAAGATAGGGCGCACACACTGTAGGCACTCATTCCCTCTTAAAATTTTATTTAAGGTAAATATTATTATTATTATTAATAAAATTATTGTTGGTGATTCTTTTTAACATTAGCCGCTTTAAAACTTTTAAGCCATGGGTGTTTTTGATATGGGATGATATTTTCATCAATAAATTTGATAAATCCATTATAACTGTGCAACACCTGTTTATACAGTTCAAGTACGATGCATAGTTGTGGTGGATTTATCAAATTCAATGGTGAAAACATCACCATCCTTTTGATATTTATCCATCAAATAAAAATTATATAAGTAAGTTCGCCCTGTTAAAAATATTTTTTTGATTCCGCTCTGATTAAAACACATCTACAGTTCTATACATATAGAGTCAGGGGCGGAGCTAGGATATTTTGTATAGGGGGCAAATTTTTTTTTTTTTTTTTCCTATCATTTTGAGGGGTAAAACTCCAAAACTATCACTAATTACCTTAAAAATTTTATTTTTTCCCACAATTCTAGATTTTTAGGGGGCGACTGCCCATGCCCCTCTAGCTCCGGCCCTGTATAGAGCCATGGAGTTCAAACAGTTGAAGTTGATGAGAAACGTCTACAAGTAAATAAATTACGTGAGTGGAACGAGAATATTACAAGGGTATATCCCATCTTGGTACATGAAGACAATATTCTACCGAACGCTGCACGTTTACGGTTTCTTTAAAAAAAATAGATATTAATTTATATTGTTGTTAAAATGATATAGTTTATTTATAAATAATTATTGAGTACAAGTATATGTTAACATCAATATAATACTAGGAAATTCACATCTTGCAATTAACAAATACGACAACTCTCAAGTAAATATGTACGGAGTAATACCGTATTGGTCACGTCAGTTAGGAACGAAATATTATTTTAGTTCAACAATTAAAATGTTAAGACATAAGTCATGCATTATCTAATTTTGGTAAATTTGAGATTTTTTGAAACAAAATGGTCTGTAATCAGGTTGCGAAACCACATTGAAATTAGGGGTATGGTTAGGGGTGTTCATTTGGTTAATTCAGTTTAAACCGAACCTAATAGATGAAACCGATCGGTTTTCAGTTTTCAAAAATTGAAACTGAACCGAACCGAACCAAACAATTAAAAAACCAAACCGAACCCAACCTAATTATTATTTGGTTTATTCGGTCTTTACTATTCGGTTATGCTTTCATATATTAATAATATAAACAATCAAACAAAATCAAAAAACTTGATTATAAAACAAAACTTATAAGCACGTTTCTTAAGTTCGTGACAAAAATATAATAATTTGCAAGACAAAACTAAGGTATAGTTAAAAAATTTGTAATAAACGGTAAATAAAATTAATAATGGTATAAGTATGTATGATATTCAGTGATTAACCTAATTAATTTGTACATTATTTGAAAGTATTACCAAAATATAATACTATTCGGTTAATTTGGACTATTCGATTTTTACATTGGTAATCAAAACCAATCCAAAAACCAAAATAAATATTCGGTTTTGAACCAAACCGATCCAAAAAACCAAATTATCCAAACCAAATAGTCCAATCCAAATTCTCCAATTGGACAATTCGGTTTGTCCATATAGTGAACACCCCTAGATATGGTGGTAGGTGTAGCTATCAGTCCAGTCCATTCGGTAAATGAAGAGTAAATATATCTCGTATGGAAAAATTGTGTGCATTCTTTTTTATACCGAGTTATAAGAAATTGAAATATCGATGTCACATTTCACCTTAAATTCTGAATCCGTCACTGTAATCTTAAACTTTTAGGGTGTGTGTGGTTGACGGATTTTAATTAAATTGGAATAAGATTTAATTACATTCTCCTATTTAATTGGCAAAGCAGGACGTAATGGAATTCAATTCTATTTATTTATATGTTTGGTTAATACACCGAATGGAATTTGATTCCATCAAATTCCATAAATTAAAGATATACAATTCCTTAGTATTTTAGAGGTAATCTTATTTAATCAGCTAACGAATGTTGTTCAGTTACATTATATGATATTATTTTACGTTATATAACTCATGTTATATAATTGTACGTTACGTTGTATTTTTGTAATATATTTTAAATTTTAAATTTCATATGTTGAATTTCATATTTTAAACTTATATTTATCTATCACCATTATATAACACATTTTGGATGTTTTTCTAAGAGGGAAACTATCAATATGCCTATAACATTACTAAAAGCATCTATAATGGTCATTTATTAAATGCTTTTCTTAATATAAAAATGTGTAAGAAATGCGTAAAAGATTTTTATAAAAAAGCTTTTTGTCCAATGGTAAAAAGCTTTTAAAAACTTAAGCCCAATTATAATACAATATATATTTGAATGAAAGAGAAGATTGTAACTTAATTCTTCCATACCCATAGCCTCATCTTAAACCTATAGCTTGTACTAATTTAATGTATTAAAATTGAATTTGAGCTTTTAAAAGCTTATTACCATTGGATAGAAAAAATTCTTTTATAAAGACCTCTTACATTATTCTCACACATTTTTGTAAGAAAAACTTTTGAAAAATAACGTATGTGGATGCTCTAATAATATTAAAAAATCTACCTTAAATTACTAACATATCCTTATATGTATTAAAATCTCATTAATATCATAATTATTAAACTTAAAAGCAATAAACATATGACATTTAACTCTAATTAATTAAAACATTTATATATTTATCTACATTTATATATTTATCTTTACTAATATATGATGCATTTCAATGATTTTTTTAATATTGAATTTACTAATTTACCCCTAATATTATTATTAATATTTTAAAAAATTACATGAAATTATTAATTTACCCCTACATATGTGATTACATCTTATATATACTATCGTTATTATGACATTTTAATGTAAACATAATATGGCATAACTTTTTAACCATTTGCGGCCAAATTCCATCTCTAAAGCTTTTAAAATTCAATTCCATCAAGAATAAACTCTTAATAGTGATTTTTATGAAATTGTAAATTTACGCGTTTTTTATTCTTAATTTCATTTGTATACAGTCAATTCCAATATTTGAGAGTTTCAATTTTTTTATCAGATTTTACGATTTCAATATCTCATACATAAGTTTAGTATATAGTTATACTCACGTAAATAATGTATTTTTAGTTAGTCACGGCCCAACCCTCGTATAGAGTTTAATTATGATTTATGTACTGCATATCGAATGAATGTGAAACCTAATTATATCCTGGTGCATCGCGCGGTACTAATATTTGTATGATACATTTTATACTTTGAAATTTATATTTATTATTTACTAAATTATATTTTAACTTTTTATATCTTATATTTTGTATTATATATATTATACCTTATACCTTATGGTTTATATTGTATATAATATCATCGAGTAAATTATATAGATGGTTCTTGTGGTTTATACCGATTTACGAAAACAGTTCATAAACTTCCTTTTTTACTTTTTCAGTCCAATAAGTTTATATTTTGCTCGAAAATGATCCCTCCCCCACCTAAATTGACTAAAATACCCTTTGACCATTTAGTCGTTTTAAGTGGGAGAGAGGACAAAAGGAAGGGAACTTTAGTCATTTTAAGTGGGAGAGAGACCATCTTCGAGTAAAACGTAAACTTATTGAACTGAAAAAGTGAAAAAGAAGTACAGAGACCGTTTTCGTAAATCGGTATAAATCACATAGACCATCTATAGAATTTACTCAAAATAATATTTTTAACCAAACGCGAATGAAATATTTAATTCATTCAAAATCACATTCTTTTTAATTAGATTTAACTTACAATATATTTCAATTACATTAAATTCCAACTATTTGATAAATTTCAATCATTCATTATTTGGAAAAAAATAGGGTCTTAGAATAAATACATTCCCGAATATTAAATTAAAAGAATATATTTGAAAGTTATATAACACAAACAAAAATATGTCTTTTATACATTAAATTATAATATCTTATTATTAAATTTTCCTATATGCAAATATAATCATAATCACAAGATCTATAAGAACTATGCTTCACTTAAAATATCATCGTTAAACAAAATATAAAAATTAAAAAACGATTAAGAAGATAAGGCAGGAATATATCTTTTAATTTACGTTAAAATCAAAATACAAGTAGTAGTGTATGAGAAGTAGTATTTGATTTTGACACGTCACGCCGATCAAAACTTCCAAACCGATAAAAGAAAAAAGTTAAATATAAACTTTTAAAATAAAAATAAGAAATAAGAAATAAAATTATTAATCAATTAATCTTTATTATATTACTATATTATATCATCCCAAACTTTCTCTCCTTGAGTTGCCATTGTCTCACTCAATCTTCAATTTATTAACACCATCAAGTGTGTGTTTGTGTGTGAAAAAAGGGAGAGAAAAAGAGGGGTTCATCCAATTTTTTCATATTTTTTGCTCTAATTCTCTCTCTTTTTTTTCTTCCCCCAAAAATTCAATCCATACAATATACAAATAATTGATTTTTTCCCCAAACACAATTGGATTTAAGGATGTTTGGATTGGAGTGTTGTTGCAGTGATAAAGATAGTGAATTGCATCAAATCTTGGTTGTGGAACCAAAACCCTATTATCTTCCTGCACCTCTGCCCCAATGGCCTCAAGGTACCCCCTTTTTTATTGTTTATTGGGAAAAAGTTTGTTAATTTATGTGTTGTTGGTTGATTCTGGGTGGAATTGTTGATGGGGTTTTGTTGATAATCTATAAAGTTTGTTTCTTTATATGTTAATTTGTGCGATTATTATTTAAACTCTGTTTTTATCTATAGGTTTGACTTTATTAATTGAAGTTAATTTTAGAAAATTGTCATCTAGGTGGTTAATAGATCTTTCTAATTGTGATATGGAATTATGGACGGTGAGAATTGAAGTTGATTAAACGGATTCAGGGGTTTAATTTAGTTTGATCCAATTGAATTGCAATCTTGATAAAATCTTTGATGATCATAGTTGACTTTGACTGTTTTTATCTAGCTTGCGTTTTAATTGCAAATTCAATGTTGGTTTAATTCATTAGCTTAAGATTTATTGCGATAGTTGATATATGTTACAATTTTAATGCTCCTTTCCTAAAATTTGTCGATAAATTTGATTAATTTGTATGAACATTGAAGTTGTTTGACTTTAAAAATCAAACTTGTATACTTTTTCATGGGTAGTGCAACAAGTATTAGGATGGAGAATTCATTATTGTCAGTAAACAGGGTCATCAACTAGTATTGGGGTTGTGGGTAATGGTTGAATATTATGGTCTTGAACTTGGTCATATTTGGCAAAATTTGTAGTCAACAGGAAAGTGAAAAATCTTGGAATAGTCATTGAAGTTTGACTTACAATGGTCAACCAAGTTTGATTAGAAATTTGTTTCAGCAGTATAGAAAGTTACTTGATAAGCTGCATGAAGAAGTGAAACTGTATCAGAATAATAAAGTTTAGAGCTAACAAGATAAAACATTACTCTGAATTTTGAAATTAAAACCTAGAAAGTTTGACTTTTTATTAAGTCAAATTAAACCTCTGTTCAGTCTTCAGTCTTCTTAATGCTTATGATTGTCAACTATGCTTGATTTTGATCTCAAGTTGATAAAAATCTCTGTTGACAATTAGGAAAGAATGTAATAATCTGCATAAAGATATCAAAATCGTATCGAAATAGAAAAGTTTTGAGATTTAACAAATTCACAGACTGCTGCTAATGTTGAATTTAAAGTAACGATTTTGACTCTAGAAATTCAGATATACTCTGTTCAATCTTCTAAATTTGTTATGATGGATTTGCAGGTCAAGGTTTTGCTACAGGAAGAATAAACATTGGAGAATTAGAGGTTGCAATGGTGAAGGATTTTGAATTTATATCGAGTTATACCCCTAAAAAAGCAAAGACGGGGGTGACATTTTATAAACCCGTGTCCATGCCCGAAGGGTTTTTCACCTTTGGTCATTACGGGCAGCTAACGAATCAACAACTTAGGGGATACGTTGTTGTTGCCCGGGATGCCCAAAATACAGAAACTGAGTCTCCTCCTTTGCAGTTACCTATCGGTTATGAACTAATTTGGAACTCTGGAACGGTTTATGTATGGCAACCAATCCCTTCAGTTGGTTATCGAGCTTTGGGATTTGTGGTTACCGATGATGAAGTTGAGCCTGATCTTGAAGAAGTTAGGTGCGTTCGAGACGATCTTACTGAGAATTGTGAAGTTGATGATGTGATTCTTGGCAATACTTCGAACATAAAAATTTGGAACACGAAAGCCTGCAAAACAGGGATGTTTTGTAAAGGTGTTACGGTGGGGACATTTTTTTGTACCACTAGTTCAAATTCTGGTGATGAGTTGGACATTTGTTGCTTGAGAAATATGAACCCGAATCTCGAAGCAATGCCGAATCTGGAGCAAGTAGATGCGTTAATCGAGCACTACGGACCCACAGTTTACTTCCATCCTGATGAGGTTTATTTACCTTCATCGGTGCCGTGGTTTTTTGAGAACGGTGCGCTTCTTTTTAGAAAAGGAAAGTCGAATGGTGTACCGGTTAATTCAAGTGGGTCAAACTTGCCACAAGGCGGGAAAAATGACGGCGAGTTTTGGTTAGATTTACCTGAGGAAGATAATGACGATACTGTCGTTAAACACGGTAATCTTGAAAGTGCGGAACTCTATGTTCATGTTAAACCGGCTTTAGGTGGTACTTTTACCGATATTGCTATGTGGATCTTCTGCCCATTTAACGGGCCTGTTACGTTCACCGTTGAGCTTTTGAACTTGAACATTGAGATGAACAAGGTAGGTGAACACGTTGGCGATTGGGAACATTACACGCTTCGGATAAGCAACTTCGATGGGGAACTTTGGAGTGTGTATTTCTCAGAACATAGTGGTGGCGAGTGGGTAGACGCAAGTAACTTAGAGTTTATCGAGGGAAATAAACCAATCGTTTACTCGTCGAGAAATGGACATGCTAGTTTCCCAAACGCTGGGACGTACATTCAAGGGTCTACAAAGCTCGGGATTGGAGTGAAGAACGATGTCGATAAAAGTGAGAGTTTTATCGACTCAAGCAAAAGGTATAAGATCATAGCGGCCGAGTATCTTGCAGGTGTCGTGGACGAGCCTGACTGGTTACAATATATGCGGGAATGGGGGCCCACGGTGTTGTATGATGGGCGGTCGGAGCTCGAGAAGATCATCAGCCACCTGCCGTTTTTCATTCGGCTTACGGTGGAGACCCTGATTGATCTTTTTCCGGTGGAGTTATACGGTGAGGAAGGGCCAACAGGGCCCAAAGAGAAGGATAATTGGTATGGAGATGAAAGATGCTAAATGTGTATATTTGCATTGATTGTTGTATGTTTTTGTACTACTTTTAATGCATGGAGTTAAAAGCTGTGTGTTATGAATATATGATACTACGATATGATATAGAAATGCAACAATAGTTGATTTTATTAAATGGTGCATTGCTCAAGAATATAACAGATGAGAACGTGTATGTTGGCTTAGTTATCTTAAAAAAATATATACAAACCAGAAAATGTATTCAATATGTAATTTGGTGCTTAAACTTACGATAAAAATGTAAGTATATATCAAAAGAGTAGTAAATGACACAACTATATATATTCAACTTTATCAATCAATTTCCCTATTATAAGGTAAGTACTAAGCCCTCTGCCAACGCTACATCGATGGGGGCGTCGAATTGAGGGACGCAACCGACGCCGTTGACACGGGACGTCGGTGGGCTTCATCGGCAAAGCGATGGAAAACCAATTCTCGTGGGGCCCGCGTCAGTTCAAACGGCTAGTAAAAAAAAAAAGAAATGAATGTATCCGTTTGTGGGGTGGGCTGCAGACAGAAACCAAAAAAAAAAAACCATTTTACTTTCATTCCCCTATCTATATATATATACAACATATACTCATATTTTTAACACATGTCATTCTCATTCTCACTAAATATATATACAATCTTTAACCCATTTCACATACACACTTTTCACCATATTCCACTACCAAAAAATACCATTTTACTTACACAAACTAAACCATATTCCACCACCAAAAAATACCATTTTACTTGCACAAATTAAACCAAATTCTACCACCAAAAAATGATACCCAACCAATCAACCGGCGAAGATATGTGGAACAATTTAATAAACAATCTCATTCCGAACACGACCCATAATCCAACTTCACCGACGGCCACATCTTCCGCTCAATCTAGCAACTCGTCACCAAGTCAACCCCCGGTTTTTCACAATACGCTACACAATTTCAAGGTTACCAAAATTACCAAAACTACCAACACTTCTCACCATATGCTCCATTCCAACAAACTCCACCACCATTCCATCAAACTCCACCACCATTCCAACAAACTCCACCACCATTTGGAGACCCACGATTTTTAACCCAACCATCATCCGCTTTCTCTCCATTTCCACCTACTCCAATAAACTATCCACAATTCGGAAACATCCACACTCCACCCGAGCCCGAGTCACCAAGTCAAGCCGAAGCCGAGCCCGAACCCGTGCCGAACCCGAAGCCGAAAAAAGGAAAAGGAAAAGGAAAAGGAAAAGGAGAACCAAAAAGGGTTCAAGTTAGATGGTCCGACGAAGAGGCGCTAATATTATCCGAACGTTGGATTCACCGTTCCGAGGTTTCAAAGAAAGGGGTTTCACAAAGCTTCGAAGCTTTTTGGGACAAAATTTTAAAGGATTACAATACGGTTGCACCTCAAGAACGTAGTTTGAGCCAACTTCAAGGAAAGTGGAACAAAATTCGTAGCGACATCAAAATTTTCATTGCCATCTACAAACATCTTACCAATCCTCGTCAAAGCGGGGCAAGTGATACCGACATTTTGAAGGGGTGTCACGAAGCCTTTAAGTCTCAACAAAACCGCGCCTTCATATACGAAAAATGTTGGAATGTACTACGACTTTGTCCGAAGTTTATGGAAAATGATGGAGTCATGAGCCGACAACCAAGCCAAGCCGAACTTGAACCGATTAATCTTGGTGACGATATGCCTACTTCCGAGCCTATTTCCGAGCCTCTCACGACTAACATGGAACGGTTGTTCCAAGACGACATTATTCGTCGTCCGCCCGGCCGAGCTAAAGCCAACAAAAGTCAAAAAAGTTCGGGTTCGAGTGATGCCGCTACTTCTTCGCGTAGTTTGAAAGAAAGGAACGGCTAGCCAACATACAAGTCGCGCAAGCACAACAAGAAACATTGGCCACGATCAAGGGAAATTCGGTCAAAAAAACTATATTAAAATCGTGGAAGATGTTGTATAAAAAAATACCGAGCGGCCTTAAAGACAAGGAAAAAAAGATGCTCGAGGAGGTGCGAAAAACCGTTGTCGATAATTATGAAAATGATTATAAAATGGTTTTTGGTCGCGATTCGGTTTCGGGTTCGGTTCAAGTCAACGATTCGGACGAAGATCGAGCGGGTTCGGACGATTCGGAGTAGACGACTAGTTATCTTTTTAATTTTTAAGAAATGTATTTTTTTTAGGAATTGTAACATTTTTTTTTTAATTTTTAGGAATTGTAATGTTTTATTTTTATTTTAATGTAATGTTTTTAGTTTTAATAAAAATGTTTTATTTAAGTTTGTGTTTTAAATAAATAAAGAAATTAGTGTGTGGGTCCCAAAAAAGAGAAGTGATGTTAACTGATGTTTTACTGTTGGCAGGGTAGTGTCAGTTTGTGTCAGTTTTGAAAAAAGCTGATGTGGCGCTGATATGGCACCAACTGATGCGTCAGTTGGTGTTCACGGTTGGGACGGGTCTAAGGGCCCTCAGTAAGAGTAAAGGAGTTATTACGTATATCCTGTGACCTTGATGGGATTTTTGAAATGTTGACTGTATAACTGATATCATTGGTGCCATCAGTTCTTAAACATCAAGTCATCATAACCAGTGCCACATAATCAGTTCTTAAAATCAAGTTATTCAAGCATTCGGTTATTCGTACTTCTTTCAAGACAGATGTTCAGAACCTAGATGCTATTTGTGGTTATCATACTTGATTTCACAATGCAGTAGTAATTGCTAAAATTCTAGATGCATATTCGTGTTCAAAAGTAGTTGCATTTTGCCCACAAACCAAACACATAAAACTATTTCGCTACAACCACCTCAGAAAATCATTAGTTTAATCTTTCATCCAATATCTCAAAAGTGAAACTTTAAATGTCGAACAGACTAGAAACGTGGGGTTTAAGACGAAAAAGCTCTATAACAACCACATACTTGATGTTTAAAGACCGAGGGAATGTAGCATAATTGCATTTTGCGCATGCATTCGATTCTCAGCCTGAGGAAAGACAATTGAATTCGGAGCTTCAATTACTCCATTAGTAACTTCTACGCCTCTTTCCGCTGGTAAACAGTGCATAAAGTAAGCCTGAGGCCCAGCTATCTTCATAAGTTCCTCATCCACCTGCAAAACAACAACAAAATAAAGAAAATTGTTCTTTGTGATGCATCTTTTATTTTATGCATAAAATAAGTGGATTACATAATTAGTACATGGGCCAGAACTGTCAAATCTAGCATCAACATCAGCCATGAGTTGGGATATTTTATGCCTAAAAAAAACACTTTGAGCCAAGAATAGTACCTGGAATCCTTGAAACACTTGACGCCGATATGCAGCTTCTTCCTTTTGGCCCATGCTGGCCCAAACATCTGAATACACAACATCTGCCCCTTTAACAGCTTCTTTCGGGTCATTGGTGATCTCGATTTTTCCTACTCCAGCCCGTTTAGCTTTTTCAACGGTTTCAGGATCAGGTTCAAAACCTTTTGGGCAAGCACATACGAAATGGAAAGGTATTACAGCAGCAAGCAAGAGCCAAGAATGCACAATGTTGTTCCCATCTCCAACATACACAACCTGAGTTTCCATAATCATATCAACGTACATATTAGTTGACCAGATAATCAGAAGGAGAATAGTTTTAATCCATACAGCACCAACTAATTAATGCAGCTATAACTCGGGTAATAAATGCATAATCAGTTTGAGAAACACAACATTAAGCACCAAGGAGGTACCTTGGTTCCCTCAATTTGACCAATGTGTTCGATCATTGTGAGAGCATCGGCCATGATTTGACAGGGATGATTATAGTCTGTCAGGCCATTGATTACAGGTACACTTGCGTAATTAGCTAGATCCAAAAGGTCCTACAATACAAACAAAACGATATTAAGTTGCACAAATAGACCATCAGGTCATTTATCACTTCTAGAGGTGGCAAATTCAACCCACATGTTTGAAAAAGGGTAAATTCAGGCTGTCTATGTTCAATTACAAGTCAAAGGAAAACACATAAAATACAACAAAATAAAAGTAGCTGATAATGAACCACACTTGTAACAGATAAAGAAGTAGTGGCATTCCCAAATGTTGCTTGTGTATATATTTGTAATACATGTAGGGACCTGTGCATGATAACTACCTATTTTAACCCATCACCCAACCCACCCAAGCTGTCAGGTTTTCCACCACTAATCATGTCAAGATAAATTAGCTTGCAAGCTAACCTGGTGAGCAAAAAGTCGAGCCATGATGATATCATTGTAGCGAGATAGAACACGAGCAACATCACGAGTTTCCTCTCGCTTACCCATTTCAATATCCTTGGGACCCAAATATATAGCATGGCCACCGAGTAGATAAAAGCCCGTTTCAAAGGAAACCCGAGTCCTCATGGAAGGCTTGGCAAATATCATACCCATTGTTTTTCCTTTAAATGGAAGATAAGTTCTCTCTCCTGATTTCAGCAAAGCCTTTACCTCTTGCGCTCGGTCCAAAATCTTTAAAATGGTTCCCTTATCAAAATCATTAATGTGCAAAAAGTCCTTGAGCCCTGTCTTCTCTAAAAACAAATCATAGTTAATGACTCATAGAGTGTATCTTACTCGTGTGCTGTGTAGTTGTATTTTAAAATATAAATTATAAACTGTGCGGTAAGGTTCATTCCCTATTAGCCATATATTAGCAGAAAATAAGTACCTTCAACATAAGACAATGCGGACCTGATTTGCAGAGCCTTGGTTGACTTTTTGACCCGCCCATTGATTTTCAGTTTGTCAATCTTGGATCCACGAGCAAAATCTGTAAACCATCCATTTTATGACTTAAACATACAAAACCAAAGGATATATATATTTATATGTAACAGCATAATGTCATAGTTTAAGTAGTGATAAAAAAATAGCCTTATTTATGTTATTCATCAGGTTAAACTATTTATTATAAATGTAGCCAATTTGACTAATACAAGTTGTTTCTTTTCCCAATTATACATTCGCATCAATTGAACCCTTCAGTTTTGATTGTCACGGGAAAAGATGTTATGCAATATGAAGTTATAAACCGACATGTTAGCATAATGGTCAGATGTAATATCAAATTGGCTTAAATGATAACAATTTCTCATTGAATATTTAATCGATTGTCGAAGTGCTCTTACAGTATTATAAACAGTAACATATAAAACACAGTTCTAAACTGACTTTCCCAGATGACAAAAGAAAACAGATAAACCAAATCATTCTACTACTGAAATCAATAAACTACAATCCCAACTGAAATAATAAATGATGAAAAAAATATGACCTTTGCTCAGATTATCGAATTTCATGCACGAAGTAGTGGCCCTGAGCATGTGAATGTGATCATGAGAGCCTTGTAAACCAAGTTTTGCTGGCATCAATGCTGCGTAAGCCATTCTCGAAAACGTCTACCTACATAACAGATTACAATTTAGAGGTGGCAAAACGGGCGAGAGGGGCGGGTTGGGCTGCCGGGTCAAAATGGGTCACAACGGGCTCGAGTTAAAAGGGCAGATTTTGAGAAATTTTCTTCTTTTTTTTCTTTATGTATACTGCATTTTTATCATAATTTCATAAGTCACTGTGCTCTCCTTGCAACAGATATGAAGACAAAAACTACAATATCCTAAGCCTCAACTATATAAAAATTATAACTCACTAAATCGCCACGAGCTACTTCATTTTTCTAAAACCTACTCTGTTTTCTTTATAATACATATACTTAAATACGAAACCACCAATAATAGACATGGTTGAACAAATTGGTTGGTTTATTTACAACTAAACCAAATACAGAAACCCAATTCTCATACTCACAAAGTTGTTTGCTAAAATGCTATTCATAAAAGACAGGATATGATCATTATGTCAAGTTGAACATTAACTACAAAAAGCTAATGATTGCATGTATTCATCTTAGGCTCATTTTTTTAGTTATAATAGTATACACTAAGACCTGCAGCTGAAATTGTATAACTAATTAACTTCAAAAATTGATATCTGATATCATTTAATTGAATAATTTTACCGGAATGAAAAACTGGAACTTACCGGCGTTTGATAGCGATGAAGTGGTACGGTGGTCGCCGATGAATGACACGTGTCTTCAATTTATCGAAAAGATTCTAGGATTTCTAGCTATCTAGGGTTTAGATGAAATGAAATAAAGAGACAAGACAGAGAGTTAAACAATAGACTTGAGTTGTTGGGTTACAGTTTAACATAATTAAAGATTTGGGTTGGAGGTGTAATGTTTTTCGGTTTTTAAAAATTGAAGGGGAATTTTTGTCAAGTTAGGTAAATCTTAGGCACAAATTGTGTAAATTTTTTCTGGTAAACAAGTTAACATAAAACCCAATTTGTAATTGGACCAAGTCCAGTCTAGTACTTGGACAAAGCCCATGATCTAAGAAGGTTTGAAATAGGGAATTGATAACATGCAACATCAAAAAATATACTTACACTATATTATATGAGTATTAAAGCACCTGGTATAAGTATGTTAATGCATAATTGTGGTGTATGCAATAATTTATGTGTTGTATATATCAATGTCCTTTGAAATAATAACATTTTATTTTGAAATAATAACATTTTTATTTGACTAATAAATTACCCACGTAATGCAGTGATAACAAATTAAAAAAATGTAGTAGTTACCGATGATGATGATAACTAAGGGCATGCTTGGTTGGGTGTTTTATGCCTTAAGGAATGAGTAAGGATATGATTGAATGGGCTTGGTAAGATGGAATGCAATCAATCATTGCTTAAAACCAGTTAATGGGCAATTACCCAATAAATTGTGGGGAATGATTTTGATTGCCTACTAATCTAACCCGCCAAAGGTTCCCGCCTCAACTTTTCAGTGTCGTAATTCCTCTAGATTGTCATCGCTTTGTTACCTTTCATCACCTAATTCCTACAAAATTTTATCGATCAAAAACTGGAAAAAAAATTACAATCGTGGAGAACTTTTAAGGTACGTATTCTAAAAAGCTGGAGCAATTGCATGTATTAAGTGTTCATCGATGATTAACAGTGACGTTTTATCATGACTAATTCATAGAAATTATTAAATATCTTTGTATGAATCGATGTCTCGATTGTTTATTTTTGATTTTTTGAATAATAGTATAATTTGTTTTAACAATTGGTTTAATTAAAAAAGTCAAATGTTTGATTTAAAAGAAGAAAGTGAATAAAATAAGGGTAAAATATTATGTAAATAGTTAACATTTTCATATTTATTTAGTCAATTAGTAATTATTAGTAGTAATTGATTTACTGATATCTATGTATTGATTGATTGATGAAATAATTTTTTTTAATAATTATAAGGGCATAATAGATATTTTGTATCTTAAAAAATGATTAGTTTCTAAAGAAGATATGCAAACCCTTTATAAGGGAGTATAAATATTACAGACTTACAGTACTATTTAACGTATCTTCAAGATTCATGCAAAAAATTAAGTAATCATAAGTCATCAATAATGATAAATAGAGGTGTTATAAGTTTAAAATAATGTTGGAAGAAGAATAAGTGATGTGACATGATATATTTTGGCGGAACAAGTATAACGGCGGGAGTAATTACCTTTTTCCACGTAGTGCAACAAATTTGTATTCTAAACTTTTTAGTAAAAATGCAACCAGTGAATTTTTAAAGTGCGGCTAGTATAATTTATAAAGGATCAAAATCACTAATCAGTATCATTTTGAGGTTGAGATTTAAAACATCATTTTAAATATGCAAATTCTAGAGTTCGGTGATCATTTTAGTGAGATAAATATTGAATTAATAGAAAATATGATGACTTTAAGTCAATGTGATTAATTCATTAACTTTGACTCATCAAAGTTAGTAAAGCTTAATGAGATACATCTAACTGATTATAGTGTTAATGATAGAATATCTATAACGGAGTATGTCTCAAGCTGAACTTTGTCATCAGATTATTAGTGGTGACATGTTTGCTAACTTCCATAGTATAGTTGATCTTAAGGGTATCTCCAACGTATGCACTAAACACTACACCAAATTTGGTGTAATAAATAAATCTTTTAGGAATATGCTTGCATCAAATGTGTTTCATCTCTAAGGGCATCTCCAACGTATGCACTAAACACTGTACAAAATTTGGTGTAACAAAGGAATTTTTCAGGAATATACTTGCATCAAATGTGTTTCATCTCCAACGTATGCACTATATTTCTACACTAAAACTACTTTAAGCATTTACACATTGCCCCTTAAACTACTTTTACATTATATTTTACTTGAATTTATTATTTTAATGATCAATTAACCTTCCAAACTATTAACTTAAATGTTAAGTTTATTTATTTACTTTCGCAGAGCTTCAATTACATAAGTTCTTTGCATGAATTAGTATTTAAATTAACATAATTTATTTGAAAATTATATTTGATTGTTTTAATAATCATATTATATAATCTAAAGTTTATAGTACTTCAAAAAATCATGCAAATAAATAAGTTTTTTCAAGTTTTGTACTTATATAATAACAATAATTCAAACATATGGTTTAAAATGAAACATTATAAATTTAGTGCAAAGTTTAGTGTTGCATCAAATTTGATGCAAAATCTTCCAAAATTTGGTGTACACTAAATTTTTCACCAAATTTGATGAGTTAGTTGGAGATGGTTTTTTACACCAAATTTGGTGTAAACTCATATACATTGGAGATGGCCTAACGTATGCACTAAATTTTTGCATTAAAATAACTTTCAACATTTACACATTGACCCCTAAACTATTTTCATATTATACTTTCATTCAATTCATTAATTTTTATGATCAAATAATCTTCCAAACTATTAATACAAATGTAAAATTTATTTATTTACTTTCGTAAAGTTTCAATTACATTTTTTTTTTGCATAAATCAATGTTTTAACTATCATAATTTGTTTGAAAATTATATTTTATTGTTTCAATAATCACAATATCGAATCTAAAGTATACGGAACTTAAAAGATTCATACAAATAAATAAAGGTAATTCAGTTTTGTACTTGGATAATAACAATATTTCAAATATAGGGGCTAAAATGAAACATTATAAATTTGATGCAAAATTTAGTGTTGCACCAAATTTGGTGCAAAATCCTCAAATTTTTAGTGTGCACTAAAATTTACACCAAATTTGATGAGTTGGTTGGAGAAGTATTTTTACACCAAAACACTAAATTTGATGCAATATGTAATACACTGGAGATGGTCTTAGAGCATCTACAATGCATCTATGTGACAAAGTGTAATAGAAATATGCAAATGAGGTGGAAGAGTTGAATAACATTGTAGACATGCCACCTATTAAAACGTTCAAAGTATCGTTCGGGTCTGTAGAAACCCATATTAAAACGCTGAAATCTGACATGGTGAGGCCATCCTCCAAACTTCTTCCTTTTACTCATTTACTTTATTATCAAATCACATATATTATATCATTTTATATATCATACTCCAATGGTATTAAGTAAATTAAGTATACATCTGGAAGTTACTTTCATCACCACCATCTAATATTATTCTTTATATTTATTATAATTCATATTCATATTAGTTATTTACTTTTGAAGTTACGTAAAAGAGATTATATGTGTTTCTTTCCTTAATTTCTTTTACTTCTTCATTTTCTTCAATTATTTTTTTAAATGCTTCATAAGTTCTGAATCACAGTTACTTAAATCTATGTACATTTAAAGAATTTACTACTTAAAATAGTTGAGTATATATTGAAATTGTAGTTTTGTTATTATATATATGGTAGTTGTATGTATTTTAAATGTGTTAAAGTTATTAGTAATACTACGATGATGTGTCAGTGTAATAAATCTGTTAAACTCAGTGCACTGTAGAACTTTTATTAAAAGTGTTTAAACGCTGATGTGGCGATCATTAAACTGGTTTAACATTTATTGCATTGGAGATGCTCTTAGTAGACCTAGAATTGCATGTTTTCTTTCCACGTGGTCGATGAATTTGTACACCTTTTAAGGAAAAGTGAGAATCACATCAAAGTTAGTAGAATTTACATTAAACTTTGAAAAACATTTTAATTAATTAAAATTTCGAAATAAACATATATTTTATAACAGATTAGAATAAAGAGCTAAAATAATAGTACATCAAGAATACAAAGAAAGCAATCGCATTAGCTCAAGTTTGAAGACTAAACCGCCGCCATTGAAAAACAACAAAGTGATGTGTTTTTAGGTGGAAAGAAAAATCCGCAAGGATTCTATGGGATCTCAATCATTAGTCCATTAATAATAATCATTACTTGTAAAATTATTGTATTTTTGTTTATGTTTCTAGATTTGTTACCTTAGAATATGTTTTCTTTAAGTACAAACATTTATCAACAGTTGTGATTATGATATGATATGAAGCTAAGTGATGTGCATCGTGCATACGTAATACGAGTGCAATTTTTTTAGGGACATACAGAGGCAAACTTATTTATTTAAGAAATACTTAAGGTGTTCAGAAATGAAAGTAAATAGGTTATAAGTTCAAGTACACTAAATAACAATGGAGATCATATGATTAAAATACTATTATTTAGAAAACGTGGAGAATGGGATCGAATGCCCCTTGGAAAAAGTTGCAATTAAAGTTTAAGTGCGCATGAGTTATATGTTAGTTGGACATACACTTGCAAGATTTAGTTAGTTAATTAATCAAAACATATAACATGGAATAGCACTATGCATAGAGCACATTATTTTCTTAGTATTTTATTGTTATTGTTATTTTGTTTTATTTTATTTTACATTTGAGATTGTATACAAGTCTATGAATTATATTCATGTTGTATAAATTAGTTTTGTTTCATAATGATGTTACTTCTTTATGTTTATGTTTTTTATTAAAATGGTGTAGAACTAGATAGCAAATGACGTTGGTGAGTATACATGTTGTAGATGACTTTATTTTAGTGTTTCAAGAAAGTAAACCCACATGGTTGATTCTTTCTACTAATTATTTAAGTAGTGTAGTTATCTTATCTATAACGATTATGCTAATCTCAATAGCCAATTAACCATTTAATAACACAAAGGTGATTAACATCCATACTATAAAGTTTAAAGACACAAAGATCATTGTTCGAACATTTTTCCGCTTGACCACTAGACTTATTTAACCACATATTTATTTTTGATATCTTCGCGTTAAGTCAAATATCGGTTTAACTTTAAGTGTTGATTTTGTGATCTTAACTAATTTACCGTAATGTCAAATACGGGGTATTTCATAAGAAACTCTGGGCCCATAACATGAGAAAAGTGAGATAGTCCAGTGAATAAAAATTATAATCCCCGGGCAGCCCGTGGTTCAATTTCCAGAAAGTAATCGTTTTGGGCCCGCTAGCTTTGCTTTTCACTTTCTTTTCGGGCAGAGTTGAGTAGTTGACCATAGGCATGAACAAGATCCGGGTTTTCACCCGACCCGACCTGACTCCGAACCGGGTTTTGGTCAAGAAAGTCAAAAACTGGGTTGGACCCAACCCGAACCGGGTTTTTTCGGGTTTTCAACCGGGTATTTGACCGGGTTTCGGGTTTTTGACCGGGTATTGACCGGGTTTTTGACCGGGTTTCCGACCTAACCCTATTTGAACCCGGGTTCTACCCGATTTCGAAGTTTAAAAACCCGACCCGGGTATGTACCCGCCGGGTATTCAAAAAACCCGAACCGGGTATTCAAAAACCGGTTCCAAATCGGTTCCGGTTCCGGTTTTTAAATCGGGTTCGGTTCCAGGTTCGGGTTTTTTTTTCACCCCTAGTTGACCAACAATCTTATTTTTAGCGCATTCACTCTTGCGTTCCACCTCGGGTTCCTATTTTTCCTTTCTTTCTAATTTTAAAGATTAAAAAAGATTAAGGCCCTGCTCCCGAGTTTTTGAGTGAAAAAAGAGAAGAGAAAAGAGTAAAAAATGATAGAAAAGAAAAGAGGAGAAATAATATTTATGTGTTCCTGAGTTGAAAAGAATTGGAAAGAAGAGAAATGAAATTTATACGGATTTGTGTTCCTGAGTTGAATAGAAATGGAAGGAAGTCACATTTTATAACTTATTTGATCTTCGATCCTTCCATTTCTTCTCACTTTTGGAGAGAAAGTTTGGAGAGAAAAGAAGCTCAAATCCTCCTCCCACTTCTCTTCTCTTCTCTCCGTAAACAAAACTCTGGAACACAATGTGATTCATACTCTTTCAGCTTCTCTTCTTTTCCTCCGAAAAAACAACTCGGGAGCGGGCCCTAAATGGATGATTATGAAATAATTATAGTAATGCAACTGATACAACCTAAAAATTAAGGTCCGAGATCATAGTGGCAGACCTCTTAGAAAGGAATTTTTTTTTAATAATAGAGTGTTTTTTTAGAGAGTTTATAGTTATGATGTTTTCTCGTTGTATGTTATAGAAATAGGTCTCTCGCAATGTGGTAATGCGGAGCATTAATTCATGCCTTCATGGTCCGCAAAATGAAAATGAGAACCATGATGATCCGCAAAATAGAAATGACACCTATGACTTTTACCACTTACCATCTGCCTTGACAATCATCCACTTAACATGGTTCTCATTTCATTTTGCGGACCATGAATTAATGGTCCGCATTACCACATTGCGGGAGACCTATTTCTACAACATACAACGAGAAAATACCATAACTATAAACTCTCTCAAAAAACACCCTATTATTAAAAAAAATTCCTTAGAAAGGGCAGAAATTTCTCTAACTCTTATTTTTTTTTTATCTACAACTCACATCAGCGTAACAATGCATGTTAACAATATAGTATATTACTAATACAAATTCGTCATTAGATACAGGTGGTTCGCTTGCCACTCCTTCCGTCTATAAGCCACATCCCCTCTGAACTACACACAAAAAATTTTTTTTACCGATAACTCTAATGTCATTTGAAATTGATACACAAAGATGAGATCATTAGAGTACAAGAATTATTGAAAAAATGGAAGTACCAATGATATTATGCCATGTGTACAAAGAGAATGTTCACATGTACAAAACCCATTTACCCCCAAACTTAAATATCTCACAAACGACAAATCGAAAACTTATGAAAATTTGTAACACCCCGCAATTTCAACAAAATTATAAACGTTAATTGCACGCATTTTTAGGCTAATTCCCTAACTTAGAGTGAATTCACAACACATTTTAGAGATAAGTCTAGCAAAGCCCAACTAGATAATACGCGTAGTATTACTTATTCATAATTAGTTATAATTATGTACAGAACGATTTAAACAACACGACAAAAATATACGACCGTTGGTGAATAAAATTAATTAATAATACGAAATTTATTAAATAACATTAACATTTATTAAATATTATGTCGATAATATTTACAAGTATTTCGTAACGAATAACATATATTACGTAAAACTGAAACAGAATAAAGTTTAAGATTTTATAAACTCAACTATATTAGTTTTATAGATATCTCAATTATATATATATATATATATATATATATATATATATATATATATAATAGAAATGCGTATTTAAAAACTTATTATCTAAAATATTGTAACATGTAACGATCGGGTAAACAAACATAGATAAAAATACTACAAAAATGGGGACACAAAAACTACACCAAAACCCCCACCCCACTTCCCTTCCTTTCTCATTCTTCCATTCATCTCTCTACCCCCATTCTCTTTCAATTTTCTCTCTAAAACACCACACAAATCACACAAAAACTACATCAAAAAAGCATCAAATCACCTCGCTCATTTAGAGAAAAAGGATCACGGAGTCGAGCTCTACCTTTCTATCTTCTCGGATTTCTCATGCGATAACTTTGTAAGAACCCGACAATCCCACAAACTCTTAAATCTTACTATTTTCTTTGATATCTCATGTTTAAAATACTTAATATACCATGTTTTAGTGTTTTTACCAACTGATTATGTCCAAATCGAAGCTTAAATCTCGTTTTTACAAACTGATCAACAAACAGTTCTAAGTGACGCATCAGGCCCAAAAACAGTGTAGCGTCACTTAAGTGACGCATTAAGTGTCGCATAAAAACGCTCTTTTTGCGTCACTTCGCCAAGTGACGCTACACACCCTCTTTTTCCGACACTTACACCGACACTCTTACCCGACACTTCCATACGTCACTAGCTTAAGTGACGCCTATACTCGAATACTGATTTAGACCCGACACTTGTACCCGTCACTTGTTTAAGTGACGCCCCATATGCGACACTTCCTCAAGTGACGCTAATAATTTAGAACTTACCATTTTATGCGACACTTCCTAAGTGTCGCTACCCTAAGGCAAGTGACGCCTCAAGTGACGCTAAAAACAGAAAGTTTACAACTTTTTCACTAAGTGTTTAGAATGAGATTTTACCACCTGATTTTACTCCGAAATGAAATTTCGAATGCGTTTTTACTATAGCTCGACCCCAGCCAGGGGCTCTGCCCCTTGGACCCCGCCAGGGGTTGCCACCCCTTGGACCCCGCTACCAGGGGCGCTGCCCCCGGACCCCCGTACACAGTTTCATACTTTATGAACCACAATGAAACGAATATAAAAATGTTTTCAGAGATTACTATTACAAACAGTTACCAACGAGTCGTATATATTTTCACAACTACGAAATACAAACGTAAACATTAAACAAATACTTTGGACATAACTTAGTTGTATGAACACTAGCATGGATGGTCGACTTAGACATCCACGTACTTATTAAAATCTCATACGTTTAGGACGTTAGGAGATTCCGGACTATACTTGGGCTTTAGACTTTGCTAGCACTCGTACTCTACTTAACTCAACAGGTGAGTTCACAGCCCCAATTTTAACTGTTTTACCGCTTTCAACTTGGGGTGAGAAACATAGTCAACTGCTTTATTGATTGCCATAACTTCTTTTGCTTACATGATTGTTTATCATACTTGTTTACTCTCACGATTTGAGTACTTTGAATTGTTGAATCCTTACAACGAAACTGGTATTTATGAAACAACATTTTCATACTATAAACATGACAAGACTTGTTTGGTAAACCGGAGAACGACCGGTACTTTCATATAAACGCTGGAGAACGACCAGCAATGGATTTTAGTGCCAGAGAACGACTGGCCAAGTGGACGGGAGAACGACCCGTGCGTCTTTTGACCGGAGAACGACTGGTACTGTGTTTCGCTGGAGAACGACCAACAGTATTTATTGCCAGAGAACGACTGGCCGAGTTGAACGGGAGAACGACCCATGTGTATTTAGACCGGAGAACGACCGGTACTCTTTTGGAAACATTGGAGAACGACCAGCAACTTATTACAAACTGTGTTTTGGGTAAGATCCCACGTAAACAGTATTTTGGGTAACATCCCATGCAAACTGTATTTTGGGCGACATCCCAACCAAACTATATTTGGATAACATTCCACAAAACGTTTACTTAACTATTATGACAATAACTATTTGTGAACGTATTGGTTTTAACAACTGTGCTTACAAACTTGATTCAACTATTGCAAACATAAAACCTGTGAATTCACTCAACCTCGTTGTTGACTTTTACTATATTTTTCAGGGAATTAGCTGCATGTAAGACATCCTACACATATGGAACGTAGGCGACCCCCGAAGGAATAGGATGTCAACTTTTGACAACTGGATTTCTTTTATATAACTAAGTTGTTTAGTCATATTTACGAAATCTACTTTTGTAACTTAATTACTTTTCAACTTATACGATTCGATGAATCGTAAACTTTGTAACTATTACTTTTGGCATCTTAATATATTATGTTCCGTTGCAATCATAAGCTCTGATACGTATGCATGTACTGTGTATTGTGGCACTCCTCATACTTAACTAAATGCTTCCGCTAAACTCAATCAACGAATTTTGGGGGTGTTACAAAATTGCACCATTAGATTCAGCATTTTATCCTCTTCGATTTGCCGTCTCTAAAGGCATACTTTCGATGAGTTTTTTTCTTCATTTTTCGGTGGGTTTCACATTTTATTAACATATGTGTTAAAGTGGCACGTTTAAGGTTTAGGGTTTAGGGTTTAGGGGTTAGGGTTTAGGGTTTGAGGTTTGGGGTTTCTCCCCGAAACCTCAAACCCTAAACCCTAACCCTAACCCCTAAAACCTAAACCTTAAACCGTAAACACTTACAAAACTCTAAACCCTAAATCTTACTAAACCCTAAACCATAAACCCTTACTAAACCCTACTAAACCTTAAACCCTACTAAACCATAAATCATGCTAAACCCTAAACCCTATATCTAAATTAAATGTTCAACCTTATATTAACACATGTGTTAGTAAAATGTGAAACCCATCAAAAAATGGAGAGAAAAAAGTCGTCGAAAGTATGTCTTGAGGGACGGCAAATCGAAGAGGATTAAACGCCGAATCTAATGGTGCAATTTTTACAATTTTTCGATTTTTCGTTTGTGAGATATTTAAGTTTGAGGGTAAATGCGTTTTGTACATGTGGAACATTCTCTTTGTACACATGACACAATTTGATTGGTACTTTTATTCTTTCAATAATTCTTGTACTTCAATAAACTTTTCTCTTAATACGCAAGTAAAGTAATACCCAAGAAATTACATAACAACCAAATTAGTCATTTGATATTTCTAAGTAAATCAAAATTGTATGTAAGCGCATTTCACCCTTTTGAAAATGGTAGTGATATACGGAGTATTAATCATACTTTTTTGATAAATTCATCAAAAATTGTACATTATTTTTGTACTTTCCGAAAACAATCAAACATAATGATTATATAAAGTTAGCTAATGTTTATATATATGTATGTATTGTTTTATCTTTCAGAAGGCCAATAATCATTTTTTTTCACGTGAATATTAAGATTATACATCTTCCCATAGTACTCTATGGTCCCAACTCCCAACACTCATAAGTCTTTCTCGTCCCGATGTAAAAACGAAAAAGAAAAAAAAAATACCATACGAGCTTATTCTTTGCATATTGGGGCGCATTCTATTCCTACCCTCAATTTTACTGCCTCATACCCCTGGGCCAGTTTAGGCCCAGTCCAGTCCAGTCCTTTTTTAATTCGGTCTTTTCTAAGATTGGTTCCAGTACAGTTCAGAACCAGTTCATGTTTAAACTAATCAGGGGTAGGAATTAGAAAAATATGGGATAAGGGATAGAAAGTAAAAAGAAAAATCATGATGTGATTAATTTGATAGGTAGAACGGGGTATGAAATGAAAAAAGAGGGAATAGGGGTATAAATAGTAGGTGTCTTGCTCTCAGCACGAAAATGTACTATATTAGAGTTTTGAAAATGTTTTTTAAATGATTGAAAAATGATGGTTTATACAATTGGGATGTGTACGTATAGTATGCATGTAAACTAGATAAACATTAGCTAATAGCTAGATACGTACAATAACTAACTAATTCTAATAAATCTAAACATTATCTATAAATAATATTGTCTTAAACGATGGTTTTGGGTTGTGTATGTATACATGTAAACTAGATAAATATTAGTAGGCTGAAAATTACGTAACAAATTAATTTTTTTAAGGTATTAATAATAATTTTAAAATTTTACTCCTTCAAAGTCATAAAGAAGCACAATAAAATTTTATTTTAGCCTCTTCAAATACAGTTTGCCAGTTCCTAGCTCGCCCATGAATATTAGCCAAATACAACAACCGACTAATTCTAATAAATCTAATCATCATCTATAGACAAAATCGTCTAATATATACGAACTGAACGTTCAACAAAATTTGCACATACTTTGTTTACCATTAGCAACCTTTCGTAAACTTCGTTTATTTCTTGAGCAAATTTATCAGTAGCGAACGACAAGACTCACGACTGATTATTATTAAATTTACAACTATTTAATTTTAGTAATAACTAGGCTTATTTAATCAAACTGATTATATATATATAACTTGATACATATGCATGTTTGTCTCAAATTGGCCCCTACAATTATGTGTCTTATTGTAGTATTAAATATTAATCACCTTTTTCTTAGTTGCATCCGCTCTTGTACCAATTGAGTACCAACAAAGATCCACCTCACCCAATCAACTCATTATAAACAAGCCACCATGTTATCATTTATTCATTCCTTCTTTCATTTTGCCTAAACTTTGATATCTTCAGCCTCAAGCTAGGAAGTTTTTGATCATGGCGGCGACGATGATAGAAGTGGTGGTCGTTGGACGTCCAAGATGTTCCGGCTGGTCATGTGGGTCCGTATGGAGCGCTAGAATTGCTGCTTCTCGAGAACGTCGTTGGAGAAATCGTTAAGTTCATGTCTATGTTATCACTTAGGCAAGTCTGAAGCTTGGCTCTTACTTAACACTCTTTTTTTTTTCTTTTTTCTTTCTTTGTTTTGAATTTATTTAGTTTGTTGTCATGAAAAAGATTGGAAAGGAAATACAATAATAATTTGGGATTTATCTTTTAATATTTTGTTTATGGGATTGTTATTTAATTATTTATCATCAGTTTATCTTCTGTTTAAGAGCTTGCTATCATTGTTTACTGTTCGTTAGTCATAATTATGCGATCTAAAACCGATAAATCGATTTCTTCTAACGTTATAATTTTTCAACTGAGAAAAGATTATATGTTGATGACTTAGCTTTTGAAGTCTGCCATATATAAATTAAGAGATATATACATGAGGATGCCTTTTTGGAATTAAGAAAGATTAACTATGATATAATGCCATGTAAAAATAGTACCTAGAATTTTTAAAGATGTTTTTATATCAAAATCGACAGGTCATTACTAGGAGACATCAAATGCAGCTGTATACAAACTAAGAAACCAAAAGAATTTATTATTTATCCAATTATTATTATTAAAAATAAAAATATATAAGCCTTCATTATCAGGATTCAGGGTACATCACACGAACAAGGACCACAACTACAAGTACACAAAAATATGTATATGTATATTTAATTAATTTATTTTAAATTATGCAAGTTTTATACTGTAAGATACTCCAGCAGTCCAGCTTTAAGTTATGGATATATTAAGAGCCAATGGCCGTCCCTCCACAACAATGGCTAACTCTTATAATTTTTTAATCTTACAGGAAACCGATATTACTTTTCACCTAACTAAAATAATATCATTTGGATTTATCACAGCATACCCTAATAATTAACCTAACTTTTGAAAACAAATAATGGCGAATCGGAAAAAATAAAAAGTAACTTATTTTATTCTCAGTGGGTAATAAGTTACGAGTAGTATTTAAAATTATTTCAGATTATGAAGGATTATAAATAGGTCACGTTTTCTCACATTGGAATGTTAAATGCATTAAAACTTGTTCTTATCGTAATAGCACGAGACCCAATATTTTATATGTGAGGAGACATATATAAACTTGTTAGACCATCTAGAATGGGAAGTTTAAAAGGAAATTCATGGTGACTTGAATCTTAGATGGAATCGGTAAACCCATTAGAGAGTCACGTCCATTTGGTTTATAGTTAAAGTTCATACCCATGGACAAAGTTTGTATATACACATGGACATAGAATTAAGCAATAAGTAGCAAATAAAATGTAAGTGGGATCTAAGTATGAACTTGTGAAATTTATAAAAGTAGTTAGGTAAATTTATAAAAAGTATAGGTTTATAGAAAGCTAACGTGATAATTTTATGAACATGATAAAATCCATAGTTTTATAGATAATCTTTGAACAAAAAGTTAATAATTATCATCTATCATATCAGTCAAAAAGTTTTTCTACAACCACTCTTGTAGAAGTAGGTAAAAGTAACCTTTGTTTAGTGGGAAATTGACGTTTAAACTATCGACATGATACATTTGTAGTTTTATTACATGAAATGTAATAAGTTTGTACAAACGTTGGTTATTCATACTTATATTTAAAAAAAACCCAACAATGGAGATCAAATAAGTAAAAGTAGAATTAATTCAAGGACAATGTTAGCTGCAGTTAACAACATATAACTTTACATGTTGTTAGTGTTAAAATAATGATTGTTTATTTTTTTTTAGAAAGGTAAAACTAAACTACCTATCCACCGACTTTTATATATTATACGAGTTGAAAAGTTTACAAATTTAGAAATTGACTTGAACCTATAACCATTAGGTTGAAAATTCCCACTTACCACTTAGGCAATATGCCCTTTGGTAAATACTAATATTGAGGAACTGCAAGTGTAAATTTTCATTAAATGATTTCGTCCTAGTAATGCATAATTTTCGTGTAGTAAGTGCACGAGTGTTATCCCGTTAATAACAAATTTAAAATTACAAATACATTATTAGAGTTCCTCCCAAGGAGCAAGAAGGACGGCGTCTTCGAGCAAGAAGTCCTTCAAGCACATCCACCTTGGATGTGTATTCTATTGTTGTTTTTTTTTAAGCAGACAAAATACCACTAAAATAAAAGCCAAGTCAGAAAAATACAACAACAAAAGAAAACACCCTCACAAGCTGTAAAGGAGAACCAGCTCGAGTTCTATAGACAAGCCATAACAAAAACAAAAATACATGAAAATAACGTAGGGAGCAGGGGATAAAACCAAAAAGAAATGACCACTAACAAAGCTGAAAGATCTAAACAGCAGACCGCATGACTAGCAGCAGAACACCAAATCACATGCTTTACTCTTCCATTGACTCCGTTGGAACTACATTGTAACTCTCTAGCAGCAACCTATCCATAAAATTTAACTTGCACTTCTTTAAATAAATCCGGGACCACATCTTGAGACGCCTTGAACACTTTATTACTATTATTTCTATAAATCCAATTCACATACAAGAATGACCAAATCACACTACACAATTGGAACTTCACCGCAAACTCTATTATTTTGGTATAAAATAATTTTTTTAGTAATGTGTGTCCTAAACGAGGTTTTAAGTCATAAGTACATTTTGGTGATTTGGCACAAAGTACTTTCATGTCATCATAGCGGATGGTAGTCACTAATTTGGATGTGAGATACATCTATCGAATTATATAGTTCATAATTTTGATGTATTAGATCTCTTGCAACACACTCATTTTGGGTGGCGTTCAGGCTCGAAAACGCCACAACGCTCGCAATGGGATGCGTCGTGCGAAGGAAAATGGACGAACGAACGCCAAATCTTGAACCCCACTCGATTTTTTTAATTCCTTTTTTCCTATTTCTTTTTTCTTTTTTGTTTTCCTTTTTCCTTTGTTTTTGGTGGTTTTCATAAAGGAAATGAAGAGAAAATAAGGTGTGTTTTTTTAATAGGAGTTGTATAGACGATGGAAAAGAAGAAGCTAAGAGAGATGTGATTTAGGTTAAAGAAGTTGAGCTTTCTTTTTGAAGTGTTGGGTTTTTTAATTGATTTTGAGTCTTTTTCTTAGTCACAATTAACTAGCCTAGCTCATTTGTTAGTTAAAATTTATGTAATTTTTTTATATGTATGAACAACATTAAATTAAGAATGTACTATATTTCCTTAATTAAGCACTTTAAATTTTATTAAGTGTATTTTATATAATTATTGTATTTTAATTAATTAAATAAAATGTATTTGTTATGTTAACTAAGACTACTCTTATCCGTGATTGAATCACTACTTAATCACTTATGTCACATCAGCACCACATCAGCATTTCACTAACTGATTCAAAACTGATTGGTCTCTGCCATCCATCACTAATCACTTCTGAATCACTTTAATTTCATTAGATTATTTAATATAAAACAAAATAAAATAAAACACATTTCATTAAATTAAAATATTTCAATAACTAAAATAAAACATTACATTTCCTAAAAATAAAAAACCAAAACTTAATTTAAAACATTGCTTTTCCTAAAAAAAAATAATGTTACGAAATAAAATATTACTTTTCCTAAAATTAAAAAACAAATCTATTCGGAGCTTGATTCTTCATCTTCGGCTTCGGCGTCGTCTTCGTTCGAACCGACTTCGGTTGACGGAAAGATTGGAGTGTATTGTTGTACAACGTTTGCCCGAGCATTTTTAAGCAACGCCTTATCTTTTTCTGACATTTTTTTGGGTATTTTAGACGTCAAAAAATTTAACGCCTTGAATGCCATCTTTTTCGTCGAATTCTCTTTAATTGTATTGATTGCTTATTGGTATTTTAGAGAGGTATTTTTAATAGTTTCAATTGCATCAAGCTTGGTAGACTTTAAGTCTCCTGAAGATGTAGGTGCGTCCGACGAAGCTGAACTTTTTGAAGCCATTCTACCCGGTGGATGACGTATCGGGTCATCACAGAATAACCTTCGCTCTTTACCCTCAAATTCAAACATGTGGGCAATCTAGAAAACAACCAGAAACTCTAGAGGGTCGCCTTTGGGAGCGTTCGCCGGTAACCATCACGACAACATAAAAAGGAAGGAGTGAGGCTGACTGATCATAGGTGAAATCCAACCCCTTCTCTGCTCCTTTCCTGACCCTTTCTAAGCTCTTGGATCCTGCCCTGCGCCTCTCTAGGCTTCACTATCGCTCATGACTGGTATATGGATCTCTCTATGTAGTGGTCGGCCTTCTAGAAGCTTCGCCAAACTCATAATTACACAATCGATGGAGATTGATCGTGTAGAGAATCAAGTCAAGAAATACCCTGATATCTATAAAGAAGTATATGAAAAAAGTTCTCAGATGAAAGAAGCTTTGAACTTTTTCTTAAGATCCTAACTTCCTTGATAGAGCGATGAGCTTACTTAAATAGAGTGCTATCCACCCCTTTTCCATGAAACCTCCACGAATAAAGAAAACACTTTTCTCTTTTCTAAGATCCACTACTTGCCTTGTCGACGCTAACTTAGTACCTCGCTTCCTTCCTAGTACACCTACTAGACCCATACTCATTACGAATCAAGCAGGAATAGATGGCCTGCCCCTAGCTCTAACTAATATCTCTACTTTGATAGCACAGGAGCTGGGTTGGTTTGGCCATTCTTTTCTATTGAAAAGCTCCGCTATTGGTGCGAGCTGTAAGGAGTCTTGATCTCGAGTCATACCAGTCATCCATAAACTTTGGGTTTGTGGATGGAATCCCCCGAGAAGGGTTTTGGGATATGTTTGGTGTTTCTTCCATCAATCATCATTCAACGTTTGATTCAAAGAACTGTACTTAGCCCTCCCCCGCTCATCCTTCTCGTAGTTCTACTTGTTAATTAAAAAGTGCGGACCGTACTCGAGCTTCGGATCAATGTCCCCAGAAGCAAGGAGTATTACTCGCAAGGTTTGTACCTGATTGTACGTTATCGGCTTCAAGATCGATGGGTTCTTCGGCATCTTCAAACATACGTTTGTTGCCCGTTACACCCGGCTCCGTAAAAAATTTAGGATAATGTTTTAGAATATTGCAACATTGCTCGTAAATAAATTTATGACCATTCTCATTTTGTGCGAAGTACTTTTGGGTGGCGACTAAAACGTCATTGTCGTTTGCACCGCTTTGGGGTTGAATCTCGATGTAGCGTTTGTAGAGGGCGTTGAATTTTTTTACGTCAGGTGCCACTTTTTTGTTCCACTTGCTATTGATTTGTGAATGTTTACGTTTTTCGGCAACGCAAGAATTGTTGTCCCCAATTACTTTTTTCCAAAAACTTTGATCGGTTTAATTTCTTCCGATTACCCCATTTTCGGAGCAATGCACCCACCGTTCGACCAAAATTCGAGCTTCCTCATCGGTCCACCGAACTTGCTTTCTTTTTCCTTTCGCGATCTCGGGTTCAGTTTGTGGTTGCGTTTCGGGTACGGTTTTATCAACTTGAGTTTTTTAGGTATCGTCGTCCGAATCGTTTGGTGGATTGAAGTGTGGGTTGGGAATTTGTTGCCATTGGTTGCCGTAGCATGTGGTTTGTGGTCCGAAATTTTGTTGCTGTGGGATTAGAAAATGTGAAGCGTTTGGGTGTTGTTGATAAAATAGTTGTGAATATGGGTTAGTGGTTAGTGATGCGTAGTTTGAAAATCCGACCGGTTGAGATGTTGATTGAAAACTTGAATGGGCGGAACTAGAACCGTTTGGTGAATCCGTGTTGTGGTTTGTGTATGGAATTGGATTGTTTATCAAATAATTCCACATATCTTGGGCTTGAGTGTAACATCCTCATATTGGGCCTAGGAGAAATATGGTAATTTCTTATTTTAATTTCTTATTTAATTTTGTTTAGAAATATTTGATATTAATTAGATAATTGAAATAAATAGGTCAATTGATTAAATAACTTATTGTGATTAATAAATTATTATTTGCTTTAAATTACTATAGATATCAGTTAAATAAAAGAATTATTCTCGCAAAATGGTTTTTAGGTCCAGACAATAAAATTAGAAGGGGTATTATAATTAACTACCTAATATTGGGTCAGTTTTGTAGAGACTGACCTAACTCTTTCCACACTCACCAACTTGTTCATTTACCTTACACTTTCACCTCCACCTACACTTAGAAAATCAAAGATTGAGGCATTGTGTTCATCATGAAGTTTTGATTTGATTCATCAACTGGTTTTCATCATCAACATCTTGTTACCATCTCCATTGTAAGTTAGTTATGCCCTAATTGTATATAAATGCTTGAATTTGATTGATTTAGGTTAAGAAATGGTGCATGTGTAGAATTTGAAGCTTGATGATGTTGTTTGTTGTTACACTATGTTTGTTGATGATACTTGGAGTCATTTGATAGATAAAAAACGTGTATTGTATCTGATTTAGGTGAAATTGAGTTTTTAGTTCGTGCTGTGTAGTTGCAGGTCTGAACTTCTGCTGTAAAACGTGGGAACACGATCCAGCATTCTTGCCCGGATCGCGTTGCTATGTGCATTTTGGTTACAGTATGATTTGTTCTTTGAAACGCGATCCAGCTCCTTTGTGTCCGGATCGCGTTAGTCAGTGTTAAATTCGACTCGGATTGATTTTGTTCTTGGGAACGCGATCCAGCTTCTCAACCCGGATCGCGTTTGCTAGTGAAAATCGGTAACCATATTAATTTGTACTGTTGAACGCGATCCCACCATGTAACACCCGGTCAAAAATGTCAATTTTCGCGCCCAATTTAAACTTTAAACATTCGTACTCTGTATGCATCTAAAACTAAATATTCAAAATTATATATGTAGATATATATAATGCGAACGATATTTATTTACTCGAAAAACATTTAAACACATTTCGTTTTATTTAAAAATGTGTTTTACTAAACGGAAATAGCGCGAAAACAAGTTATAAAATTTTAACACAAACTTTTTATTTTTATAAAATGTTTCGACTCGAAAATATTTCGAAGGAATATTAATAAACTCCTAGAATCGAACATACTACATTTTTATACGATCGGGTAAACAAACACGGGCTTTTAACACTGCAATTTGGGAGACAGTGTCCTTCCACCTCCTTGTATAAGCCGGCCCCAAACATACCCCATCCCCATTTTCACATCTCCACCTACATCTCTTTCCCTCTCTCTCTCTCTCTCTCTCTCTCTCGGGTTACACCACCGCCGACCACCACCACCGAGACCACCATCATCATTTTCGGGTTCATCATCATAATCAGAGAAAGGGAAGCAAGAAGAAGAACAACATCATCATCTCCATCATCGCCATCTTCATCATCTCGATTCACCATTTCGAGCTCGTTGAGAATCTCTCCCTTTCCTTCGATTTTTCTTGTTAGAAACGTTTAAGACATCATGTATAAGTGTCCTACCGACTGATTATGTCCAAGAAAACCATCGAAAATGCTTTAAAAATCGAAACCCACTTCAAAGCTCGCATCAGTTCGTCCTGCGAACTGAGATCCCAGATCCCAGTTCATCTTGTGAAGCTAACCGAAACCTGCGAGCCGAACTGACCTGCGAACCGACCCGAATTGTGAGTCGACTTTGACTTGTGAGTCGAGATTCTTGCGAATTGACTCTTGACTTGCGAACCGAACCTTATGCCGCGAACTGAACTCGGTTCGCAGCCTACCTTGCCTTGCAAGCCCAATCACTATAACAACATAGTAGAAATAAAAATTTTCCAAGATGACCTGACAGCTCGACCCCAGCCAGGGGCTCTGCCCCTTGGACCCCGCCAGGGGTTGCCACCCCTTGGACCCCGCTACCAGGGGCGCTGCCCCCGGACCCCCGTACACGGTTTCCAAACCCGAACAACAAATGAATATTTACACAACTCGCTTAGACAAACTGATTTATCTCGTACTCATATAACCTCACATGTTTAGGACACTAGGAGGTTACCCATCGGACGACACACGTAACGTAGGATCGCTAACTCCTCAGATGAGTTCATAGCCCCACTCTTTCAACTGTTTTACTTTTGTCGAGGTGAGACACATGCACAACTACTATTTTGAATTATAATGATAAACTTTTATAATTCACACTTATCTGCTTTACGGTATGTAATACTAAATGTGTAATGCTTATGATTACACCCATCATATTGTCGTAGAACAATATCAATACTTAACCTAGGTAGGTTACAATTGTTCTTCACTAGATCTTAAACAATGACTATCATTTTATAACCTGATTAGGTTATCACTACACATTGATCGTATTGTTGCGGGACAACCTTATCGAATGAACTAGAACTGATTAGTTCTACCTACACTGGATGACAGCTAGACTTTTATAGGATTAGTCTTCCTTTTAGGAACTAAGACTGCCAATACACTCTATGAGTATTAGAATGGAAATTGTACTCAAGTGAACATTTCTCCGAGACCTCAATATACTTGCTAGGCTGAGGCTAGGAGTATAAGTTAGTAACACACATTAGTATAGACTTCTTATACTAATATGAAACAACTAGGTGATGATTTATTCATACCTAGGCTTACTGTGCTACACCTTATATCTAAGTATTGTGTATACATATTTAGATACAATAAATTACTTTCATGCGCTGCATGATACTCTGTTACTTGTGTTTGTGAATTGACATATATATATATACACACACACACACACACACACATACTCGTACTCTATCTCGAGCACTTGATGCTACCTACAATCTTCATATGTATATTGGTATACATACACTTATACGAACACAATTACTATAGTCGGGCATGTCGTGGTACTGCCGGCTCTCAATTAACCTAGTCGGACATGTCGTAGTACTATCGGCTCTCAATTACTCAAGTCGGGCATGTCGTAGTACTGCTAACTCTCATACATTGCTTGCGAGCAATCAGGTCGATGCCAGATGGGCACAAAACTATGCCACGATAAAGTGGGCACGAAACGATGCCACGGTTAGAGTGGGCACTATCACGATATCGCGGTAAAGCGATACAATCGATGGATTAGCGAGCTTACACTCGGGGTTCACATAGAATCGATGGATCAACGAGCTTACACTCGGGGTTCACACTCAATCGATGGATCAGCGAGCTTACACTCGGGGTTCACACTCAGTCACGGATGGGCGAGCTTATGCTCGTAATCCGCACTCATTCACGAATCGGCGAGCTTACACTCGAGATTTGCAATAGTTAACGGATCGGTGTGCTTTCACGCGAGGTCGTTAACTCAGTATTTGTTTAAATACTCAATCATAGTTCTGAGGGACTACAATTTCATGTTGCTGGATGCAACACAACGTGCCAGGAGCACACCCACAATTACTACTAAACTAATAATTCTATTACTTGTTATCATATGACGTGGTCGTACACCTATACCTGATAGTACTTAGGCATGTATTACCCCACATTAGTTGATTTACTTATACCTGATAGGTATCAAGGCACGGATTGCCACACCCTCAATATGACATGGTCATACACACACTCGATAATACTTAGGCATGTAATGCCTCACATTGTAGACCCACCCATACCTGATAGGTATCCAGGTATGATATGCCACTACTTCTGTGTACTTAGGTACAAACCATAATTACTTAGGTATTAGATACCTCGATAGCTGTATACACATTGGGGTTACACACTTTAAACAATACAAATCAAAGTCATGGAATTGAACTACTTTTCAAAGCATACAGGTTTATACTTTATGTTTTCAATTAACAATCCTATGAACTCACCAGCTTTATAGTTGGCTCGTTTTAGCATGTGTTCTCAGGTGCCCAACAGTATTAGGATTGCTACAAGATATGCTAGCTCAAGTTGCATGTTTTCAAACAAATGGATTTCTCTGCATAACTTTTGTAATGAAATTATGTATTGAAGTTATTTTGCGAACTCGCAACTTGTATACACTTTTATTATGGAAATGTATAACTATTTTCAAACGTCTCATTTAGAGTCGTTCATTATTTACCTTTGTGCTTGTGATATTTGATTTGGTAACACCTGACCCAACCGCTTCCGCAACCTGAAATTTGGGGGTGTTACACACCACCTCATACCCGGATCGCGTTTGCATGTTTTAAAATGACAAATTTGATAACTTGTGACTTATGTACTTGTGTTATTTAAATAGTATTGAATGTATATTATATGTGATTATTTAACATTATACACTTGAATAGAATACTATGAATCATAATATGAGAAGCTAATTCGAGTTTTGATTGTGTTCTTAGATAAACTGAAGGCTCAATAAAATAAGATATTTGAGTAGAGACGGTGATCGTTAAGGATGAGTGGATCTTGAACTTTCAGTCTAAATTAGTTGTAACAACATGGTTACAACGGGTAAATTTGGTTTATTAATATATATTGATAATGTTTCATATATGTATATTGCCATGATGGTTGTGGATTAAAATGAATGTCAGAGGTCAACATGGATTGGGTTTTGATACTATTACTTTGAACAACATAAGTACTTTGTACATGTGTTGTTTATTGTAACTATATTGTATGTAGTAATAGTACCAAACTATCGGTCTAACCACTGTTTGGCCTTCAGTTGGTTACAAATGTTACTTGGGGGCCACCGCGGCTTGAGGGTACCTCAAGGACCACCGATCCTCTTTGAGTTATTTGTTTACAATGCTTTGCTGTAGACATTTGTTAATCTAAGTTAGGTTGATAGTTTGGATTTATTCACTTAGCTTTGTGCTAATCCCCCTCATCACTTCTTGCAGGTTAATATTTTGATGGTGGGTTGCAAGAGTTCGGGTTAATGGAATGTTTGACAGCTCACTCTGTTATGATAACGATGTTAATGATTTAACATTATGTTTTGAATTAAATAACACTTAACTTAATGTTTGTAATTATTTGGTAGTTTGAATTTAAACCATGTAATCGTGGATTGCCATTTTGGAATTTCATATTATATGTAATCTAAGAAATATTTTTATTAATGCGCTTCTGATATTTAAATAAATAAATAAATAAATATAGTTTTGAAAATTTTAGGGTGTTATATTGAGAATGTGATGAAAAGTTTTTTTATTTTTAGACATTTTGTGTAGTGGGTAAGTGTAGTAGTGTGTAGTTCTTGTTTATAATTTGGGTGTGATAAATGTGTAATTTTTTATGCATAAAATGACTGTGTAGTGTAAGAAAAAAGAGAGAGTTTGATGAAAATAGTTTGGTGAAGTGTGTGTATATATATATATAGTTGTGAATGGGTATAAAGTAAAAATGTTTTAAATATAAATACTAAAAAAATATTTTTTAACCGTTACCATGCAGCAACAGATATTTTTTTTTCAGCGGTCACTTTTTTAAAAAAAGTTTTTTTAGTGGGACCCACGAAACCAAACCGATTTAGAATCGGTTAACCGATTAATGGAAAACCGATTGGCAAACTCATTCAACCAATGGCACCGAAATGCCAATCGGTTTAAACCGATTCACCAACCGATTCTCCCGATGGGAGTGGTCTAAATGAAGACTATATTGGGTCCTATGGAGTAGAAAAGAGGCATATTGGTGTGACCATCTTGTGCTGGAAAATATGTTGTGGTGTTGTGCTGACATGACACCTGAAAAATGGACGTTTCCGTGTTACGACTGCAGGTGGTCTTATGGTTACTGTGATGTCTGCTTCTTTTTTTTTTTACAACAAAATTATTACTCTACTCGTCCGAAAATAAATGTTCACGTCATCATTTATATTTGTTACAAAGTAATTGTCAATTTGCAAAAGATAGCCATTAAAAATTATCAAACTATTTATATTAGCCTGGTTTATTACTTTCAAACATTTAATTCTTAAATAACTTCAAGTTTTCTTGTCTTGATATAAAGAAAAAATTGACATTTACTCAATCTATTTTAATCCTAACACAATAAGTTGGGAGACACTTTTTGTAGGACGAAGACAATATTCAAATTACTATAGAAAATAATTTTCGGTTTTACTATTTAGTAGTCCTTAATTAAGGGAATGACAATGAAAGCAAACTTACGAATGGTGATTTGTATACCATCAATTTTTAACCTTATATCACTAATGTGCATCAGTATATTGTATTGTATAACAATTTAGAGCGTAACTTGTGGTTAGGGGTGTTCGTTTGGATGGATCGGATCAAATCCGATCCATATATATAAATCCATTTGGATTTTGGTTCTTAAAATGTGAATCCAATCCATCCAAACAAATATCAAATCCGAACTAAACCGAACCAAATTACTATTTGGATGGATTGGTTTTAACCATTTGGTTTTTTCGTGGATTGCATGAGTGTATCATTTTGACTCGTGAAAAGGTAATGTCGTGAGCGATATTAATGGTTACCGATTGTCATGTTGCGTTGAGGGTTTATATAAATGTGGAGTTGGTGCTTTATATCCAAACTTAAGATTAAATTGTATTCAATGATATATATTAACAATACTAATCATATAATGAGGTCTCATGTATACAAATTAACTAAACATATATTTAATATTTACTTTGATAGATATACAAGAGTATTACATATGAGAATTACATATACAATTATTACTATTTGGTTTATTTGGATAATCCGGTTCTAATACTAGTAACCAAAACCAATCCAAAAACCAAATTACTAATTTGGTTTTTGCCCGATCCGACCCAAAAAACCAAATTGTCCAATCCGAACGGTCCAATCCAATTAGACCATTTGGATAATCCGGTTATATCCGAATTGTGAACACCCCTACTTGTAGTGTATAATTGAAAGCCGGACGGGTACAACTCCAACTCGATCACCACCCTAAGATTATACTATTGACGACTTGACGTCATCTGTGTTCTCGTGTTTGTTTTAGATAATAATTGAAAAGATTTAAAATAATTTGTGTTCTCAAATTGTTCTTACGGAAAAGGTAAAAAAAAGGCAAGAAAAAAAGAAAAAGAAAGAAAGACTAGAGAAGACTCAATGCAAATATTCTTTTATATTCTTTCTTAAGTAAATTCTATAGATGGTCCATGTGTTTTACATCGATTTATAAAAACGGTCCCTAAACTTCTTTTTTCACCTTTTCAGTTTAATAAGTTTGCATTTTGCTCGAAAATGGTCCCTCATCTACCTAAAATGACTAAAGTACCCTTTGACCGTTTAAATCGTGACTATCCGAAAATGGCAAAAGGAAGGGTACTTTAGTCATTTTAGGTGGAGGAAGGACCTTTTTCGAGTAAAATGTAAACTTATTGGACTGAAAAGGTGAAAAAAGAAGTATAGAGACCGTTTTCATAAATCGGTGTAAACCACAGGGATCATCTATAGAATTTACTCTTCTTTCTTACATTTTTAGGGTTATAGAGAAGGAACACTTAATTTATTTACTCAATAAACCTTCATTTTACTTTCCCTCTTCTTTTCTCTTTTATTTCGTTTTGTTCTTTTGCACTTGGTTTTTAAACTCGAAAAAATAATTGTTAGGAGTATTTGTTCAACATATTTGTATTTTATTTTCGTATTATTATGTTTATTTTAAGCAAAATTGAATATCATAATAATTAAAATCGCCGAGATTACTAAAAACAAGCAACAAGAATTAATAAAAACTCTCTTCTTTACACTACTCATAAATCCATGTAAGTGTGTTTGTGGGGACTTAAGGCCATTAAGAGTTTAAGACAAAACACCTTGTTAGTTATCACCATTATTGAAATACTTTTAATTATACTAAAGTATTTATAGTGGTTAAAGTACATGGAACCAAATGCAAAAGTAACCCCAAGTCAAATAATTTTGTAGTAGTTGTGCTAAATTTGTATTGACCTATGACTCATGATCAATAATGCATAAGTAGTTCAATTTACAAGCTTTCGAAACACGAGAACATCATAATTAACCATAATCTATAATTAGAACAATATAAAATACTGATCACTTTTATTCCTTAAAGTTTGCGCGTACTTAACTAAAGACAATTTGGCTTATGGGTATTAATGATGAATGATCATCACCCCACTTGGGTACGGCCCAAGTGATTTAGTCCGGTCCGCCCCAGCCCTAGGTCCGGATTGCATTCGTGGTCAACCTTCGTTACCCGCGGTGGGAAGTTCGACCCCAAATAAGATTCATGGGGCCGGATACGTTCCGTCCCGGACCAAGAATCTCGACATCATAAATGCTCTGCTTACGGGCACAACGGCAAAACAACAAAACGATCCGTGCCTCACGCACAGAGCTGACATTCTCTGACATAAAAAGACAACCTGTGACCGTTATATCCAGGTAGACAATGTGGCTTGGCCACTAACCTGGTCGGCCCATACAATTGGTCCACGTATACACATGCACAGTGATTGTCGAGTTCCCCCACGACCGAGTACCCACGTCAGCAGTGGATGCAGAGAATTGTCTCTCTCCCCCACGACCAAACCTTCCACGTCGGATTAGGGTTTGGCTATAAATACTAGTGTTTTGCTTACATATCAACACAACACCTCATAAATCTGCAGAGTAATAATCCACCATTGCTCTTAACCAGAATCAAGTCTTCACCACCCTCGATTGACTTAGTCTCGACTTTGGGTTTGAACGTTAATCGGAGCGTGACAGGCTTGGTTCCTCATACACCTTCATCATCTCTGTACCCAAGCGTTTTTACGCTTGAACATTTGGCGCCATCCACGGTTGACTTACCAGAAAACGACCACTTTTTGCTTCTCCGTACGCTGGAAAATCACCTTTCACGATGGTTGTTATTTCTCAAAATGACAACAACGGCGATGGTGCTTCTGTTAATATGCCACCACCGCCACAGAATCCCGATCAGTCACCTCAAACCACCGTCAACCCTAACACCCCGCATGCTTCATCTACGGGGCAGACGGTAACACCGAGGATTGATCCAAGGCAACTTTTTATCCAGAACGATTCGACCTCTGGCGCTGAAAATCCGGCGAACAATCGTCCTCCGCCGGAGAACAGCTCGAACACTTCTTCCGTCCCTAAGTCCATCTCCGCTGCTGAAGCCCAGCGTATGTTGGCACAAATGGGTTTTGTAGTAACCCCTGAATCACGGGCTCCATCCCCACCACGACAAATCGTACCGCCACCGCCGTCTCCGCCACGTCAGGCAGTGCCAACGCCTACCCAGGATCATGGACAGATGGACAGGGCGGCAAGTCGCAAAATGTTAGCCGATTTGATCCTAAGTGCAGCCCCGCCGACTCGTTCTCAGCTCAGTCTGACGAGTGCACAGCGGACACATTGATTGCAAACTTCTATGCCACCTTACAAGGTGAGAAAGTGAGCAAGCCAGTGCCGATTTCCACCACCACTGCTAGGTTCGTGGCAAAAATCGCAGAACATCCGTTGCCAGCAAAGCTCACCATCCCACTCACAATCGACACCTATTCTGGTGACTCCGACCCTGAAGACTTTCTGCATCGCTTTGAGGGCGCTATCAAAACTGAGCATTGGGAGGACGCGGTGGCATGCCACATGTTCCCACAAGTTTTGCAAGGCAACGCGCGCGGATGGTTCGAAAAATTGCCAGCAGGAAGCATTACTAGCTTTCCTGACCTCTGGTTTAAGTTTTTGCAACAGTATCACAATCTGAAACAGCACACTCTAACACATCTTGACGTGTTCGAAATCAAGCAAACAAGCCGAGAGTCGTTAAATGACTTCCTCACGCGCTTCACAACTGAGTGTCAAAAGATAAGTGAGTTTCCACTGAGTCAGTAGATCGCCGGTCTCATCTACGGCATTGATAAGGATCGGTATCCCACTTTGTACTACTGATTAAAAAGGAAACTACCAAAAGTGTATTCCGAGGCCGTCTCCATGGCTCGGGATTACCTGAGATCCGGTGAAGACACTGATTTGCACAAGGCGCCGGCGCGGGAGTCCCACCGCGCCGAGCATGAAAAACCTCACGGCTGGGCCCATGAGGGCGGATCCGGCTCCGGCCGGCGTGACAATAATCGACGCGACTTCCGTCGGGACACACGGCATGACAATCGTCGTGATCATCGTGAAACAGCACGTCGCCAGCCATATGACAAAAATTCACTCTTGTCCTCACTCACCAAGTCTCCAAAAGAAATTTTGCTTACTGAGACGGCGGCGCGTAACGCGTTTAACCCTCCGCCCCCATTGGAGCACCGTGACGTACCCAAGAACGGAAAGTACTGTGACTTCCATGAAGAGTACTGGCACGACACTGACGACTGCAGGCAGTTAAGAAAAGAAATCAAAGCAGCCATCCAGGCTGGCAAGCTTAATCATTTGCTGCCTGGCAAGAAATTTAAGAAAGCTGACGGTGCGAAGACCTATGGCTGGCAACGAAAGGATGACAATCGTGATCCACCAGACGCGGTCATTCACATGATCTAGTCTGCGCGGACCAGCTCAAAACGGAAAGCAGACACATTGCAGGACTGGCAGTTCCCCTCAATCTCATTCCCACCACTTCGGAGCATGGCTCCCCCGGAACCCGTCGTTATCACGGCGCGCATAGGGAACTGCCAAGTATCAAGGGTTTATACTGACACGGGCAGCGCCGTCGAGGTTATGTATGAGCACTGCTTCTTGCAGCTGCCATCACAGGTGCAGAAAAAGTTAAAAGAACCGTTGTCCCCGTTGTCTAGCTATGCAAATGACACCAAGTGGCTAATCGACAGGCTCACCTTGGATGTAACTTTGGGCAACTACCTATACTGCAGAATGGCAGAGCTGGAATTTGTCGTGGTGCGGGCCCCATCACGCTTCAACGTTCTCCTGGGCCGCACCGCTCTCTACCAGTTTGGGGCTATCACCTCTACAGTTCATGGGTTGATGAAATTCCCAACCCCTGCTGGAGTCGCTACTCTACAGACGACGGGTACAGCCATACCTGTTTGCGCCCAAATCTCAAGGCCTACCCCTCGACCCTTCATCATGACAACTGACGAGCTAGTAGCTGTCAATCCCAGATTTCCAGAACAAAAAGTCCGAGTAGGTCTGGCCCTAAGCCCGGTAACACGGTTAAAACTATATGAGATTCTGGCCGGCAACACAGACGTTTTTGCATGGCAAGACTCTGAAATGACTGGAGTACCGCGGTCAATTGCTGAACATAGGTTGAATGTCAACACCAATATCACTCCGGTCAGGCAGAAGAAGAGTGGCATGGCTCCGGACCGGAGTCGATTCATCTGTGAAGAGGTCAGCAAACTTGTTCACGCAGGCATCATGCGTGAAGTCCAGTATCAGACATGGGTAGCAAACCCAGTGCTCGTCAAAAAATCCGATGGCTCATGGCGGATGTGCGTTGATTTTAAAGATATTAACAAGGCGTGCCCCAAGGACAATTACCCGCTCCCCGAGATCGACTGGAAAGTTGAGTCTCTGTCCGGGTTCCGGTTCAAATGTTTTCTGGACGCCTACAAGGGGTACCACCAGATCCTAATGGCTAAAGACGACGAGGAAAAAACCGCATTTCACACGGACCAGGGCATCTTCTGTTACACCAAAATGCCATTCGGTCTCAAAAATGCCGGAGCAACTTATCAGCGCGTCGTGGACGCCGCCTTCAAGTCCCAGATCGGACGCAATCTGGAGGCGTATGTAGATGATATAGTCATTAAAAGCAATGTCGAATTACAGTTGCTCACGGACATCTTAGAAACTTTCGCCTCATTGCGGAAGATAAATATGAAGCTTAATCCGGTTAAATGCTCCTTCGGCATGGAAGAGGGAAAGTTTCTAGGTCACATAATGACCCCAAGGGGAATAAAGGCCAACCCAAAGAAAATACAAGCCATCGCGGACATGGTATCCCCGCGGAACAAAAAAGATGTTCAAAGCCTGAACGGGAAGTTGGCGGCCTTAGCGCGCTTTCTGTCCAAAGCAGCTGAGCGGTCACTTCCGTTCTTTGACACACTCAAAGGCTGCATCAACAAGAAAGATTTCTCCTGGACTCCCGAGGCGGAGCAGGCATTCCAAGACATGAAAGCATTTCTAAGAGAGCTTCCAACGCTCACAGCTCCTATCCCTGGTGAGACACTCACCTTGTACCTAGCAGCGTCAAAAAACGCTGTCAGCTCCGTCCTCATAGCTTTACGCGACAGGACACAAATGCCCGTATACTTTGTTAGTCGTGCACTGCAGCCGGGAGAACTGAACTATTCACCAATCGAGAAGCTGGTCCTAGCGCTAGTCCACTCAGCACGGCGCCTGCGCCGGTATTTTCAAGGCCATCCGGTTACCGTCCTGACGGATCAACCTATCAAGCAAGTACTTTTGAAGCCAGAAATAGCTGGCCGGCTAGCCAAATGGGCCATTGAGCTCGGCGAGCATGAAAACACTTTCTGATCGCGGAGCGCGGTTAAGGGGCAAGTTCTGGCCGATTTCCTTGCCGAACTTCCGGGGGAAGCAGAGGGCAGGTGCACCTCTGACACCCCCGCCCAGGAACAACAAGTTGTCTGGGAACTGTTTACAGATGGGGCTTCAAGCTCTGAAGGTGCCGGTGCCGGCCTCATACTTATTAGTCCTGACGGGGAGGAGCACACATACGCCCTCCGTTTTGGCTTCCCCGCCTCCAACAACGAGGCTAAGTACGAAGCATTACTGTCCGGCATCCGGATCGCCGCCGAAATGGGAATCAAAGACCTCCGGGCATACGTTGACTCACAGCTGGTGGCAATCCAGTTCAACGGTGCCTTCGAGGCAAAGGACACGGCCATGAAGCAATATCTGGCCCTCACCCAGAGCTTATCAAAACAGTTCACATCATTCCAGATCGAGCAGGTTCCTAGGAACAAAAACAAGAAGGCTGACGCCCAGAGCAAACTGGCATCGCTCACATTTGCCCATCTAACCAAGAAAGTTCTGGTGGAGGTCCTGGGGCAGAAGTCAATTGACTCGTCAGGAACGGTGGCCCAAATCGAAGAAGAGGGGGATAATTGGATGACCCCAATCACCGCGTATATTCGGTCCGGAACCCTGCCTCAGGACCCGATCGAAGCAAGAAAAATCCGAATGAAAGCTCCAATGTACTTCATCGAAAAAGGCGAACTCATGAAAAAATCATATCTAGGTCCAAACCTAAGGTGTCTGGGCCCCAAACAAGCTGAAAATGTTATCCGCGAGGTCCACGAGGGTTCATGCGCCCTCCACTCCGGCCACAAAACCGTGGTGGCAAAGATCATGCGCATGGGTTATTACTGGCCTTCCATTTACAGGGATGCTTCCGCGGTCACCAGGAACTGTACCTCCTGCCAAATCCATGCACCCGTTGCACGCTCTCCTAGGCATGACCTGATTCCAATCTCATCAGCATGGCCTTTCTTTAAGTGGGGCATTGACATCGTAGGACCGTTCTCGGCCGGACCCGGCAATGTCAAATTTCTCATTGTCGCCATCGACTACTTCACTAAATGGGTCGAAGCCAAACCGTTGAAAACTATCAGCGGCAAACAGGTTCGGAACTTCGTATGGGATAGCATTGTTTGCCGGTTCGGCATTCCCCACGAGATCATCACGGATAACGGCAAGCAGTTCGCCGAGAACCCTTTCAGAAGCTGGTGTGAAGAACTCAACATCAAACGGACCCTAACCTCGGTTTACCACCCGCAGGCAAATGGTCAAGTTGAAGTTACCAACAGAGATTTAGTAGTCGGTGTCAAGGCCAGGCTTGGGGAAAGCCGCACTGGGTGGGTCGATGAACTCCCCAACGTGCTATGGGCTCACCGCACCACTCCCAAGGAAAGCACCAGAGAGACCCCCTTCAGCCTCGTATACGGCTGTGAGGCGGTCATCCCGGCAGAAATCAGCGTTCCCAGCGCACGAATAATCAACTTCACTGAAGACAGGAGCCTCGAAGCGCACCAGCAAAATGCCCACATGCTAGAAGAACGGAGAGAAATGGCAGCCATCCGCCAAGCCGCAAATAAGCAAAAAATGGCTCGCTATTACAATAAGCGTGTTCGCCATCTTTCTTTCCAAGTCGGGGAACTGGTTTGGCGTAACAACGAGGCCAGCAAGTCCGAAAATACAGGCAAGCTTGGGCAACGCTGGAAAGGCCCATACCGGGTTGCGGAAGCAAACACAAATGGCTCCTATGTCTTAGCCACTCTGGATGGCAAGTCTGTGCCTCGTACTTGGCACGCGACCAACTTAAAGAAATGTTATATGTAATCAAACTTTGTAATGGGCCGGATTGATCCCCCTGCCTTCGTAGCACCTATCATTATTAATGAAAAGTTTTGGTTGCATATTATTCTTCTGTGTTGCATACTTGTTAGTTCCACACATTCAACAGTGCAAAAAAAAAAAAAAAAAAAACCCGCCTCTAAGCGACGTCGTTGTGGGCTCGGCATATGACGGCAGAAGTCAGCTAAGCCTGGAGCCACAACGAGCCTGCCCCCATAAGGGAATGCCTTCTAGCTTCCTGAAGGTAGCGGTCCCCCCGTGCCACAATTAATTGCCGGGGTGAGATCGGACTAATTGGTCGAGCCGCGGTAAAACCGCCGCCACACACCAACCCATAAAGTAGTCTAGAAATCTACTAAGTCATGACAACAAATGCTAAACGTACGTACATAAAAATTAGCGTGAATACGTGCAATCAAGATAAGAACGTTGCATTTATATATACAAAACAAATTTACAAAGTAATAAGGGATGCAAGCCTTACAAATCAACCAATCTACCTACGGCTGCATCCCCAAAATCTCGTCCACAGACAACACCTCACTACCTATTCTTTCTATGAAGGGAACGGTGAGTGTCTGCAACGCCCGGCTCGCCCGCTGCGCCCGCTCGACGCAGTCCGGGTTGACCTTGGATGCGATTGCATCCGGAAGTGGAGTCGGAAGGTCTGGAACGTGCTCCGATATAAGATTGATCGTTTGCAGCACCTCCACCTCCTGGACAGCGGTCAACAGTTCCTTAAACGGATCTGACACGCTATCCGATGCAATTGCCCGCTTCACCAGGTCGGGAATGCCCTTCTGAAGACGCTCCAAATCATCTGCCAGCTCTTTGCTCTTAATCGTGGCATCATTGAAGTCTTTGATGTGCAGCTGGCACGCCGTCTCCAGCTCGGACACCTCCTTCCTGGCAGCGGCCAGATCCGTCGTCAGGTCATCGAACCTGTACAAAACAACAGTTAGCAACTAAACGCATAAAGTTAGCAAATTAAAAGCGGTCATCAACATACCTGCTCTTCAGCTGCTCAAACTCCGCAGCGAGCGTCGCCTTCTCCGCCGCCGCAGCCTTAGCCTGCTCATGCACCGGCGCAAGAGCAGCAGCAACAGCCTCCCTTTGCTGCCTCTCAGCCAAAAGATCTGCCTCAGCCTTCGCCCTGGTTTCATTGGCAATCTGCAGGTGCCCCTCGAGCTGCGCAGCCCGAGCCTTGAGGTCGGCAATCTCTCCCTCTTGGCGGATGACCACAGCATGGCTTTGGCGTACCTGGTTATTAAGCCTCTCGGTACGCTCCTGCTCGTCGCATTGCAACGCAAAGTCCCAAAAGGACATCAGCAGGCGCGCCCTCGAGGCGTCATTAGCAGACAGCCTCGCCAGCTTTTCTTTGACGGCAGGCGGGATGGCGTGCTCAGCAAAGTCCCGCAGCGACCGCCCGTCCACGGCCAAATTATCAATCTTTATATCCCAGGCCGGGACGAACACGGGAGCGGTGGAGGTGGATGCCCCAGCAACGGGGACTTTCAAAAAACGTTCCGGCAGCATGGACCTGAGAATAGCCATTCGGTCAGCCCTGTTTCAACACTTGGTCAAAAAAAAAATCACATATAGATACATATATGTATGCTTGCTAACACGCAAAGCGACGACGTCCTAAGACTCACCTCATGCTGTCAGTGCGAGAGGGTGAGGGCACGCTAGGAGGACTCGGAGGATGGGCACGGATGGGTGACGGCCGCAACGGGCTATCATCCAGAGTCATTGGTTCCTCAGCGTGAGAACCCACCGTACCAGCGGCGGTGGGGGGCGGTGGAGCACCGCTACGGCGCACCAACCGTTCGTCGGCCGGCTCCTCTTCCTCCTCCTCCTCGTCCCGAAGAACAAGTTCACTGCTGACGTACCCCGTCCCAGCCACGTGCGGGTCCGTCGCATCTGAAACACACAAAAAGAAAAGTTTTTTCAGAAAAACAAAAAGGACACTACCAATCGCTCATATGAAATAGAGCAGGATACCGACCATCCATAGGTATAATGTAGTGCCCACCTGTGCTGGGCACGGACATGAAATGTTGCAGGTTGGCCTCGGCGACCTCCCCAGCAGTTTTCTTCTTTTTGGGGGCCGGCCCTGCCGCCTTCTTGATTTGCACCACCCCCTTACGTTTAGGGATGGCGCGGGCCCCGGACGCTTCCACCTCGGCGCCTGCTGTAAGAGGGCGAGCAACGGGAACTCTCCTCCCTGTAGGTGCCGGCTGCGCTACGGTCACCGTGGCCCCGGTGACCTTGGCAGCGCTGCTGGAGTCATCCTCCACAGCCCTCCGGATATATTTGAGACCGACCAAGCTGGGAGCCTTCAGCACGGATTTCAAATCCATATCTGCAAAAAAGAAAACACAAACACGAGTTAAACTATGAAGGTCGCACAGTGACATCAACGTAAAGACAAACCACCCCCGTCCATACCATGGCCGTTCTCCCGAATGACGGGAACCTGACCCTCAAAAGCCTAGAATGAGCTGATGCAGCCGATCACGAGCACGTAAGAATGGTACTCTCGCATCTCCAGCTTCGCGTCACGGCAGGCATCCAGCAGCCCCTCCTGTGCGTCCGTCAGCTTGGGCGTAAGGCTGACGTTGCATGGACGTTCGTATTGCCACATGAGCGTCTCCACAGAATCATTGGGGATGACCGCTTGGTCAATGAAGAAAAATATATCCCTCCAGCCGTGCAGGGATGACTCCTGACACCCAACGAAGTCATTCTTCTTCGCAAAGGTGTACCACCCCTTGCCGCTGGGCGTCAGCTTAAAGCACGCCTGAAATACCTTCACAAGCGGCGTTCTGGCCCAACGACCGGAACCACATCTCAAAAATGGTGACCTTCTGCACGGCGAAGGGATGAAGATGGCTAAACCCAACTTTATAATGTTTACAGAAATCCAAATAAAACGGTGTTGGGGGCATGCGGAGATTCCCCTTCTCCATCGTCTTCCAGTATACCGCCACCTTACCCTCCGGTGGCGCGTCGACGCGTTGCACAGAGGTAGGTGCCACTGGATTAAAGCGCTCCAGACACTTAAAACGCCTTAATATAACCGGAATCATTTCCGGCGTCACAGAGCTCGCCTCAAGCGACACATTCGCGGCCCCGCCGCTCATGCTGGCGCCACCGCCGCCAGCCACGGTCTCCCTCACCACAACCTCGCCCTCAATCGCAGCCATGGTATGGTGGTATGTATATATGAGAAAGAAGAAAAAGGGATGAAGGTATGAATGATAGACCTGGGTTTATATGAATGTAGTCGGAAACTGGGTTGAATGCCGGAACAATGGACGGAATGTTTGAATGACAACTGGTATCCTCTCAAAGATTTTTTACTAAGCGTAAAAAATGAAATAAACCCAACCATTTGCTATTTATAGGCAATTTTACGTGGGTCGGATCTCGTGGGCATCAGTGGTACCCGTACACGTGTCGCAAGATGTCACGTTCCAAGAAATTACCACGTATCGAACCAGTTTTACTGCTACACGTGTCGCCAGATCTCACGATCTGATAAATGAACAGTGAGAGCGAAGCGACGTGCATTTATTGCGCGCCGTAAGTGCCCCAAAAGCATCATCACAGCGCCAAGACGTCCCATCGTATGCCAGATGGAAAGTTCGAAGGGACGGGCATTTATTACGCGCCGCTAATATGTTGAAGGCATCATTATGCTGTCACATCTTTACTCTAAGTCCGTCATCATATCCTCGGAATGGAATATCATAACGGACTGGGGGGACTTAATGATGAATGATCATCACCCCACTTGGGTACGGCCCAAGTGATTTAGTCCGGTCCGCCCCAGCCCCAGGCCCGGATTGCATCCGTGGTCAACCTTCGTTACCCGCGGTGGGGAGTTCGACCCCAAATAAGATTCATGGGGCCGGATACGTTCCGTCCCGGACCAAGAATCTCGTCATCATAAATGCTTTGCTTACGGGCACAACGACAAAACAAAAAAACGATCCGTGCCTCACGCACATAGCTGACATTCTCTGACATAAAAGGACAACCTGTGACCGTTATATCCAGGTAGCAATGTGGCTTGGCCACTAACCTGGTCGGCCCATACGATTGGTCCACGTATACACATGCACAGTGATTGTTGAGCTCCCCCACGACCGAGTACCCACGTCAGCAGTGGATGCGGAGAATTGTCTCTCTCCCCCACGACCAAACCTTCCACGTCGGATTAGGGTTTGGCTATAAATACTAGTGTGTTGCTTACATTTCAACACAACACCTCATAAATCTGCAGAGTAATAATCCACCATTGCTCTTAACCAGAATCAAGTCTTCACCACCCTCGATTGACTTAGTCTCGACTCTGGGTTTGCACGTTAATCGGAGCGTGACAGGCTTGGTTCCTCATACACCTTCATCATCTCTGTACCCAAGCGTTTTTACGCTTGAACAGGTATGAAAGTGACTCATCAGTAAAGAGATTATGAGTTCGAGTTTCTCTTCATTGAAACAATGTGCATATAACTTGCGTAGTTGTGTACTTGTATGCAATATGTGAGATATATTGTAGATCTTTCGAAGATTAAACTTTTTATTTATTGATTGAGAAATTAATTTTTTTGCCCATTTTTCGAAATATATATTTCGTTTTGCCCTTTCAAAAAAAAAAATGGACGATATACCTTACCCGGGCGCAAGGTTGCCACTTGCGACCCGGATTTTCCACTTGCGACTCATTCGATGACCGAGTAAAAGACAAGTCGTAGCCGAGCATTCACTCGGAGGTAAGTTGCAAGGATGCCATTTGCGACCGACGCCTTGCCACTTGCACCCGGCCACCATTCCCTCGCGTTTTGAAACATGTCGGCCCCATTCACTTTCCTCTCCCGGTAAAAAGCACTCACCCACACCTTTGCGAGTGTCAACCTTGGGCGGGCGCAAATTGCAATGCCTCGGTCGCAAGTCTCAACCTTGCCACTTACCTCCGAGTGAATGCTCGGCTACGGCTTGTCTTTTACTCGGTCATTGAATGGGTCGCAAGTGGCAAATCCGGGTCGCAAGTGGCAACCTTGCGACTTGCGCCCGGGTAAGGTATATCGTCCATTTTTTTGAAGGGACAAAACGAAAAATATATTTCGAAGAATGGGCAAAAAAATTAATTTCCCTTATTGATTTAGCAAGGGGTTTTACGTATAAAACCTTCTCCTCATGAGTTGTAAGTAGTTGTGATCACGCTTTTAATCCATTGTGGAGGTCTTTGTTAAATTCGAACATATTTGACTAAACTAAGCATTAATGGGTCAACACCTTACCTTGTTCGACTAATCCATTCTAAACTGTTTTTTATTGTTAAAATCGATTAGCTATTTTATTAGTTTATTAAGCTACCTTACCAATTTGATGATTTTGTCATGTTGTTGGACTTGTTGAGTGTGAGTTTGTGATTATAAACTATTGCTGAGTGTGAGTCCAATTGAGTTAATTAACAAAGGTTTGATTAAGCATCCACACCACAATCTTTTTCCAGTTGACGCCACATATGTTCCATTACTTATATTTAATATTTGAAATATACCAACAAAACAACAATTAAAGACGAGTTTGATGACCCATTTGCAATTAAACAAAACCATTTTGACACTTTTGTGCATAAAATAAAGTCAACATTTTAGTCAACGTATCATATGGTATCTAGCCCTACGTTTATGAAACTAAACTTTAAGTACTTGTATTCTTTATTCAGCCTCTTAGAAAGTTTTGATTAAGTTACTATTTTTAGTAATAGTTTTTAATTTAAACCTGTACTCTTTATATTAATTAATCTCTAACAAAAAAATAAGAAAAAGGCGTGATAAATCTATCCATATTTACCCATTCACTCATTAGCCAACATGAGATTTTTTGTTACAAGTTTAAGGACAACATAAAAGTAAGTAATGAATGACTGCGACTCTGCGAGAGTATTTTACGATTTTAGCAAGGCCCAAAATAATATTCGGCAATTTGGAGATTAATGCTAACTACTTGGCCCATTACGCAAATTGGGTGGAAAGTTTGCTAATGTAACTAGGGGTGGAAAAAAAACCGAATCCGGAATCGAACCCGATTTAAAAATCGGAACTGGAATCGATTTGGAACTGGTTTTTGAATACCCGGTTCGGGTTTTTGGACAACCCGGCGGGTTGGTACCCGGGTTGGGTATTTAAATTCTGAAACCGGGTTGGAACTGGGTTGGGTCAAAAACCCGATCAAAAACCCGAAAACCGATCAAAAAACCCGGTTGAAAACCCGAAAAAATCCGGTTCGGGTTGGGAAAAATCGGTTTTGACTTTTTTGACTAAAAACCGGGTTGGGTTCGGGTTTGAGTCGGGTTGGGCCCAACCCGGTTTTTGTGCACCTCTAGATGTAACTTCTAGCGCTATAAAAGGTGTTGGTTATTTAGAACAAGAGTAACTTAGACAATGGACGTTCGAGACATGTAATACATGAAGGACGAATATGACATCAACGTCACGTATCAGAAGACTTTTTAACTCCCTGTCAAGAGATGTTGGATACAACATCCCACCATTTATAGTTTTACACACGCCATAAGAAAAGAAAGAAAGAAAAGCATGCAACTCCACTTTCACTCCAAAACGGAGTGCTCTAAATGGGATGATAGCGTGGACGCGTATAACGGTTAAGTGTCTATCGAGACAGTATAATCTGGATTCTTGAACGGTCCAAAACAATTTAAATGCACGTAACTAATATATTATCTAATATTTCTTCCATTTTCGTTAAAGAATGCTAGATATGCCTAATTTACAATTCTAAAACTAAACGCATGTTTAAAGAGATGTTTCAAAAACGTGTAAGTATGATTGGTGAATAATAGAATATATCCCTAACTACTTATAAAGTATGTCATGTGTTGATTCTTATAAGTCTTAAAAAAATCAAAATGCCCAAACTACCCTTCATTAATAACAAATAACTAACAACATTAATTTTTTCAAGGATACAAATAACTAACAAAAATGCTTTCCAAGAATAAAAAAATAAACAAATCACAATTAACATAATTGTCTATACAAATTATTCCACTTTATTTGCATGCAATTTAATTTACTGCAAGTCTTCAACACAATTTACAGCAAGTCTTTAGAATACTACATTTTCATCTATTCTAAATTACCCTCCATTAATAACAAATAGTGTATCAGTTATGACGACAACAATATGTTATTGAATTACATTGTATATCTTTTATCGGTTTGACATGATGATTACTATTATCGCCGTCATAAAATAACATCATATTATAAATGCAGTATCGCCGCATTGTGCGGGTACCATACTAGTAACTACTTATAAAGCATATTGTTATTCTATTTTTGGAAAATTTTAAGAAGTAAGACTCAACAATTCTTTTTATAATTTGTGTAATTTTCATTTTACAATATAAACTATATAAAATTTACATTTTTTCAATTTATAGCTACTGTATCTCGAATCTTTAACTTTACGTATAAGCAAACTACCACTATCAACCAATTATCACGGGTAATCATGTAACTATCTTAAAACACTATTTACAATAAAATAGTATATTCTGCTGCATTGCGCGGGTATTATGCTAGTGTAAAATGAATTATAAATCGAATCAATGTGTCAATCGTGTTGATTATGTTTATGTTTTTACTTTTTAGACCTATTTATTGGGATGTAAAATGATAATTATAGGCCATAATAAAGCAAAGCATACCATAATTAAGTTACTTCCGTATTTATAATTCAAAGTATCCATTAATAAACACTCTTACTATAGTTAAATAAGGAAAGTCAATATCTTAAGGAAAAATCATACATTATATTTATTCAACGTAGTTTAAAATGCTAAATATAAAAACCTTAACTATAATCTTAAGGGTTATGATTAACATTATATAGTAGTCACTAACACTTTTTTTTTCTATCTATATTTAACATTATATTTAATATGTAGAGAAACGTTTATTGCAGTACATCATTTTTTAAAGAGGATGGAGGATGGATTATAGTCGTTCGATCATCAAGATCAATGGTCTATATTATTTCCAGCATTTGATTTAAAATTCTTGCATTGTATTATGTTTTTGGGTGGAGGGGCAATGCTGTAATTTTACACACACACAAAACAATCCAGATGCACACAATTTTCATTATGTTTCTCTCTGCTTGCTCGTTCCCTTCTCTCCCGCATAAACCCTAATCCACACTTATTCCTATTCTAGGTTTAATCTTATGATTTATCAAATATAAATTTGACATCTGTAATCTTCTCAACCTCGCGGTTATTTTGATCCGTGAAATTGTGTTTTTAGTCAACTTTTTGCCCTAAATCGATTTTTACCCTAGTTTGCTATACTTCATCTGATTCGAAGGTGTAAATCATGGATATTAAGGGTGAGAGATCTTTGCAACATGCTGCTAGGTCAGCTATTCCAGCGACTCCATTGCAATCGATTCCTCTTGGTAAGATGATCCTTAATTTGCAGCTATGAATTATTTTGGTTAGTCATTGATTATGAAAGCCTATTTAGTTGATTTTTGCTTAAATGTCAGTATGTTAATGGATTGTATGTCTTTCACATGATCTTAAGTTATTATTGTTGTATCTATATGTATATGATATTTGTTACTATCAGGCAATTGTAGCCTAATGAAAGTTCATTTTTATTGTGTTCCATTTGTTATGCACATCAGGTGTTTGATTATATGTCTAGCCGAATTTTGTAGCATGCTATTAATTAAATGGATGATAAAAAGAGTTCATGAATTCATCTAAATGTTATATTTGAGTTTTTCTGATATTTGTATATGACTAGGCATAGTTTAGTGTTAGACTGTGAGAGTAGGATGCAGATTAGCGATTAGTTTGTTTTAGTTTTGACCGTGTTATGAAATTAGAGACACTTATTTACTTGCATTATTATTTTCATTAGTTACATTGCATTACTTTTCATTTGATTAAACTTTAACTTGCAATTATTTGTAAATTATGATATAGGTAGTCTGTTGATTTTTGTTGAGCCTACTGATGCAAGTGTAAAAACCTATTTATACTTTTTAAATTTTTTTTCTTTTGTATCACATGTGTTTTTATGAGATTATTAATTTTTTTGATGTACTCGATAAGTTATTTTTATTAGATGAGTTTGTTTCGTGAGCACTTGAAGACATATTCACATCCAACTTATCATCATTTGGTGAAGATAGGAAAAGTAACAATGATGAGTGTCAAGTGGAAGACTAAACACAATAGTGACGATTGTGAAATTTTTACTATGCTTCACATGGAGAGTTACATGGGTCAGACAAGTGGTAAATGGGATTGTGAATTAGCTGATGAAGGTTCTCTTCAAGACATTCAACTCCTTCGACTAAGGATTAAGTATGCTGCGAAGATGTTGTTGCATGATGCCAATATGCACTTTAAAAAGGTTCATGATCTTGCAGAAAAGTTTGACAAACTGTATGATAAGGATGATGTTAGGAAGGTAATAAAGCATGGTATCAAGATCCGTTATGATGATAATGGAAAAGATCAAGTTTGAGAAGTTGTAGCATATGAGTTTTGGGGTTACTTTTTTGTTGGTCTATGTTGATAACTTTGTCTTTTTTTTTTTGTAACTAGTACTTCATGATGTTTGTCTATGAGATTGTGATGTGCCGTATTTTTAGAACAACAGATGAAGTGTTTTGAGCTATCAATGAATATTCATGGTCTATTTGCTCTTTGTGTTTATATAACTTCTAACTTTTATGGTTGTTTTTTCACAATTATTATAGAATTTAACACAACACGTGTTATGTGAACACAACACACGTGTTATGTGTTCACAAAATTAACAACCGTATTTGTGGTGACTATATCTTTACAGTGGTTTAACCCATTTTATGTAGTCACATTAAAATGTAGAATCAACACATGTGTCATACTGATTTAACACATGTGTTACGGAGAAATACCAAGTGTTTGTAATATATTGTGTGTGTTCTAAACAAACAACACATGTGTTATGATAAATTAACTCATGTGACAAGAAAACGCAACACAACACATGTGTTACATGAACACAACACACGTGTTACATGTTCACAAAATTAATAACTGCATTTGTGGTGACAAAATTAACAACTGTATTTGTGGTGACTATATCTTTACAGTGGTTTAACTCATTTTATGTAGTCACACTAAAATGTAGAATTAACACATGTGTGATACTGATTTAACACATGTGTTACTGACTTAAACACACGTGTTACAGAGAAATACCACATGTGTTTATAATATATCGTGTGTGTGTTAAACAAACAACACACGTGTTATGATAAATTAACTCATGTGACAAGAAAACGCAACACAACACATATGTTACATGAACACAACACATGTGTTACATGTTCATAAAATTAACAACTGCATTTGTGGTGACAAAATTAAAAACTGTATTTGTTGTGACAAAATTAAAAACTATATTTGTGGTGACTATATCTTTACAGTGGTTTCACCCATTTTATGTAGTCACATTAAAATGTAGAATTAACACATGTGTTATGGAGATTTAACACATGTGTTACAGAGATATACCACATTTGTTTGTAATATATCGCGTGGTGCTAAAAAACACATGTGTTATGATGAATTAACTCATGTAACAAGAAAACGCAATACAACACGTGTTACATGAACACGACACATGTGTTACATGTTCACAAAATTAACAACTGCATTTGTGGTGACTATATCTTTACAGTGGTTTAACCCATTTTATATAGTAATCTAAAATGTAGAATTAACACATGTGTTACTGACTTAAACACATGTGTTACAGAGAACTACCATATGTGTTTGAAATATATCATGTTGTGCTAAACAAACAACACGTGTGTTATGATGAATTAACTCATGTGACAAGAAAACACAACACATATGTTACATGATCATAACACATGTGTTACAAGTTCACAAAAGTAACAACTGCATATGTGGTGACTATATCTTTATAGTGGTTTAACCTATTGAATTAACACATGTGTTATGGAGAATTAACACATGCGCTACTGACTTAAACACATGTGTTACAGAGAACAACCACACGTGTTTGTAATATATCATGTTGTGCTAAACAAACAACATATGTGTTATGATAAATTGTGACACCTCTCAAAATTAGGTATTTATTTAGCCTAATCTGTGTGTTTATATTACGATTAATTTCCTGCAGTTAGCCTAATTATATGATATGAGTTAAGTCTAGTTGCCCGACCCGAATAAATACTTAAAGTATTTCGAAAAATATAATTATTTATAATTGTAAACAAAATGTACGATACAAAAATCGGGTGAGTTCCGACTCATTATTAATATTTTAGTAATGCAAAGTTAAAAAATAACGCGAAACTATTTTTATAGTTAATTATTCGTTCATATTAAACGTCCTGTAGAAAAAAATACGGGTACAGCTCAAAATGCTATTTAAATAGCCCAAATAATAAAAGTGCAATTTTTAGTATTCGTTATTAACTATTTAGAACATTTCGGTAAAATAAAATTTTGGAAAATAAATTGTATTTTGGCATTTTATTATACCCGTATTTAAAATACACGGGCTAAAATATACACTGAAACGGACCCGTAAAATATACGGGGCACACAGTCTTAAACTGTGTGCCCTTATCTGCTCAATGATTGAGTGTAACCCAAATAATTCAACTGGCTTAAATCTTGTTACGTGGTCAAATAATATACACAGCATCCCTATCTTCCAAAAATAAAAACCCACCTCCAGACTTCTTCCTCCCTTGTTCTCCATATCCCCTGCCTTCAAACTCCCATCACCACACCACCTCCATCGCCACCCATCTCCACCACCATCACTCTCACGTCACCACCCCCATCACCTGGAGCAACAGTAGCAGCCAAAGATCATCATCATCTTCCTTGATCCTCCATCTCCACTTTTTGGGTATAAATTCATAAAATTCGTTCTTGTAATTTCTAAATGTTTAATACATGTTTTGATGCTATCTTGGTGCCTAGAAATCTGTTACAATCACTCGAATACGAAATCATTAACATATAATAATGAATTTCAAGATTTTAAACAAAACCCAAAAAGCTTCAATATTACAAAATTGTTGGATTAGAACCCGAATTGGAACATGTTAATGTGTAATATTGAATAGTTAAATATGTTAGTTTGCATTAATATGAGCTACGAATACAAAGATTTGTATATACGAAGGAGACTGGATTGGATCTCGTCAAACAGCGAAGAACACACAAATTATACTAAATTTCGAAGTGTATATATAACTGGTAACGCAAAGATGTAACAAATGGCTTGAGTAGCCTGCTGGTTAGCGCCTTGCATTTGATGGGGGAGGTCACAGGTTCAAGCCCTGTGACCTGTTTGATTTAATTTCTTTTTTAAAAAAAAAAAACCAAAAAACTAGCTGCTAAGGTTTAGATATAAACTAACATTTGGTAATTAAATCAAACATGACTAGCTTGCCAAAGTGGTTGGGGTATTGTGCTAATTTACCAAAGGTCACAGGTTCGAGTCCAACCTGTGATCAGTTACCATTTCTTTTTTTTTAAAACAAGGGCTGACAGTTGGGCTGGACTGGCCTGTTGGGCCGAACCAGTTGGGCCAAAAACCATTGGGCCGAAACCAGTTGGGCTAAATCCATTAAACTTAAATATGTATTGGACTTAAATTAATTGGATCGTGTAATACGAGTAGTGGGCCGAATGTTTAGGCCAATACCAATATTATTAAACCTTACAAAATAAACGTAACTTGTGTTAACCATTTGGATCGAGAAATTTTACACAAAAACAAATATATTTAACAAACGTGCGTTATCTAAACGTTTAAATTAAACGTAAACCTTTTATATATATTTATATATATATATATACGTTATAACGTCGTTTTCAATTATAATTACTTATATATATATATATATTATAACGAAAACATTTATAATAACGTTATAATTATATATACGTATTATTTTACAACGACACGACATATTATATATATTATAACGAACGTTCGAATAAATGTTATAATTATATATACGAACTATTTTGCGATTACATATTCGATTATTATATATATGTAAAGTATTTACATTATATACACAAATAAACAAAACAATGACACAGGTTAAACTCAAACGCTTTCAGATTTCAAAACATTTAAATGTTTTCACAAATATTATACAAACAATTCGTACACATTAATAAAACAAATCCAACGCTCAACAACAAACAACTTATTAACGTAGTTTGACGTTAATCAAACGCTAATATTATTACGCGTTACCCTATAGGTTGTTGACGGGCACTCTTGGACGACTTTCTTTCAGCTAGCACTCATATCATCAGCTACCGATCACTACTGTGAGTTCACAGCCCCTCTTTTCACTGTTTTAAATGCTTTTAAAACCTGGGGTGAAAACATAGCAACTGTTTTGCTACTGATAATTGTTTATAAATGCTTATTGTTTTTTTTTGTTTTTTTTACAAACTGTTTATATATGGAAATACCTTTTCATACTGTTTTGGGATATTAGATAACGAATCCTAGCACGGACTTAGATCTCAGCGTAGCATAAAAGCCCTTATGGTCTACGAACTATAACCATCAACTAGGTGACCCTAGCCACTAAGTATACGAATAGTACTATTGCCGTGACGACCCTCCCACAGATGTCGGAGTGTATACTTATCTTTGTCCGGTTTGGCAAAACAACTTAACGAGGTCGTGGTTTGGTTATAGGTTTAGGTTGCGTGACTTTTACTTGTCGGGTTTAGCTCACCCTGCGAGAGGATTATAATCTATATTATTCCCACCAACTTATCAGGAAGCGGTTCCTGCAACGATTATTTTTAGGAAATGTTATCCTCGACAGGTTAACTCGTGTTTCCTACGGACTACTACTTCGGAGGCGTCAACCCTGATTGGGCCGACTCGCGTCTCCTACAAACGATTATTTGGATTCGGTTTCCACTTGTTTTTATCAAATGAATTTGATAACTTATAACAAACTTGATATATAAATACTGTTTTATATAAACCTGTGAATTCACTCAACAATCATGTTGACATTTTACTATGTTTTCAGGAAATTAGCACGTGAGTATGATCTACATGCATTTCAGGACGACCAACCCTCAACGTATTAGGATGCCAACTTCTTTTGGGACACTGCTGGATTTCAAACTAAATAAACTGGAAATCCTCTTTTGATTAATGTATTCTTATGAAATACTAATTTTCAAAACTACTATTATTGTTACGACTTCCTAAGTCGTAACCTCTTTTGTAAACTCTATTATTGGGCATCTTAATTATTATCGTTCTGTTATGACATTGAGCTCTGAAATTGTATGTATGCATGAATGTTGTTTAATCTGCTCGTCGCGAGCCCCGCCACGTCACACGCTTCCGCAAACTAATTAAATTTGATTTTGAACTTAAACCGTAGTTACGGTTTGGCGGGGTGCGACAGACTTGGTATCAGAGCCAATGGTTATAGCGAACTAGAAGTCTTTAGGTGGACTAAACCCTAGAGACCTAGACTATAGCCTTTACTAGAGTCATTCATGCATTTATATTCTTGCATACACATGTATTTATATGTCCTAATATATATATATCGTACCGAAACTGTTGTTTCAGCATGGCTCGAGAGTTACCGATATTTGTGTGCGAGTCCGACGACGAGGATCCGTCGGAGTGTGAGAGCGAGGCCAGCTCACCACAGGAGTTTCCACCGACCTACCCCCGAGTGACTTCCGACGACACTGGGTACGTCGCACCGCCGATACCACCACCTCCTGTGACCGCACCCAACACAGCACCTACTGGCGCCTCACATCAGTCAGCGGGGCCTTCACACGGACGCGTTTACGGGATGACACCGAGGATGAGGGTGTCATGTACCCGAGACTTTCCCATAGGACCCTTAGCGCCGAGAGATAAGGCGCCGGTGGTCGAGCGATAGATACCCTGTGACGAGCCGCCACCGAAGCGACTCCGACCCGCGCATTTGGAGTACATGCCTACCACTCTGCAGCAGTGGAGATTACTCGAGGGTATACCATCTACGTACGAGGCTGGGGAGTCTTCACACGCCTTATCTTATATTCCCCTAACTGAGGAGCCCCTAGAGTTGACTATTCCCACACTGGTCGCAGTGATCCGCACTCTATTTGGATTACATTATGGTGATCGGGATAAGATCAGGGAGCTTATGAGCGATACGTCCCGTCTGGATGGGGACATGATAACCATAGATCAGCGTCTCGACTTCGTGGATTGTCATCGAGACACGGACAGGGCAGTGGTCGACGCTACTAGAGCACGTGTGGCAGCGTTGGAGAGAGAGGCGAGGACATCGAGGATTGTGTCTGGAGTTTGTGTGTTGATGACGGTGCTGGCGACCGTCATCGGGCTGTTCCAACCCCGTTTACATTAGATATTTGTATGACAGTTATGTATGTGTGTAGTAGATCTAATTAGCAACTGATGGATTATAGCGAATTCCATCACATTTTGTATAGGCTAGTGACAGATGGGTACATAGTAAACCCCATCACATTTTGTTTTAGACGGATTTACGATGAGAGTATAGAAACCTCATCACATTTTGTACACGGCTGTTAACAGATGGGCACATATAGAAAGTCCCATCATATTTTGTTGTAACTTTAGGAACTCGGTGGGTAATAGAAAATCCCATCACATTTTGTACAAACACTGCGGTGTAACAATCGGTTTATATAATATAAGTCTATGTTTGGTTTATATATGGTAATGCTTACTAGTTTGTATTGATTATTATAATGCTCTTATATCTAAATGTGTGTGTTAGAACAAAAACTGACATATAACATCTTGCGATCATATCGTGCACACTTCGAAAATGTATTTCACATCGAACATTGACTCTTTTCCATTTGATCAAACTGTTATTCATGTGAAAACGTCTTTTCACGTTTATCTCATTCATTTCTAATATCCTCATTCTTGGCATTGATTTCTGCATCTTATTCCTCGCAGAACATGCCTCCCAAACCGCGCAACGCCAGAAATGGTCGTCGAAACACCACGGAACTTAACAATGAGGAAACGGCTGAACAGATTATCGCTCGCCGTGTTGCTGAGGGCATTGCTCAGTACGAGGCCAGTCGCAACCGCGAAGATGGCAGCGGATCCGGAATCAGAAACACTACAAACGAAACGCCGGCTAATACTGCACGAGGTTGTACATTTAAGAACTTCATGGACTGCAAGCCAACTACTTTCCATGGAACTGAGGGTGCTATAGGCATCACCCACTGGATAGAGAAAATGGAGTCGGTGCTGGATATCAGCAACTGTGCACCCGACACTATGGTGAAGTATGCCACCTGCATGCTTTCTGACAAGGCATTAACCTGGTGGAATGCTCAAGTCCAATCCCTTACTCGACCTGTTGCCTATGCTCTCTCTTGGGAAGATCTGAAGACTCTATTGCTGGAAGAATTTTGTCCCCGCAACGAACTGCAGAAGCTAGAGACTGAGCTCTGGAACATCACTATGGTCAATGCTGACATTACTGGTTACACGACTAAGTTCCAGGAACTAGCTCGTCTAGTCCCTCACATGGTGACACCAGAGATTAAGCGCATTGAGCGTTACAACTACGGTTTAGCACCACAAATCCGGAGTATGGTGACTGCATCTAAACCAGATACTTTCAGGAGTGCCGTAACTTTGGCACATAGTCTGACTGATGATGCTGTTAGAATGGGAACCCTGACTAAGAAGGCTGTGTCAGGAAAGGTTGAGACAGTTAATACTGAAGCTGGAAGTTCTGGAGTTGTGAAAAGGAAATGGAACGGGAGTGGTAACGACCGTCAGGGTCAGCAGAACCACAAGAGGACTGGAGGAAATCAGCGGGCATTTGTCGCCACCACTACTCAGGCGAAACCGTACTTGGGTAACAAACCTAAGTGTAACCGGTGCAGTAGACACCATGAAGGTGCGTGTACTGCCAACCCAAACACTCGAGGAAACGGATGTTTCGAGTGTGGTGACACTGGTCACTACCGAAACCGATGCCCCAAACTTAACAATCTGAACCGTAACAACCAAACCAATCTGAACCGTAACAACAATCAAAACAACCAGGACCGCAACAACAACAACAACAACAACCAGAACAACCAAAACCGAAACAATAACCCAAACCCCAACAACCGCAACAACACTGGCAACAACCGTGGAAACAACAACAACAACCGCGCCAACAACAACCCACCAGCTCAGGGAAGAGCGTTTGTTCTTGGAGCACCGGATGCACGTCAGGACCCTAATACGGTCACTGGTACGTTCCTACTAAACAACCATTTCGCCTACGTGTTATTTGATTCAGGCGCTGATTTAAGCTTTGTATCTACCGAGTTTAGACCACTATTAGAAATTGAATCCCGTAGGCTAGATAACAAATACACCATAGAAGTAGCCGACGGTGAACTGATCGAATCAGAAGAAGTAGTACCTGGATGTATCTTGGAGTTAGAAGGTCATCTGTTTGACATTGACTTACTGCCGATAAAGCTAGGAAGCTTCGACATCGTAGTCGGCATGGATTGGTTGTCAAAGAATCGCGCTGAAATTATCTGTTTTGAAAAGATGATACGTCTACCGTTGCCGACTGGAGAAATATTGGTGATACAAGGAGAGAAACGGAAGAGTGCTTTGAAGGTAATCACTTGTCTGAAAGCCAGAAAGCATCTGCGGAAAGGGTGTCAAGCATTCCTGGCTCATGTTGTAGAGAAGAAAACCGAAGAGCGACGCTTAGACGATATACCTATTGTTCGTGACTATCCGGGAGTGTTTCCTGAGGATTTACCGGGATTACCGCCCCCGCGACAAGTCGAATTACGTATCGATCTGGTGCCCGGAGCAGCACCAATCGCTCGCCAACCTTATCGTCTGGCTCCCTCAGAGATGCAAGAACTGTCCACACAGTTACAGGAACTTTTGGACTTAGGATTCATCCGCCCGAGCTTTTCGCCTTGGGGAGCTCCGGTCTTGTTTGTCAAGAAGAAGGATGGATCTATGAGAATGTGCATCGACTACCGAGAACTGAATAAAGTGACTATCAAGAACCGATACCCGTTACCCCGTATTGACGACCTGTTTGATCAGCTGCAAGGATCAAGCTACTATTCGAAAATCGACCTACGATCAGGATACCATCAGTTGAAAGTTCGAGAAGAGGATGTACCTAAAACCGCGTTCAGGACTCGCTACGGTCATTACGAGTTCCTAGTCATGCCGTTTGGTCTGACCAATGCACCAGCAGTATTCATGGATCTCATGAACCGAGTTTGCAAACCCTACCTTGATAAGTTTGTCATCGTGTTCATTGACGACATCTTGATATACTCAAAAACGAAGGAAGACCACGAACAACACCTGAGACTTATCCTCGAACTTTTGGAGAAAGAGAAGCTTTACGCGAAGTTCTCTAAGTGTGAATTTTGGATAAGAGAGGTTCACTTCCTTTGTCACGTGATCAACGACAAAGGAATCCATGTGGACCCGTCCAAGATTGAGGCAATCAAAAACTGGGAAGCACCGAAAACCCCAACTGAAGTACGTCAATTTCTTGGTCTAGCTGGCTATTACCGTCGATTCATCGAGAATTTTTCAAAAATAGCCCAGCCACTCACCACTTTAACGCAGAAAGACAAGAAATTTGACTGGAGTGACAAGTAAGAGAATGCTTTTCAATTGCTGAAACAGAAACTGAGCACAGCACCCATCCTGTCATTACCTGAAGGGATAGATAACTTTGTTGTCTACTGTGATGCTTCGCATCAGGGAATGGGTTGCGTTCTAATGCAAAACGACAAAGTCATTGCTTATGCATCTCGTCAACTGAAAGTACACGAGAAGAATTACACCACGCATGACTTAGAGTTGGGAGCAGTCGTCTTTGCATTGAAAATTTGGAGACACTATCTGTACGGCACAAGGTGTACCATATTCACGGATCACAAGAGTCTCCAGCATATATTCGACCAGAAGGAGCTCAATATGAGACAACGACGTTGGGTTGAATTATTGAACGATTACGACTGCGATATAAAGTACCATCCGGGCAAGGCTAATGTAGTAGCAGACGCCCTAAGTCGTAAGGAAAGTGTTAAACCGCGCAGAGTCCGAGCTTTGGGATTGACCATCCACTCGGATCTCATTTCACAAATCCGGGATGCGCAACAGGTAGCGTTCACGCCGGAGCGTCTGAAAGACGAATCCTTGAAAGGAATGGAGAAACAACTTGAGACGAAGGACAACGGAGCGTTGTACTTTATGAACCGAATTTGGGTACCTTGCGTAGACGAATTACGTCAGCTGATATTAGACGAAGCCCATAAGTCCAAATACTCGATACACCCTGGTGCCGATAAGATGTATCAGGATGTGAAAGGTTTCTATTGGTGGCCTGGCATGAAGAAAGATATTGCCACATATGTTAGCAAATGCCTGACTTGCGCGAAGGTTAAGATTGAATACCAGAAGCCATCTGGGCTTTTGCAGCAACCTATATTGCCACAATGGAAATGGGAACACATTACCATGGACTTCATCACAAAACTACCAAAAACGAGATCTGGAGCAGATACCGTCTGGGTGATTGTCGACCGATTGACGAAATCAGCCCACTTCTTGGCCATGAAAGAGACAAGCTCAATGGATACGCTGGCAAAACTCTACCTGAAAGAGATTGTGGCCAGACACGGTGTACCGTTATCCATTATCTCTGATAGAGATAGCCGGTTCACATCGAAATTCTGGAGATCATTTCAAGAAGCCTTAGGCTCTAGACTCGATATGAGTACAGCCTATCATCCTCAAACTGACGGCCAAAGCGAGCGAACGATTCAAACGCTCGAAGACTTACTACGAGCATGTGCGATAGATTTCGGAGGCAGCTGGGATGCTCACCTCCCTCTAGCCGAATTTTCTTACAATAACAGTTATCACACCAGTATTCAAATGGCACCTTTCGAAGCGTTGTATGGGCGCAAGTGCAGATCACCACTCTGCTGGGCAGAGTTGGGTGATAGACAACTTTCTGGACCAGAAATTGTTCAGGAAACCACCGATAAGATAACTCAGGTACTTAAACGATTGAAAGCTGCAAGAGTCCGACAAAAGAGTTATGCAGATAATCGCCGGAAACCTCTTGAATTTCAAGTAGGAGATCGAGTTCTACTCAAGGTTTCACCCTGGAAGGGAGTTGCCAGATTTGGCAAGCGAGGAAAACTAAACCCACGATACGTTGGACCTTTTGAAATCCTTGCTAGGATTGGTCCTGTCGCTTACAAACTTAAACTTCCGCTAGAACTTAGTAATATTCACGACACCTTTCACGTGAGTAATCTCAAGAAGTGTCTAGCCGACGAAACACTAATCATCCCTCCTGACGAAGTTTACATTGATCCGAAGCTAAATTTTATGGAGGAACCTGTCGAAGTAATGGATTCGAAAACACAGAAACTACGTAATAGTCGAATCAAACTTGTCAAAGTTCGTTGGAACTCTAAACGAGGCCCAGAATTTACTTGGGAACGCGAGGACGAAATTCGAAAGAAATATCCTCAACTATTCGAAACCGTGACTGCGACTCACGACTCGACTTAAATCTCGGGACGAGATTTTATTTAACTGGGGGAGGATGTGACACCTCTCAAAATTAGGTATCTATTTAGCCTAATCTGTGTGTTTATATTACGATTAATTTCCTGCAGTTAGCCTAATTATATGATATGAGTTAAGTCTAGTTGCCCGACCCGAATAAATACTTAAAGTATTTCGAAAAATATAATTATTTATAATTATAAACAAAATGTACGATACAAAAATCGGGTGAGTTCCGACTCATTATTAATATTTTAGTAATGCAAAGTTAAAAAATAACGCGAAACTATTTTTATAGTTAATTATTCGTTCATATTAAACGTCCTGTAGAAAAAAATACGGGTACAGCTCAAAATGCTATTTAAATAGCCCAAATAATAAAAGTGCAATTTTTAGTATTCGTTATTAACTATTTAGAACATTTCGGTAAAATAAAATTTTGGAAAATAAATTGTATTTTGGCATTTTATTATACCCGTATTTAAAATACACGGGCTAAAATATACACTGAAACGGACCCGTAAAATATACGGGGCACACAGTCTTAAACTGTGTGCCCTTATCTGCTCAATGATTGAGTGTAACCCAAATAATTCAACTGGCTTAAATCTTGTTACGTGGTCAAATAATATACACAGCATCCCTATCTTCCAAAAATAAAAACCCACCTCCAGACTTCTTCCTCCCTTGTTCTCCATATCCCCTGCCTTCAAACTCCCATCACCACACCACCTCCATCGCCACCCATCTCCACCACCATCACTCTCACGTCACCACCCCCATCACCTGGAGCAACAGTAGCAGCCAAAGATCATCATCATCTTCCTTGATCCTCCATCTCCACTTTTTGGGTATAAATTCATAAAATTCATTCTTGTAATTTCTAAATGTTTAATACATGTTTTGATGCTATCTTGGTGCCTAGAAATCTGTTACAATCACTCGAATACGAAATCATTAACATATAATCATGAATTTCAAGATTTTAAACAAAACCCAAAAAGCTTCAATATTACAAAATTGTTGGATTAGAACCCGAATTGGAACATGTTAATGTGTAATATTGAATAGTTAAATATGTTAGTTTGCATTAATATGAGCTACGAATACAAAGATTTGTATATACGAAGGAGACTGGATTGGATCTCGTCAAACAGCGAAGAACACACAAATTATACTAAATTTCGAAGTGTATATATAACTGGTAACGCAAAGATGTAACAAATGGCTTGAGTAGCCTGCTGGTTAGCGCCTTGCATTTGATGGGGGAGGTCACAGGTTCAAGCCCTGTGACCTGTTTGATTTAATTTCTTTTTTTAAAAAAAAAAAAACAAAAAACTAGCTGCTAAGGTTTAGATATAAACTAACATTTGGTAATTAAATCAAACATGACTAGCTTGCCAAAGTGGTTGGGGTATTGTGCTAATTTACCAAAGGTCACAGGTTCGAGTCCAACCTGTGATCAGTTACCATTTCTTTTTTTTTAAAACAAGGGCTGACAGTTGGGCTGGACTGGCCTGTTGGGCCGAACCAGTTGGGCCAAAAACCATTGGGCCGAAACCAGTTGGGCTAAATCCATTAAACTTAAATATGTATTGGACTTAAATTAATTGGATCGTGTAATACGAGTAGTGGGCCGAATGTTTAGGCCAATACCAATATTATTAAACCTTACAAAATAAACGTAACTTGTGTTAACCATTTGGATCGAGAAATTTTACACAAAAACAAATATATTTAACAAACGTGCGTTATCTAAACGTTTAAATTAAACGTAAACCTTTTATATATATTTATATATATATATATACGTTATAACGTCGTTTTCAATTATAATTACTTATATATATATATATATATATTATAACGAAAACATTTATAATAACGTTATAATTATATATACGTATTATTTTACAACGACACGACATATTATATATATTATAACGAACGTTCGAATAAATGTTATAATTATATATACGAACTATTTTGCGATTACATATTCGATTATTATATATATGTAAAGTATTTACATTATATACACAAATAAACAAAACAATGACACAGGTTAAACTCAAACGCTTTCAGATTTCAAAACATTTAAATGTTTTCACAAATATTATACAAACAATTCGTACACATTAATAAAACAAATCCAACGCTCAACAACAAACAACTTATTAACGTAGTTTGACGTTAATCAAACGCTAATATTATTACGCGTTACCCTATAGGTTGTTGACGGGCACTCTTGGACGACTTTCTTTCAGCTAGCACTCATATCATCAGCTACCGATCACTACTGTGAGTTCACAGCCCCTCTTTTCACTGTTTTAAATGCTTTTAAAACCTGGGGTGAAAACATAGCAACTGTTTTGCTACTGATAATTGTTTATAAATGCTTATTGTTTTTTTTTGTTTTTTTTACAAACTGTTTATATATGGAAATACCTTTTCATACTGTTTTGGGATATTAGATAACGAATCCTAGCACGGACTTAGATCTCAGCGTAGCATAAAAGCCCTTATGGTCTACGAACTATAACCATCAACTAGGTGACCCTAGCCACTAAGTATACGAATAGTACTATTGCCGTGACGACCCTCCCACAGATGTCGGAGTGTATACTTATCTTTGTCCGGTTTGGCAAAACAACTTAACGAGGTCGTGGTTTGGTTATAGGTTTAGGTTGCGTGACTTTTACTTGTCGGGTTTAGCTCACCCTGCGAGAGGATTATAATCTATATTATTCCCACCAACTTATCAGGAAGCGGTTCCTGCAACGATTATTTTTAGGAAATGTTATCCTCGACAGGTTAACTCGTGTTTCCTACGGACTACTACTTCGGAGGCGTCAACCCTGATTGGGCCGACTCGCGTCTCCTACAAACGATTATTTGGATTCGGTTTCCACTTGTTTTTATCAAATGAATTTGATAACTTATAACAAACTTGATATATAAATACTGTTTTATATAAACCTGTGAATTCACTCAACAATCATGTTGACATTTTACTATGTTTTCAGGAAATTAGCACGTGAGTATGATCTACATGCATTTCAGGACGACCAACCCTCAACGTATTAGGATGCCAACTTCTTTTGGGACACTGCTGGATTTCAAACTAAATAAACTGGAAATCCTCTTTTGATTAATGTATTCTTATGAAATACTAATTTTCAAAACTACTATTATTGTTACGACTTCCTAAGTCGTAACCTCTTTTGTAAACTCTATTATTGGGCATCTTAATTATTATCGTTCTGTTATGACATTGAGCTCTGAAATTGTATGTATGCATGAATGTTGTTTAATCTGCTCGTCGCGAGCCCCGCCACGTCACACGCTTCCGCAAACTAATTAAATTTGATTTTGAACTTAAACCGTAGTTACGGTTTGGCGGGGTGCGACAGACTTGGTATCAGAGCCAATGGTTATAGCGAACTAGAAGTCTTTAGGTGGACTAAACCCTAGAGACCTAGACTATAGCCTTTACTAGAGTCATTCATGCATTTATATTCTTGCATACACATGTATTTATATGTCCTAATATATATATATCGTACCGAAACTGTTGTTTCAGCATGGCTCGAGAGTTACCGATATTTGTGTGCGAGTCCGACGACGAGGATCCGTCGGAGTGTGAGAGCGAGGCCAGCTCACCACAGGAGTTTCCACCGACCTACCCCCGAGTGACTTCCGACGACACTGGGTACGTCGCACCGCCGATACCACCACCTCCTGTGACCGCACCCAACACAGCACCTACTGGCGCCTCACATCAGTCAGCGGGGCCTTCACACGGACGCGTTTACGGGATGACACCGAGGATGAGGGTGTCATGTACCCGAGACTTTCCCATAGGACCCTTAGCGCCGAGAGATAAGGCGCCGGTGGTCGAGCGATAGATACCCTGTGACGAGCCGCCACCGAAGCGACTCCGACCCGCGCATTTGGAGTACATGCCTACCACTCTGCAGCAGTGGAGATTACTCGAGGGTATACCATCTACGTACGAGGCTGGGGAGTCTTCACACGCCTTATCTTATATTCCCCTAACTGAGGAGCCCCTAGAGTTGACTATTCCCACACTGGTCGCAGTGATCCGCACTCTATTTGGATTACATTATGGTGATCGGGATAAGATCAGGGAGCTTATGAGCGATACGTCCCGTCTGGATGGGGACATGATAACCATAGATCAGCGTCTCGACTTCGTGGATTGTCATCGAGACACGGACAGGGCAGTGGTCGACGCTACTAGAGCACGTGTGGCAGCGTTGGAGAGAGAGGCGAGGACATCGAGGATTGTGTCTGGAGTTTGTGTGTTGATGACGGTGCTGGCGACCGTCATCGGGCTGTTCCAACCCCGTTTACATTAGATATTTGTATGACAGTTATGTATGTGTGTAGTAGATCTAATTAGCAACTGATGGATTATAGCGAATTCCATCACATTTTGTATAGGCTAGTGACAGATGGGTACATAGTAAACCCCATCACATTTTGTTTTAGACGGATTTACGATGAGAGTATAGAAACCTCATCACATTTTGTACACGGCTGTTAACAGATGGGCACATATAGAAAGTCCCATCATATTTTGTTGTAACTTTAGGAACTCGGTGGGTAATAGAAAATCCCATCACATTTTGTACAAACACTGCGGTGTAACAATCGGTTTATATAATATAAGTCTATGTTTGGTTTATATATGGTAATGCTTACTAGTTTGTATTGATTATTATAATGCTCTTATATCTAAATGTGTGTGTTAGAACAAAAACTGACATATAACATCTTGCGATCATATCGTGCACACTTCGAAAATGTATTTCACATCGAACATTGACTCTTTTCCATTTGATCAAACTGTTATTCATGTGAAAACGTCTTTTCACGTTTATCTCATTCATTTCTAATATCCTCATTCTTGGCATTGATTTCTGCATCTTATTCCTCGCAGAACATGCCTCCCAAACCGCGCAACGCCAGAAATGGTCGTCGAAACACCACGGAACTTAACAATGAGGAAACGGCTGAACAGATTATCGCTCGCCGTGTTGCTGAGGGCATTGCTCAGTACGAGGCCAGTCGCAACCGCGAAGATGGCAGCGGATCCGGAATCAGAAACACTACAAACGAAACGCCGGCTAATACTGCACGAGGTTGTACATTTAAGAACTTCATGGACTGCAAGCCAACTACTTTCCATGGAACTGAGGGTGCTATAGGCATCACCCACTGGATAGAGAAAATGGAGTCGGTGCTGGATATCAGCAACTGTGCACCCGACACTATGGTGAAGTATGCCACCTGCATGCTTTCTGACAAGGCATTAACCTGGTGGAATGCTCAAGTCCAATCCCTTACTCGACCTGTTGCCTATGCTCTCTCTTGGGAAGATCTGAAGACTCTATTGCTGGAAGAATTTTGTCCCCGCAACGAACTGCAGAAGCTAGAGACTGAGCTCTGGAACATCACTATGGTCAATGCTGACATTACTGGTTACACGACTAAGTTCCAGGAACTAGCTCGTCTAGTCCCTCACATGGTGACACCAGAGATTAAGCGCATTGAGCGTTACAACTACGGTTTAGCACCACAAATCCGGAGTATGGTGACTGCATCTAAACCAGATACTTTCAGGAGTGCCGTAACTTTGGCACATAGTCTGACTGATGATGCTGTTAGAATGGGAACCCTGACTAAGAAGGCTGTGTCAGGAAAGGTTGAGACAGTTAATACTGAAGCTGGAAGTTCTGGAGTTGTGAAAAGGAAATGGAACGGGAGTGGTAACGACCGTCAGGGTCAGCAGAACCACAAGAGGACTGGAGGAAATCAGCGGGCATTTGTCGCCACCACTACTCAGGCGAAACCGTACTTGGGTAACAAACCTAAGTGTAACCGGTGCAGTAGACACCATGAAGGTGCGTGTACTGCCAACCCAAACACTCGAGGAAACGGATGTTTCGAGTGTGGTGACACTGGTCACTACCGAAACCGATGCCCCAAACTTAACAATCTGAACCGTAACAACCAAACCAATCTGAACCGTAACAACAATCAAAACAACCAGGACCGCAACAACAACAACAACAACAACCAGAACAACCAAAACCGAAACAATAACCCAAACCCCAACAACCGCAACAACACTGGCAACAACCGTGGAAACAACAACAACAACCGCGCCAACAACAACCCACCAGCTCAGGGAAGAGCGTTTGTTCTTGGAGCACCGGATGCACGTCAGGACCCTAATACGGTCACTGGTACGTTCCTACTAAACAACCATTTCGCCTACGTGTTATTTGATTCAGGCGCTGATTTAAGCTTTGTATCTACCGAGTTTAGACCACTATTAGAAATTGAATCCCGTAGGCTAGATAACAAATACACCATAGAAGTAGCCGACGGTGAACTGATCGAATCAGAAGAAGTAGTACCTGGATGTATCTTGGAGTTAGAAGGTCATCTGTTTGACATTGACTTACTGCCGATAAAGCTAGGAAGCTTCGACATCGTAGTCGGCATGGATTGGTTGTCAAAGAATCGCGCTGAAATTATCTGTTTTGAAAAGATGATACGTCTACCGTTGCCGACTGGAGAAATATTGGTGATACAAGGAGAGAAACGGAAGAGTGCTTTGAAGGTAATCACTTGTCTGAAAGCCAGAAAGCATCTGCGGAAAGGGTGTCAAGCATTCCTGGCTCATGTTGTAGAGAAGAAAACCGAAGAGCGACGCTTAGACGATATACCTATTGTTCGTGACTATCCGGGAGTGTTTCCTGAGGATTTACCGGGATTACCGCCCCCGCGACAAGTCGAATTACGTATCGATCTGGTGCCCGGAGCAGCACCAATCGCTCGCCAACCTTATCGTCTGGCTCCCTCAGAGATGCAAGAACTGTCCACACAGTTACAGGAACTTTTGGACTTAGGATTCATCCGCCCGAGCTTTTCGCCTTGGGGAGCTCCGGTCTTGTTTGTCAAGAAGAAGGATGGATCTATGAGAATGTGCATCGACTACCGAGAACTGAATAAAGTGACTATCAAGAACCGATACCCGTTACCCCGTATTGACGACCTGTTTGATCAGCTGCAAGGATCAAGCTACTATTCGAAAATCGACCTACGATCAGGATACCATCAGTTGAAAGTTCGAGAAGAGGATGTACCTAAAACCGCGTTCAGGACTCGCTACGGTCATTACGAGTTCCTAGTCATGCCGTTTGGTCTGACCAATGCACCAGCAGTATTCATGGATCTCATGAACCGAGTTTGCAAACCCTACCTTGATAAGTTTGTCATCGTGTTCATTGACGACATCTTGATATACTCAAAAACGAAGGAAGACCACGAACAACACCTGAGACTTATCCTCGAACTTTTGGAGAAAGAGAAGCTTTACGCGAAGTTCTCTAAGTGTGAATTTTGGATAAGAGAGGTTCACTTCCTTTGTCACGTGATCAACGACAAAGGAATCCATGTGGACCCGTCCAAGATTGAGGCAATCAAAAACTGGGAAGCACCGAAAACCCCAACTGAAGTACGTCAATTTCTTGGTCTAGCTGGCTATTACCGTCGATTCATCGAGAATTTTTCAAAAATAGCCCAGCCACTCACCACTTTAACGCAGAAAGACAAGAAATTTGACTGGAGTGACAAGTAAGAGAATGCTTTTCAATTGCTGAAACAGAAACTGAGCACAGCACCCATCCTGTCATTACCTGAAGGGATAGATAACTTTGTTGTCTACTGTGATGCTTCGCATCAGGGAATGGGTTGCGTTCTAATGCAAAACGACAAAGTCATTGCTTATGCATCTCGTCAACTGAAAGTACACGAGAAGAATTACACCACGCATGACTTAGAGTTGGGAGCAGTCGTCTTTGCATTGAAAATTTGGAGACACTATCTGTACGGCACAAGGTGTACCATATTCACGGATCACAAGAGTCTCCAGCATATATTCGACCAGAAGGAGCTCAATATGAGACAACGACGTTGGGTTGAATTATTGAACGATTACGACTGCGATATAAAGTACCATCCGGGCAAGGCTAATGTAGTAGCAGACGCCCTAAGTCGTAAGGAAAGTGTTAAACCGCGCAGAGTCCGAGCTTTGGGATTGACCATCCACTCGGATCTCATTTCACAAATCCGGGATGCGCAACAGGTAGCGTTCACGCCGGAGCGTCTGAAAGACGAATCCTTGAAAGGAATGGAGAAACAACTTGAGACGAAGGACAACGGAGCGTTGTACTTTATGAACCGAATTTGGGTACCTTGCGTAGACGAATTACGTCAGCTGATATTAGACGAAGCCCATAAGTCCAAATACTCGATACACCCTGGTGCCGATAAGATGTATCAGGATGTGAAAGGTTTCTATTGGTGGCCTGGCATGAAGAAAGATATTGCCACATATGTTAGCAAATGCCTGACTTGCGCGAAGGTTAAGATTGAATACCAGAAGCCATCTGGGCTTTTGCAGCAACCTATATTGCCACAATGGAAATGGGAACACATTACCATGGACTTCATCACAAAACTACCAAAAACGAGATCTGGAGCAGATACCGTCTGGGTGATTGTCGACCGATTGACGAAATCAGCCCACTTCTTGGCCATGAAAGAGACAAGCTCAATGGATACGCTGGCAAAACTCTACCTGAAAGAGATTGTGGCCAGACACGGTGTACCGTTATCCATTATCTCTGATAGAGATAGCCGGTTCACATCGAAATTCTGGAGATCATTTCAAGAAGCCTTAGGCTCTAGACTCGATATGAGTACAGCCTATCATCCTCAAACTGACGGCCAAAGCGAGCGAACGATTCAAACGCTCGAAGACTTACTACGAGCATGTGCGATAGATTTCGGAGGCAGCTGGGATGCTCACCTCCCTCTAGCCGAATTTTCTTACAATAACAGTTATCACACCAGTATTCAAATGGCACCTTTCGAAGCGTTGTATGGGCGCAAGTGCAGATCACCACTCTGCTGGGCAGAGTTGGGTGATAGACAACTTTCTGGACCAGAAATTGTTCAGGAAACCACCGATAAGATAACTCAGGTACTTAAACGATTGAAAGCTGCAAGAGTCCGACAAAAGAGTTATGCAGATAATCGCCGGAAACCTCTTGAATTTCAAGTAGGAGATCGAGTTCTACTCAAGGTTTCACCCTGGAAGGGAGTTGCCAGATTTGGCAAGCGAGGAAAACTAAACCCACGATACGTTGGACCTTTTGAAATCCTTGCTAGGATTGGTCCTGTCGCTTACAAACTTAAACTTCCGCTAGAACTTAGTAATATTCACGACACCTTTCACGTGAGTAATCTCAAGAAGTGTCTAGCCGACGAAACACTAATCATCCCTCCTGACGAAGTTTACATTGATCCGAAGCTAAATTTTATGGAGGAACCTGTCGAAGTAATGGATTCGAAAACACAGAAACTACGTAATAGTCGAATCAAACTTGTCAAAGTTCGTTGAAACTCTAAACGAGGCCCAGAATTTACTTGGGAACGCGAGGACGAAATTCGAAAGAAATATCCTCAACTATTCGAAACCGTGACTGCGACTCACGACTCGACTTAAATCTCGGGACGAGATTTTATTTAACTGGGGGAGGATGTGACACCTCTCAAAATTAGGTATCTATTTAGCCTAATCTGTGTGTTTATATTACGATTAATTTCCTGCAGTTAGCCTAATTATATGATATGAGTTAAGTCTAGTTGCCCGACCCGAATAAATACTTAAAGTATTTCGAAAAATATAATTATTTATAATTATAAACAAAATGTACGATACAAAAATCGGGTGAGTTCCGACTCATTATTAATATTTTAGTAATGCAAAGTTAAAAAATAACGCGAAACTATTTTTATAGTTAATTATTCGTTCATATTAAACGTCCTGTAGAAAAAAATACGGGTACAGCTCAAAATGCTATTTAAATAGCCCAAATAATAAAAGTGCAATTTTTAGTATTCGTTATTAACTATTTAGAACATTTCGGTAAAATAAAATTTTGGAAAATAAATTGTATTTTGGCATTTTATTATACCCGTATTTAAAATACACGGGCTAAAATATACACTGAAACGGACCCGTAAAATATACGGGGCACACAGTCTTAAACTGTGTGCCCTTATCTGCTCAATGATTGAGTGTAACCCAAATAATTCAACTGGCTTAAATCTTGTTACGTGGTCAAATAATATACACAGCATCCCTATCTTCCAAAAATAAAAACCCACCTCCAGACTTCTTCCTCCCTTGTTCTCCATATCCCCTGCCTTCAAACTCCCATCACCACACCACCTCCATCGCCACCCATCTCCACCACCATCACTCTCACGTCACCACCCCCATCACCTGGAGCAACAGTAGCAGCCAAAGATCATCATCATCTTCCTTGATCCTCCATCTCCACTTTTTGGGTATAAATTCATAAAATTCGTTCTTGTAATTTCTAAATGTTTAATACATGTTTTGATGCTATCTTGGTGCCTAGAAATCTGTTACAATCACTCGAATACGAAATCATTAACATATAATCATGAATTTCAAGATTTTAAACAAAACCCAAAAAGCTTCAATATTACAAAATTGTTGGATTAGAACCCGAATTGGAACATGTTAATGTGTAATATTGAATAGTTAAATATGTTAGTTTGCATTAATATGAGCTACGAATACAAAGATTTGTATATACGAAGGAGACTGGATTGGATCTCGTCAAACAGCGAAGAACACACAAATTATACTAAATTTCGAAGTGTATATATAACTGGTAACGCAAAGATGTAACAAATGGCTTGAGTAGCCTGCTGGTTAGCGCCTTGCATTTGATGGGGGAGGTCACAGGTTCAAGCCCTGTGACCTGTTTGATTTAATTTCTTTTTAAAAAAAAAAAAAACCAAAAAACTAGCTGCTAAGGTTTAGATATAAACTAACATTTGGTAATTAAATCAAACATGATTAGCTTGCCAAAGTGGTTGGGGTATTGTGCTAATTTACCAAAGGTCACAGGTTCGAGTCCAACCTGTGACCAGTTACCATTTCTTTTTTTTTAAAACAAGGGCTGACAGTTGGGCTGGACTGGCCTGTTGGGCCGAACCAGTTGGGCCAAAAACCATTGGGCCGAAACCAGTTGGGCTAAATCCATTAAACTTAAATATGTATTGGACTTAAATTAATTGGATCGTGTAATACGAGTAGTGGGCCGAATGTTTAGGCCAATACCAATATTATTAAACCTTACAAAATAAACGTAACTTGTGTTAACCATTTGGATCGAGAAATTTTACACAAAAACAAATATATTTAACAAACGTGCGTTATCTAAACGTTTAAATTAAACGTAAACCTTTTATATATATTTATATATATATATATATACACGTTATAACGTCATTTTCAATTATAATTACTTATATATATATATATATATTATAACGAAAACATTTATAATAACGTTATAATTATATATACGTATTATTTTACAACGACACGACATATTATATATATTATAACGAACGTTCGAATAAATGTTATAATTATATATACGAACTATTTTGCGATTACATATTCGATTATTATATATATGTAAAGTATTTACATTATATACACAAATAAACAAAACAATGACACAGGTTAAACTCAAACGCTTTCAGATTTCAAAACATTTAAATGTTTTCACAAATATTATACAAACAATTCGTACACATTAATAAAACAAATCCAACGCTCAACAACAAACAACTTATTAACGTAGTTTGACGTTAATCAAACGCTAATATTATTACGCGTTACCCTATAGGTTGTTGACGGGCACTCTTGGACGACTTTCTTTCAGCTAGCACTCATATCATCAGCTACCGATCACTACTGTGAGTTCACAGCCCCTCTTTTCACTGTTTTAAATGCTTTTAAAATCTGGGGTGAAAACATAGCAACTGTTTTGCTACTGATAATTGTTTATAAATGCTTATTGTTTTTTTTTTTTTTTTTTTTACAAACTGTTTATATATGAAAATACCTTTTCATACTGTTTTGGGATATTAGATAACGAATCCTAGCACGGACTTAGATCTCAGCGTAGCATAAAAGCCCTTATGGTCTACGAACTATAACCATCAACTAGGTGACCCTAGCCACTAAGTATACGAATAGTACTATTGCCGTGACGACCCTCCCACAGATGTCGGAGTGTATACTTATCTTTGTCCGGTTTGGCAAAACAACTTAACGAGGTCGTGGTTTGGTTATAGGTTTAGGTTGCGTGACTTTTACTTGTCGGGTTTAGCTCACCCTGCGAGAGGATTATAATCTATATTATTCCCATCAACTTATCAGGAAGCGGTTCCTGCAACGATTATTTTTAGGAAATGTTATCCTCGACAGGTTAACTCGTGTTTCCTACGGACTACTACTTCGGAGGCGTCAACCCTGATTGGGCCGACTCGCGTCTCCTACAAACGATTATTTAGATTCGGTTTCCACTTGTTTTTATCAAATGAATTTGATAACTTATAACAAACTTGATATATAAATACTGTTTTATATAAACCTGTGAATTCACTCAACAATCATGTTGACATTTTACTATGTTTTCAGGAAATTAGCACGTGAGTATGATCTACATGCATTTCAGGACGACCAACCCTCAACGTATTAGGATGCCAACTTCTTTTGGGACACTGCTGGATTTCAAACTAAATAAACTGGAAATCCTCTTTTGATTAATGTATTCTTATGAAATACTAATTTTCAAAACTACTATTATTGTTACGACTTCCTAAGTCGTAACCTCTTTTGTAAACTCTATTATTGGGCATCTTAATTATTATCGTTCTGTTATGACATTGAGCTCTGAAATTGTATGTATGCATGAATGTTGTTTAATCTGCTCGTCGCGAGCCCCGCCACGTCACACGCTTCCGCAAACTAATTAAATTTGATTTTGAACTTAAACCGTAGTTACGGTTTGGCGGGGTGCGACATAAATTAACTAATGTGACAAGAAAACACAACAAATGTGTTACCAACGCAACATATGCTTAAAAGAACACAAGTTAAATGAGAAGCTAATGTTTGACTAAGTAATATCAAATGCTATCAATTCTAAAGTTTGTATCATATGTAACTAATAATCACATGTAATAAAAGTACCACTGCCAATATATTTTAATTTTCATTTTCAATATTTTGTGCTTCTTTTTCTTTTGCTATTCTCTTTACTCCGCCTCTTCTTGCTTCCTTATACATGACCGCCTATTATGGTCCGTCATTCCACATATTCCGCACATTTTGGGCTTTACCGCTTTCTTCTTTTTTGTCTCTATTTCTGCTGTATACTCTGCAAGTCATGTGTATCCTCAAGTGTTGAAAATACTTGTCCCACTAATGGTTTATTAGCATCAGGTATACGCAAGGTCCATGATGTGATTTCATCAACTGTATCAGTTGGATTTAAAATATATGGAACAATTTCTGTAGAAGAAGTATGTAAAATATAGAACTATTAATAAATATAACAATATGGAATTGTAGGTCACACGTGTTATAACTATTTATACGTTTGCTATAATTAGTAACACACGTGTTTAAAATACTAACACATATGTGTCAGATATTTGCAATCACATGTGTTTTTTTAGCACAGTGACATCATATTTAGCAATAATAACACATGTGTTATTATCAATAACACATATGTAATTTAGATATTCATGAGATGTTAATATAAGAGTTTTATTAATCGTAACACATGTGTTATTAACACTAAGACATGTATTATTCTCAGTAACATATGTGTTTAACATAAAATCAAAAACACGTGTGTTATAAACATATCATCACAAGTTATGTTGCAATATATTTTTCTGAAATTACCTGTAGCATTCTCTTCAAAAGGCTCCTCTTCAATATTTTCCTCATCCTGAGTTTCTGTGTATTCTTTGAATTCTACCATTTTTGTTTGTTGACCAACAGTTTTATAGGAGAAAAAATATACATGATCAGTTATCATAAATCACAAAAAAACATAATATCACATTAATTTTAGAGCTTTAATTTGATGAAATTAAGGTTTTTAATCACAAAGATATTACAGCTCTATTCACGAGATCTTTTTACAAAATCTCAGCAAATTACCTGTAAAGCGATGTTCGTACGTTCAATCTCTATCGTTGTTTCTTCACTTGCTCGTTTGTTCACTCGATTTTGAACTCCGAAACGATTCTTCAATCGCGAGTGCAGAAACCCTAAAAGTTGTCTGATCTTAGAAAATTACCTGTAATGTGATGTTCGTACGTTGAATGTGAATCATTGTATATTCAATTGCTGGTTTGTTCACTTGATTTTGAACTCTGAAACCATGGATTCTTCAATGGCGAGATATAAACCTAAAACTTTCTGCGTGAATTGTTCTGTAATCTCAGTATTATTTATGTTTTTTGATTTTCCTTTTTTTGCTGGAGTAATTTGCAAATGACTGGAATACCCCTTCACCTTTAATGAGAATGATGGAATATGATTGGTTCTCCCATTCTCTTTAAAAAAGTCATACTTTAATGATCCAACTCTTAATATGTAAGATAATAATAAGTTTACACATACTTTTAGTTTTTAAACATAAAATATGACCAAAATATTATTTTTTTAACTATAAGTTTAGTATTGCTCTAATTTTAGGAAGGGAGTAAAAAACATATTTGTGTGTGAAATAATACAGTTTGGCAACTAAAGCTGTCCATCCTCCGAGTCCAAGTGTTTGCTGCAATAATCCACGATTATGGTACTCTCTCTTCTTCATTTTCAAGTATTTGTTGCTGCAATAATCTCAATTGTCAAACCGTTATAACTTCCGATTAAATTGAAATTTTTAAATAAAACATATCCGATTCATACTTCTCCAAAATAGACAAGGCAAAACTCGTCTCGCTAAGTATTACATTCCTCTCGAAGAATCCGAAAAACATAAAGTTGAATATGAGGTAGGGGTTTTATTTTTAGGTATTTTATTTTATTTGTCATTGTATATCCGATTATCCGTATCCTTATTATGTCTACTTACTTTGTGTTTAGGTTCATCGATTGGTTGTAAATAGAGATCCCAAGTTCACTAATTTCGTCGAGGTATACGAATTTTATTTATTTACTTCAGTGATTATGTTAGTTATTGATTTTTAATAATATAACAACTAACTGTGGATATCAGAGTTACAAAGTCAGACATATATTGTCGAAATGGTGGAAAATTGTCTAGGCAGTACTGGAAATGGTTTTTGATCTGCGTTTTCGACTCTTCGTCAGTCTTCGTTTTTGCATTTGTAGGTTGCTTCATGCTAATGAATATAACATGGTCGATAAGTATCGGTGTAATTGCCAAGTTGAAGTTGTAGGGAAGGTGTGAGTTGTAGTAGACTAGTGGTAATTAAACAGATTTTGTGATTTTTTCGGAATTAGGATCATAACTGAGAACAAACGTATGAGTATGCAACTAGTGATTGACTGATTGTGTAAGTCTATTGATGTACATTATGATGAATACATAAGCTTAAACAATTTAGTGATGGATTATCTTTTGGATTTGTGAGGTTAGTTTTAGTTCAATAATGTTAGAATATTCTAACACTTATTGATTATTATATAATCTGACTAGTGTGGTATCCGATAACTTTATTCATGGTAATGGGTGCACGATTCCAATTCACAAACATAGAGTTTATTACATAAATTCACCTGCGACAATGTAGCATAATTGGAGTTACTGATGACGTGTTTGTGGAACAAGTATCAGGCACCATGTTGATCTCAGTGGTAGAGCCAGAAACTCTAGTCACGGGTAGCAAAAAGTAATGTGTAGCTTGTTTTTTTAACAGTCCGAGAAGACTAAGTTCATGATAAGTCTAAAAAACGTTAATTAACTATAATCTTAACACTTTTAGAAACATACAACATAAAGGGTTTACATATCTAAAGTTTTAAACAAGTATTGAGTGTGAGAATTAGCTAGTACCGGGTGTATGAAAATCAAAATTATAAGAGCAATTATAATTGTAAGTAGAGCATCATAGAGAAACAATAGAATATTAGGGAACATAACTCTTAATTTTATTATGTTTAGTTAGGGTCTTGAAATAACAAGTAAAAATAAAAATAAATAAACAAATCGTGTGAAAAGCGACAATTAAACTTGCAATATACCCTTAAGTTGGTCAAAGGTTCATCCAACTATACTATTAAATGAACTTTATTGACGTTGAGTTGCATATGATTAAAACAACTGACTGTAACAGTAACTTTTTGAATTTTCTATACTTGGTCAGCCAAATCCATGTGTTGCAGAAGCTACCCCTTGCAACTAAATAAGTCCGCCACTGGTTGATCTGTTCCTGTGAAGGATCCAAAATTGATGTGTTCACTTTAGTGAACTAAATGATTTCTTTTACGAATAAGAAACACGTATGCATATTATCAATTTAAAAGGTGGAGTTTGTTTATTACACGTTAATTTGCATCAAGCTTGTAAATTTCTGATAACTGCTATTTCAGAAATTCTTACAGTTTATTAGTATGATGTAATGCGGACTAATCTGTCCTTGAGATTACTCTTGCAGTTCCGTACACACAAAGTAATCTATAGGCGATACGCTGGATTGTTCTTTTCGCTGTGTGTTGATATAACGGATAACGAGCTAGCTTATTTGGAGTGCATCCACTTATTTGTAGAAATACTGGATCACTTCTTCAGCAACGTGTGTGAGCTAGATTTGGTCTTCAACTTTCATAAGGTATTCAAACTTCTTAGATTTCACTTTCTTTGACTGCGAATATTAGAGAAGGTGTTATTTATTAAACCATATTCCTTTGTTCTGAGAAAATGCAACATTTAATATATTGGGTTGTCTCAAAAGATGTACAATTTCCCTTACGTTTACAAAATATTAACGAATGAAATGTGGTCCACAAGTTTTCTTAGTTTGTCTTGTTAACGGGCATTAATCATTTGAGTGTGCGTTAAAAGATTTGTTGGATATTTGCCAATACAGAAGTTGCATACTTTTTAGACCAAGGGAGTTCTAGATCTCCTTTTACTGTTGCATGTTTAAACTTATCTGCATATCATTATTCTATATTTTATCGATATTAAAGTTCTGATCTATGCATGCTTTAGCTATTCTTGTTTTTCTTTTTGTATTCCAAAATTTTTTCAGTGGTACTATCTTCTTGTGTTTTTATACCTGATAGGCTGATACTTAATTGTCTTTCTTCTTCCATTTATTTTATTTTTCATTTTTTATGCTATAAGAATATAAAATTGGAACCTACAAACTAATCTACTTTTTTATTGTCAAAAGGTGTATCTGATACTAGACGAGTTCATTCTAGCTGGAGAACTCCAAGAAACAAGCAAGAGGGTATGGCTCGTTTATTAATCTGCATATATTCAGGAACTGTAAAGTGCTAACTAAACTTAGCCATCTATTGCTAATTTGAGATTATATCTTACTCTTAAATCATTCATGGTCGGGGTGATAGTGCCTATCTAAAGCTTACATTTATCTACATTTCAACAGCCATATCTTTGTCAATTTCTTAAAGCAATCTGCAAGTACAAGTCTTGAAACATTAACCTATTATACCTAGGGGTGGGAAAATGAGCGGGTTGGGTAGGCTGCAGGTCAGGTAGCTCAAATGTCTAACTTGGTCCGTGTTGAGCTGAAACACATCTTGTCCATAGTTATTAAATTTTTACACGTAGCTACTTGGTCAGATTTGGTTACAAATTTGTATGATGTCATTTACAATAAGTTACTGACCGTCTTTTAGATAAAATTTTAAATCAATACCGTAATTTCTTGAATACAATGATGTAGGAGATTTTATACATAACAAATTTGACTCATTTTTGCCACATTTCTGTTAAGCTAATTTCCTTAACTTTACCTAATTAAGATAATAACATACTTAAATCTAGTCATCAACCCATTCAAAAAAATAGCCACTTCTCGTCCACCTCATTAGCCCCCAAGAAAAACACTCACACTCACACATAATTTGTTTTGGCCACTTCATTTGGATTTAGCCTATGAAAATGTTATATTTTTGTCTACAGGCAATCATAGAGAGGATGGGAGAGTTGGAAAAGCAGGAGTGAAGTGTGATTTCTCCATGGGGTGTCATTTGTTCATAAGTTGGAGTTTCTCTGTTCGATTGGTCTGGAGATAAAACGTGTATTTGTGTTTTAATCTTGTATGGGTCTCTCGTTTCTCATACATGTCAGGTCATTGAAGTGTCGAATTGAAGAGAAGTTCTATTTTTCCAAAATGAGTTTTCAATTCTCATGATCTCGGAGCTAGAGTTATACATCAGGGTAAAGTATTTTAAGGGAACCGAAAAAGCAATGATATATAAAGTTAAGAATAACAAATACTTAAACGTGATAGCAAAATCAACCTGAACTGTTTCAGTTTAGTATAATAGCAACCGAAGACAATGTCATTTTGATTATGGAAAACAAATAACTGAACTTTTGTTTTTTCATGAGCCGGGATAACTGAATATGCTTAGATGCTTACAGTGCTTACTTGTTTTCAAGGGAAAAAGTATAATTACGGAACTTTGAGTGACTTGAGCCTGTGTCCAACCGGTTGTGAAAAGCTTGAGTTTTCAGTCACTTGAGCGGTTGCGCTTGTGACCAAGCAGCTGTAAAAACTAAAAAGAGCTTCCATTTGAATATACCACTGGGTCAAAGCCTCAAAGGGTTGCTTACTTGTTTTAATAGGGTTTGGGCATAACATCCGTGCTGTTAGCTGCAGGAAACTCATGTGATGTTAGGAACAAATAAATGTGAAAAAGTTACACTTTTGGTTCCCGAGTATATTGTCCCTCATTTTAGCCTAACAACACACTAGGTTAGGTGTTGTTAGCACCTAATATTTCTATTGCAATTGCAATGTGATTCGTAATACCGGCAAAATGCTCCATTAGTCTGTTACGAATCAATATCATAAAAATTATAATTTCATATATAAAAACTAATTGATGATGAGGCTTACATCTTTCTTCCTTAATGTTGAATACCATGAGAAAGAAACGGTTATCATGATGACAATAAATTGCTTAATAGTCTAATTTTGCAAGAGTTATACTTGAATGTTATCCATAGTCATCACACCTGTAAAAGGGAAGGAAGTGTAGTAATGTGGCACAAGGTGGTTCTCAACCTTACTGATGTAATTACTCCGATCTCGAGGTCGTGACCAAGGTGATTGGCACCTTCAGGGGTAGCTGACATTTATAACTAGTGTAATAATATTAAAAATAAAAATATTTAAATGCGAGTCCAATTATTCAGTGTAATGTGTACGGATTAAAATGAGATTAAATGTGAAAAGAATGTTCTATTTTATTTTTTTGGAAAGCAACGCATTATATTAGAACTTGAGAGTTACACGAGGAAGTAAACTACATCACAAGTTCACAACCAACAGAGAGGACTCCAAGATAGAGAATCCGAAAAGAATGAGAGCCAAGGGGATTATATGGAGGTAAACAGTCACCTGTTTTGGAAAGAACAAAAATACCTTAAGTATCATCTAAACAAGTCGGATTCATCATCCTTACTTGCTCTAGATGAAGGTTGCAACCTTGTTTGAGAGTGGTTAAGTGACCACTTGCTTGCTCTAAATGAAGATGATATGATATTATCTTTTTAGTTCACCTTGGAACAAATTTTGACTACAATGACTGCTAATGTAAATTTGAATGATAATGTGAGTACAAAGAATATACTCTATACACTTATTCAAGGATGTAAAATTTAATGATAGTGTAATAGTTACCAAGTCAGTCACTTATCCGCTTACATTGATTTCCACTTGTATACTTTTCTAACTTCCCAATTTCGTTTAATACTCTTTCTAACGACTTCTCATTTAATAACTCTCAGTTGTTTTTTTCAAGTGCCAAACTTCTTTTAATATAAACTCCATATGTCCTAAGTTTATCGATTACCGACAAAAAATACACAATTTAAAATCTCCTATCTCCTCCTATTACTATTATAACAAAGACTAAATTATATAGACAACCCTAAATTGATCCCTTCAATATTAATCTTACCCCTTAATTTCGTTAACCTCCTTATTTAATAACCATTCATCTAATCTTCTCATTTTGTCGTCCATGCAATAAGTGTCGTAAACCTTTGTTAATTTACAGTAATTCAATTCAATGCCACCTATTTACATTCAAATTTCAAAAATAATTAGGTTGACTGAATCAACCAACAAAAACAGAGCTTTATTTAAAAAGTAAACAATTTTTGTAACTGACCATTGGCTGATTTTGCCACGGGCTCTTTTATTACCTCCACAGGCATAGTTGTTAAACTTTTACGATTCACAAGTCGACTCTTACGAGTCGGCTCAAAAATTCAAAAAATGAGGCGACTCGGACCCCGAATCGTAAATGGCTTTGACTCTTACGAGTCATTTATTGACTCTTCCGAGTCGTGGGCGACTCCAATCTAAACAATAATATACATATAGATATAAATATATGTATTTATTGTAAAATTATGACTCTTACGAATCGAGTAGAGTCACGAGTTAAAAAATAATACTCCGAATCACGAGTCGGGTCACGAGTTAACAACTATGTCCACATGTATTTAATAGAATTAGACATTTATGCCCTTGGATTCTTTTCAGTTACAGACCCTCAACACCCACACGTGAATGCATCTCACGTTTTCATCTCAAAACTCCCCCTATCAATGGAATAACACTTGTAAAACCAATTGTCATTTCTGTTAATTCAAATTCACTGAGAAGGTTGTATTCTGTCATATACAAATAAGTTAGATAAAAAAATATTGAAACGTCAAGAACAAGAATAAAATAAATGAATGAATGATCAAGTAATTTTATCATGTGAAATGTTATATATGAAATTGGATAACAAAAAAAGCTACAATTCACCCCCATAAATGTAGACGGGGTTATGAAACTGGTTGTCTTTTATTAAACAAACATTAAAACTTTATGCCATATATAATTAGGGGAAAATAAAAACAATAACTTTTGGGTGATTGCTTTGATTGAATGATTTTTGGTTTGCTACATGGAGCAATCGGAGATTAGGTACGCCCGGATTATGAACGCCAGCAAGGTGAGGGGCGTCGGAAATGAATTGCTATAGTTTGGGAATTATGTGAAGAAGAAAGAAGGTTAAATTCTTCTGAGGGTACAATAGTCAACTCACTATACATGCCTGTGGAGGAATTGAAATTCCGTGTCGCAATATCATCTCCCCTGTCAATTTCAGGAATTAAAAATAAAAATAAAAAGGAAAACGGAGCGTAACGTTAAAGGGAAAGAGAAGTTGGGTATATAACGCATCTCATTCGACCGTTGGAACATTTTCTCAATTTGTATCAAACAAATCATCACAAAAAAGCCCTAATTCTTCTTCCCTACTGCCAATTCCTGTAGTCATCATCTTCATATTTCTAGCCTACACAACGATTCAGAAACCCTAAATTCCGACAAGCTGTAAACATAATTAGTGTATTTAAACGCTAACGATCAGCAGAACAGAGATTTCCGCTTGGCATTTTAACGAACAGTTGGTGTTCACTGTAATATTGGTTACATTACAAGATGGGAAAACAGAAAGGTTCGTTAGCCGATGATAAAAGTCGACAAGATTCATGGCAGATGATCTTTAACACACTCGTGAATATGGTAGAAGACCAACAACGAAAGATCGATTCGTTTGTTATCGAAAGAAAAACCCTAAAAAAGCGAATTCAGTCAATACATGATAGATGGACCTTTGAAGTTAAGCATTTAGAACATCATACTGCCCAGGTGAGTCCCAAATTTCACTGATTTATGTTTCCAACATGTATGTATATACATATATGTATAGTGTATCTATTGTTGCTAATGTTGATAAATTGTGACTTTAATGTATATTAAGTTATCTTGCATTTCAGGATTTTTTTTGATGTTTAATATGCTGTTGTTGATTAGTTGAGAAGACGCTCCAAAATCGAAGAAACGACTCGTTATTATGAGTCTGTGAAAGGGAATTTGATTATTTCGATGAAGCAAAAGGCAGCAATTATGCACAAGCTTAATTTTGGTTAGTTGTTCTAATCTTATATGCTGTGTCATGTACTCATGTTAAGTTAAATGGCCTGTTTTCTATTAGGGATATACTATCTTGGCAAGTTGTAGCGTGTAATCGATGCATTTAATTTGTTTATAACTGTGTACATAGTTGAGAACTTGAGGTAGTGTGTTAAGCCATCTTGCTATAGTATAATAGCTGTTGCTAGTTCCATTTAGTGAACTATACTTTGGTACTTTATTTGATGTAGTACTTATATATGTGTATGCTTAAGAAAAAAGAATGACTATTAAATGTATTAAAACATCAGTGTTTTTGGGAAATTAACATAGTGATGCTAGTTTTCGGTGTAATTGAGTTAATCTAAACGTGTACCTGTGTACTTCAGAAGCTGCAGATGATGAAAGAGCTGATCTGAAAATTCTCTTTGACGAGCTCTCTCAGTGTTTGGCTGAACCTAAAGTAAGTTTATTCTTGTATCTTGTTGGATTAGAGGAGCAATTTCAACACATCTATGGGTGAATTGTTGAACTATGTTGTACCTTTAATGAGCCTAATGGATAAAACAAACAATGTTTTTTTGCTAAAATGACATGGCTCATGGTTTGGAAGTCACCCAAAATTCTAAACCTCCTCGCTGATTCTGTTCAAAGAATTAGATCAACTAAAGCAAAATGCCTGAATCATATTTTACAAGCTAGTTTAATAATATTCAACAAAACGGTTTCATGTCAACCCAGCACCTGACCCTTACAATATTTCTAACTGTTTTGTGGTCCATTACACGACCTGCCCATTTTGTCACTATACCGATCACATCATTAAATGCTGTAGTGATTGCTTTTTTTTTTTTTTTTTTATTTGCAGCGTGTAACCCGGAGTAGTAACAAGGATGTGTATGAGTCTGCTCTAAAAGCAGAGAGGGATTTTGCATGGAACCAATTCACAAAAGCTGACAACAAGTTGCAAGAGGTTCGTAAGAAGGCCAAATCTGAAGTTGAAGCTGCTAACGGTATGGTACTAAAGCTGATCAATGACTTGGAACAGTCACAGCTATCAGACATGGAGAAGAACAGAACAATTTCACGCTTACAAGATGACATTGTTCTGTTGGAAACTGAATCGAGAAAAAAAAGTGAAAAAATTTCCCGACTCACCAAAGAACTGGAGTTGTTAAAGGGCGATTCTAATCGTTCCATTACGCCAATGTTACGTCAGTGCAGAGTGACATCCAATAAAAGTCACTCGAGTGACTTGGCCATTTCTGAGAAGGTAACATACTAACCATAATGACCCGATTCTGTGAAACTGACTTAGAATCATATGAATAAATGCAGCTGTTTTAGTTATAGCTGAACGTGTATGATAAGAAAAAGGTTAGCCAAAACGAAACGGGTCAAATGGTCTGGACGTCACCTAAGACCTACGTGTATTTTAAATAACAAGTAGATGATCACTGAGATAATATTACCCTTTTCAATTATAATCGACACATTAATTATTTATGAAATAGTTAGAAGTTTTGGACAGAAAAAGGGGGCCCATACTGTTACTCCCATCTTCACCTGAACCTTACCCATTAATATAACTTTTGTAATCATATAACCTCAATTATATATAAAAAATTGTAGAACATTTTGGACAGTGTTTTGATCCACACAAAAATCAGCTGTTTTGACCTGAACCAGTTCTTACGCAAATTGCCTAACCCACCAGTTTGTTATGAATGATTTGAACGATATGTATGCTCTAATGGCAACTTCGTTCTGTGCAGGGAGTAAGAAGGTTAAAGAGAAAAGCAAGTGAAACCGAACCACGACTATTTACATCCAATTTCAAAGTTCCAAAGTTAAAGAATTGAAGTATTATGCGGTCTCTCCTCCTGCGTGTGTATACCTGTTTAAGTTTCATAATTTCTTTAACTTAGATGTTGATTTGTTTTAGTGTGTTTGAAGCTAGAAAAGGGCAAAGCATTGGCCTATCATTTTGCAGAGAGTTTATTTTCGTATACATACTCGGATGGTTTATGCCGACCTACAGAATGTCAAACTGTTGGCAGTTGTGCTTCTTGTATGTAATTATCTTATTGTTTTAGACGTAGTGACTGTATTTGTGAGCTTTCTATCCATTCATCTCAATGTAATGTGACACTTGTAAGTTGTAATGCATTCCTTCTTGCATCTTGTTGGATTAGAGGTGGCAATTTCAAGAAATTTATGTATAAATGAGTTGCACTATGTTGTACCTTTAATGGATCTAATGGGTAACACTGCTACTGTATAAATGAAACGGGTCAAATGGGTCAAAATTTTCCCGAACTTTGAATTACTCCTGACTGATTCTGTTCAATGAACTAGATCAACTGAAGTAACATAATATAGAAAGAGATTTTGGACAGTTTCCGGGCAATTCAACTGGACCAGACCTGTTTTGACCCTTACAAAAATTGCCTAACCCACCATTATGTCGCTTCTTATGTGAATGATGATTTGAAAGATATGTATGCTCCAACTGCAATTTCGTTCTCTGCAGGGAGTTAAGTTTCAAGAGAAAAGCAAGTGAAACGGAACCATGTCTGATTACAGCCAATTTCAAAGTTCTGAAGTTAAAGAACTATTATGTGGGCCCTCTTCCTGTATCTCTTGCTTAAGTTATATGATTTCTCTAAATTAGATGTTGATTCGTGTAGGATTGGCCTTTCATAGCATTTTGCAGAGAGTTTATCTTCGGATACATACTCTTGAAATTGTGATTGAAGAGTAACATTAATCGGTTATTCAAACATGAGAAGCTTTTGAGTTTAATTATTCCGAGATTACTAAATAATTTGCTGCAAGCCTGTAATTACCTCTAAAAAATTGTCACGTTCAATGGTTGAAAATGTTCATACTTGCCATACTAAAGTAGATGGTATGATAATCAAGGGTAGTTTTGTATTTTTGCTTTAAATTAGATGTGATATAATCCTCATTCATGTAGTAGTATCATCGTACAAAATTCATATATATAAAATTCCTCTTCGTTTTCCTGCCTTCCCTCTGACACACAAAGTTTCTATAATTATATATCATCCATCTTCTTTACGAAATCTTTTTTATAGGCTACGAAACTTGTTACTAAAAAGCGATTGAATATTGATTTTAAGTGATAACACCATGAGAATGGGTAAAATTAGGCCTTCAATTCCAAGTGAGGATGTAAAGGGTAGAATTAGACTCCGAATTCCAAGTATAAATGAAGTAGTGGCTATTAGCGCGTTGTTAAGTTTAAAAAAATTTCCCGCCAAGACTTCTGGTGGCCCTGTGGCGGCTCCATCTGATAACAAGGCGAAGAATGGACCAGTGAAAGAAGAAATAAAACATCCTAGTCCTTCAACATCACTTGATTTCGAAACGGTATTTCCATCATCTTCAATAATATGTGTCGTTCATATTTAAAAAACTAATGTCAAAATCACCCCATCAATAAAAGTTTGTAAATAACTCTCAGCGATTCACTTAAAGTGTACACTTTGAGTATGCACATAAATTTAGAAATCTCAATTAGGTGTACTCTTCTTAAAACAAATAACATTTTTATCTACTAAAAATGTCTTTTAACTATTTGCCATATATAATTGGACACTTATTTAAAAAACCCGAATTTAATCTGTTAATTATAAGGACCTTCCCAATAGTCTACCACACAATTATTTTTGAGGATAACAATATTTCTGTCAACTTACAATTGTTAATTAGGTGCTATTAATCAATAATCAACTAGATATTATTATTCATGACATGTGTTGTCATTTGTCAACACAATATCTAAGATCACTTTGAAATCACTGATGCTGAGGTGACGGAAGTGATTTAGAAATGGTTGGGAGTTCCCAAATATTGTTGTGATTTAAATTAAAAAGTCGCAATGTACGGGGGTGTATATCATTATTAAATCTGGTAAATGGATTTCTTTTTTGTTTTCTGTTTATCCACTACACGTTACTATACATTTTGACGAGCTCAAAATTTTATTTGATCTGATCTCATTTATTTATACTCGAAAAAAACCAGATACTACATAAATAAATAATACTACAATCTAGGAATGCTTATTCAATGCTTGCATTAAGTAAGAATCCAAGTACATTAATTCCGAAACAAACATAAATTGAATCAAAACATAACTCTTGATCAATAGAATAGAATATTAAACCATACCACAATACTTGTTCAATTCTAGGTAGAGTGTTATCAATCACTCTTCTTCTTCTTCTTCACCACCTTCCTCTTCATAGCCTTGATCATCTTCCGCAGTCGCATCTTGGTACTGCTGGTACTCGGCCACCAAATCGTTCATGTTACTTTCCGCCTCGGTGAACTCCATCTCATCCATTCCTTCACCCGTGTACCAATGCAAAAACGCCTTTCGCCTAAACATGGCTGTGAATTGTTCACTCACCCGTTTAAACATCTCTTGAATGGAAGTCGAGTTTCCAATGAACGTTGAAGACATTTTAAGCCCGGTTGGAGGGATGTCACAAACGCTTGATTTGACGTTATTTGGAATCCACTCAACGAAATACGATGAGTTCTTGTTTTGAACATTAATCATTTGTTCGTCTACTTCTTTGGTACTCATCTTACCCCTGAACATGGCCGATGCTGTTAAGTATCGGCCATGTCTTGGGTCAGCTGCACACATCATGTTTTTAGCGTCCCACATCTGTTGAGTCAGCTCTGGGACGCTAAGAGAGATGTATTGTTGAGACCCACGAGAAGTCAAGGGTGCGAATCCCACCATGAAGAAATGGAGACGAGGGAAAGGGATTAGGTTAACCGCTAGCTTACGTAGGTCAGAGTTCAATTGACCTGGAAACCTCAAACAGCATGTTACACCACTCATGGTTACCGAGATCAAATGGTTCAAATCACCAACTGTAACATAAAATCAAGTACTTTATCAGATTTCATACTTTTATTATATATCTTTAAGTCATGCTTAACACACAAAAGACTACAATAAAAGGTGGAGTAAATATTGCTACTTACAACTTGGTGTGGTGAGTTTCAGAGTCCTGAAACAAATGTCATAAAGCGCCTCGTTGTCAAGTACCATACATTCATCAGCATTTTCAACCAGTTGGTGCACAGAGAGTGTTGCGTTATAGGGTTCAACGACGGTATCAGAAACCTTTGGTGAAGGGAAAACAGAGAATGTGAGCATCATCCTATCGGGATACTCCTCTCGTATCTTTGAAATAAGAAGTGTCCCCATGCCTGATCCTGTACCGCCTCCAAGCGAGTGACATACCTGAAAACCTATCACAATAACAAACAACAAAGGCTTGGGTGAACACTCAATCACTAAAGCCTAAATGAAGCATATTAATAGTTAAGGAGAAATATCACAAAAATATTATACATTAGTTAAGCCAAAAAGGTGACAAAATCCAGATCTTTACCAATGAAAGTCGAATTAGAACACCTTGTTAAAGGTCTCATATAAAATGTTCTTAGCAAAATGCATCAAACTAACAAAAGTTTCTCTCCATGTTTCACCACAATAAATAAATGGCCTTAAAAACATGAACATATAGATCGACAAATACATACATGTACATGTCAGAAGTATTACAGATGACAGAGGTGTAGCAATATATATACCTTGCAAAGCATCACAATTCTCAGCCTCTTTACGAACAACATCAAGAACGGAATCAATCAACTCGGCCCCTTCTGTATAATGCCCTTTGGCCCAATTATTCCCAGCACCAGACTGCCCGAACACGAAATTATCGGGCCTAAAAATATTCCCATAAGGACCAGATCTAATACTATCCATCGTACCCGGTTCAAGATCCATAAGCACGGCACGTGGGACATATCGCCCACCCGAAGCTTCATTGTAGTAAACATTAATACGTTCGAGTTGAAGATCACCTGCGGACCCAGTGTATTGGCCCGTTGGGTCGATACCGTGTTCATCACAAATGACCTCCCAAAACTTTGCACCGATCTGATTGCCACATTGGCCTCCTTGAATGTTTAAAATTTCTCTCATTTTTTGTTGATTTTTTTCCGGATTTGGAAAATGGAGAGGGAAATATGGAGATTATTTGAAGGGAAAAGAAAGGGTCATATTAGCCGGAGGAAGTTATGGGCTAATGGTGGAGGTTATTCATGCAGTTTCTCTTTCTCTTTTTCTTTTTTTTTAAAAAAAATAAAAAAATAACAGCCGGGTTACTATATTTGGTGCTAGCTGAACGTATATATATATATATATATATATATATATATATATATATATTTGAATTTGAATGTAAACGAGTTGCTTAATGCCATCGCGTCGTGATGGGTTTAAAATCATCAATTTGACATGTCACATGTAGTTGTTAAAGATACAAGTGTTATGTAATTACAATTATGTTGTTTACCTTATAATTATTTTTAAAGGATAAATATATTATAGACCATAGATGAGTATTGCTTATAAGAAATTTATAAAGAGAAGAAATATTAAAGAGTTGTATAAATAAGAAAAGTCAAAGGACAATGGTTGAGAAGTTTGAGTAAAAAGAGAGTAATATCTCATGAGAATTTAGATATCATGTTTCTATGAAATGGTGAGATATCATTTAAAATATCATGATTAATTGGAGATGTAGTTTGTCAATTGATTAAGTAGTAATGGAATTTCATAACTAGAAAAAGAAATTGTTTTTTAAGGGTTTTGCTAATGTGTGTCTTCGTCGCACATGTTAAAATGCAATTAATAAACTCGTAATTTTCTTATATATCAAAATTTGTAATTAGTATATGCATAAAAAAGTAATTATTAGATTGAATTAATGAGTATTAAATGCAAATTCTAATATTTAAGGAAATTATAAGTTCATTAAATACTTCTTAACGTGTTACATGGGGTACACATTAGCAAATCCCTTTTTTTAATAATAAAGGAGTAACTGAAAAAAAATAGGCTAGAGTCAAGAGTATAGGTGGAGTTGGAGATGGGCAGGGCCCTACCTAGATCGGGCTTTCTTTGACCCCATGTCGGCCCGAAATGGTCATATGAAGCCTGATCTCGCCTGGCTTTAATGAGATTTTTCTGGGTTTTAGTTTTTTAGGCCCGACAACAAGGTATCGGTTAGATTCAAGTTGGGCCTTTTTTTTTCTTTTTGTTTTCGCTTGACTCGTTATTTTTCAAGGCTTTAGTTTGACTTACTACTCAAGGCTTGGAGGGTCAAAGAACGGTATGAAAATGGTATGATATAATGTGTTTGGATTGTGAGTTGTAAAAGAAGGGTATGAGAATGGTATGATATAGGTGTTTGTATAATGGGTTTGGTTTTGAATTTTGAAAATCAAGCTCATGATTCTGGGAATATGTCAAACTCGAGCGGGTTGGTAAGTTTGAAAAATATAATCTCGTTCCCGTTATAGCCAAACACCCCTTTAGATCAAACCACACCAGAACTATATGTTTTCATTACCACCACGTCCAAGTTCATAAGTTAGCACAATACTTGCTATTTAAGCTAATAATTTACCATAGGTATATTTTACTATTTTCAACATATTCCAACTCATATACTACTATTGCAACTCACTTAAATAAATAAAGTACTCCGTAATAAATAAGAGGATTGACATACATATATAATATATATTTTTTGTGTATGTAATATTATATTGCAATTTGAATTTAAAATAGTAGTAATGATAAAATCAATATATAAATAATCATAAATGTCTAATAACATATTAAAAAGGAGAAAACACTAACATTTCAATATAATCTTCGTTTTAACAAGATAAAATAATGATTTTAAAAGTTAATAACATTTTAAATAAAACATATAGTTAAATTAAAATACATTCATATTACTATAAATAATTTCAGTAGAGTCAAATGATGTAATCTTTTGAAATGTAATTTTCATTTTTACAAGATACGATTATAAATTTGAAGAATTTGAAAGTTAATCAAAGGGTATAAAATATATCATGTAGTTATTATAATTATATTGCTACAAATATTATCAACATAGTTAAAATGTAAATTGTAGTCCCTTGCAAAATAAGTGATTTTTTGTTCAATTAAATCAACTATGGGAATTAAAATACCAAAAAATAGTTTTTTACAAAATATATGTGATTATGCGGTATGCTAAAAGAATTGTTAGCAAAATTGATCTAAGATTAAATTTGGAGGGAAATCGATTAAAAATGAGATAAGATTTGTGGTGGATATCTAATTATGTCCAAATTACTTATTACTTTTTGCATTATGACATTTTTATTACAAATATCAAATTAAAGATTTTTCACTTTTGTAATGTTAATTTTAAGTAGCAATAATATGGTAAACTTAGTCACATCTCCATTTTCATATTTGATAGTGACTCGGTAATTTGGGATGGTCTTAAAAGAAAACGTAAACAAATAAATTGGAATGAAGAAAGTAAAAAATTTTATTTGAGACAACGAATATGGGAGTATGTTGCTAATAATCATAGTCATGAAAAATCAAAACAAAATTCAAATGAGCTATATCCTATAAGATATAAAATTACTAGCGATGAAAAAGAATTTAGAGTTGCAATACATATCTAACAAGACACTGTTAAACATAAACCTTGAATCGTGATAGTCTGATACACTACGAATTGAAGGTTGATTTTTATACGAATTTAGTATAGGTATATTGGTATTCTTAGTACATGTTTGTGTAGTATATAATTATAATTTATCAATATAATTATATTATGAAGTGATTGATAATTGTACTGTACAAACGCTTTTTAGGTTAATTGCAAACAATATTGAAATTTGTTCATATATTGTATCAGATATAAGTGACAAAATGAATGGGTCGAGTTGGGTTGGGTCACGTGTCTAGATGAATTTGGGCATAGTTACCAGATTCGCTAGATTAACCACGAATTTCGAATCGGGTATGGTTGAATCGAATCGGGTTCGCTCCGAAACGCGAATTCCTGTTGAACTTTAACGTTTCCAGCATGGTTGTAAAAAACGGTGCCGGTTGAGAAATTCCGACGAGTTGCTTGATAATTACGGTGATGTGTAATATAAATGTACGAGGAAGATGATGATGGTACCCCTTGAAAAAGAGGGAATAAGAAGAATAATCGGGGGAGATGGAAGAATAATATTAGGAGATAGAAAAAGATTAGTCTAACTTTTTTTTAAGAAAAGTTGAAAATGTTACATGTTTAGTCCTCTAAATTTGGACAGTTTTTCACTTTAAATAATTTTAAATATCAGTTTTATTTAGGGTTTGAAATATGGTTTAATTACTATTGCTATTTAGTATTATTATTAATTATTAATTTGGGTATAAAAGTTGCCTTGCACGTATCGAATTATACGATACAATGTATTACAGAGCGAATCGAAATGAACCTACCCCTTACAAATTGGATTCACGACACCTACCAAATTGCGAACCCGATTTGCGTACCCGAATCGGAGCGAATCGCGTTTCTGGTAACTATGGATTTGGGTTTAAATGGATCCGGGTCTAAATGGGTTATTTAGAAAGATGGGTCTAAATGGATCCGGGTCAGATCGACCCGTCAGGTTTTCACCAAACTTTTTATTTTCTTTAATTGAAAAATGATGAGGTGGAAAAAAAATAATTGGTTAATTGTTACACACTTAGAGGCTATATTGAAAAACTTATTTAGACTCATCCAAAAAATGGGAAGCAGACCCAAAAATCCCATACCTTCCTAAATATTAACTAAATTAACCGTGTCACCTTAGCATAGAGTTTGAAATAGGGCACACATATATAACGATCTAGCAATTTCTTAGAGGTGACGATTTTTTCATACAGATAAGATGGATCAGAATCAGCACAACGATGTCTGGATGTGGGAGGGTGCAACCAAACCGACTTGAGTGATACGTTACCATGGCACGTACCTGGAATCGGCCTGGTACAAGAATTTGACTTCTACGAACCTAACAACTTAAACAAGGACCACACAGAGCTTTTCGAAGTATCCTTTGCTCATGCCATATTTATTTGTACAAATGAAAAGCTAGCCGCTTGTTATGCAGGAAGTGCGTTATGTGCAGTCTGCCCTTCTCTCACGACAGCTGTCAAGAAAGCATTGGAGGAAGGAATACTACTCAGTGTGATCAAGCTACCATATGAGGCTGATGATGAAGTTGTCTTGGACCATACTTATCCATTTGATCCGATAGAGATATTCACACTCGTCGGTTCAAGCCTAACGATGATTTTCAAGGATGAGTCGCAGGTGATCTGTGACTACTTCACGGGTAATACGGTTACTTGTCTTGCACGGAAGCTAGGAATGCCAGAGGTACGGAAAGCAGTTTTTTGTACGTATTTTCCGTCTCCTTTAGCCAAGGCTGTATATAGCGTTTTCTGGGACTAGTATTAGTTTAAAAGGAGAACTCATGAAGTTCCTGATGTGGCTGTTTAAGAGGGAGGATAAGATGGCTTTAATGGCTGGCTCACAATGTGTTAGAAAATAGTAGTCATATGACTAACAATAAGTGGTCAAAAAAGGAAGATATGAACTATTTAGTTTTCTAGTTCCTTCATAGCCTTGTTTTGTTTACGTGATTACATAATATAATATGTTAAAATTAGATCAATTGCACACCTTAAAGATGTTTAAATGTTCTTTCTTACTACATCTTCATATTTTTGTCAATTTGCATGAAAAGATAATGAAGTTTGGACATATTAAGCTTGTTTACACCATCTGAAAATTGATCAAACTTTTGAAAAGTTTGCATTCAGAGAGTACTCTTGTAGGTAATCAATTCAGCTATATATATCAAAGTGAATAAAAAACAACTTGGTTAAAACTGAAGTTACTGGCCTGAGCATTTTTATTCAGCATTAATTCCTCAAAATAAATCCGGCCAAAATACGTTAACATTTATCCTAGTCGTACTTATGATTAAATCCAATAACCAAAACGGTCTTTGAGAACGTAGTAACCACAAATTACAACACTTGTAAACAGTATATACATATAACAAGAACCCAAGTAATAAGTGTTACCCAATCACAGCTTTCCCTTGTTTAAAGATAATAGAAAGGGCAATGTTTTGAAAACCGGTTCAACCGGACTACTTGAATCAGGATTTTGAGGGTTTCCGGCCGGATAAAAACCGGTTTTGGGAGAAGTCAACTCGGTCAACGAACCGGGCGGTTCGGTCAAACCCGGACGGTTCAACTGAGAATCAGACCGGTTGAGCCGGTTTTTGAAAAAAATTTTAAAACACGAGTTTGGGCCGGTTTTGGGGCAGTTGGACCGGTCTGGTTCGACCGGGACCGGACCCCTAACCTATCCGATTCGATATTCGATTTTAAAAACATTGAGAAAGGGACAAAATCCATTCACCAATAATGAATAATATATGTTATTTTCTCAAGAAAGAATAATATATGTTTCCTGATGAGTATTCACTACAAGTAGTAACACCTATATTAGCTATAATCACTAGATCATGCATCTGGATTCAGTTGTTTAACCAAGTCCATGTGGAATCGTCTATATCTTCTTTCTTGTCACATATCTTCAATCTAAATCCCAAGTCTGAAATCAACATAAGTAAACGTCATTATGGGTAAGACATGCTATAATGAAAATTATCCATATTTGTATTCACCACTATATAAGCCACAAATAGGGGTGTTTAGGATTGCTTAATTAAACTGTGTCTTTCTTACGTGTCCAATAAAGGTTAGATCTACAAATTAGGAATGAATTTAGACCGATACTCATGTAAGGCAATGTATTTTTATATGCTAAATAACTACATACTTTACCTTACTTAGAAAGAAAAAAATTTATTATCCCTATATCTATTTGTTTTATTGTACCACAAGTCTTTGGTCAAACTATTGTGATGGTTGTACCTTAGCATTCAGTCTTAAAATGGAGGAAAGTTAAAGAATGTTGCTATTATACGTAACAATACTACTTTGCATAGAATAATGATGACCTACGGTAGGCTTGATTTTGATATTATGTGCATCCAATCCCAATACCAAACACCATTTATATAATATATGTAGAGGTGGGTTGATGGCACCATTTGTCCATATATAAAAAAACTAATTAATGGATGAAATGTGTATACGGAAACACTATTACTAAATCATAATCTATGTCTTTGAACAAAGTGATTTAGGAGGTTGACCAATTTCCAGTTTAGCTAATTTTCTATAGACCCATGGGAGATTAAGGATAATCCAAATGGACATTTTCATGATTAAATGGGTCAAACCATATTCTTTTATGAATATCAAATGAGAATTCTGTTGCTGTATTTTATGGATCAGTAATTTAATCAGTGTTTCTAACCTGGATTCTGCCATCAGAAGAGCCAGCAAAGAGCAATTCTCCATCAGCATCTGATGCCATTGATGTGATCCCTTTGGCACTCTTGATGGAAGCAACTCTAGTTAATCTTTCCTTTAACCACACCTCAATAGTCCCATTTTTGGTGGCTCCAAATATGAAGTCATTGTTTACAGTCAATAACTGAATGTCGTATCCCGTATGTAGAGATCCAGTTACAGCCCTGCTTGATAAAGAAAATACCTACCACATCCAAATTTTTATTTTTCAGTCAAAAAATATCAGTTGGCCGCAATTTTGGTCGCTAAAAGAACTTAATAATGTAACAAAGACTTGTGCTAATTATTACCTTTCCTGCTATTCCATCTATCGACGTACCACCCACGAAAAGAAGATTGTCTTGAATGTGTAGGGAATGGATTGATTGTTTACCCAACAACTTTCTTGTCCCTGAGTAAAATGATGTCGAAGTGTTCTTTCGCAAATCCACTTCCTGAAATGTTTTCAAAGTATCATGAATGATAAACTGATACATTGGCTAACTGGTAATGTCTATTGCCTCAAACCATCAAGATGATTAATCATTCAGAGGTGGCAAGATGAACAATTCAAGTAATGGGTTGAGGTTGAAATGAGCCAATTTTAATTTACATCAAAAGGGACAAGGTCGGGATGGGTTGATCTTTTAACCCTTTATTTGTCCATTTTATTTTATTTCTGTGTAGGCATGTGTTAATCATGATCACAGAAACACTAGTATTATACTATAGTAAAAACACACACACACACACATCTTTGAATGAACAACATAAGATATGCATTAGTTGCATATCAACTGTTTGACCTGTTAACCTATTTGCTAAATGGATGTGACCACTATACTTTATTTAGTGGAACAAAAATTCAAGTTCAAAACAATATAACTTCATGTATAACGCTCACCTGTATACTGAAACCACTGCACCCACAATACAGTTTATTGCCATTCAAAGCAAGACTCTTGACAGTTTGTTTGATGTTGATGTTCTTCATTACCCCTGACCAGCTATATACCTACAGAAGATATAATATAGTTTGCATTTTGTCATTTCATGTTTTGTTGCTTTGACTTTCTTAAGTATCTCAATTTAAATATCTAACCTTAACTCCAGCATTTTGAGAGAAATAATATGCAAAATTGGCATCAGCTGTCAACCCATGAACTGCCTCTTTAACATCATGAACCTGAATACAGTGAATTCCTTCTGGCTTGATTACCCATATCTGTTAATAATCACAAGAATAGTATTAGACTATCACTGTAACTTCATTATCAAGAAGGGATCTATTTTAGAAGTGACAAAATGGACTGGTTGGGTATGTTGGGCAACAAATCAAAATGGGTTCAGATCGAAACAGGTTATTTTCACTTTTCAGTACAGGTTGCGCGGGTATTACATATGATAACAAAAATTATTGTAATACCAAATAACGTTATATTCAATTATCGTACAACTTAGGGGACTTCACACATTAAACTTTCGACGACTTTCTTTATTGACCTACTTCCCTTTAGCTATAGTTTAACCAAGTTGACCCATTGCGGATGAACCATAATCAATCAACCCGTCCATAGATACGTGGGTTGAAATCACATGTAATTACTATGGAGAAATAAAATATATAAAATGAACTGATAGACATACCCGAATTGTTTTGTCCAACGAACCACTATAAAGCTTATCACTTGAAGGTGGGACATAGATGCATGTAACAGCCTTTGCATGTTCGCGAACCTCCTGAATCATACGAAACGTCTTTTTACTAGTATCCCACACCTAACAATAAAAAACGGATGTCAATTATTCACAAGCATAGAAGACTAATTCAAGAAGACGGTAGAAGAGGCAAATATATGCATCAAGATAAGACTGAACTGTCATCAAGTGATATTTGGCTCAATTGTATTAATGCATAATTTTGATGATGGGTTCATAATTTCTGATTGGATGAAAAGTGTGAACAATTAAAATTAGAATTTATGGACAGAAAGTGTTTCTAGTCAACCTAACCCACAAGAAAAACTTCCCAGTTTGAGCCAAAGAGGTTTTGATCTGTCACCAACCCGCCCATGTTGCCACCTTTAGACTTGATGATATCAAAACTTATGAAAACGTGTTTTTAGGTCCAGACCTTAATGGTCCCATCTGAATGGCTGCTTATCATTCGACCTTTAACGTTAAGCAGTGATAAAACCTCCCCATTCATTGATGTATCCAACTCGAACCCTTCTGAAGAAGACCACATATCTGCCTGAAAACCGAGTTGGGAAAAAATAATGTTAAAGTGTACTTGCTTAACTACAAATATTGAAAGCTCCACACTCACTGCATTAACAGATGACAAATTCATCAAAGTCTTCATTATGTCATTAACAATCACAGAGCTCCTCTTAAGCTTCTTTAAGGTTTTGTACATGCATTTAGCATAACCACCAAGTTCAAGAAGCGCACCTGAACAGAAATATAGGAGTTATATTAAATATATTATTTGCTCACACTTTTTTCTACACAACTTAAGAAAGGGTTCAAGTTTTTGTCACGTTATTCACAACAAATTTGTTTGCATTTATAGGAGCGGAGATTTAGAACACCACGTGATATATATGCTTACATATAAATGCTGAAAAAATGGTCCAGGGTTACAAGTATGCAACAAACCAAAAGTTATGCTGGAATCCTTCTGTATGTTTATATTCTCTTAAACTTATAAAAGCATGTTTACAAGTGACAAATATAATTACACATCTGCCCTAGAAACTTTCTTTGCAGCTTGAAGTTCCATCTCTTGATATGGAAAAAGTGATAAAATATGGTGGAAAGACAAAACCAGTAATTTCGTTCCATTTACAGTTGGAACTGTTTGGAAAGATATTCGCCATGAAGGTCAAAAAGTGCCATGGGCTCGGATTGTTTGGTTCAGCCAATGTATCCCACGACTCGCATTCATATTATGGTTAGCCATGGGACAACATTTGAAAACTCAGGATAGAATGAAAGTTTGGCATCAAAGCAGTGATGTTACCTGTGTATTTTGCAAGTCACAGGTAGATTCTCATAGCCATCTTTTCTTTGAATGTGTTTATGCTAAACAAGTCTGGTCAAAGTTAAAGGTCATGGCAGATATGGGTTCTGTCTCGGAAAGGTGGGATGGTATTATTAGTAATTTGCAGCCCCGTTCGAAAGGAAACTTCGTATGGTGTCATTGGTCGTGAAGTTCTTGCTGCTTCGGTGTACTACATTTGGCAAGAGAGAAATGCTAGGTTTTTCGGCACGGGAGTCAGACATGTTGAAAGCCTGTGTAGAGTTATTATAGAGGTGGTTCGACTGAAGTTACTGAGTCTCTCTTTCAAGAAGTCGATGAATGTGACAGAAGCTTTGAAGATATGGCAGATCACAAAAACCGACAATATCCATGGAGATTGATGTGCTGAGTATTGAGTTTGTTCGCCCGTCGAGTCTGTGTGTTGAATGGTCTTTGGAATGGTGCAGCCAATCTTAGTTTAGTTTTTAAGTTTGGAAATTCATTTTGGTATAAGCATGAATATTGGTTATGTTATTATTCTCGAGGCATGTCTCGGAATATTAGTCAGTAGTTTTATTGTGGGAGTCCCACAAAGTTTGTACAACATCTTTGATTATTAATCATCTATAAATTTGCCGGAGGTACCGCCCTCCTTTACCAAAAAAAAAAAGCATGTATCCGTGGAGGTTGTCAAAGAGTGATTTTACCTGGATCACTAATGAAGCTTCTCAGAGCAACAGTTGCCAAAATCTTTTGCTCGAGATTCTTAGACGATTGTAGTATGTATATGAATTGATCAAGCAAAGCCTTACGTGCAGCTTCTCTAACCCCTGTGTCTGGCAAATTGTAAAGCATGTATACGAGCCACGTGGCTGTGGCAAGACACTTCTTTGTCATATCTAAAGAGTTGCTCTTAAGACATTCTTCTAAAGCAGGAAATATATGTCCCTTTTCATGATTGCAAAGTACATAAGCTATCCTTTTCTCCCAAGAATTTGCAGCTATCTCCTCCTCCTTATCCTAAAAACAAGCATAAGCCTTTAAGATGTGAGGTGGAGGAATTAATGTACATGTGGAAAAATTTGTGGATCGAAAGGGTTAGAGAAGGTCGAATCAGGTCATGTGGTAGTGACCTGTGACCTGAAACACCACTTATTATCCAGAAATAAACTTGTTACAAATAATTTGTGAGATGAAAATTTATTTCAAGATTTCTCATTCTTTAATTATTCAACCCCTTCGACCTATTTGGACATTATTATTTTAACTTATACAGGTTTGACCCGTTAGAGATAAAACATAACCAGAATCAACCCATTCATAAGGCCAAACTAGTCACACATAATTAACTGTGAAATATGTATATGGTATATGTAAAAGGTATGAAGCATGTACCATTTTCTCAGTTAGTTCCTTTTCATTTGTTTCTAGGTTTTCTCTGTTCACAAAATCTTCATAAGGCTGATCAAAGCCTGCAAGCTTTAGTAACCAGGCTTCAGTAAGAGATTTCCCTGAGGCACTGAGGTGCCCTGAAAGAGATGACAAGGCATCAAGAGCTGTAATTTGTAAATTTGGAAAGTCTTTTTTGTGGAGTGACTCAATAAGTGTTTCGATTGCTTCCTCCCGATATATGCTCATTTTCCGAGGCTCAGCCTACAAAGTAGAAACATACATGATCATGGGGGCAGTTTCAACCCATCTACTGATGTATTTGTCAATTTATTTAGTATTTTATCAACGGGTCAAACGGGCACCAGCCTAAAAGTAAACGAATATAAAGGGAATAACAGTTTAAACGTGGTAACTTTATAACTATATCAAAGAATATAACCACCTTAATAATTTTTTCCAAAAAATTAGATTAATGATATGTTAATGCAAATTTTGTGGATATTTGACTCATAAAGTATTTATAAAAAAACTGGGACGAAAAAGTGTTTCAGGTCAACCACCTTAATAATTTTATCCAAAATAAATAAATTAATGATATGTTAATATATATTTTGTGGACATCTGCCTCATGATGTATTTATAAAAAAACTGGGACGAAAAAGTGTTTTGGGTCAACCAGACCCGACCAATACCAAAATTACCCTGTTTGACCCAAACCTATCTTGACCATATACCCAACACGTCCAACATACCCATTTTTCCATCTCTTTGATAGATAAATTAAGTTGTGGTCTTCTTTTAGGGAATGAATGTTCTAACATAGAGCTGAGAATTGTATCTAACCAAGAGATCGAGTTGAAGAAGAAGGGACGCAATGACAGGTTGCTGCTCCATTGGAGCATTTTGAAGATACACAAGAAGGGTGTGCATTGTGCTAAATGCTCCTTCATCCTTTATTATTTGCAAGATTTGATTGCATAATATTCTCCTGTAGCAGCTTAACGATATTAGTGATGTGCATAAACCATGTCATGCAAATATGGACTATGAACTCTCAAGTATAGTAAATTAATTTATGTAATAACCATCACTCCATCAGTACTCAAAATCCAAATGACCTGAGCATAAGATAATATATACCTGTTCAACTGAACCAACTCCCAGAGAAATTCAATGCACATGCCTCTCACATATTCGTTGCCCGCATGAAATAGTTCAAGAACAGGGCACAAGTCGATCTTAGTTGCTATTATATTCCTGCAACCTCTATCTGCATGGATGCAGCATAATAAGATATACATAACCGACTGTCGTGTATCCACTCTATCTAAACACATAACTAATGAAGGAACTGCATTGACCGACATAATGGTCAAAGAATTCGAACACCTACTACTCTCATCTCCTTCCACTAAAACCTGCCCTACTAACTCTATAGCAGCATCCTTAGGATTTATCACCAGCTCAAAATCCTTCGAATCTTCATATTTACTACAAATATTTTGGATAAGATATGGTACTAAGTTAAAGTCAGACAGTTGGGAGGATGTTGGTTTTAATAAGTATATAAGAACTGCAGCCTCAGAAAGCCCGTTTTTCAGTAAGGCAGCCAGGCATTCAAGATCAACATTTGTTAAAATCTCTCGAAGTCTGTCATCTGCCACGAGTAACTCAGATAGAATGTAAACGGTTGTTCTAAGAACTTCCCTACTTAAAGACGCTGATAGTACATCAATGAATCCATTTACAATTGTAGAAGTTGATAAACAAGCATGGACTGCTGGATCACCATTGCACTCCTTCCACATTTTTGAAATTGTTAAAACTGCTGCTTCACATTCTTTCAAATCTTCTGAATTACATAGGCATGTAATAGAAGGTTGTAAGCCACTGATTATTGTCTCAACAGCAGCTTGAGAAATGACACTTGTTGGTGATGTGGCAACCGTAACTTGCATAAATCTTTGCGGCTTGTAACTATTCGAGTTTTGATCATACAAATTCGATGTTCTTGATTGGATTTGTCTTGCAGACGGGCTTCCATATGAACTTCTTGGGGTTTCAGGATACGATAAGTCTTGAGAAGTATCTGAGTGTTGTTCCTTCCATGAAGCAATGAGTCTTTTCAACACGTAATTTGTTTTTGGCAGTGAATTGGCGGAAAGTGGCTGCCTTGTGATGGGACAAGTTGTGTTTCCTCTTTTCATCCATTCTTCAATGGCTTTTCGTTCATATGTTTGGCCAGTTTCTAGAGTCACTGGATCACTAAAAACATGGCTAGTGATTGGACAGACAAAATCTTTTGGTGGTCTTGATTGTGTAGATCTCTCAGAAGACTGTGGAGAACCAAAATTCGGGCTTCTGCTATTGTATTCTCCATGGAAGCTGATATAATAATATAAAGTTACATTTAGCATCAGAAAAATGACTCGTAGTTTCATAGAAAACAAGCTACCAAGTTACCTTTTTTCTGATGTCTGTTTCTTCACACTTGCATTACTGGCGCTACGTCCATGACCAACTTTCTTCGTCACACTTTTCCGCTGCTCCTAATAATCAAACACCAAAATAAGTATTTCAAGTTTTACGGGCATATAAAGGTTTTGGTAAGCCATGACTCTAAAGACATACACTAGATTCATTATCAGAGTCCACTGAGCTGGTACTAAGATCATGGTGCAATAGAGGTGAATTAGGCAAAGATGTAACTTTATAATCCATTGACTGAGTAGTCCGTTGACTCAATGCAGGTGACCGTGACACCTTATCATTTCCATCTTGTTTTGGAGATGGGACATTTGGGGAGGATTTAGCCGAGATTACTGGAGAAAACATTTGAGAAGTAACTGGTTGATTATTCTCGGTCAATGTGTGTCCGTTAGTCTCTGTTTTATAATCTTCATCAGGTTCATAGTCAGATTCATCGTTTTCCTCTGGAATACCCTCCTAAATGAAAAACGGTAAAACGGCTTATGTTCACTATACACGAGAATCACTTTTGAATATAGAATGCAACACAAATGTTTATGCTCTTACTTGAATATCCCATGTAGCAGAGTCATCTAGGTCCTCAGAGGTCATGTGCATTGCACTCAATCTGTTCCATTTCATAATACATAATTGTATAAGTTTAACAGGTCTACTTACTTTTGTGGCACTTCTTTCAGAAGACAATTACCTTTGATGAAGTGAGTAAATTTACATAAATGACAAAACCTTCTTTACACACACACACACACACACAAAAGAAGGAGAAAAGAAGAAAGAACCCTCAAACGTTCAGTACAGGATAATCTTTTAACTAACCAGCACGGCAAGAAATTAGTCAACGTGGTCAAAGTTACTAACACGTCAGCTGCCATGTCATCATTTTGATTGGAAAAAAGGTTCATGATTAAGAACCAAGAACGGAAAGCGGACTAAAATTTGTTACCTTGTTCCATTTTCGAAAGTACTATAATGAGAAACTAACCTGGATGCATCTCTTGCATTGTTTTTAGTTTTTTGAACTGGAGAGAACCCTGCACTTTTAGGCAGAATGGGACCGAATCTCACATAATCAGGAATTTTACGGCTCACTTCGTGTAATGGAGTCATTGGCGGCTCTGCAATTGGCATCATAGGAATCACCTTTTTACTAGTTTCCGGATCACGATTCACACAATCTTTAAAGTAATTCGCGTAATTCCTAGTATTCTCATCTAATGACTGCCCATACTGTTTTTCCAAGTTTTGCAATTTCTCTGCCTGATCTGGCCTCATCGAAAACACCAAAGATTCATTAAAATACTGATCAAAGTCAGCAGTGAGCGACAAATCAGATGAATCCGGAATCATGTTCATCATAATCCTATGCCGCTCCTCTGAATACCAACCAACAATCGAACTCATATGAGGAAGAAAAAGTGTTTTCCAAATCTCGGGAGCAAAATCAATCCTCGAAAAAAAGGGGTCAACTGAAAACATTTCAAGAACATGAAGAACAGCATTTGTAACATTATTCCTCAACTTCCATAAATAAGCAAGATTCAAGTGAGCCCAAGCAGATAGATAAAAATTAGGGACCCCGGCTGTTTTATCACTAGAATTCAACATTGCACACACTTGCAACATTTTTTCAGCATGATCGAGTCTTGCCATTTTAGTTTCAGTATTAGATGTATTGATGGCTTCCTCAAGGGCATCCATTCCCCAATCTAAGTTGGCTAAAACGGCTTGATCAGAGTACCTAACTTCCGTGTCTTTTTTACTACTTTCATCTTCTGCTGCTAATCTCTCACCACACTGTTCCTTCTGTAGGGCCCGTTGTCTATGATCAAGCAAACGGTCTTGGATGAAACCTCCAATTGTGGTGATCAAGGATCCCGCTATATCATCTTGGTCCATTGAAAACCTATAGTTTTCAGCCATTATTATGTATGTATATATAGGTAAAACTGCACTCAAAAAGCAAAGCAGTCCATTCGTCTCTTAGGTAACATATTTTCGAATCTGTTATTGAGGAACTATGTTATAAAATCAAATCAGAGACTGCGTAACCCTTAACCAAGTTGACTGTCATCACATAACCATATCAAGATCAAGTTAACTATTATAGTATGATCTTATCGTAGTTTCTTTTACTTACAAATTGCATACAATTCAAATACAACATGATTCTGACTTTTTAGGTCAAAACTACTAAAGTTCACTTTGAAAATTGACAATTCAATCATATTTCCAGCTAATAATAAGAAGCAAAATTAAACTTGAGAAAACCCTACTACAACAAACTTTAATATTTTGATGAATTTTTCTAAAACTCCAAGTCGAATTCGCAACCAAATAACAGTCAATTTGACCTCAACACAACTTTTAAATTTGTAAAACATACATCAATCTAACTTCGCTAAAACGTCGTTTAAGTAGCTATTTTATCCAAACTATCATACAGAAAAGCATTCAAGCAGTATTTCATACCAATATTAGCTTACTCTACTCTACAAAAATCAATCAAATACCGAATAATCTATCAATCAAAACACACATGCACACACTGGAGTTGAAGATATAGTACTTACAGTAACGAAATAACGATTTCCGCAATCCGTCAGTTACGAAGCCTTAGCTCAATAAACTTACAGGAAAATCATAATTAGTAGATGATAGTTCAATTATTCAAACATCAAATATGAAGTATATTACAGTATAAATAAATATAATAATAATAATAATTAATAATTTAATAGTAACAATGAAATGAGGAATATGATTGAGCTGATGAGCTGGCCGATTAATCAATCAGATTAGAGAGAGATAGGCCGGCTTCCAAAAGTGCCGGCCGGCGATTGTTAATAGCGGTGGATTAACAATGTGTCTTAACGGTCAACTATTAATTCAATTAATTAATTTATTTATTTTATTTTATTTTATTTTTGGTGAGCAGTTGAAACTTGAAAGTCGTTCTAAGAAGACCTCTTCGTCTAGAACTTGAAACTGTAGGACTAAGAGTAATGTACATCTGTTACTGCATGATGTACAAGTTGTTGAAGAAAGAGGATTTGAAACTGATCAATTATTGGTCTGGAAAGGAAAATACTTTTCTTTGTTGGCGGGAAATATTATTTTTTTAATTATTTAATTAGTATATTTGACATTCTTCGTTTGTTGAGCTATTATCATTATTCAAAACGCAGGATTATATAACTCTATTTGATTGATTAATCTATCTTTTGTTTGATGTTGACACGAATTAATGGTAATTTTCAATATTGTGAACGGTTATATAATTATTATTATATAGTTTAAGCATATTACCTTGGAATTAGTGCGCGCAAATGTAATAAATTATGGTCTGACATTCATTGTATGTAACGAGCTACTCGAGCCTTCATTGTATGTAACGAACTTTGTATTTCCTTACATTGTGTGTAACGAACTTGTAATTTCCTTACTTTTTCCACTTGTCGATTATATAAGCTGACACGTGGCGTCCCTTAGAACCGTTAATCTGACCAGAATACATACAATGTAAGGAATTTACAAGTTCGTTACATACAATGGAGGCCCACGTAGTTCATTACATATAATGAATGTCAGACCATAGTTTATTACATTTACGTGTACTAACCCCTATTACCTTATAACCAATCCTATTAATGACGGGATATGGAAAGGTAAGACGTAAATAGGTCATGCTTTATACTTTATATGAGGATAGAATCACGGCTAACAGACCTCCCACATACATAATGGTTACCTTTCATTTATTAAATTCGAAGAGATATACTCATTTTAACAAACATGATATTGATTACAATAATACACCGTTTTGTTAAACAAAACCTAATACGAATTCCATGAATACATAGTTTATGAGTAGGCTATTTAATATCTGCTAGCTATTTGCTTGATGTATGAAATTCGCTTGCCATAATTAAAATGATAACGACATTTTTGACTACCTTTTATTATTTACTTGCCTATCTTTATATATATATATATATATATAGGGATGGGTTCTGATGAAAACAATGAGATAAAAAAAATAGTGAAAATACATTTCCACCCTCCATCTATCTAATCTAATATATATATATATATATATATATATATATATATATATATATATAAAGGGTGAGGATAAAAAAAACGGTGAAAACACTTTTTTGATTCACAATTTTTTTAAGTTGTGAACTTTCATTTTTTTTGCTTCACATATGAATTTTTTTGTGAACCCTTATTTTTTTTTATTTCACATAAAATTTTCGTCATGAACCTTTATTTTATTTTTTTGCTTCACACAAAGTTTATAACATTTTCAATTGTGAACCTTATTTTTTTCACATAAATTTTTTAAAAATTTTATTCACGAAAATTTTGAAGTTTTTTTTATTGTGAACTTTAATTTTTTTTAGGTTCACGAAAAGTTTTTAACTTTTTCAACTGTGAACCTTGATTTGTTTTTTGAGTTCACGGAAAGTTTTAACTTTTTCAATTGTGAACCTTTTTTTTTCAGCTGTGAACCTTAATTTTTTTTAGGTTCACGAAAATTTTTAAAAAATTTCAATTGTGAACCTTTTTTTTTCAACTGTGAACCTTAATTATTTTTTGAGTTCATGGAAAGTTTTTTACTTTTTCATTTGTGAACCTTATTTTTTTTTTGTTCACGGAAAGTTTTTTACCTTTTCAATTGTGAACCTTTTTTTTTTGTTCACAGAAAGTTTTTAACTTTTTTAATTGTGAACATTTTTTTTTCAACTGTGAACCTTAATTTTTTTAAGATTCACAACAAATTTTTAACTTTTTTAATTGTGAATCTTATTTTTTTGTTTTGGGTTCACGGAAAGTTTTTAAGTTTTTTAGTTATGAACCTTAATTTTTTTGTTTTGGTTTTCGAATTTGACTTTATTTTATTTTTTTTTTACAAAAAATATTTTTGTGAATCTTAATTTTTTTGGTTTACTTAAAAAAAAAATCACACCTTAAAAAAATTGTGAAGGAAAAAGTGTTTTCACCATTTTTTTTATCTCCACCCCTTTTATATATATATATATATATAAGTTAAATTAGATGTAGGGTGGAGATGTGTTTTCATTGAGGGTTTTTTAACTCCTTGTTTTATATATATATATATATATATATATATATATATGTATGTATGTATGTGTGTGTGATGATAGCAACATTTCGAGTACTTTATGCTGATTGATGATGAGGACAACGTACTCCTTTAGATATTATTATTTGATATTGATTGATAAGTTTTGTAGTTTTTTGCTTGTGATGTTTTGACGCCTCACTTTTATATGATCTTCTCAAGTATCACATTAAAAACCAGCATAATACCCGATAATATGATAGTAACAACTTAAATATCCAATGTTTGATATTATTTCTAAGATTATCATGTACGGTGATAACAAAATATTTTATGAAAAACTTAAACTTTCATCATTTTCGAATTCGACTTAAAAGAAATCTGGTCATTTAAGATATTATATGGAAATACATATTGAATAGTTAACTAGCACTCAAAGATTATAATATAATAATATAATACTTTCCTATTATAAGCCATTTTTATTTTTTATTTTATTTATTAGTATAACATGGGTAGAATAATATTATTATTTAATTTTAAGATTTAAGATTCAATATCATGGAGATGTTTTATTAATGAAAAAATTGCACGGATCGTCCCTGTGGTTTGTCTTAAATAGCACTCGTCGTCCCTTGCAGTTTTTTCTTGCACTCGTCATCCCTGTGATTGCTAAATATTGCACCGGTAGTCCCTTCCGCTAACGTCCGTTAGTTTTTCAGTTAAGTCTAAGGGTACAATGGTCATTTAAATACTTTAGGCACTACAAGTGCAATTTTGTAAACCACAAGGATGATCCGTGCAATTTTTCTTAACTTAACTTTAATATTTATTTTTTACATAATAGTATAATATATTTTCTTAATAAGCTTTTCACTTTATTTATATTATTTATTTTTTTATTTTATTTTTGCTATAATATTTTTTTTACTCTATTTTTGTTACAATATTTTTTTTTATTTGATGATTAAATTGATCAACTTAAATATTTTCAACTGGTTCTTGTAAATTAGGGCATTTATAGAAAATAGAATAAAAATTATTTAAGTTGATCATTATAATTAGGCTTGTAAACGAACCGAATGAACATGAACGAAATATGTTTGCGTTCATTCAATATGGTTTTATTGAACAAGCGAACGAACTCGAACGGATATGTTCTCAATAAGAGCCAACTCATATATTCGTTTGTGAATGTTCGTTTATGTTGAGAAACATATCCGTTCGAGTTCGTTGGCTTGTTCGATAAAACCATATTGAATGAACGCAAACATATTTCGTTCATGTTTGTTCGGTTGGTTTACAAGCCTAATTAAAATGATCAACTTAAATAATTTTTATTCTATTTTCTGTAAATGCCCTAATTTACAAGAACCAGTAGCAGATATTTAAGTTGATCAATTTAATCATCATATAAAAAATATATTGTAACAAAAATAGAATGCAAAAATATTGTAGCAAACATAAAATAAAATATTAAATAATATAATTAAAGTGAAAAGCTTATTAAGAAAATATATTATACTATTACGTAAAAAATAAATATTAAGGTTAAATAAAGAAAAATTGCACGGATCGTCCTTGTGGTTTATAAAATTGCACTCGTAGTCCTTAAAGTACTTAAGTGACCATTGTACCCTTAGACTTAACTGAAAAACTAACGGACGTTAGCTGAAGGGACTACCAGTGCAATATTTAGCAATCACAGGGATGACGAGTGCAAGAAAAACTGCAAGGGACGACGAGTGCTATTTGAGACAAACCACAGGGACGATCCGTGCAATTTTTTTCTTTATTAATAATATTAGAAGTATTAGATGTTATGTGACACCCCGCAAATTTAAACGCAATTATAAACGTTAAACACTTGCATTATTAAGCTAATTCCCTACTTGAGTGAATTCACAACACATTTTAGAGGTAAGTCTAGCAAAGTCCAACTAGTTAATACGCGTAGTATTACGTTTTGTAATTAGTTGTAATTACGTACGAAACAATTGGAACAAACGCGACAAAAATATACGACTGTTGGTGAACAAAAATTATTTAATAAAAACGAAATTATTAAATAACACTAATGCTTATTAAATATTATGTTGATAATATTTACAAAGTATTTTATAATGTATAAACGTTTATTTCATAAACTGAAACAAAACAAAGTTAAAAGTTTATTAACTCAACTAAATTATTTCTATAAAATATCTCAACTAAAAATATAACCAAATACATATTTAATAATCCACCAATTAAAAATATGAAAACGTTTAACGATCGGGTAAATGAACACGGGTAAAATACCACAAGTTTGGGACAAAGTCCCCTCCCCTTTTTAGATACCAAAATCAGCCCCAATACCCCCACCCCCACCTCATTTCCTTCTCATTTTCATTTCACCAAAAACACACTTTCTCCCCTCCCTCTCTCTAAACTCTCTTCCTCTCTCTAAAATCCACCACAAAAACGACTCGAATCATCTAGCTCCTTTGGAATAAAACATTCACGAGATCACAAGCAACATTTCTACCTTTTCGGATTTAAAAACCGACGCGCGTAAGTTTCCGACATTTTTCGAAAACTCTTAGATTTCGGTATTTTCTTTGTTATTTCATGTTTATAATGATTAATATACCATGTATTAGTGTTATATCAACTTATGATGTCCAAAAATGACTTAAAATGCGTTTTTAAAATTTAAAAATACGATCAGCTCGTTCTGCGAGCTGAGAACTGTTCTTCCTGCGAACCGAGCCGAGCTGCGAACCGAGCTCGCGATGCGAACCGAACCGAGCTGCAAACCGAGCTCGCGATGCGAACCGAACCGAGCTGCGAACCGAACCGAGCTGCGAACCGAACGAGTTGCGAGCTGAATCGAGTTGCGAACCGAACTGAGCTGCGAACCGAACGAGTTGCGAACCGAATCGAGCTGCGAGCCGAACTAAGCTGCGAACCGAACTGAGCTGCGAACTGAACCGAGCTACGAACCGAACCGAGATGCGAATTGAACCCTTGCGAGCCGAGCTTGAGAGCCGAACGAGCGAGTCGAACGAGCTACGACCTGGACTGCGAACTGAGTTTTGCACAACGATTCGACGTTCGCGTAACGACAACTACACTTCTGACAATGATGATTAACATACCAACATATATACTTTTGCTAAGCATAAAATGAAACGAGTATAATGATGTTTTCAGAAATTATTATTACAAACCGCTACCAACGAGTCGTATACATTCTAAAGCTACAAACTTAAACGGCAACCAAACACTTTGGACATAATTTGGTTGAACGAACACTAGCATGGATGGTCAAACTAAGACATCCACGTACTTATCAAATCTCATACGTTTAGGGCGTTAGGAGATTCTGGACTATACTTGGGCTTTAGGCTTTGTGTAACATCCTCGTTTTGAACCTAGTTGAAATTGGTAATTTCTTTATTTATTTAATTATTTAATTGTGTTTTAAATAATTAATGCCTTGTGGATAATTGAAAATTTAATAGGTCCTTTAGCTAAATGACTTATTGTGAATACTAAAATATTAACTGTTTTAAATTTATTTAGATGACGGTAAAATAAAATTGTATTTCCCCGCAAATGGTTTTTAAGTTCCAGACAATAATAAATACGGGGAATAAAAATTAACGCTTATATGGTATACTCTATGGGATGGGTCGGTTTTTACCTCCCACATATACACACATACGTACATGCATACTTACACCAAGAAACCCTAAATCAATTGCATGAAACTTTAACATCAAATTGGAGCTTATAAATTCGGATTCAAGTTTCCTTAATCATCAAGAACAAGGTATGATCACATGTTCTTCATTTTCCATAACCTAGAAATTGGGGTTTTTGGGGTTTTTGCTAATTGGTGAGTTTAATCCGAAATTAAGGGTTGGTTTTGTGAAATTGTTGTTAGTTAAGCTTGTTATGGTTGATTACTAACAAGATTCAAGCTTAAGATTATAAATCTATGGTGATTCTTAGGGTTTATGATAATTTTGATGGGTTAATGACTCTAATCCGAAATTAAAGTATGCAATTGGTTAAGGTAGTGTTAATAAGTGTTTATAAGATGGTTAGTAATCTTAATTTAACCTAGAAGTGAATTAATCATGTTATATAAGTTGTAATCAAAATGGGTTTTGGGTAATTGATGGAATTAGCATGATTAACTTGAAATTGAAGCTTGAAATACTTGCATGATAGTTAGTTGATGTTTATATGTGGATTATAACCTTAATCCTAGTTTAAAAAATGAAGAAATTGAAGTATAATCATATGGATAGTTATGGGTTTAATTGAATATTCATGAATTGAAGCTTGTGATTATGTTAGACTTGTTAAATTGTGTTTAATTCATGATTAGAAATAAGTCTAACTTTGAATTGATGAAGTTGATATATGTTCATGAAGAAAGTCTTGAACTTAAGGTGTATTTTTAGAATTTAAAGCTCTTAAGCTTAAGTTAATAATATGTAGTTGTAACTAATTGTTGATGATCATATCATAGTAGGGTAATGATGAATAAATGTGATTAAGTTGATAAAATCACCTATATCATATTTTGATATTAGTTGATATCATGACGTGAGATAATGAAATACTCATAAATGAGTTGTAATAACTTAGTGATTATTTGTAGTTAGACATTATTAAATTAAATGAGTTATATGTTCTGAATTTATTTCTAACTCATTATTTATATTGTGTTCTTAGATATGGAGAAGACTCAGTGACATTAGACTACTGAGTAGACGACGGAGGTTTGGTGAGTGGAACAATGTACCTTCAAGTTGTAACAGATTGGTTACAACGGGTAAACGTGGTTTTACTGATTATAGACTGATGATTGACATGTTGCCTTGATAGATATAGATTTTGTGATATCTGGCCTTTGGGCATATGTGTTTAATTGGAGGTCAACATGGTTTGGGCTTAAGGGTACTATTGAGTTGCCAACACAGGTCCTTGTACACGGTTGGTTATAGGAATACTGTGTTGTGTGGGTAAATAGTATCTAGGCTATCGGTTTACCGCTGTATTGGCCTGCAGTTGGTGTGAGGTTTCTTGGGGGCCACCCGGGCATGAGGGCGCCTCAAGGACCGCCGATCCTCCTTGTGGATATTTGTTTGCGATGCTTTATGCGGTAAACAAATGATTGTGTGTTTACGATGCTGTTGCTGTAAACTGGTTTATTATGCGATGCTTAGTTGTAAACAGATTTGCTATGCTAGGTTGCATTGTAGGTTATTGGTTCATTCACTTAGCGTTGAGCTAATCCCCCACATTACCACTCCTTGCAGGATACGATTTGATTATTGGTTGAGCAATGAGCTATTTATTGGATGGAATGGTTGACGACGATATGCTTACTCTGATCTTTGATTTTATAAAATCATTGTTGTCTTTCAAATTATGTAACACCCAAAATGATAAATTATGTTTTGAAATAGATTGACTAATATGAGTATTATATAATGTATAATTATTAATGTTTGTTGGACTTTCGCTTCCGGTTATAAAAAAAAATGGTTTAGAAATTGAAGGGTGTTATACTTTGCTAGCACTCGCACATTACTTAACTCAACAGGTGAGTTCACAGCCCCTACTTTTACTGCTTTACTACTTTTGAAAAGGGGTGGAAAACATAGTCAACTGTTTTACTGATTGCCATAACTACTTCTGCTTACATGATTGTTATCATACTTGTTTACTCGAACGATTAGAGTACTGTGAACTGTTGAACTCTTACACAAAAACTGGTATTTATGAAACAACATTTTCATACTATAAACTTGTTAAACTTTGTTGGGTATACCGGAGAACGACCGGTACTTTTATGTAAACGCTGAAGAACGACCAACAACGTATTTTAGTGCCAGAGAACGACTGGCCAAGTAGACGGGAGAACGACCCGTGCGTATTTGGATGGGAGGACGACCCATACGTCTTTTGACCGGAGAACGACCGGTACTGTGTTTCGTTGGAGAACGAACAGCAATATTTATTGCCAGAGAACGACTGGCCGAGTTGGGCGGGAGAACGACCCGTGCGTCTTTTGACCGGAGAACGACTGGTACTGTTTTGGAAACGCTGGAGAACGACCAACAACGTATTGCAACCTTTATTTTGGGTAACATCCCACGTAAACTGTATTTTGGGCAACATCCCAACCGACTATATTTGGATAACATTCCACAAAACATTTACTTAACTATTATGGCAATAACTATTTGTGAATGTATTTGTTTCAACAACTGTGCTTACAAACATAAAACCTGTGAATTCACTCAACCTAGTTGTTGACTTTTACTATGTTTTCCAAGGAATTAGCTGCGCATGTAAGAACTGCCTGCACGTTGGAACATAGGCAACCCACGAAGTATAGGATGCCAACTTTTGACAACTGGATTTCTTTTATATAACTGAAATTGTTTAGTCATATTTACGAAATCTACTTTTGTAAACTTAATACTTTTAATTTGTATGATTCGAGGAATCGTAAACTTTGTAACTAATACTTTGGCATCTTAATATATTTATTCTGTTGTAATCATATGCTCTGATACGTATGCATATACTGTGTATTGTGGCACTCCCCATACTTAACTAAATGCTTCCGCTAAACTAAATCAATGAATTTGGGGGTGTTACAGATTGGTATCAGAGCCATTGGTTATAGCGAACTAGATTTCTTAGGTGACTTAGAGACCTTAGAGACCTAGACTATAGCCTTGGCTAGAATGCACATGCATACACACATTTGCATACGACTAACTATCGTTACGACACATCGATACGCGTAATCCACTTGTTGAACCATACTTCGTCCGAACCGTTCACTTTCATTCTGATCTCATACGAACCTGATCGTATTAAGTGGTTGATGAAAAGAAGTATGTATTTAGCATCATATAATGACGCCTGGCCAACGTGATTATATAATACTAAGTACATATGGGCGTTTCACTAGTCACTACGTAAACGATTAGTATTCTTTTGAACCTGAAATCATTCGTGTTGTTTTGATTATTGTTATTGTATTGATTTGGTCTTGTGATTTAGTCCGAATATTTTAAGATCATTCTATAATGATTTTGGTAATTTTTAACTGTACATCTTTTACTATATTTTATCTTGATCATTGTGTTAATCTGTTTTTAGAAGAAGAAAAAAAATTACTAGTGAGAATAGCTAGATAATATTGTAAAGAAAATCAATAAGAACTTCGGGTTAATTTAAAGTTGTATAAATGTGGAAATAGCTTTAAGGAATTGATGTCCCCGGTGGGGTACTCCGATCCCCGTTAGGGTTTGGGGGAACTTATATCCCTAATGGGGTGCCCCGATAAAATCCTCGTTGGAGTTTGGGGAGAGTACAGAGATATTTTTTATTAATGGGTTTGGGGATGGGGTTATAACTCCCCACCTCAAACTCGCCCCGTTGCCATTCCTATTCCTTTTATACAATCATTTTTTATAACACTTTAAAAAATAAAAATAGCAAGATGACAAAAATATTGTCAAATTGACAAAATTATAGTGAAAACTATAATGATATTAAAAGTAAGTTATCATTATTTACTTTATAGAGTTAGAGAAAGAATTACGAAGATTAAAATGAAGAAAAATAAAATACAAAATTATAAACCTAAGAATTAGAGGGGAAAATTGATAAATAAATTCATAATTTTTTACCATTACTAAAATTTATATTACAGTTGTTATCACATGATACATTAGTTTGGATTAAATTACACATAATCTTCTTATCCATTGCATTACTTATATTTAAAAATTAATGATACATTAAAGTAAATTAATTATAATTTACATTATCAATAAAATTGCCTTATTTACTTTTTAGGTGTAGAATAATTCACCTCGTCAATTTGTTTCATATAATAATAACACATAGGATGTAGGTGATGTGACATGAGTGAATAGTTGACAAATCAACATAAAAAATTATTATAATTTACTTTATATAATTAAAGAAAGAATGACGAAAATTAAGATGGAGAATAATAAATAAATTATATAACTCAAAGTTAAAGAGGAAAAATAGATAAATAAATTAATGATTTTCAGCTATAACTAAAAATTATATTACAAATATTATCCCATGACACGTCAGTTTGAATTAAATTGACTATAATTTAATTATTTATTGCATTATTTATTATTAAAAAATAATGAGAGATTAAATTAATTATAATTTGATTTTTTTAATAATATATTACCTTGTTTACCTTTTTAAGTGTAGGATAATCCACATCATAAAAAATATTTTATAGAATAATAACATATAAAATGTCGGTGATATGGCATGAGTTAAAAGTTGAAATTATTTGAACTCTCCTCATTTATTTTTTTAGAAAAGATAGACTGCAATAAAACCAAAACAATATGCAAATACAAACAAATAAAAAGATCAAACAACACCAACACTAAATCTATTATATATATATATATATATAGAGAGAGAGAGAGAGAGAGTTTGGATCAAATGAGAACACTTCAAAAATAAGAACGGTGAGAACACCTCATAAATGCACAACTAGCCTACAAAAATCATTAGATTCACAGTCATACATCTCAAATATGCAAAGAAAAACAAATGCACACTTCTAAAAATGCACAAAAATCAAAAAAAACGATTGATGCACAATTATCTCTATAATTGTGCATCAATTGTTTTTTTGATTTCTGTGTATTTTCGAAAGTTCAAATCTATTCTAATCAATTTTTCTACACATATTTGAGATGTATGAGTGTGAATCTAATGATTTTGTTCGCTAATTGTGCATTTATGAAGTGTTCTTACCGTTCTTATTTTTGAAGTGTTCTCATTGAAACCTTACCCTATATATATATATATATATATATATATATATATATATATATATATATATATATATAGTAGGGGGATCAAAAAAGAAGGGAGATTTTGGAGAGAAAAGGGAGAAGCATTTTGAACCAATCATTTCAAATATTAATGGAGGGGTATTATAGGTATTTGCTAATAGTAATTAATGGTATGTCTAATTAATCCCTTAAATAATGGAGGAGCAGTTTTTTACTTTTCAAAAATAATTATTTGATGTGTAACGAAATTGAAATATGATGTTTCTCTGATCGAGGATTTCAAATGAAAATCGTATTAGAAAAAATTGGAGATCAAAAGTTCCAACCTCATAACTTGATATAATTAGAACTAGGTGTCATCCATAGTAAATATAGTATCTTTTTTATTGTTAATCGTCATCCATGAATTTTATATATTCTTATTATATTAAATCACTAATCATCTTCGTTTCAGATGATAGTGTATTATTGTTGTGTTTTAAACTATATATACACAATATACAAAAACATGTAGTTGACAACCATGATGAAAGATCGCTCCAACTAAAACAATGATTAACTAGATTCAAAAATCCAAAACTACGATTTTTAATGTGTTATAAGTGAACAAGATATTAACTAGTCTATAAATATTATTTAAAACACTGATTCACATAATTATAACATTGAATCGGACTTTTTATTATGTTGATTCAAAAATATATTAAACTGATTCAAAAAAATCATTATACTGATTCACAAATTTAATCATGTTGATTCTTCAATTTTAAAATTTTGATTCACAAATTATATTACATTTGAGTCGATAGATTTATAATTGTTTAACAATATGAAGTTTGTGTAACACCCCCAAATTTAATGTTTTGCGGAAGCATAATTTGGGTGTTACTAATCAATAATCAAAGCACACAGATATATAGCAAACGACTCTATATGCGTCGTTTTAACAAAATATATTAATATTAAAAGGTTTACAACAGTTTGAACTCGTACATAGCTCGTGTTCGTAATATGAAATATTTAAGTACATAATTAATTATACAAAATCTAATAATGCAATGAAATCTTTGAAGTTTGCATGAAAACTCGAGCTAATATGCATCCTGATGGGCTATCCAGATCTACTGCTGAGTACCTGTGATACATGCTAAAATGGGTTAGCTAACGCTGGTGAGCTCACAGGTTTAGATATTAAATAATAGTGTGTGAACCGCAAGATTTAAATGTTGATTTGCATCCAGCAAATGATACTGATAGTGTATACAACCATGAGCGCATAGTCTGAGCTTAACTCGAGGGTCGGGTCCCATATAGAGAATTCCGAGCGAGGTGCCTCCACGAGTGCCTAATCTACACTCGTTTTCCCAAATATTAGTACGTCCGTTGCAAAGGTTAGCGCGACTAACTCGAACGAGGTGGGTCAATCCTATATGGTACCATACACTAACAATTGCGCTAAATCCATATAAACAAACTATGTAGTGGAGGGCTTTAAATGATTAGCAAAACAACTCATGCAGTATATATCGAGGTTTAGTACTCATGTCCACATGTAAAACAAAACGAGTATGTATTCCCACCCCTGGGTTAAAAACAGTAAAATGAGGGGCTATGAGACTCACTCGAGCCTGAAGAGTTTATCTAAATAAACTGAGATTGATTAGCCAAGAATCGAAGTCCAAAGACTTGTAACCTGAGGGTGTCCACGACACGCGATGGTTATAAATATGTGAAGGCATCTAATAAGACCACCTTGTAGTTGTTTGTCCAACTAGAATGTCCAAATGATTACAATTTGATTGATTGTCTAAGTGTTTAAAAATGTGTACGGCCCGTTGGTGATTGTTTGTAATAATAATCCCACATTATTTTTTTGATGATTTTGAAGTGTTATACCTAAAAGTAAGTTCCAATGTGTTTTAGAAGTTGTGTCGCATTCGTGTTTGATGTTATACAAGTTTAACACCTTGTGTGAAAGTTTAGATGTAACACTATTACTCGTGACCCTAGCGTAAGGGCGAAGCTCGTTAATGACGGGGGTCCGGGGGCAGCGCCCCTGGTAGCGGGGTCCAAGGGGCAGAGCCCCTGGCTGGGGTCGAGCTGGCAGGTCAGCTTGGAAAATTTTTATTTCTACTACATTGTTTTGGTGAAAAACGCACCTGGACTTGAATTTGGGTGAAATCAAGTACTAAATTTTTAGGTCTCGACACTTAGTAAAATCTGTGTTTTCTTGGTTCTGTTTCATGCGACATAGCGTGCGACATACGGCTTTGTGTCGCTAAGTGCGACATAGTCTGTTGTGTCGAAGATCATATCTGCGACATAAGGGCTTGTGTCGCTAAGGGCGACATCCGCAATTTAATGCAACGTAGGGCGTTGTGTCGCTATAAGCGACGTCCGTAATTTCAGCGACATAACTATTTGTGTCGCTATATGCGACATCCGTGATTAGTCCGACATAGTGGCTTATGTCGCTATATGCGACATAGTGGCTTATGTCGCTATATGCGACATAAGGTCTGATTTAGCGACATAAAGGCTTGTCGCAGGTGGCCTGGAGCCTCTACGACATAACGCGCTGTTGGCCGGAAAATGAGCCGGAAAGGTGTTTTCCGGCCTCCGTTTGACCTGAGACTTTTACCCAACCCATATTTGAACATTTCAAGCTTAACTAAACAATTATAAGCTGAAAACAATAGAAAACGAGAGGTGTCGGGATTTGTCGGAAACTTATGAAGTTAACGCTGTGAAAATCCGGAAAGATGGAAATGTAGATCGTGAAGTGGTGAACGTTTTTCCCTGAATGAGCTTGAAGATTTGATGCCGTTTGGTGGTGCGTTTTAATAATTTTAGATGATGGTGGTGTGGTTGTTTAGAAAGAAGGAAAGAAAAGAACAGAGAGAGAGTTTTGAGAGGATGATGATGTTGAAATGGGGGAAAGGGTGGGTTTCCCCCCTTTGGTGGCTGATTTCGGTGGGGGCCTACCGGAGTGTGGGTCTACACTTTTTAACTCTGTGTATTCGCGCTCCGTGCGACATCCGTTTAAACGTTAAATAATTATTTTATACATTTAATTATATGTTTTAAAATACAAATGTTTCTTTATTATTTTTGTTGAAGTATTTTACCAAATACTTAATAACTTAAATGATTTTGTTTGTTTGTGTGTTAAGTGTGTAAGTCGCGTAGACGTTTATTATTCAATACGAAATGAAATTGAAATATTATCAAAATAATATTTTGGATATAGTAGTGTTATTAAATAATGTTGTACTAGTTAATAAAAATGTTCACCAACGTCCGTATTTACTTGAACCGAATTACATTCGATTTGAAACTTGTACGATTTAATCAAATCGCATATTCGTATATATTCAACAATATATATATATATATATATATATATATATATATATATATATATATATATATATCGGTACATTAATTAGCATAACACAGAACTAATTACATGTATTAACAACTGATTAGGTACTAATCACTAGTCCTAATTTGGCAGGTGTTACAGTTTGAAAGTAGTGAATCACTTGAAACATCTCAGTAAAAATACATACATCAATGTGTTTTTATTAGATAAAAAAGATACTCATTTTAAGCATCTAAATTCATAATTTATTCTTATGATTCAGTTTCGTGAAAAAATAATAATTAACGTAACCAACTTGATTCAGTTAATTTACGCTCTTGATTCAATATCCAAACTAAGATATGATTTGTAAATAAATAATGTTATTAACTATAAACAAATTTCTTGATTCAATATTTATACATTTATATCGAAAGAAAATAAAATAAATAAAGAAAGATGAAAGCAACAAAGTTTACCGGAACGTACATCTAGTACAAGAATGTGTATATGATTTATTATTAATAAATCTAATTCCCTTATTTTAGGAATGCAAGAATGTATTTAATATTTTATTAAATTTGGTCCACATCTTTTTTGCAACTGATATGTTGCGGTTTCAATTCTCAATTAATAGTATTTTTTTCCTTTTTTTAATCAAACGAATGTACCTTTTTGCCCTTGAGTGTTCAAACAAATGTATAAATATTACATTTTTGCCACTAAATAATCTCATCCATTGATTATCACATCTGGTGATAAAAAATGCTTCTCCCATTTCTCTCCTTAAATTTCTTTCTCCCTTGATCTCAATCCTCTCTCTCTCTCTCTCTATATATATATATATATATATATATATAGATAATATGAATAAAGGTTAGCAACAGAAATAAAAAAAGAATGTTACAAATTCAATTAATTAATATTCAAAGCTTCCATAAGATAGATGAGATTAAAAAGGAAATATCAATCCTTTCCAAATCGTTGAAGTAAAAAGGATTGGCAAATGACATGGCACAATTAAGGTGAAGATTAAACCATAATTTGCCACATAGGATTTGGTTGATTAGTATAGCGTGATATGCTGACAAATAAACTGGAGTCTCCTACCTTAGTTGTAAGAGAAGATTACTCGTATAAATAATTAACTTTTAGTTTCACCAAGAAACAAAAAACATGCATTTGAAAAAGAAAAGGAAAAAAAAGCTGGATTTTAGAAGCAAAAGAAGTGTTAAAGATTATAGTTATTTTATTTGACATATTTTTGTAAACGTACACTTAATTACACATTCTCCCTGAAATAGTTTACTGTTAAGATCACTCGGAGTGGTCCCTTGCACAAGCTTGCGGAGGGGTAGCACGATGAGGACAAACGGAATGGTCTTGTGCATAAGGTGGTTTTGCGCTCCCGCGATGCAAGAGGATGAAGCATGCACCATTTTGTTTCCTTTTTCTTTTTGTTGTAGCCTTTATTATTATTGATAATACAAATAGTACAATTCCCTAATGCAACAATAGAATCAATTAAGTGGTTTAGTTGTGGTAGTTCTCACTCCCATTAGTTATGACTGACGTGGCAGTTAGTTGTCCCACGACTAACCGTTACTACTCTGTGTGATCTTAGAAATTCACGATTTACTATTTCATCCAATAGATAAACTTTTCAATTTTACAAATAGTAGAAACTTCTATAATTTTAATTATGATATAGCCTATTAATTAATTGAAAATAACAAAATTTAATAGCATCAGTAATTCAGTAGCGATAAGAAGACGTCATAATTGTGACGGTTTTAAATCTTTATTAGTATATCGTTTCAACCTATGGATATCTTTGAGTTTTATCTTCGTTAACTTTCCCAACACCTTATAATACCACCACTCAGTATGATTGAGATTCGTTGGGTTATGTCTCAAGTCATGTTTGTTTTTCACCCGTTTTCATGCTTTCAATAGAGTGATTGCCCTTATGTGGTAATGCATTTATGCATGGTATTTGATTTGAATGACGAGGTATCTAGAATTGGATAATTAGATCACTCTTAACTGTAATTGAATCACTTTTAAACCAAAAATAACATCCTAATGATATGTCAATAACCACTAAAATGTCAAACTAAATAGAGGATACTCACACTACTCGTGAATCAATAATGAACACAAACAACATGTACATCAATTAAACAAATACAAAAGACAATTAAAAGAGCCACAAAAAGATACAAATGCTTATATGCATACGGCATACCAATGACATTTCCTAATACTAAAGGGCTTATAGCATATCGGTATGTGAGAATCTCATCAACCAAGAGTTTGTGGGTTCAAGCCTTATGGGAGACATGTGTGTATATATGTGCGATGTACATATATTATGTGGGTTATGTTAGTTGTATGATTGTCTTTCTAAAAAAAATAACATTTCCTAATAACATGAAATGGGAACCATAATTAATATTCAACATTCATGTGATTATAAATCAAAAGTTAACAAAAAGATATCTTCTTCTAAAGTGACGATGGCATATTTGCATGATACGGTTATGTGGAAATGAAAATGTAGTATCTAGTACTTATAGATGACAATGATGATACTTAATTTACTCAATTTGCTACCTCATACATCCTTCGTTTCACGAAGGATATGGAAAGTTTTGTAATTGTAAATAATAAAGATTTTTAATGTCGAATCATTAGAGAAATATTGAGTAGGAAAATGAAAAGATTAAAACAATTGTGATCATTTATGATATAACTCAATATTTGAGTAGGAAAATGAAAAGATTAAAACAATTGTTATCATTTATGATATAACTCAATATCAGTTATTATCATCATACGATTATTTATTACCCAAATTAAAATTATGAACTAAACATTTATTACCACTTTTATGTCAAAGCCTATGATAAAACTAAATAGTAAATTTCATTATTTATGACAAAAGACTACATACCATCTTATTGTAATAATTATCTATGTTTATCTTTACTTATGCTTATAACCTAGAATAACTTTTGTTACTATTATTTAAAATAAAATAAGTATTAATTGTACTATTTATTGATGTCAAGTACTCAAAAATTGTAGTTTATGGTTTATTTAAGTAGAAAGACTACATACTATATTATTGTAATAAGTATTTATGTTTATATTTTCTTACACTTATAACATAGTTTAACTTTAATTACTATTGCTTAAAATAAGTATTAATTACTATTTATTGATGTCAAGGACTCAAAAATGTAATAAGTATTTATGTTTATATTTTCTTACACTTATAACCTATAATAACTTTAATTACTATTGTTTAAAATAAGTACTCCATATTAATTACTATTTAATGTTGTCAAGGACTCAAAAATTATAGTACTGTAGATTGTAAATTATCACGTGCTAATGGGTAAAACATTATAAAAACCTTTGTATGTATAAAAGAAACTAAATATAGAATAAGATTCAAATGAGTATAATAACTTTTGTGAAAATGAGAGAATCAATAGGAACGCGCTACGTGTCACTAAACACTCCTTCCCCCGTGTTTTTTAAAATAAAATACTTCTCAAATAGTAAGCCGAAAAATCACAAGAATTACACCATTAAAATCAACATTTTATTCTCTTCGGTTAGATATGTGAGTATGTGACAAGGTATACTTTCGATTTTTTCCCTTTTTCCGGTGCATGTCTTACTAGGGAGTAAAACATGTGTTACTAATTTTGTAAAATAGAAAAAAAGTCGTCGAAAGTATATCTTGTAAGATGGCAAATCGAAATTAAAAAATTGCTGATTTTTATGGTGTAATTTTTATAATTTTTCGAGTTACTGTTTGTGAGAAATTTAACTTTAATAAACGTGGGGGAAAATAGATTTTATTAGACATGACACATTCTTATTATTTACACCAAATTTTTTATTCTCATTTGAAATCACCCGTTAAATATGATGAAACCTTTGAAATTTGCTATGGATCTATCAAATTTGTTAACAGACCGGCATAAGCCCAATTAGCTAAAAGCAGATATGGCCCAAAATATGAATTACATGGGCCTTTGTCGGGCTTCAATAGAAACCCACTAACGCGTGTATAATCCTCTGTTGAAATCCACAGTTGCAGCTAAAACACACCGCAAAATGGCTCAATTACTCAGGCCGCTAATCCTATCACCGGCGACCAAAAAGCCTCTCCGGCGATGCATAACCGCCATCATAAACTCCGCACTGTCACCGTCTCTTACCGGAACCCCTACACACCGTCAATTCATTGCAATCACAATTCCGTCAATTCTCATTCACCGGAAAAACCTTCACGTATCTCGATCTCGCGGTCTCCGGCCGGCAGACGTTCCGTTAGCATCGGAAACCAGTCAGAGTGATAACGAATCGGATTCTGAACGAAAAAGTAGGAACGAGAAGAAACGTGAAGCTCGCCGTGGTGTTCGTTGGGCTATGGAACTCGCTGAATTTAATGATGTGCAAATTAAACGTATACTTAGGTAAATTTCAACGTAAATGTGCGCCTATATGTGTATTTTGTGTATATATATGCCAGTGTAAATTGAACTTAGTAACTATTTTGTGTGATTAATTTTTATATTGCAAGTGTCTGTCTGCCTGACGTACTTCAATTTAACCGGTAGGAGTGTAACTGAGCAGAGCTATTCGAACACGATTCGTTTAAGCATGTGAGTCCAAACAAGCTCGAGCGGAAGCATACAGAAAATATTATTAGAAATATACACAAAATAATTAGATAAAGATCTTATATTGTGGACCAGTTTGAGCATGAGGTCGAACTTGATCAAGTTAAATCACTTACGAGCCAAGCTCGAGCTTTACAGATAACGGTTGAAACGAGCCGATCTGGAGATTTCCCAAGCTCGAGCTTAGAGAAGCACGGGATCGATTCAAGTCGTTGACACCCCTTCTTATAGGTCACATGAACTGTTCAACATGAAAATTGACATTAAGGCCTCTTAACTTTATATCACTGAATTATCTTTTCGTATTTCATCTTCTTTTTTCATTTGAGTAGTTATATTGCAAGGAATTCTTATATATGATTTGTATGTGGTAATAGGTAGTTTTACATGCATTTTGTATATGAGAATTTGTTTAAGAGCTCTTAATGTGCATATATATGTAAATGAACGTGTATGACGTTATTTGCCGGGTTTTCATGACCCTTTACCCGAACGTGTATGACGTGGACATGTATGTATGTTATGCATAAGTGTATTTTTTATGCGTACATACTTTCATTTAAATGTACTAATTTATATATATATGTGTGTGCGATTGTATTATGTGATTTATAAATTGGATCATGAAGATTGAAGTACATGTACTGTTATTTGATGTGAAAGTGTAGTAAAGCTTGTTTTTCGTGTCTAGAGCGGTCTCACTTGAACAAGAGGTGTTTGATGCTGTCATGTTGGTGAAGGTGAGTCTTGTAAATAGATTATGTAAGTTTGATTTGTGGTTTGGTACAATTATTAATTGTGTTTTGTTCTAATTTCCTATAGCGATTAGGTCGTGATGTCCGAGAGGGGAAACGGAGGCAGTTCAGTTATATAGGTATATAATAATTGTAAAACACAGTTTTTTCTTTTAAAAACGATAAGGGCCTATTTTCATCTTCAAATCTTGCTTGAGTGGGCTGACAGCTTATTTTTGTTTATAATATATATATATATATATATATATTATTTATGTATAGGAAGACTACTGCGAGACGTTGAACCTGAATTAATAGACGGGTTGATAAGAGCAACAAAAGATGGTGATCAACAGAAGTTTCAAGAGTTAGCTGGTTCAGATAAATCGGATCTTGGAGACGCTGGTGAAGAGGAAGAAGAAGAAAGTAATTATGAGGATGAAGATGAGGTATGCTTAATAGCTCCCTTATTGAGCCGTTTCAGTGAAATATCAAAACAGAATATTTGCTATTTGATGTTTCATTTTGGTTATAGTCTAGAGGTGTCAATTTCGTCCCAAATTTTACTTTAGAATTTTGTTGATCTGGGTTACGTATCTCCCTAACATATAATGAGTCAAATGGGCTGAATGACTGGCATGAGTAGTACATGTTGAAAGTTACCCACAATGTATGTTGATTCGTACAGACTTTAAACTAGTTTTTTTTTCCTATGTAGATTGTTATTATAATGACATAAATATTGTAATCGTATTTAACATATTAAGTCTTTTAATATTTATATAAAATAGGAAAATGTACAAAAAACATCTGGATTAACCTAACTTACCCAATGTATACTAAAAACAATCTGCTTCAACTGGAACATCGCCTATAGGTTATGCCATCCTTGATTATATTTCCAAATTTAGGAAAAGGAAAAAAGTGAAAAGCTTTCCATCCATTTATTACGGGACTTGTATGGAATGAAGTTACTAAGATCAACCGAATTCTCCAGTTTCTTATGCTTTATTTATAGTTTTATAAAGTTCTGCTTAAATTTCATTCCAGGGGTATGGTGATCACCATGATATAGCAACCAGATGGTTTGATGGCTTGGTTAACAAAGATGCCGATATCACTAATGAGATATACTCCCTTAGTTCTGTTGAGTTTGATCGTCAGGTAAGTTATTACATGTTTTGTTGATTTACATATTCAGACTGATGTTACACTGGCTATGTTGACCCATTTATAGGCTAATATGTAGATTTGAATTATATCCCTTTATATTGGGTGAAATAAAAATGATTAGCTAAAACAGTAATGGTTTGAAAGGCAACTGTATATTATTTAAATGCCCAAAATTACTGAAATTATATTATTTTAGTGCTATAGTGTGTCTAATGATATTCAACATTGTTTATAGATTTCAAGAAAGTGCTTGTGGGTCAGTCCAAAATAACCCATTTCAAACAAGCACTAAAAACTTACCTGTTATGACTCAAACCTGTATTGAGTCATTACGCAAACCGCCTGACCTGCCTATTTCGCCACCTCTATTGACTAGTGCTATGCAAAGTGGTGAAAAACACACTATGCCATTGCAATAAGAGAAATTACTGGTAGTTGATAAAGAAGCTACTTTGATCTTTAACTCGATGATGATATGGATAAAGAACAGTTTTGAGTGATTTTACTGTTTAGTAACTAGCATTGTAAGATCTACTAATTAATGCTTGTTCAGGTTTTCGATTCTCTTGTATCTCATATCACACCATCATTCTTTTCAGGAGTTACGTAAGCTTGTAAGAAATTTCTGCTCCATGCAAGAGCGTAACGTCACATCACAGGGGAATGGAGGTGAAACAGACAAAAAACTATTAAAAGTCAAAAAATATCTAACCCGTTTTCTCGTTGACCTTGCTAAACAGAAACCAATTGAAGACAATTATATACTTTAGTTGTTACATTTTCAAGCATAGAAAGATGATTATATCTTTTAGACCCTAGTATGATGGTAGCTTTTTATGCTCTTGTGATAGCCTCTTTGCTTTAAATTCTTCCAAAGCCCTCGAATTCAACATCTATTATAGATTATCCAGTTTAGTTTAGAATGTGCGGCATGGTGAAAGTATGCCTACATGAGCTGTGACAGTTGAAAGTGGCTTCTCAGCCAAAGAAGAGCCATATTGGTGAGTTACTGTTTTATCTTGATTTCAGTAATTTTATTGAAAGTAGAGGTGGTAAGGTGGGCTAGTTGTTATGGGTTAATACTGGTTTGGTTTGAAATGGGTCATTTTTTTTAATAAGGGTCTAAACGGGCGGGGTTGGGTTGTGTTGATCTGCAAATGATTTTGGTGCTGAATTTCTCTACTTAATGGCGGTAAATTATGATTGCATTAGGAGTATTATTAGAATGACATGAAATGATCTTTATTAAGACAATTTGAAATGTTGTAGGCATCAAAATAGGCTTTGGGTAACATTTAATCATTTGACCTGTTCACTGATGTGATGAAACACACAACCCACTGCAACTCAATCATAATCAGAAGGGTCGAAATGCCATCTCTATTTAAAAAGAAACTGAATTACAATTTAATAATCTGCAGTATCTTGATATTTGCAGAGGAGGCTCAATTAAAAGGAAGCATTTTCAAATAACTTGAGGTTCAGCTTTAATATGCAGTGCTTAGAGAGATAAGAAATGTCGTGAGAGCTCGAAATTTTCGACTATTGTCTGTATATTTTTGTACCGTATTTGTTAAATGTTTTTTTATTTTAACACACTTTTTATAGAATAGGAGGTACATTTAAGTAGTGCGGTAGTACCAGACCACAACCAGAAAACTTTAGAGTGTGGGGTCGTTTATCTTTTGATTATAACAACCAACATTCCCAATGTCATAAACAGTTACTGGTGTAGTATGCTATGCCATATCGTGGGGTCAAAGGTGCACCTATTATATTACTGTTTCTGGACCGTTTGCATCAATTTTCACCTAACTAATTAATTTACTGGGTACAAGCTGCACAGCGATTAATGGCCATCTTTCACTGCAGAATTTATTGGCGGAACCATGTCTGAAACAGATTTGAATCAAACTGGGACAGTTTTCGGTTGAGGTAGTTAATCAATATGAGTTTGTTTTCAGTTTAATAAAAGTGAGTGTAAAATGAGGTTTAGAAATAAAAAGACCCATTTTGGTAATTTTCCATTAGGTTTTGAAATGGATTGAACCATGAACGGATTCTTGAAAGAAAAAAGAGGAACCAAGATTTTGTATAATCTTTGAATCAAGAATCAAGCCATATATGCCTACGCTTTGGTCTAGGCATGTTTCAGTGCTTTGGTTGCCGATCCAGACCATGTATTGCGCACACTTATGTAACCCTGACCTGTTGTCTAATGGGTCTACAATAACTCGAGAACATTTGCAATAAATTCAACTTATTAAACAAGTAATTACAATGCTAGTAAGAAAAAATGACACATCAATGTTTCATAGTTTTATCTCCTTTATGTAGTGTTTACCACTTTAAAAGTAGAGGCAAACAGGAGCAAAAAGTACAATGGTATTCAAGCTCATATGATTGAGTAATGTGGCAGAGCTTAGTATTATATAGGTTGTAAAGTACAATGAGAATGATACTATAGAGACCAATATACCTACAAGCCAATCACTACTCTTCATATTTTCCCAGGCGCATATCTAAAAACGCGATTTGAAAATGAACTAGCAAAGTTTAGGGAGACTATTTCTCAAGTTATGTACAGCTGACAACAAAATATGCTCGAAACATTCAAAGACGACCTGAGCGGATGCAAAAAAGCCCTAAAGTAACATTTCCCAAAAATCTGAAGCACCGGAAGTGAATGAATGAATGAATAATAAGTTCATTCAGAATGGACAGAGGCATCAGCAATATGTTTAACTCTGAGTGTCAGATATATGAGTATAATTGTTCCCAAACTTGACCTGGAAAAGAAATAAACAGAATAGTGAACACATTAATGGTTGAATAAGACTACAAAGGAAATGAATTACCAACAATGATGTTTGGCCTTACACGTTACCATAAGACCAAAATCATTATAATCAATAATATGTTACAAGTAAAATGGGTACACAAGTAAAAAGTGTTAGTTGAAGGTCGACCGAGAAATATTATTTTGCTATTTTCATGAAGCACCCGACATAATATTAACTGCAATTATCATCGGACAGAGACTAGAGAGAGAGTACAAAGCAAAGCTATTCGAAGCAAGCTGCTATACATAGAAGACTTTAGTAACATGTTAAAGGCACAAGGCTGCAGGGTTCTCTTTTTCCTAATAGAAAAACAAGTTGAAGCATCTATTTGATGTCTAGCCTTTAGTTTAAACTAGGGGTGGCAAGATGGCTTTGGGTTGAAATGGATCAATTTTTAGCAGGAATTGGAATGGCCAAGGTTGAGTTGGTGTGACCCGCACACCATTTTTAGCAGGAATTGATTAATGATTTTAAATTGTACTTTAGACAACTTTCAACCAATTTAACCTGTTCGTTTTTAGCCAAAAACTTTTTATTTGACCCGTATGGGCTAAAACACAACCCGTATCAATAGGTTCACAAGAATCTGTCACCTCTAGCTTAAACCAAAAGCTAAAATTGAAATAGTCATTCATTTAACATCCTAGCAAGGGTGTTGATAGCATGTTAGGCTGTGAGCTTACAATACTGAGAACAGAAGAGCAACTTTTCTTGAATTAAATGAGGTGGTACGCTTGTATTTCCTCATTCTGGGAATCTCGAGTAATTTCTCTGTTGCAGTTTTATCTGTCCAATAATAACAAACACTTCATCAATCATAAAACGGGCCAGCTTCAACAACGCTTTAATAACAAACACTTCATCAATCATAAAAGGTCCAGCTTCAACAACGCTTGAAGTCAATGAACTGAGTCCAGATTCCTAAATTTAGGGCTCTGACTTTGGATTTTTGAGAATTTTCTAGAAATTTTGGTTTCTTTTATTTTTGTTCATTAGGTAATTCGTGTGAATCAGTACTCCATGATTTTCATGTGTTAACATAGGCAATGATTTCGGTTGCAACTATCGTGCTCCATTCTGCATAAATAGCAGGATAAAATCTACCAACCCTGAATAATCTCCAACCTAAAGTAAATGCAGTTGTATATAGCTTTAGACTGTGCTAAAGTACCTCGAGTAGAGAACTTGGGTAAGATCAGGCTGTGATTCATCAACAACTGCATGTATCTGCCTCCCATTTCATAGTTAATCTGTTTCTGCAATATGTTAAATACACCAAATCGGAAAAACTATAAGAATATACAAAAAAAGAAGAAGCAAAACTAACAAAGAAAGATCCTTATATTGCACAAACAGGGAGCATATATGATTTACACAAATTCTAATTCTGTTAACTCACCATCTGCTCTTCCTCATTCTTTAAACTACTGACGCTTTCTTCATTGATTCTGGGTATCTCAGACTCCCCCTTCTCAATATCTACCTCTTTTCCAATGCACTCAGAATATGCAGGGGCATTGTTCTCCACCATCATCATTTGGTCATTCGATGCAAGCTGGTTTTTAAGGGGCACATAAACATCCATGGAATCTGAGAGAGCTACTGGCAATTCGCATTGAGGTACAGTATTGTCTTCATCAGGCAATGCAACAGCACTATATAAATCACAACCCTGCATAGACTGAAGACAATAATCTCCTTGATTACAAAAATTCAAGCCTATAGTATTCAACATTTACTTGGACTGAATGTATTTACTTTAGAGCAATGATAAAGCAAGTTTCAGAGCTAGCCCTCATATTTTACTGAAAACTATATATACAAGTAATAAAAATTCAATTAAATAAGTCGATATATAAATGTTATCGAAGCTCTTCTTTGAGCACCAACCATGAGTAGCTAACAATCAACTCGTGTACTTATATAGGACATATATTGCAATTAGGTGTGCCCACTTTTTAATTCGTGATGTTAATATGCATGTCACAGTTCACCATCACAGGCATTAAAAACATATAAAGTATAACTAATAATTGATGAAAGAATGTCTAGTCAAATTACATATATATAAAATTCATCGACATGAGAAATCAAGTTTTCAAAAGATGCACCTCTTTCATCTTATAATAGATTCTACACATCAACGAACCATAGCTCATGCATATACTAACACGTAATTTTGTAGTTGGTTCTCACTTTATCCTAAACCCTACAATTACGACCAAGTAAGAACCGAAATACAAGCGAGTAACAACTATAAGGACTAATCTGGACAAATCATTTCAGATGCACGTACCGCTTGTTTTATCAATGCATCACTTTAATTGTTATCACATTATCCAACTGGATCTTGCAATTTCTTACAATGCAAGATTAAACTCAAAAATAAGAAGACATAACAATAATAATAATGTCACATTCGAATACAGAACGGCTACAGCTGACCTAATATGGATTCATATTCCAGTCACTATCCTAATTTATTAACTTGTTCGTACCACCACTCCTGGCCCCACAATCTCTCAAAAACAGTTCACAGCCCTAAACTATCACTTTATCACAATCAATTCACACTACAGTATTAAATTAAATGTGCGCACCATTATCCTATAACAATTAACCAAAAAAATTAACATATTGAAGATAAAATTGAGATGATAAGACCGAAATTATAATATTACTGTACATGATACTCCTATATACTGTTTAATTGAAGCACATTTCTCATTAACATGCAGTTTTGGATTCCGATTACGAATAAAATTAACATAAAACGTCAGTACGTGACGTATAATTCAAGGATTGGTTAAATACAAGATCGATTGAAAATGCATGGAATTAAGGAGATACTGAATTGTTTAAATAAACGATAAACTGAGAAAATGTACGTAGATGATGAGAAATTGAATTTTTAACCTCTTGTGTAGCAGAGTTAACCGCCATTAGAGAGTATAGGTTCAGTTGCTTCAGATGTTAACCGAATGCGGTGATGAATGCCGGAGATGAAAAAAAGGTGTGAAAAGAGAAGAAGATGCGTTGGATGATGACGTAGGAGTGACGTGTGCATTGTTCACACACATGGAAGGCTGAGAGAGAAAGAGAGCATAAAAAGGTCCGTGAGACAACAGCAGTGTTTTTATATATAGCATTAAAATAATAATTTTGGAATTGGAAATTGATGCGTTTCAAATTGTATTGTGATTTATATGTTTAGTTTAGGGGTAAGCTTGGTACCGAATCGGTACCGACCAATTGGTACCGATTTTTTCCTTCCACAAATCAAATATCGAATACTGGTACCACTTGTATCGGTTGGTACCGGTTTGGTCCGGTACCGGTCAATTCCGGTTCAGTTTAGGTATTTTGTGTGCATTGTACCATACCGATACTGAATCGGTACCGGGTTTTTTTGTCCACAAATCAAATACCGAATACCGCTACCATTTGTATTGGTTGGTACCGGTTCGGTACAAGACCGGTTCGATACGAAACTGGTTCGGTACCGGTACTTCGGTCTAAATGCTCATCCCTAGTTTAGTTTGTTAATCTTGTATGGATGTACACTTTCATTTTTTAACGTTGATGAGAAAAAAAAATTCTTTGTTTGGATTTGTGAAAAATTAAAATTGTACCTTCAAAGGAAATGAATAAACAAGTTCAAAACGGGAATGTTTCATACAATGATGGAGAGGTAAAATGATATATACTTTGAGATAATAAATCTTATAAATATGAAGGGAAAAAAAAAAGCTCGTGTGATTGGTGAATATGACAAAATTATTGAAAAAGAAAGTGATAAAGAATATATGAGATTCATGTTTCGTACAATTTATGCAATATGCATAAATTTAAACATATATTTTATACATATTTATCATCACTCTTTGATAAATAAAACGTAACGTGAAGTATTATAGTTAAGAGTTAAAACTCTACTGAAAAAATTGTCAATCAATTATTAAGTCTCTTTTATCTCTAAGGAGAACTCTTATGGATTTTTATTTGGACTTATAATGTCTTAAAAAATGTTAGTTGTATTATTCAGTAAGTTAAAGATCATTAAAATGTTTTGATAGTTTTTTTAATGAAGTACTCCGTATTAATCTAGCTGAAAACCCCTTATTCGGTAACCTATTTACAATTGCTTAAAACTTCTAATTGAGAAAAAATTTTCCCTAACTATTTATCTATTAGTGTCTTGCATTAATAGGTTTCATATGTTTAGTTTGCGTGTTAAACAATTTTTTTTTTTTTGGTTCATGTATTTTAGTTTTCCTTTTATTCATGACAATTTATTCATTGAAGTTATTATTGGTTTCTACAACGTTGCATCGGAAACGTCTGGTAATTTTTTTCCCCAAGAGGAGTCATTTGTAACTCAATGTTGTAGTCATGCAATTTGTGTCACGCCAAAAATTATTAAATACATGTATTCAAATGTTTGTATTTTTTATTTAACAAGCAATCTTAACATTATGTATTCATATTTAAGCTACTAGCTTTTTTTTATTATTTAGAATTGGTTTTCAAATTTCAACTTCATTATTCAAAAAAAACAAAATACCCCTTACTTAACTAATGTTATATATGCATATGCTTATGTTTCTCACTCTAACTAATGTTATTTTTTACTTTTAAAACAAGGTAAACAAAATACCCCTTACTTGTTCATGTTTCGATTTAGTCAGCTAAGTTATATCATTTTGAACATGGGAAATATAATTAATGATGTTGGAAAATGTGCTAGTTACGTGCTGTTAAGGACTATTTATGTATATATTATAAATTTGAAGGGTGAAACTTGTAATGTATTAATGGGTTCTATAATCTGATTAGTCTACTCCACAATTGATTTACGCAGTCAAAAGCACACATAATTTGCCCTTAGTTGTGTGTATTATTTTGCCCTTAGTGTATTATTTTGAGGGAAGTGGTTCAATGTTAAACCCGAACCCACAAATATATACTTGGACTCATAATATTAAAGAAAAATATAAAACTAAACGTTGAAAACTCGACGTTAAAAACTAAACATTAACAACAAAGAACGTTGAACAAGAAGTTCGGCTAGATGTCGTAAATGCTGACATTCCAACGTTCTTAACCATGGAGGCTAAAAAAACTTTGTGAAACTCCTTTTTCTCTCGAAGTGAATTCGAATATTGAATTTCTCCGAATGTAGGAGAGTTATCACTTATTTAACCCATTAATTTAACCACTTACCTAACTCATACCAATTAAATTCACCTAAATTTTTTAACGGTTTTGTGTGATGTGTTTCTATAAGAGAAAGAAAACTTTATAAATAGGTTTGAAGGCTAGACGGTTATTATCCTTATTTAATTAAATAAAAAACTGATAAATGGATAATATTGAAGGGAGGATTAAATTAAATTGGATTAAATATAAAAATATTATAAATTGGAAAGGTAAAGGATACTGTCAATCTGCCGTATTCATGAGGACGACAAACGTTTCTGATTCTTTTTTCTTTTATCAGAAATCGAATCAAACCCTCGTGAGCTTCAATTCTTTTACGTAGAAAAACACCAACACTAAACTCCAAATAAATCTCAACCGTTATTATGGATATATCTAAATACTACAGTATATTTTTGTTATTTCCTTTTGATCACAACGATTATCTTCTGATATAAATTGGGGTCGGTCAGGTTGGCTGATAACTCGAACCAAACTCGAATCAGGTTCAACCTAACCCAAAATCCGCTAACTTTCTTACTCGGACTCGACTCAGTAACCTGATTTTTAATCGGACTCGACTCAGTAACCTGATTTTTAATCTAGTCAGCAAGTTTTCAGGTCATTTTCAAGTTAACATGTTAGTTTTGGGTAAAATGGTTTACTCAAGTCAATAGGGTCATATGAGTCTCTCTCTCTTAAAAAATAATAGTTAAATCATTATTTCATTAATATGCATAAATAAAAATGTTCAAATATGTCTCAAAGCAACTCATGGACAACAATTAGGACTTGAGTATTTCAGAACTATATATTTTCAACACAATAACATACGACCTACCTGTTTTTTTTCTCTCCCGAAAATAGAAACCAACCCGTTTTGACCCACGCTGGCAAAATTGCATATCCAATTCCCAGTTCATTCTTGACTTATTTTAAAATCCATCCATTCCTCCCACTTGCAGGAAATCTTATACTCCCCCATCTTTTTACAGTATTTCAGAACTATATTTTAAACACGTCAGGAGCTTTTGAAGAAAAGGAAAAATAAGTATGTATCATTTGAAGGATTGGGTAAAAAAGAAAGCACTAAATCATTATTGTTTTTATCAAAAAGGATGCATTGTAGATTTGTAGAAACACATACGTTTTGCTACATCTAACTAAAAAAAATGAAGTTAGAAACTAACTATACATGTCAGAAACTTGCATATAACTCAGAGGCAAACTACAGTCTATATCCAAAACCTTGCTCTTTTTCTATTCATCGGTCACATACTACTTTTGCTGCTGCTGCCAGCTGTAAGGCTGGTTACGGTTACCCGGCACATTCGGGCCTCTAACCCCCGCTCCAGAACTACCACCATACTGAACATTTTGTGAAAAATTTGGCGGGCCTACACCATAACCAGCAGAAGATCCTCTTGGAGCACTAGCAGATGGAGCTCGGGCCTGTGGGGGATACGGTCCGCTGCTAAACCCAACACCACCTTGACCCGTAGACCTGTCTGGATAATATCCACCCACACCAGGGTTAGGGTTCCCACCTGGAGGATAGCGGTTTGGCCCTCCAGGGGGTCCCCGAGGTTTTCCATATTGATGATGGTTAGGTCCACCTGTGGCTAAGGGAGCTTGACCGCTATTGCCCATGGGATGGTTATGACTGGCCCAGTGCTGAGAATGAGCTTGGACTTGACCAGATTGCACGGGTGGTAACCGTGCATGCTGCTGCGGGTGTTGTACCTTCTGCCTTTTAGCCATTTCTTCATTTTGACGCTGCTGTTGTCTTTTCTTTTTTGTTTGGAACTCATGTGAGGACTCATACTTCGGCAAACTGAAGAGAGAAACAGAATAAAAATTAGACTAGCGTCCTCTCAAGAAGAGTATATTGATTGGGTCCGGTAACTAGTAACTTTGCACGGGTTGAAAAGTGATGAGTCAGGTTTACTAGAAAACCTTCACCCAACAAATGTAAAAGAATTTAAAAATTATTAGTGTCAATTTTTTTGAAAACTACTATAACAATCTGATTTTTTGGATAGACATTGAGTAGGTTGAATGGACTATAATAATCACTACATATAACTATGAGTGACTTCAGACCTGTTTCCTTTTTAGCATAACCAGAATGACCCATTCATAAGTAAAACGGGTAAGATTGTCACGTGAGTATGGTATCAAAACTTAATGGTTGAAAAAAATCTTAAATTGAGATTAACTAGAAACTTGGTACTACAGATTATGGAGGCAAACCTTTTTGGGTCACAAGGTAATGGGTCAGCCCAGAAATATTCAGCATCCAGTGCATCCTTTGCAGATATCCTCTATAGAAAACAAGATCAAAAGGAGAAAAAATGGAAGTCCGACCATCGAAATCGAGTAATAAGAAACCAGAATACAAGCACAAACAATCAATAAATACTAGCAGACAAAGAGGTATATGAAAGCTGATAATTAACAAACAGCACTTGGGTGACTTTTAACTTGTTTGACCCATTAGACACATCACCCCTTTAACCAATTCTTAAATGAGCTACAAGTTAGCAATGAACCACAATAGGTTTGTATAGTAAAAAAGAGTACCTGTGATGGATCAAGAGTCAACATTTTCTCCAATAACTCAAGGGCATTACGATCAAAGCTGCACAAAGAAAGTTAATAAGAACAAATTCAGATTTTTTATATTAAAATTTAATTAATAATAACAGCCTGATGAATAAGTATGGATTGTGCTCAACTGTTTAAAAACCTCCCTGACTCGTCTCTTCATCTGCCTACTTGGTTTGAACTTGTTGTACCAAGGGATTCTGGAAACTCCAGGCCAGTTAATCTCATCAGGAGATCCACAAAGCTCATATATCTTGTTCAACTGCTCAGACTGTAGTTAAAAAAAACATATTGTGAATTTTCTAAATTCTATTTTAGCATGATGTAATAATAGTGGTAATACAGGATACTTATAATATGGTTAAAAAAAACACTGATGTTTCACCATGTACTCTAGTATTAAAAGATCATGTTTTACTTGCAAGTAATAATCAGTTTATTAAGCACATTAACGTATTATAATTATAACACGTGCAAATGTCAAAACAAAACTAAAAACCCTAAAACATATATAATTCTTCACTTGTTATATTTATAACTACCAAATACATGTATCAACGTATACAACTGAAAAGTTAAAACTCTACGGCCCTGTTTGTTTTCGACTTAATGACTGAATACCAAAAAGGCTTTTCTCATTAAGTCGTGTATGGTTGTTTGTTTTCTGGCCGTTCAGACGTTCAACACATAAAACAAACAACAATTAGTTACATATGACATATTCAGGACAGACGCTACATACCCAGACAGACAATGTATTTATTCATAACTTGATAAAGAAAAAAACAAATGGGGCCTCGTCCTAATCATAAACGATAGTGACTGAGTATAGTATACTTAATAGGGAAAATCATATCCATATATAGCATATTCACATACTCCGTATTAAACAGCCTAAATAAAATCATACAAAAATACCACCTAACCTCTTAGAAATATTATCATTATATGTTATGGAGAAAACATTCACATAGATATTATTATATATGTCACATACTAATTCACCCATAGGGATCAATATCCACATGTCCTCACATTTGTCACTATACTCATATACAAACCCAAAGAATGCTTATCACATATAATCAATGCTAGCCCATAAGGTTTTGAATCCGCTTCTTATTGACATTAAAAGACGGTTTGCACATCCACAAATACGGTATATATGACCATACCATGCCTGCCTTTGCAACTTTGAGACCACACATAGATTGACATACAGAAAAAACACAGTATACAATACTTCTTCGGAGCATATAATGACAATAAGACATTTCATATGGATCTATTACTATCTATCTATTGGTCTATGCTTGTCATAGTCATACCATAAGATACAATCACATTGTGAAACCAAGGTGTCGTTCTTTTGGAAACAACTTGATACAATACAATAGCAGTCACAACATGGATATCAACATTTAACAGGAACAAGTTACTAGAGAAAACACAACATTGTTTTGAGAGGATGACGAGAAATATGATGGGGAAACCAAAACAGTAATGATAATATTAATTTATAATAAAATTGATAGTAAATAATTATAATAAACAAATATATTTGCAATTGATGCTGATGGGATTGAAGGCGGATTAAATTTTAGGGGAAGAATTGATTTGACCATATAGGATTGGGGTTATCAACAAATGGAGGCATCTCATACACAGTACCAACACCCGGATTATGTTCAGACGGATTATTGATCCAATCAGTGAACCATTGAGGCCTTTCATGCATCACTGCTCCTCTTGTCATCATTTCATTAGTAGTAGTCAAACTGTTACCACCAACAGTCACTTGTGGTCGTGGTGCAGCTACAGATTTCTTAAGGGACAGGGACTCGATCCTACTGCAGATGCCTTTCAAGGTTTGGTCCACCAACCCACCCAGATCATTTAAATCTGGCAGGATCAAGTTTGCTATTGAGCCTTTTCCAGTCAAGCATTGGTACATGACTTCATTCATCTCCTTCTCCTGATTCTCTTTGATCTGCTTCTTGAGCTGCTCATTTGCCTTGGTGATCCTTTGCCTAATGAAGCTCTCCTGATTCACCATTTTCTTACTTTGCTCCATCACTGGCATCCTCTGGAACTGAGCGAGGACGTGTTGAGCACCAATATTGTTGGGCCACACCTCAGGTAGAGATTCATATGGGCTATATATTATAGCACACGCATCAATGCCGCATAAGGTGCTCAACTCATGCACCTTCTTCATCAAACCCTTCTTCCTTTTCTTGAAGGTGGCTTTCCTTGCCGAGTCATTGGCTATGAAAGCAAGCTTCACTTTCTTCCTAGTCATGAAAACGCCTTAGGCTAAAGAAGCAAAGAGTTGATAGAAATATGGAAGTTTTATGTGTGAATTTCTTATTTGCAAATGACTTTTGCTATATATATACTTCAAGTGACAGCTATGACATTGTTATAGTATTACATTTTATTTGAGGTTTTTATGGGGAAATCATTAATAAAATGATTCTCTGAGGATCGACATTAATATTAATTTGTGATCCTAAAGATTTAGTTTTTATACTCATAATGATTTACATTAAAAACCAAATATTTCGTATTATTACTCCGTACTATATTCCTTATATATAACATAAACTGATAAACATATTGATTTAATTAATATGCTTGAGTAAGAACGACCAAGTAAAATAATAAAAAATAAAACCTTCTGCAGCTTGGCATACTGTCTTACCCAATGCATCAGCATCATATCATCGATACCCAGAAATTGGCGGACCAGTCCTGTGGCATGTAGGCCAGAGACAGTGCCTACATGGTTTATATGGCTACTACGTTTTTGGTATCCATATGATTTTGATTATGGGTTAGTAATAGTTGTAACTTTTATATATATTTGGCTTTTGGAATATAGAGTTCTAATGTGATTTTGGGTTTGAAAACTAAAGTTCAGATAATAAATTCTTATTCATAATTTAAATTACTTGAGATGTGTATCCACATCCACTATTGCAGTGGAGGGTATGCACTCTTGGTATTTTTCCCGTTCCTCTGAGTGTGCGGGCAACTTTCACAAGAGCTACACAAATTATGCATAGAGCAACAAACATAAAGACATAATCGTGTATTACACTTTATATTGTCCATAAAGGGGACAGATTGATTCGATCAGGAAAATCTTATATATCATCAATGGCTTGCCAAAGTATGTGTTATGTCCATACATGTAAACCATTCTATCTCCTGCAGGTTTAATGCCTCATCTTAATATACACAACTCATGACAGTATCCATATCAAATTTCAAAACATTTACGTTTATCAGAGAATAGAATAGCATCAATATTCTAGTAAGTTCGAACAACTTCAAGACGTGTTGCAGTAACGTCAATTCTTGAAGGGTGATAACTGATATTTACTTATACAACTCACTCACACAGGGAGACAGCAATCAGCAGTGCATACTCGTGATCAGAATAGTGGAAGAAACTTAAATTGCATGACTGACCTCAGTTTTACCAGTTAAAATTGGTTTGCCATACAGAAGTTCAGCAAAGATACAACCAACTGACCACATGTCAACAGACGGACCATATTTTGTAGCTCCGAGCAACAATTCTGGAGGCCTGATCATGGCATTCACAGTTTCACACTACTCATAAGATACAAATGGTTGATAAACAGACTATGTGTTATCTTGATACAATTAAGCACTTACCTATACCACAAAGTAATAACACGATTAGTGAGATTTCCCTTGACATCTGAAGAGTATGACCGTGCTAACCCAAAATCTGCAAGCTTTAGGTTTCCCTCATTATCAATTAAAAGATTAGAACCTGCATAGAAGAATTTCAACGCATATAAGCAACCAATGAAGATGACAAAGATATACCAATTGAAGAATCTATTGAAACAAAGACCTTTTATATCCCTATGAAGCACTTGGTTAACATGACAATAGTGAAGCCCTGTCAGTAGCTGTCTCATATAGCACTGCAAGAAAACAATGTCAGGAGTTGGGCATGTTATTGATAGAGGTGGCAATTTCGACTCATCCACGTACGAATGGATCAGTTCAGGTATAGTTGTATCTCTAATGGTGCAAACGAGTAACATTCGATATTACTATATTAGCTAATATAGAAAAAGAGATCAACATCCTTCCTCAGTTAAAAAATTTAGACTATAAAAAAAAATATCTTTACACCAAATTATATACTAATTACTGATACAAAAAGTGTTCTGGGTCAACCCGAACCACTTCGGCTACTTACCCATTATCACCCAAACTTTCTTTGACCCATCACCCAACACGCATATTATGACACCACTTATTGAGGGTATTCAATACTAAAAAAGAGCTTGCACAACCTCGCTTTGCGATGGGTAAATCTTACAAAATTACGATAAACAAATTTGTTGACATTCTTTATGTTTATGAAAAATCGAGTTAAGAAATACTCCACAAAAAATGGTTTTGATATTTATGGTTTATGGAGTGAACACAGTTGGAATAGAAAGTCGATAGTGCCCATGAAAACTCAAGTTTCTCACTCTCTCTTACTTTCATAATAAATTCATGATAATACCTTTATAATCTCAAGAGAAATTAACAGCTTAGTTTGTAAATTGATTATAAGTTTTAATGTATACATAACTTTCATCAAATTTAGATATATTTTTGTATTGCCTAGATCTGGGGGATTAAAAATCTTGGTCGAAAACAGTCATCCTACAAACTTATTAGAAGGTTTAATGTATACATACTCGCATCTAACTTAGATATATTACCTTGATCTGGGGGATTGAAAATCTAAGTCCAGGACGATCAGAGAGGCCTGTTAAGTCATGGTCCATGTATTCAAAAACCATGTAAATACTGCCCTTGTACATGTGACCACCTATAGTCTCAAAACAAATATATAATCCATGTGAGACATTGTTGGTAAGATACATAATTAAGAGCCAAGCAACAAGATCCAAAAAATGCAATAGCTACCACTTACCAGTTACCACTAATTAGATATCGCCAATCGGCAGGTTGGGTTACTAGTCAAATTAGGGATAGAAAAAACTAGTCGAATTGGTCCGTAAAACTTTTTTCAAATGCTTTTAATTCTATTATAAACAGTGTGAACTATAATTATAAAAATTGATTATTAACTATGCATCTAATCTACTTAATTAATACGAAGTTAAAAATTTGGGAAATTTATGCATCAAACATATACTTCTAGTAACTTTTGAGTTGCAACCCATTTGAACAGCTTATTCGTTAGCTAAATTGTTTATATAACCCCTTTGACCAGTTAGGATAAAAGAAAACCTGAATCAACCTATTCATAAATTAAAGGGTCAGAATAGCCACCTTTACAACTATTTTGTTAATAGACGAACAACAGTAGCAATGAATAAACAGTCACACAGAAATAATCACCTGACTTTCCATGCTCATCCACCTCTGGACCTTTACACAGAATAGAAATTATTAGAAAAGTAAGATTTATTGATCATATTTTTTGCCAAGCTTGCAATGAAATAATAGGTAGAACGAACCTGGAGAGGTCACAATCTCCCTTAGCTTGATAACATTTTCATGCTGCAGCTTTTTCAAAATTTTGATTTCACGGATAGCAGTAATAGGAAACTGCAAAAAGCAGACACCAGTAGCAAATAAGAAAATCAAAAAGTAATTTAGAGCAATAATTTTAGACAAGAAACCACATCTAAGAAATGTTATCTACATTATATACTGAACCAATGAAGAAAAACGTACCCCTTCTTTTTCATTGTCCATCCGTATCTTCTTCAGAGCAACAGTTTCCCCAGTTTTTATTTCTCTGGCCATGTATACTTGACTAAACAAAAAACGAAGACTAATAATAAGTGACAAGTATAAAAAATGATTAGATAACGAACTATAGGCCGAATTACAATATATATATATTTAACAGAAAGGAAAAATGGAAACGCATAACGCGTAACTAAAATATAGTATTTTGAGAATGACACCTATATCATAGCACGGACAGCCAAAAATGGAAGGGGGTCTTTCATTCCTTATAAAAAAACATGGAATTCACATTTGCTAGAAACATTTTCCAATGACCATTTCATTTATGCGTATAATTGTATAAACAAGAAGTGGGCAAGTGACAACTTCAATACATTTCCCCAAAATAGGCGCGGCAGAGTTTTTAATCGAATGGGTAAAACTATAAAACGTTGGCAAAAAAGGAACTGGCCAAAACTCGGTAAAGTGCATTCTACCACTTACAACCCCCTCAATCGCTTTGTTTTAAGATTTATATGGTGTTCTAATAGTACATTTGTATTTATAATCTATATATTTTGAATCCTTAGTGAAATTAATTATAAGAAATTATGGCAAGTCAACTGGATCCAACGTCCCAACCTATTTTGGCCCATAACCTAACCCACCCAAGTTGCCGCCTCTAACTTGAAAACAATTAATCCTTAAGTTAGATCTCAATGACAATCTGGTTCCGGCACCTAGCTTAGACCAGACTCAATCCCATGTCAGTTATCCGTATTAGGTTTACAATCATGTACATGTATGTGGCTAATCAAGACCGGTGATATATTGCTAGTGCTTCACCTTCATCTAGACAGTTTCCAGGGATGTAGAACTACAATTGTAACACCCTTCAACAAGACATACAAGGCCTTCAAAGGTTGAAATGTACATACGTGGATTAAAATTATGAACTATCAAGCACCACTTCTTCATTTCTCAATAAGCGTATCTCAAGAATATATAATTTAATGTTAACACACGATTGAAAATGTAACTAAAATATAATATTTTGAGAATGACACCTATATCATAGCACGGACGGCAAAACGGAAGGGGGTCTTTCATTCCTTATAAAAAACATGGAATTCACATTTGCTAGAAACATTATCCAGTGACCATTTCATTTATGCGTATAATTGTATAAACAAGAAGTGGGCAAGTGACAACTTCAATACATTTCCCCAAAATAGGCTCGGCGGAGTTTTTAATCGAATGGGTAAAACTATAAAACGTTGGCAAAAAAAGGAACTGGCCAAAACTCGGTAAAGTGCATTCTACCGCTTACAACCCCCTCAATCGCTTTGTTTTAAGATTTATATGGTGTTCTAATAGTACATTTGTATTTATAATCTATATATTTCGAATCCTTAGTAAAAGTAATTATAAGAAATTTTGGCAAGTCAACTGGACCCAACGTCCCAACCTGTTAACCCACCCAAGTTGCTGCCTCTAACTTGAAAACAATTAATCCTTAGGTTAAATCTCAATGACTATCTGGTTCCAGCACCTAGCTTAGACCAGACTCATTCCCATGTCAGTTATCCGTATTAGGTTTACAATCATGTACATGTATGTTGCTAATCAAGACCGGTGATATATTGCTAGTGCTTCACCTTCATCTAGACAATTTCCAGGGATGTTAGAACTACAACTGTAACACCCTTCAACAAGACATAAAAGCCTTCGAAGGTTGAAATGTACATACGTGGATTAAAATTATGAACTATCAAGCACCACTTCTTCATTTCTCAATAAGCATATCTCAAGAATATGTAATTTAATGTTAACACACGATTGCATATATTATTACATACAGTCACCAGTGGGAATCCAGCTTACTAATATAGATCTTCCAGCCACAAAAGAGGTAACTACTAATTGCTCCACCACACAAATTGGCCATGTAATCTCTATATGCATGTAAACACCCGACATCTCACTTGTTTATATATTATTTCTCGAATTTAAGTAATCGTTTGTGCATAAACACCTTTACGCTAAATCCTTAATACAGTAAGACTCTTACCATTCTACCCTTTCATATCAAACTAATGAAACCATAACATTTAACACAATCAATCACACATACACACATACATACATACATATCAATTATACACATGCATATACTTTTCCTGAGATCAACTTGAAAACACTAGATATATATGGCTGCATATCATCACCAGCTTTAGTTTATTATCACTCCTATTAGTATATTTTATCTGTGTATGCAATAAGCTTAATGTACTTCAGAATTTATCCCAACAATCAGGATTCAGGGCTTAACAAGTTTAGACCTAAATAGAATCATTATCAAGTAAATTAAAAGAGTATATACTTCAATCAAAAAGCAACTACGCACATTCGGTAACTAGAAACCCTAAACACACACAATAATGCGTCAATAGATAGAAACGATACATTGATTCAAATACTGAAATTACGATCGTATTTACAAATTAACAAATGCTGATATTAGGGCATAGAAATTTCACCCGTAAGTTCCTTCACCAATTTGTTCAAGTTTTTCGAAACAATCTACGCTTCGAGAGCCCTGTGTCGGCGATTCTTCGACATTGAGTTGACCGTACGCCGCGCCGGCCATGTATTTCCTTTATCCGGTGACCGGATGACGGAATTTGCAGAAGCGGCAAGGGAAGTAACGGGGAGTGCAGTTTCTGAACGTAATGATTTGTGTGAATGAAAAATAAACAATATTAGGAAAATATATCGGGGATTTTGAAAGAGGGAAAATGTATTTGGGACGGATGGAGCCTAATTTAAGGTCTACTTTAATATAATTTTACTAGATTACTAGAATTATTTAACTTATTATATATTTAAAATTAGAATTTTAAATTATTATGTAATAAAATTAAAAAGTGTAATTTGGAAGGTAACCACTACACCATTATCATATTTTAATGACACGGGTCATCCTAACCGCGAGAGGTCATCCTAAACGCGTGAAGCATCAGTGTCTGATAATAATGGATAGAAGTGGTAATTTATACTTATCGGTTAATTATAGGTCAATTTGATTAATATTTAGAAGATGATGGGTTTGTTGGGTCTCCTCCCTATTTTTTGGATGGGTCTAAATTGGTTTTTCAATACAACATTCAATTGTGCAATAATTAAGCAACGGGTCTGCAGGTATTTTTTATTTCCCACCTCATTTCATTTTTTTATTTTTCACTCAAATGTTTTTTTTTTTAAAGTTTGGTAAAACCCGATTACCCAACCCGACCAGAAACCCATTTGACCCGGACCTGTTTAGACCTATCCTTCTTAATGACCCATTTAGACTCGAACCCATTTAGACCCAAAACCATCTAGACCCGTGACCTGACCCGACCCGACACATTCATTTTGCCACTTATAATAATGGACCAACAATAATGTAATGCTAGAGTGTAAGATAAATATGTCAGCTATTAGATTATCTAGTCATTACTTTAATTATGTAATCTAGTTAGGTGTACTATAATGTAAATATATAAATAGAGGTATTGACTCAATGATCGAATAAGATATCTTTAATACTCTCTCTCTATATATATACATATATATATACACACACACACGGAGTATTATTTTGTCGCTTTGTTGAATTCTTTGAATTTTGAATAGTCGATTAGTATCTTCTATCCTCTATCTACGTAATAGTACTTTAATTATAATCACCACTTCACCACTCTATTAAGATAAATATATTCATGATTACTACCATCCACTCTCTATAATCCGGTATTATTTTTATTTGATATCCACGCGCCCCACCTCACCTTCAAAAAGCATCAACGTAGGGAAAGTCAGCTGTCCACAAATCACCCACATATACCGATTCACGTATTCAAACGACGAATCACCCACATATGCCGAGACACGGATCACACATGTGGAGTTTGGATGTTTACCCAAATATGACGACACACGGATCACACATGTGGAGTTTGGATGTTTACCCACATATGTCGAGACATGGATTTGAACCACATATCACCCACATATGTGAAAACACGGATCACGCATATGGAGTTTGAATGTATACATTGGCGGTATCACTTGAACAATACCAAATTGATTTTATTACATGATGATTAATGATTGATGATCGGTGATTAATGATTTGATGTTAGTATATGGCTGTTTGGATTCATAAGTATTCAAATTATTTATGTATAACAATGACAATAGTTAAACATCTTAGTTGTATAATTTGTCACTCAAATATCATTCTACCAAATAAACATGATATAAAATGAAATTTGAATATTTAGAGACCCTAAGAATTAAACGTTTCTATTAAGTCAATATATTTACGTGTTTATATATATGTGTACCTACACATACACTAATATATAGTTAAACATCTTGTTGTATGCAACCACCACACATGGTCTCTCAAAGTTTAGAGGCCTCAAATTTTCATATCTACTGTATTATATATATATATATATACACACCATTTTGTTTGTATATAAATACTCGTATAATACACTATATACATAATTTTAAGCACTTAAACTTCGAGTTGTTTGTGCGATAGAATCAATTGCATACTCTTACAGACGACTCGAATTATGTCGATATAATGAGTGTGAAACACAAATAAACCTAAAAACAAAGGTGTAAAAGTGAATTTTTATATCAATACACAAAACAATCTATATATCTATCTATATCTATATATGTAAATATATTACTTAAAGCAAAATATTATAGAGCAATCTGAACTGTGGATTGGGTTCTATCCATAGAAATTTTACGGCTAAAATTATTTCTTGCATTCATTTTCATGTTTTAAAAGGTGTGCACTCAACTATCGAGAATTAACTTTTTGAGTACTTCCTTAATTTATTCAATCTTTATGACGTTTTAACCATTAATTTATAAATAAACCCATAAAATTTGAAAGATTTATCTATATTGATTAATAACATGATTTTTTTTATCAAAAACATGACACTAAAAACTGATTGTCCAAATTGTCATACAACCTTAATATGAAGTATATGATAAATACGTTAAAGTCTTAAGTAAAATATTTTATGGTTTGTAACTAATAATCAATTAATTAATACTTAATATATATTGAGCTAGACAATACACAAACATAGGTCATATTCAACCATATTAACTTTGTTCAATTTTTTTTCATGAGTTTTATTTTTCCACAAGCTGTGTTTTAAACTTTTAATCAATGTTAAAAACAACTTCGGTTTTGATATAAACCCTATGTCTTATCATACAGTTGACTATTCAAACTTTCAAATCAAAGACTATGTCTATTATTTATTTATTTAATTTTGTAGGTGTAAATATTTTCTCACATAACATTTTGTACATCATGTTTCTTTTAGAGTTAATTGTTAACTTTTAAAACTCAAATGTATTTTCTCACATAGTAACATTTTGTAGATCATATTTCTTTTAAGAGTAAATTGTTATTTTAAAACTCAAATGTGTTAACCCCTATTGTCGTAAATAAACTAGTTAACATTAACAACAACTCCGTATAAAGAAACAGTGTTTAATGGATAAGTTCTACCCCATTAATTAATTTAATATAAAATCGTAAACAAAATAAAATATCAATAATAAGAGTGAAACAAACCAAAAACCTCCCTCTTTTATTTCGTGAAAAAACACTACACCTACAACTCAAAAACCCAATTCCACCAAACATTCATCTTTAAGTTTTAATCCCCCTTTCGATATCACCATCCTAGTTCTTCAAGACCATGGCAATTTCAGATATGGTGGTTAGTAATTTAACAATTATATATCTATTCATGATAGCCGCAATCAAAGGGTACGGGCAGGTCAGCGGGCAGTGTTACGGTGGAGTTTGGGTGCTGATTTTATCGACGGTAGGTGTTGGGGGTTTGTTAGTTGGGGCCTTGATGTGGGATGTGTCTCGTAAAGTTGCCACGTGTACGGTGGTTGTTGATGATGTGGCACATGAGATGTGTCGAGGTGGAATATGTTGGCACGGTGTTGCTGTTAAGTCTCCGGCGTCTCAAATCCGGTTCAGGCTACCACAACGTCATCTCATGAACCGACAATGATGTAATTGTTATTATTTTGAGAAACAGTTAATTCATGTGAAATAAAATTATATATATATATATATAAAGTTATATAAGTGTGTTGTATAAGAAAAGAATATTTAGAATAATTTTGGTTTACTTTTGCTCACTGTAATTACCAAGAGTTATTAATTTTATATAATTATAAAAGATGTTTTTGAATTTATAGGTGCAGAATTGATCAGAAAATAACAAACTCGGTTATTTGTTAAAGTTAATTTTATATAGTAATATACATAGGTTTATCCGTGTAAAGTTTAGTGTAGATAAGTTTGAGGCCACCTTCATAATTTGTAAGCCATCAAAATTTTCTTATACATTACTAAATGTGTTTTATAGTTTTGTACGGTGTATTACTAAATGTGTTTTATACTAGTTTTGTACGGTGTAATAATGTAAAGTACGGTTAGTGGTGTATTACTAAATGTGTTTTATACTAGTTTTGTACGGTGTAATAATGTAAAGTACGGTTAGTGGTGTTCAAGTGATGTACAAATCATTACCTTTTTTATATACACACAAAATTTTAACCTTAAGGTATATATTTACTCTTTGAAAAAAACACCGCCTAAAAGTATGTGAGGTTCAATGAACAACAACGATACACAATGCCGTGAAAAGCAGGTTATGAGGAGATAAGTTAGTAAGATATAGACAAATTGTAGGGTTAACATGACGGGTAATTTTTCATTTGGAAAATTTCGTATTTGATAATTTTACGATTTGTTGTAAAGGTAATGATTAGAAAAAATCAATATATCACTCAATTTTGTATGTTAAGCATGCTAATTTTTTAATAACAAGAAATTTGGGAGTGCTTATTGAGTGCTCATTAAGGATAAGGTTTTAAAGCAACTTACAGAGATATTTATTTAACATATTATTATTCTATACATTTAGCTCCCTTCTAAAAATTCATAATTTAGTTAATTTAAGATATAGATATTACTCAATTCAAGTAAGTTTTTGAGTAAAACAACCAAATAGTTCACATTTAAAACTGACTATAAGTTTGTACATGGTCCATTTAGCCTTTTATAGTGTAGGGAATTAATGTTCCATTCACAATAGGTTTGATTGAAGGAAGCTAGCTATATGCCTTTAATAACGTTTGTTTGGTAAAAAGGGTAAGTACAAATCCCTAGTTTAGAAAAACAACTCTTGTGGCCAAACTACCTAACTTTGCTTTATATATAATCAAAATCAATAACAACACTAAAGAGAGTGATACATGTGATTCATCTTTAATCTTTTAATTTAAATTATTATCGAGGTGTTTAGCTTACCTTATGTTTTTTAACTTATGCATTATATAAAGTCATGTAGATGAGACTTATGACTTTTTAGTTTATTGCCTATTTAAATTTTAAGAAGCTCTTTCATAAAAGTCCATCCAAACACCTCTCAATAAGTTTTTTAGCTATATCATAACGCAATAAGCTAAAAGACCTACTTAAAAAGGTAGACCAAACACTCATCGGTAAATGCAATGAAGAAAATGGCAACATGATGCATAACTCTTTAGTTCCGTTAGTTAGATCGACAAAAGGCATAAATGCAAAGGTCATGAGTTCGATCCCCATCTTCATGTTACATTAATCACAAAGAATGCAATTTATCTATTTCGTGTTGACCGTGAGATTGATCGATAAGAATCGTTAGAGGGTCGTACGTTCGACAAAAGATAAATTCCTATTGATTCTTACACCTCTTTTGTAAGCATACTTGTTTAGCTATTGAGAATACGTTTGATTAGATGTTGATGACATTGATTATAGTTTACCCCTCTTGGTTTGAGAACATTTGAATCGAAACTTATTAATTAAACCAAGAAAATGAGTAGAATTTTGTGTTGTAGTTTCACACCGGATTTGATATGTTGTTCGAACACAATTATTTTATGGTTAGTTAACTTCGTTCAACTAAACATCATAGATCAATCACCGGTCTGTAAAATTGTCAGAAAAATTATTTTTTTTCTCCTCGGACCGGTCGGTGCAGACACCGTTATGGTTTGTATCCCTGCGTACGTGTTTTTATTGTTCTACGAGTTGTGTTGCAACTACTCCTTAAACAACTATACAACACTGATTATTATTATCGTTTTACTATACCCAAAACACAAATATCCGCACCTTGAAAACACTAACGATTAATCGATTCTAAAACGCAATGCCAATAATCAAGAAATTACATATGGGTTACCTTCCTCAACCATTTGCCCTTAGTTTAATATTGGTTACTAACAGGAATTTAAATAGTATGTCTGACGCTATACATCTCGCTCCTGATCTTCTACAACACATAAATCGACAAAAATTTCGTTTCTTGATATTGCGATGGCACGCATTGCTTGATACACTTGAAGCATGCTTGTTGCCCCATCTATTTGTGCTTGAATGCACGTGTCTGCTAATCCAACTGTTTCACGTATTTCCTCATCAAACCCTTGTCTGATTAAGCATTCATCAATAATTTCATTTAATCCCCGGCTCGAGTTGATCCATGGTGATGGCTCTTTTCCACTAATGAGCTCAAGCAACAATATCCCAAAGCGATAAACATCCTCTTTGTAAGGACTTGGACCAGAATCCGGAACCAGAGAGTTGCAACAACTTGATGGGATGCCACTTGTATTCATCAAGATATTTGAATTGCCAAAATTTGAGATCTTGGGCTCAAACTTATCATCTAGTAAGATACATTTTGAACTGATTTTAAGATGGGCTACACGCAGGACGTTATTGTGATGCAGCCATGCCAGTCCTCTTGCTATCCCTGTCGCGATCCTAAACCTTAACGTCCATCCCATTTTCTTACCCTCCACTTGAGGCCTCGAATGTAGCCATTGATGGAGGGTTCCATTACACATGTATTTGTAGATTAAAAACTTCTTCTCCTTTTCAAAGCAGAAACTTAGCAGTGGTACTATATTTGTGTGCCTTAATCTTCCTAAAATTTCTATTTCTAATAAGAACTCTTTCTCGAAGCTCTCAAACTTATGGAGCCTCTTTACTGCAAGCAACAAACCGTTTTGAAACACAGCCTTGTACATGATTCACATGTTTCCGTGGCCAATTACCTTCTTAATGTCAAAATTATTGGTGGCCATTTCAAGTTCCACCAAAGTCAGTCTGCAGATAAACTTTTCTATGGTAGCCACCTGTTAAACAATTATTTGCATATGAGTATTAATCTTCTGCTTTATAATTCTGTAAGCACAAATTATGAACGATTTTATGATAAAACAGTGGAAACACATCCTTTTCACATATATAGTCAATAAAATCACCAAATTCACATTCATACTTCTCAAAAATTCACATTCATACAATCATGCATCTCAAATATTTGTGAAAAAATGGATGCACATTCTTAAAATTCATACAAAGTTGAAAAGACGGTAGATTTTTAATATTAGATAGCGCAAAATTATTTATATGTTCTTTTAATCTGCATTACTAAAATATGTGCATTCATCTTCTTTCACATATTTGAAATATATAAATGTGAATCTAGCATTTTTGTTGACTATATGTGTGAATATGACACGTTGTTATTGTTTTTGGCTTTAAAGTGTTTTTATTTTCCTTTCCCATGCGCGATGCAACAAGACACACTCTTTATTTTATTTCATTCTATATGTAGTAAGTAAATCATAATTAAAATTTATATATTACAATACACTATAATCTAGTTTTTCTTTAATGGAAAAATCACCTCTTTACTTTAGTTTTTTCTTTTTTTAAAAAAAGTTAAAATAAAATACCCAATATATATATAGTGATCAAGAGGGAAGTTCAAACAAATGCGGGAAGGGGAAAGTAAATCACCACAACTAATCTTATAAAGTCTATAATAATTAGTGTGAGGGTGCACACATGTGATCACATTTATAATAATAAAAACTCATTTACCCCTAAAACAAATTATCTCACAAACGACAAGTCGAAAAATTATGAAAATTGCACCATAAAACTCAACGTTTTCTCCTCTTAGATTTAAGATTCATCAATGCATATTTCCGACGAGATTTTTTTTCTTCATTTTTTAGTATGCATTGTGATGCATGCAAAGTTATTCTTACATCAATGCATATTCATGTCGTTGTGTACTAATGGTATGCATTGTGATGCATGCAAATTTATTCTTACATCCTAGTGGTGTATATTCATATTTTGTTATAGTTCATTTTAATGTGTGCTAATAGTATACAATGTGATTCATATTAACTGTAGTGATGTATATTTATGTATTTTAAATTTTTTGTTGATTGATAATAGTATGTACTACGATGCATGTTAAATTAGTTTTACATCGGAGTTACGTATGTTAAATATATGTTAACATTGGTTTTAATGTGTACTAATAGTATGCAAATGGATGCATATTAACTTATATTTACATTCTACTAGTGTATGTTAAAATTTATGCTAGCGATTACTAATTGTATGCACTTAGATGCGTGTTAACCTAGGTTTACATCGTAGCGGTGTATATTAATACAAATTAACATTCATCTTTTTGAGTATTAATAGTATGTACTTTGATGCATGTTATATCAAAGTAATATATATTGATGTTTAATTAACACTCATAAGGATAAGTAATATTAGCAACACTGTGATGCATTTTAATTTAAGTTTATATTCTACTTTTTTAAATTGATGTACGTTAATATTTATGTTCACAAATACTAATATTATGCATTTTGATGCATACTAATTTGTAAAACCCATCAAAAAATGAAAAAAATAAAGTTGTCGAAAGTATGCCTTGAGTAATCTTAAATCAAAGAGGAGAAAACGTTGAATTTTATGATGCAATTTTCATAATTTTTCGACTTGTCATTTGTGAGATAATTTGTTTTAGGGGTAAATGTGTTTTCTTTGTACACGTGGCGTATTCTCATTGGTACTTTCATGCTGTCACTAAATTCCCATGAAGTGGATACCAAAATAATATGATGCACCTTAATTTGATTAGATGAGATGGATGGTTAGATCAACACTTCTCCCTTCCCTCCAAATAGGGTGTTCCCTCTGGATCATGCCACTATATAAAGTGGTAACGGTGGATGAAGGAGTGAGTGAATATTTTAAACTAAAAACATACTATACTCCGTCCATCCCATTTAAAATATCCTATTATAAGTATCCACTTTGATATTTAACCGATAAAAAAAACTTTAGTGGGTAGATTTAATATTTGATGGATGAAAAATGTAGTGTTAGTGGAGAATAAGTAGTAATTAAATTAATAGATAATGGGATAGGGGTAATAATATAAGTGTAGTTAGGGGAGAATGAGTAGTAATAGATACAGAGTAATATATCTCTACCCCTTATTAAACATTTTCAAGTTTTGGCTTTATTGCCTTAGTAGAAGGATATCAGAAATACCTAAACTACCCCTAGCCTTAATTGCTTAATTGAAGATATGAATTTCTCTTGAAAATTAAAAAGAAAATATATGTCTTTTCTTTGACCATTTCTTTGACCATGCCATGTCCCATGTGCTGTAAATTTCCACTCACTTTAATTTCCACTCACTTTAGACAAAACAATAATGACAAAATAATAATACCCAATTTGAATTGAATTGTGTAATCTCTACCATTTATTATCATCTTTGTATTGAATTATTATAAATTGGGAATTTATAAATCAAAAATCTCGTAATTGGAGATGTTTTACTCAAAAGTTCGAATCTTTTTTGCTCAATTTTAAATTAAGGGCCATGGCATTCAAGTTCGGGCTGGCCCGGGCTTTTTCAGGCCGGCCTTTTTCGAGCTTTTTCTAGGCCCGAGCTCGGGATAAAGTACGTCTGTCCATCTCTAATATGAATATAGCATCTATAATGTACACATCTAAAACATGCAATGTTTTTTAATTTTCTATGATTTTTTTCCAAGTATTGTTCATCATATTACTTCATATTATTATTATTTGTTTGATTTAACACTTCTAATTTATATAAAATTTTCAACTGTTATTTCAATACGCTTTTCACGAATTTTAAATACCTTCTCCGCCGCATTGCGCGGGTTACCAGCTAGCAATGGGATAAGGGTATTAATGAAATTGTTGTGAATGAGTTGAGGGTAATTTAGGTATTTATTAGTGTTGAGTAAATTTTTTAAGATAATGATGAAGATGTATATTACATATATATTTAAGATTTAAGATAAGATAAGATTAAGATAAATATAATATTATCAATTAAATATTAAATATATATGTACAAGGGTTGGTTATTGTGAATCAGAATGTTATTTCGACCATAGGTTGTTTAGCTAATCAAATCATATGTAGAAAGAATCCCAAGGATATTTAAATATATGCGAGGGTGAAAAGGACAATTATACAATTTACGGATTTGCGATGCACGCTGATGACTTGGAGTTATACTATTTCGTGATACACATATTATTTCTGATTATTTATTCTATGTTCAGTTTTGATCTAACCCCGTATATATGTGTGCGTACGTGTATCAGAGAAAGAGGGAGAAATAGAGAGAAGAGAGAAATATTGCCTTGCTCTCTTCACTGTTGTTTGCCTTCATTATTGGTATTTGGGGGCTTCCTGGAACCAGGTGATGCCACCTTCCCTTTATTTCGTTGATCAGGTAACGATAATTAGTCCTCATGTCGCTTATAGACGGTCTAGGGAAATAGCAGAACATGAGGAACATAGTTAAGATGGTAGAAAGAGGAAATCCAATCTCAAACCCCGAGAAAAATAGATCTTCATCCTTCTTGCAAAGTCCCAAAGGACCTCCGCATAGCCCTGGGTTGCCTGAATAGCTATCTGGAGGGATGGTCGCATTATTGCGAAAACTCGGTACTGGTCCCCACAATGCATTGTTAGCGACATTAAAATACTTGATGCGATCAAGTCTACTTATATTTGGAGGGATTTGGCCTGTAAATTGGTTGTTGTCGAGCCTTAGAATTTGGATGAAACTGCAGTCGGCAATGCTAGGTGGAATTGGACCCGAAAATTTGTTGGATGAGAGATCAAGAGATGAAAGGAATAGTAAAGTATCTGAGAGATTAAACGGAATGGGTCCCTTGAAGTTGTTGTAAGAAAGATCTAATCCTGTGAGGCTGGTGCAGTTTTTTATGCCTTTTGGAAATGGTCCTCCGAGTCCCATGTCTGATAGCTTAATATTCAGAACCTTGCTCTCATCAATGTGCCAGCATTCGACACCAACAAAATAACATATGAAACCTTCAGTAGTATTACTAAAATCCCAAGAAGTTAAAAAGTTCTGTGGGTCTTCCACAGATTCCTTGATGGATCTTAAGCAATCAATGTCTGATTGAACTGCAATATTGCTTGTAACACAGTAAATTAGTATGATTAGCATCTGCAAGAGCAAACTAGAAATACATATATTTTTCATTGTGAATTGAATATAGTGTTGTATGCATGATGACATTGGGAATTCTATTAATGTGTTTGATATGATATGATATGAGATGATATAAAACGTGTTGTGTTGACCTGAAATGTTACAAGTCTCCTGTGGAACTCACACTCACTTCCAAGAAAATATGGTAAAGGAAATAACGTTTATGATGGGATAGAAAATTGAAGATCATGACCTCAACCCCTAACATTGACTTGGAAAGCCTCTTTGATTTTGCTAAATGCTAATTGTACATTGGAAAAGTAGTTGTTTCAAACATAAAAATTTGATAAAAATAAAAATAAAATCTACATGAGAAAGCTTACAGAGCACCTTGTTAGGGAAAACAGTTTAGCCTAAATGCATCTTATACCATATTTATTGAACTGCTATTATCATTATTGGTACATTTATGTAGCAGATGGAATGCTTTGCCTTTTCATTTTTATTCACGGTGAAAGTCTCTTTGCTGTTACTGTTGGGATATATTAAAAATATATATGTGAAGATTAATTAAATTAATTGGTGATAACTTGTTCCCAAAGTTAGGTTTAGCATATATAATTAAATCCTATGTACATGTAACCCTTGATCCGTATAAGAAAAAAAACTCTCTGGTTTGGCCCCGTAGACTAAACCAATCTCCAAGTTGGAGATTGGACATAATCACGTTAAATCCTTGTGTCGTTTACATTCTCGTATCGTATTTATTTATCTTGTTTTGCTTGTTTGATTGCTTTGTTAGCAATTAGTTATTCGTTTATTGTTGTGGGTACAATTGTGTTCAATTGTGCACGTTGTTTGGGTCCTAAATTCCTAACAACTGGTATCAGAGATCTAGGTTGAGCGATTGGGAACAATAGCGGATGAAAGCACGATCAAGATGGATTGTTGATGGTTAGGGTTTTACTGAAGGATGGAGAGCTAGGGTTATTGTGGCCAGATAATCATAGTGGATCTAGATTCGGTTGAAGATAATCATCGGGGGGAACGATTGAAAATGGTGCGGTTTTAGGATTTGTTTGCAACATGTGATCGAAATCGATAGGCTCGTTTTTGTGTTAGATCGCGACGAACTCGAAGAGTTGTTTTCCGGATTGAACAAGATTAGGGTTTTGTCTGGTGGGTTGTGACATGACGAAACGGCAGGAGGCCGGTTACGTTATAAAGGTGATTGTTCGCGGTGGTAATGGAGTCGGTGATCGGGTTTCGATCGGTGATTTGTTGCGTAGAGATTTTTTGGGATCCGGGTTTTGGATTCGAGTTTATTATTCTTTGCGATCCCGTGCATAAGAATAGATAAACATTATCAAACTTAGGGTTTGATGTTGCGAGTGTAGGGATGTGATGTCTCTGGAACTTCATTGATACGGACTAGGTTATTCAAAGATGCGAGGTTTGTTACGGTGCTCAAGAGAATGGTTTCTTGGTTGAGTAGATGGGTAATAAATGGTACCACATCCATTTTGGTAATCGACGGTGATGGGTGTCAAAGGGAGTTTTTGTTTTCGCTCGCAGGTTGAAACGGGAGACCATGATTTTGGTCGAGTATTCCATGTTCTTGGAATGATTAGGCGGGTTAGAGCTATTACTCTTGAAGATATTGGTTGTAGAAGATGTCAGATAGAACGCGTTCGACTGGGCTCGGGTATTGGTTGATGTTGGTTTAACAATAGAGCGATTCCTCTTGAGGAATCAACTGAAAATCTTCAATTGGGTTAGAGGCGGATAAATGTGTAAGTCCTAATGTTTGAGCTTTCGGATATTGTTGAGAGTGTCGGGAACTCTTGGTGGAGTTATTTAACCGAAGGAAGTATCGAAGCTAGTGGGAGTTTGGCGACTAGTGGGAGCTTTGGAGATTGGTGTGCAACTATTGTATCTCAGTTTCTACAGGTTTAGTGTGCGGATTCCGGATAACACTAGAGCATTCGGATCTTCATTTTTTTTACTCTCCAATGGCAAATAAATTTGCGACTGACCGTGGGTTATGAACCGGAGTCTTCTCATATAGCCGCGATTGTTATTTTAATTCGTACAGTGGGAGCGAGCTGAGGGGGGAAGATGCGTTCATAGAAATCATAGCTATGTATTTGGGTCGGTGTACCAACGGGAAAGCGAAAGTTTGTAATGTAGATTTTCAAGGTTGTGACTGCGTTCTCACAGGTAAACCTTGATGATGATCTACGGGTTTGTTCTATCAGTGGTTTTCTGATTGCTGGGAAGGAAAATAGGTTGGACAAAATTCTGTACGGGTTGGTCGTTGACATGTCGGTGGCAAGATCCGATGTGGCTATAATTGACGAGTTGAACAGATGGGTATCTCTTGATAGAATCTTGTGGTTGGAGTCGTTGCACACTTCAATGAATCTTCTTGGGCCTAGAAGATGATGATGTTTAGAGAGTGGTCCCAGTTTCACGATGTGAATGTTCTGGTAGCTTTGTGTCGAAAGTCTTCCGACTCTGTGTGGTCGAGCGACGTGTCCCGAATGGTATTTCGGCGGTATGAAGTTTGAACAAGTGACATTGGAGAAGGGACGAGATTTGTGAAGGGTTACAGATTTTGGGGTTTGATTAATCTTCAACTGGGAGATTGTTGGGATATATTAATAATATATATGTGAAGATTAATTAAATTAATTGGTGATAACTTGTTCCCAAAGTTAGGTTTAGCATATATAATTAAATCCTATGTACATGTAATCCTTGAGCCGTATAAGAAAAAAAAACTCTCTGGTTTGGCCCCGTGGACTAAACCAATCTCCAAGTTGGAGATTGGACATAACCACGTTAAATCCTTGTGTCGTTTACATTCTCGTATCGTATTTATTTATCTTGTTTTGCTTGTTTGATTGTTTTGTTAGCAATTAGTTATTCGTTTATTGTTGTGGGTACAATTGTGTTCAATTGTGCGCGTTGTTTGGGTCCTAAATTCCTAACAGTTACATTAGGACATATACATCTTGGCAAAATGAATGTCTAATAGTTATTAATATTTAATAATCACTTTCAAAATACAATGTCAACCATACTTATCTTATTGTTTTCGAATAAAAATCAAATTGTATGCATCTCACTCGTTATCTTGGACATTAATACAAGAATCGTCAGAAATTCTGTTTTGTGATATTGCAATGCCCCACATTGCTTGATACACTTGAAGCATGCTTATTGCCCCATATGTATGTGTTTGTATGCATTTTTCTGCTATTTTATGCGTTTCATATATTTCGGCATCAAATCCTTGTCCCACTACGCGTTCACTAATCAAGAAATTACATATGGGTTACCTTCCTCAACAATTTGCCCTTAATTTAATATTGGTTACTAACAGGAATTTGAACAGTATGTTTGACGCTATACATCTCGTTCCTGATCTTCTACATCAACACATAAATCGACAAAAATTTCGTTTCTTGATATTGCGATGGCACGCATCGCTTGATACACTTGAAGCATGCTTGTTGCCCCATCTTTTTTTGCTCGAATGCACATTTCTGCTAATCCAACTGTTTCACATATTTCCTCATCAAGCCCTAGTCCGATTAAGCATTCATCCATAATTTCATTTAATCCCCGGCTCGAGTTGATCCATGGTGATGGTTCTTTTCCACTAATGAGCTCAAGTAACAATATCCCAAAGCGATAAACATCCTCTTTGTAAGGACTTGGACCAGAATCCGGAACCAGAAAGTTGCAACAACTTGATGGGATGCCACTTGTATTCATCAAGATATTTGAATTGCCAAAATTTGAGATCTTGGGCTCAAACTTATCATCTAGTAAGATACATTTTGAACTGATTTTAAGATGGGCTACACGCAGGACGTTATTGTGATGCAGCCATGCCAATCCTCTTGCTATCCCTATTGCGATCCTAAACCTTAACGTCCATCCCATTTTCTTACCCTCCACTTGAGGCCTCGAATGTAGCCATTGATGGAGGGTTCCATTACACATGTATTTGTAGATTAAAAACTTCTTCTCCTTTTCAAAACAGAAACTTAGCAGTGGTACTATATTTGTGTGCCTTAATCTTCCTAAAATTTCTATTTCTAATAAGAACTCTTTCTCGAAGGTTTCGAACTTATGGAGCCTTTTTACTGCAAGCAGCAAACCGTTTGAAAACGCAGCCTTGTACATGATTCCCATGTTTCCGTGGCCAATTACCTTTTTAATGTCAAAATTATTGGTGGCCATTTCAAGTTCCACCAAAGTCAGTCTGCAGATAAACTTTTCCATGGCAGTCACCTGTGTTAAAACAATTATTTGCATATGAACATTAATCTTGTGCTTTTTAACTCTTTGTATGTGTATCAAAATCCTGTAATATAGAACAATTTATACTAAAACACTAGAAACATATCCTTTTCACATATATAGCCAACAAAATCACCAAATTCACGTTCAGAGAATTCACATTCATCACATTCATACATTTTAAATATGTGTAAAAACAAGGATGCATATTTTTGAAAATTTATACAAAGCTGAAAAGACCATAGATTTGCAAAATTAGATAACGCAAAAATGTTTATATATGTTTTTTTATCTGATTACTAAAAATGTGAGATGTATAAAGGGTTAAGTATCTAGGAATGCACTCAACTTGTGCCGAATGTCTATTGTGTGTACCCAACTTATGAGTGCCCTATTTAATGCATCCAACTTTTGAAAATCATTTTTAATGTATTTTGCTAACATGTCAATGATGTGTAATCTTCTAAGGATGCCACGTGTCATCTTAAACGGATGACATATCAGTAAAATATATTAATAAACGGTTTTTAGAAGTTGTATGCATTAAATAGGGCACCCGTAAGTAGGGGTGTCGAAAAACCCGACCCTACCCGCACACGACCCGATCCGAACCCTATCAAGATTATTTGGGTCGGGTTTAATAGGGTTAAAAAGTTTAATCGAGTTATACTGGTTAATCCGATTTAACCAAGTATTAATTTTTCTATTAATTTTTATAATTAAACTTTCTTATAAAATAATATAAGTTGAATATGTTAATTTAATGTTGAAACATTTTTCTATATATATAAGAGTCTAAGACTAGAATCTAATTAATAATAGTTGCTATAACCATATAATAACATTAGTGTAAAGTGTAGCAATGTATATAAATATGATTATGGAGAACTGAAGATTTAATACTGTATATTAATTGTAACATAACTTGCAAGTATTCTTTCATCAAAGTATTAGTGCGTTAACTGCATTCTTAAATTTTCAAAAGTTGTAAGCAAGACTCACATTTTAACTATACTTAGACACGCTTTGAAATCCAATATTTACATTCAATTTAAAACAAAACTCACTTTTACCAACTATGATTCTACTACGTATACATAATTCATGTGGTTTCAACTTCATATATCATTCAATATTTTAATGTATTATCCCAAAATTCAAGGTTATCTATATATTTAGTTTAACAATTATTAGAAAATCGTGAAGTTATACGGGTTAACCCGCTACCCGATTAACCCGAATCCGATAACCCGATTACCTAATAGGGTCGGGTGGCGGGTATATATTTATTTCTGGAAAACCCGACTAACCCGACCCGACTAACTCTTATTAGGGTCGGGTTGACCCGATTAACACTCCTACCCGTAAGTTGGGTGACATTCGACCCAAATTGGTTGCACACTTGAACCCATGTATAAATGTTAGTATTTTCGTTCTATATATTGTGAATATGACACGTTAATTTGTTATTGTCAGTGTTCTTATTCTCCTCTCCCATATTTACGGCGGAATCAGTCGGTGAGGCCCACCGTAGGGTCCGTGTCTCTTTAGTAAGGTGTTATCATAAAGAAACGGAATATTATTTCGACCATAGGATGTTACCTGATCAGATCATATTTAGGAAAGAATTGCAAAGATAATCAAAAATATGCGAAGGTGAAAAGGACAATTATACAAATTACGGAATTGCGATTCATGTTGATGACTTGGAGTTATACTATTTCGTGATACACATATCATTTCTGATGTATGGTGATGCACATACTATATCTAGCTAGTAGCTAGGGGTGTCAATGGGGTAGATCTTGTCCGTCCAACTAGAAGTAGCTATTGCTTTGCTATATAATTTATTGTATGTTAAATTTTGATCTATCTCGCATGTATGTGTGTGTACGTGTATCATAGGAAGAGGGAGAAATAAAGAGAGGAGAGAAATATTGCCTTGCTCTCTTCACTGCTGCTTGCCTCCATGATTGGTATTTGGGGGCTTCCTGGAACCAGGTGATACTTCCTTCCCTTTATTTCGTTGATCAGGTAACGATAATTAGTCCTCATGTCGCTTATAGACGGTCTAGGGAAACAGCAGAACATAAGGAACATAGTTAAGGTGGTAGAAAGAGAAAATCCAATCTCAAATCCCGAGAAAAATAGATCTTCATGTTTTTCATTCTTGCAACGTCTCAAAGGACCCCCGCACAGCCCTGGGTTGCCTGAATAGCTATCTGGAGGGATGGTCGCACTGCGAAAACTCGGTACTTGTCCTGACAGGCTGTTGTTAGCGACATTAAAGTCCAACATTCGATTAAGATTACCCAATTCTGGAGGGATTTGACCTGTAAGTTGGTTGTTGTCAAGCCTCAGAACACTGATGTAACTGCAGTTGATAATGGTAGGTGGAATAGGACCCGAGAAGTTGTTGAATGAGAGATCGAGAGACAAGATAAAGGGTAAATAATCTTCGATATTAGAAGGAATGTGTCCTGTGAGTTCATTGTTAGAAAGATCTAATCCTGTGAGGCTGGTGCATTTTTCTATGCCTTTTGGAAATGGTCCTCTGAGTCCCACGTCTGATAGCTTAATATTCAGAACCTTGCTCTCATCAATGTGCCAGCAATCGACACCAGCAAAATAACATATGAAACCTTCAGTAGTATTACTAAAATCCCAAGAAGTTAAATTGTTCAGTGGGTCTTCCAATGATTCCTTGATGGATCTTAAGCAATCAATGTCTGATTCAACTGCAATATTGCTTGTAACACAGTAAATTACTATGATTTGCATCTGCAAGAGCAAACTAGAAATACATATATTTTTCATTGTGAATTGAATATAGTGTTTTATGCATGATGACATTGGGAATTCTATTAATGTGTTTGATATGATATGATATAAAACGTGTTGTGTTGACCTGAAATGTTACAAGTCTCCTGTGGAACTCCCACTCACTTCCAAGAAAATTGAACATCATGACCCAACCCCTAACATTGACTTGGAAAGCCTATTTAATTTTGCTAAATGCTAAATGTACATGGGAAAAGTAGCCGTTTCGAACAAAAAAATAATAAATAAATAAAATCTACATTAGAAAACTTACAGAGCAGTTTGTTAGGGAAAACAGTTTGGCGTAAATGCAGCTTATACCATTTTTAATGAACTACTATTAGTACATTTATGTAGCAGATGGAATGCTTTGCTTTTTCGTTTTTATTCACGGTGAAAGTCTCTTGCTGTTACATTAGGGCATATACATCTTGGCAATATGAACATCTAATACTCCGGGTTAATAATCACTTTCAAAATACAATGTCAACCATACTTATTATATTATTTTCTACTAAGAATCAAATTGTATGCATCTCACTGGTTATCTTGGACATCAATACAAGAATCGTCAGAAATTCTGTTTCGTGATATTGCAATTCTGGGAGGTTAGACGGTATGGGTCCCGTGAATTGGTTGTTAGAAAGATTTAATCCCGACATGCTGGTGCAGTTTTTTACGCCAACTGGAAACGGTCCTCTGAGTCCCGTGTCTGATAGCTGAATATTCACAACCTTGTTCTCATCAGAGAGCCAGCAATCGACACCAACAAAACCACAGATGGAACCTTCGGTAATATTGGTAAAAATCCAAGTTGATAAAACATTGAAAGGGTCTTTGAGTGACTGTTTGATGGACTTTAAGCAGGCGATGTCTGACTGAATGGCGTTGTTTCTAGTAACAGAAAAGACTGAAATGATTTTTAGTATGATCAGGAGCCTACTGAAAATACTATTTCTCTCCATCCTTAATCAAGTGTTGTATCATGACACAGTGAATACTAATTATATTAAATTATTAATCTTCATAATTTGCGTTATGTTGAAATTGGTTGTTATCAAGTCTTAAGTCTCTTGTGGGACTTGGTCACAAGAAAATATGGTAAGGGAAAATGAAAATGGTTTGCAAGTCAATGACGATAACGTTCATAATTGGTTAGAAAGTTCAAGATATTGACCCCAACCCCCCAATATTGACTTCTAAAAAATACTAGGTCAGCATGAGTGCAGTTACAGAGCAGTTCTGTACGGAAAATAACCTGGCCTAAATTCAGTATTTATGTTTTGGAGTTTGTGTTTGGAAATGCATCTAACTTGTATTCGATGTCTATTGTGTGTACCCAACTTACATTTGTTATTTTAATGCATCAAAGTTTCAAAAAGTGTGTTTTAGTGTATTTTCGTAACGTTTTAATGATGTGTCAAACTCTCCGGATACCACGTGGCACTTTAAACGGACGACACATAAGCAAAATACATCATTTTAACACCCTTTTGATTCATACACTTGGGTCATGGTAACAAAATTTCTATTTTTTCTTGCCCTCACACACAGTAACATACTAACATTTAGTCTTGAACTCAATCATGAATTGAAACTGTATAGTGTTAGATAGTAAAAAACTAATTGAATTAAAGTCAAATAACTCTCTCCACTTCTTCTTTAGTTCATTGTAGTTATAAGTTTTATGTACTTGCAACTAGGAGTCATTTACAAAGACAACTTACCCTCACATGTTTCAGCTTGAGGTATTGTGGATTATTTCATAGCACAAGCTGATTATCATGTTTGCTATACGTCAGCTATAGATAGATGACAGATTACTCATGTGATAAAAGTTTATAGGAATTAATTATTTACTTTCATTTTCATTGCATAAAATTCTATTACTGCAAACGGTTACGAGTCTGAAGAAGGTGATCTAGATCAAAGTTGTAAACCATCTCTACATACCAACTGAAAGGTAAAGTTGTAGTTTTTTTGTTTGCGACAAGAGTTGATAATCGGCAACCCATAATGATCCACAATCGGCTGCCTATCAAGATTCAGAAAATAGTTTTATCTATCTTACCTATCTTTTAAAAATAAAGCATGAATTACATGATTTCTAGTTGTTGATGCTTTTCAAACAAAAGAAGATGCAACCCTTTTGGTTTGTTGATTTGAACCAACATCCAGGCTTCAATGTCTCTTCTGCATACCTACAAGCCAACCACCAAGTATCAAGATAATTAACAACAACAATAATAATAAAACTTATAATAATAATACAGTAATAAACAAATATATAAAATGAAAATAGATTAGTTAATAAAACAATAAAGCCATGGATAATTTCAATCCTAATTTAGGAGAAGAGAAAAATTATAAGCAATAAATCAGATATTAATTAATTACAAAAAGTGCTATAAAAATGCTTACCTGTTTTTGGTGGCGGTATGGTACCATCTATTATTGTTACATGATCTACTACCAACATTATCTTTGTTATAAGTAAAAAGCCAAGTCTTCCATCGTTTCACATCAACGGGACGTTTTTGCAAATCATCCATTGATGTACTTCGAGAAACTGTATGTTTTTTCAAGCCAAAAGAACTTGGGACAAACATCTTGAGAAGGAAAACTCCGGTATCAAGGCTCACACTCCTTGAAACCGAACACTTTTTTGCATCTTTCTTCCCTTGCTTCAACTCGGAGTTTGTATCTTTTGCAACCATATCTTTTAACGACAACTCGTAACATGATTCCGGCAAGTCTTTCATCATTTCCATGAGCTCTTTCCTTCCTTCCGCCATTGTCGTCATGGAAGCTGATTGATATTTGTAATTAGAATGAACGTTTTTGGACCAAAGAGGTGGTGAGAACTCGAAAGTGTCTTCATTTTCATCTTGTAATTGATGATAATTTGCTTTTGGGATGTCACAAAATGTGAAATCTGTTGGCTTTTTTATGGTAAGTAGCTTTGATTGAGAGGACGACATGTTATAGTTACCATGGACTTCATCAAAGGAAAGCATGGTTATATTGAGTTGTAATTTGCATATTTTTTTTTGAAAACAATTCTTAAGATAAATGCTTAGTAAAAAATGTTATTTATATTATTTTTCTTTTAAAAAAACCTAAGCCCAAAAGACACTCCAATGTGAGTAGACTTGACCCCAAGTCTTTTTCTTTGAAAGTAAAGTTGCCGTCTAAGTTGGGGGTGAAGACAAGAAGACCTAGACTCATTTTTTTTCCATTTGGCAATGTTGATAACTAGATACAAAGAAGTTATATTTTTTAAGGTTGGATGCTAGATTTATAATATGTTTATCAAATAAATCTTACAAATACGTGGTATGTGAGGGGTAATAACCTTACAAATATAGTTATATGTCACACAATTTTGTACTTACATTTATTTTGTAAACTTTTTGTGAGTTTTCCATGTGAGATGATTAGATGTAAACATATTATAGGATAGTTGTGTTATATTATACGCATCCGTACGTCGATGATATAGTCTACATACCGTCAGACATCGGTCTTCGCAATCATCAACTTGTAATTTAGGTTTGTATATATTTTGTTTTAGCACAAGAGTCCATGTTCTTTGTAACCAAATCAGGCCGTGTGCTTTGTTTATTCTTGATGAATGCTAGCTACCAAATCAGGACTATATGCATTGACTAAATGATGTATACAGAGTTGCCGAAAAAAGGTCCACTGATTTTTGAATATGTATATCTAATATCTTGCTGTGGTCTTTAGGACTTTAGGTAGCCTACATCATAGCCCTTTAACGTTCCTGGTAAATTGATACTAGTATTTCACAAACTGAAACATCAACAATAAGATTTCTATGTAGTTCACATTCTTTTTAAAGAACATAAACAAGAAAAGTATTGTACAAAAAACAGATGACGCTTTTCCTTTTCAGGTTACCTGAGGAGGGCGAGTTCCTTGGGTGAGTTTTTTACTCAACCGTAAGCGGCCAAACTAGCTAGGTTAAGATGTGCAACTCGTGAGGTTCGAACGTGAGACTTCTTATGAGGACATCGCATGCTTCCCAGTTACCACTGTTCGGCCTTGACGATGGTATAAACTTTGCTATATTTAGATGCACAAAACTCCAATATGCATTTTACAAAGAGTTAGAAACACTACCTGCAATCAAGGTACACCCTTGAAAGGCCTTCATTATGTATATATATGTTCAACTAACATCTTCACAATACTTCATCTTGCGACGTAAAATGGTGGCAGCTAGTTTCAAACAAGTTTAGGTATTTTTTGTGGTTTTTGATGATGGGTGGTAACCTTGGTGTAAGAGGCGCAAAAAAGGGTTAGGGAGGCGGGAGGCACTAATACTTAATATTCATGATTTGCAAATATGTACTTCTCGACCGATGGCGTTCTTACTTCTTAACTATTTACATTTCCAACCATAAATAAGTTCGAAGGACAAACATTATCACTAAATACATACATGGCGAAATAGATCATCAAATTGAGTGATTATGTATTTACAACACAAATGACACAACAGCACATAACCATGGCGTCATAAGACCAACGTCCAACAACGCCCAACGTTAATGACGTACAACAGCATACAGACCACTTCCTAATCGCCACCACCCGAACTCGATGAACAACCATGATCAGTTACTGTATCATTCATCGTTACCGATTTCAATTTCTTCTTTCTATCTTCTTCATACTCAGGATCATCAGTAGGCAATTCATACCTACAAACAGGGCATGTATTCCTTTCACCCAACCAAGGCACAATACATTCACCATGATACATATGCCCACATTCCAACTGCTTAACAATTTTCCCCTCATTGTTAAAAACACCATCTTTACATACAGCACATAATTCCGCATCAGTTGACTTCACAATGTCAACTGTTTGCAATCCTTCCACAACTGATTTTGCGGCAGGCGGACCACCTCTCCGCCCGCCGTTATCATTTTCCGCTAAATTATTCAGTAGATTTTCATATCCAACTTCATCAACATAATCTCCAGGATTACCTATATAACCATTCCCACCTTGAACTTGTAATCTGAATTCAATCGATTGGTCCTCGAGTCCCATTAGGATCTCCGCCCAATCGAGAATTCGGTTACGACGGCTCGCGGCTCTGCTCGCAAAATCGCGGAGCCGAATCCGCAGCGCGTCTCGCGCTTCTCGTCGAACTATATCCTCATCCTCGTCTTCTTCATCATCGTCATCTTCATTTTCATCATCAACAACATCGTTATCATTATTATCATCTAATTCCTGCTGTTCCTGATCTTCATTTTCGTTATCGTTGTTCCATTCATCGAGTTCAATACGGAGATAATCGCTGTTATCGACCGGATGATCGGAAGGAGGTGGAGGTGGCACGTCATCTTCACGCGCCGCGTGAGCGATTAGCCTGAGAACTTGAAGGAACTCGTCGCCGAAAGCCGGACTATCTTCATCGTCAGCTTGAAGCGCGTGAGAAGGAACTGAAATGGATTCAACGAATCCGTTTTTACATTCAAAGCAGACGAGGTCCGGGTGATCGGGTCGGGTTTCGATAGGGACTCGTTTGTCGCACTGGTAGCACCAGTATTGAGTAGGATCCGAGGCATCGGAGAGTGCCGGAGGTGGAGATGACGGTGGCGGTGGTGAAGTGTCGGCCATGACCACCGTAAGAAGTGTGGCGGTGGGATAAGAGAAATAATAATATTTTAGGTGGGGGCATTTGCCATTTTGTTTTGTATGGCGAGAGAAACTAGATAAATGTTGACCGTTGGATAGATTCTGATCTGACCGTTGGATATGGTTTGATATTTATGTCTAAATTGTTTATGATTATGATTAGTTCAATGATTTTTTTGATATAAAAAGATTAGCTCAATGATTGTTCACAATTTAGTCATGTCACACTACTTTTTTGAGAAAGCAAAGAATTATTATTAAATTTATTAGCCACATTTACAACCAATATTGATCCAAATATACCACAACCCCTAAAATACAATATAGACACCTTAAAAATACACAAATCCACACTCAAATTGTTGGGTTAATCGGTTCGGTAGTCACGGGTTCACGTGATCGTGTGCATGGCATGGTTGGAACTTTTGATTTAATAAAAGTTTATGATTGTTTAGTTGATAGTTTATTGGTAAGAAGTAGTTTAGTTTGACTAAGTCATATGGACGTTGGGTTGAAGAAATGGTCATCCCATGTACATGTTTTTTAGGCTAAAATAGTGTTATTGGTTAATCCCACTACCCACGTTTGTTCAGTTGCTATTTTTCTTTTGTTTAAATACTGTACTCTCGATGGAATTAATAACACAGAAAATTACTCCAAAGTCTCTCAATTAATTTTTGTACGGTTTGTATTTTCTCTTTGATATCCTTCATTTGGTATCAGAGCGGTGTCCGGTTGAATGGGGTGTATATCGTTTTGAGAGTCGGCCGAATAGGGTGCAGTCTACACCCTTGATCAAGTTGTTCCATGTTGAAAGGTGCCTAACCAGAAGCGTAAAAGACAAGCAGAGTAGATCAGAAACAGATGTGTTTTTTGGTTTGGCTTGCTGGCAGATAGAAGAAAACGGAAGAAGCAGGAGCTTTGTTTTCTTGATTGGTGGAAGAGGTCTATCGGAACAAGCTTGTTTAAGAGGTAGGACTGTAACAAGTAAGGAAGAATGGAGTTGGTACCGTCTTGAAGGAAGGTTCCATTCTTGATCGGTGTTTGAGAGGCTAACTGAAGTCATGGAAAAGATGAGCCGTAGGAAATCAAAATAGGTGTTTTGAGTTCGGTTCGTGTTGCGGTATATAGAAGACGGTAAAGGTGTTGGTGACCTTGTTTTCTTAACAGGTGGAAGAGTGTTTTCGGAACGAGTTTCAGGGAACCGGGTTTTGTCTTGAAGCGAGTCTCGTTCGGTTGAAGGGGTGTATTCTGATCGCAGGTCAGCGAGTCGAAGGTTTATGTTCTAGGGGATCAAAAGGGTAGCGGAGACAAGTCGTGATTCAGGCCAAAATCAGCGGGCTTGTTAACCCAGTTGTTGATCGAAGAACAAAGGGACACTAAGCAACCAGAAGGTGTTAATCAAAGGACCTAAACAGCGGGAGAAAGGTAGCAAAAGGCATTTGCAGGTGATACTTTCAAGCAGCTTTTTTGTTGATTATCGAACCTTGGTAGTGCAGTAAATCTCAAGAACGTGTCGTGATGCCATGTTACATGTTACCGATGTGGCAAAAAAATAATCAAAAGGAGTTGAGCTAGTGACTTTGAACGTGACCGAGGTGGAGGTCGGGTGTCTGGGAAAGGTCGATAATCGAGATTATTGAAAAGAACGTGTTTAAGTGATGTGCTATTGTGATCGAGTAACGTGAACAAACCGATTAAGGGGGTGATTGTTGGGTTAATCGGTTCGGTAGTCACGGGTTCACGTGATCGTGTGCATGGCATGGCTGAAACTTTTGGTTTAACAAAAGTTTATAATTGTTTAGTTGATAGTTTATTGGTAAGAAGTAGTTTAGTTTGACTAAGTCAAATGGACGTTGGGTTGAAGAAATGGTCATCCCATGTACCTGTTTTTTAGGCTAAAATGGTGTTATTGGTTAATCCCATTACCCACGTTTGTTTAGTTGCTATTTTTCTTTTGTTTAAATACTGTACTCTCGATGGAATTAATAACACAGAAAATTGCTCCAAAGTCTCTCAATTAATTTTTGTACGGTTTGTATTTTCTCTTTGATATCCTTTACAAATAACTAAAACATGCATACACATATATCACCCAAGTTACCAAATATTGTTACCATTTTACAGTCAACCAGGCCATCACAACCTCTATTCAACCAACTAGAGCTACCACAGGTTCCTGGACAACCCATATTATCCCTGCCATTTTACAGCCACGGATTTCGGGTCGTTAACCCACTGTTCCCAATTAAAATCCTAAAATCCTTCTATTTCAGCCTAGCCTTAATCCATTCGAAGCTTCTAAGTTGTACCTCTTGAAATAACTCATCCCCTTGTAGAATCTTCTTCCCAAATATTCTAGCATTTCTGTTTTTTCAAACCAAATATGCCGTGACCCATAACACCCCCTCCCATATATGTAACGCCCCTAAATTTGTAAGTTTTAAGTAATATAATATGTATTTATTTTCTAAGTTGTATAATATGTTTCATTTTTATTATAAGTTAAAAGTAAGTTAGAAAGGACTAACTATGCTAAGATAATTATGAGAATAGGACTTGGAATATAAAGAAGAGTGGGTTAGAGGGGCTAGACCTGTTAAGTGCTATAAGTTAAAGGGGTTTAATTGCAAAATGCAAAATAAAACTTATTTCCTACAGATTCTACCTTATTCTAGTATACAGAAAATAAAAGAAGGGAGTAAGTATGTGTGCGTGTGTAACAATTTGAACAAGAAGAAAAAGAAAACTCAAAAATCAAGGCTAGGGTTTTGATGTTCTTGTATTTTAACTTCTAATTCTGCTATTATAAGGTATAATCTATCTCTTTGTTTGCTTAATTTGTGAATTTAGATATTTACATAAGCCCTAATTATGGAGTTTTGACTAGAGTTCAATTGTAAGGATGAATTGGATAAAGTAATGCTAGATATATGATGTTAAAGTGATTATTGAAGTTATATTATTAAAGTTTATGTATAATCAAACATATGCTTATGGGTATAGTTAATTTAGCAAGTTGTAAAGAGAATTAATTATGAAAGTGATGACGTTATTGAATTAACACTTATGTTATAAGTCAAAAAATTGATTATGTGGTTAAGTGATTTATGTGGATTATGTGATTATGTGTTTAGGTGATAAAGGAATTGAAAGTGCTCAAGTTAATTCAAGTGTTTCTTTAAATCAAAGCAAAGGTAAGTAATGGGATTTTGTTAAAGTAAGTGATTACTATGTCATTAGCTTGATGTTAGCCAAGTAATGACATTGGTATCACTTGTGGAAGTGGTTAATCCTTTGTGATTAACATGTTAAAGTGGTTAAGGATCCTTAATATGTTAAAGTATTTAAGTGTTGTTAAGTGTCCATTATTTACTAAGCATTATGCTTATTGTGTTAAGTTTAAATTTTGTAGGTGAATCAAGTGTGGAAGTGGTTAATCATTTGTGATTAACATGTTAAAGTGGTTAAGGATCCTTAATATGTTAAAGTGTTTAAGTGTTGTTAAGTGTCCATTATTTACTAAGCATTATGCTTATTGTGTTAAGTTTAAATTTTGTAGGTGAATCAAGTGATAAAAAGGGAGATCCAGGGAAAAGGCCCATGTGAAGTTAATGGTAGCTAGTTACTTGGGGTAACAAGTTCTAATCCTTAATCATGCTCTATATCATGTTACACCCCTTTTATTAAATGTTGGGAAACATGTTTTGACACATAAAGTTCACTTATGTATAGTAAGTAATGTCTTGGATTGTATGTTAAAGTAGAGTTAGGTGTTTTGAAGGTTTATGAAGCTAGACTATTAATATGTAAATGTTAGGATTGTAATGAAAAAGCTAGTTTTTAAAGTATTATTGATGCTTGAGTTTGATTTTGACTTTATGAAGTCAATTGGGTAAGAATTGATCATAGTGAAGTGTTAAAGTGGGTTATAAACTTAAACGGGTCATTTGGAACCCAAATGGGTCACCAAAATGGTTAAATGAATAAAATGAGTTGTGATTATGTTATAACCAAATGTAAATATTGCACTAAGACTTAATTGTGATAGTAAAGAAGTGTTAAAAAGGTCATAATCTGATTTTAAGGGGTTTGGGATTTGGTATGTCAATGGAAATGGTCAAAAATGACAAAAAGTCGAATCAAAGGTCCAAATCACAAATAAATATGAATTTAAGAAAAGTGCCAATTGATAAATGTTTATAATGATGATAGAAAAGTGCTCATAAAATTTTATAGTTATTGGTTTAACGGGTTGGGAGTTATGTTGCGTTAAAATATGTAGTTTGGTAATAAAGGTGTGCAGGAGTCTGCTGAAATCATTGGGTACCCGGCGGGTAAGGTATTACCCGATGGGTTATACGGTGGGTAAAATCGACCGGGTAACTAAAGTGGATTTCTATCACCGAAGTCGGGTTTGGACTTAGGTAGTACCCAGCGGGTACTTTCTTACCTGACGGGTAAGAGTGGCTCTCCAGCCATTCTTGGTTATCTTAATTAAGTAAGGAATTAAATAATAATAATAATAATAATAATAATAATAATAATAATAATAATAATAATAATAATAATAATAATAATAATAATAATAATAATAATAATAATAATAATAATAAAGTAATATATTAAATAAAATGGGTAATAAGTTTTAAGTGTAAAAAAAAAATTAGAAATTTGGGGTGTTTCAAGTTGGTATCAGAGCTTGGTTTAAGGGATTCGGGTATTCATCATTAGTGGGTACTTGGACTTAAACCATTTTAGTTGTGTATGAGCATGATATTTATTGCTATGTGATATTATTTGATTAGTTAATGAATTACTAAGATTTCTGAATCATGATGTCACGTGAGGACCATGGAGACGTATGTAATGATATGATAATTAATGTGCCTGGCCAACACAATAATTTTTCATATGAGTTATTACGGGGCATGGAAAGCACCTGATGTCAAGAGAATGAAGTTTTAGTGGTTATTAACTATTATGTAGAAGTAAGTTAAGATAAAATATGTATATAAATTGTTAAGGCAAGTGTATATTAAATAATTGTGTTTTATTTCAGTAAAGATGAATGAAAGGAATATTGATTTGAATCTTGGGCTAGATCCACATGGTAGAGCCCAGGATAGAGAAGCAGAAGGTGGTGGTGAAAGACCAAGATCTCCTACCAATGAAGCTAGGTTATCTCTACCTGAATTAAGATCGTTAATTTCACAAGAAGTTGCTCGCGCTCAGGAGGCATCTTTCCCTCTTTTGCTTGGTAGAATTTCAGAGACTATTACTGATGAGTTTTATAGAAGGGAAGAAGAAGCAAATCTTTTCGGAAATGTGCCACGTGTTGAACCACCTGTGGCACCAATTCCAGAAGAGAAAAAGTATAGTTATAAGGATTTCTCTGCTTGTAATCCACCATCTTATGAAGGGGATATGGATCCCATCAAAGCTCAAAGGTGGATCTCAGAAGTTGAAGGGGCATTCGCCACTACTGAATGTCCCGACAGATTACAGGTACGGTATGCAGCTAATCTTCTTAAATCCCGAGCTAAGGGTTGGTGGGAAGTTCAGTGCCACACCAAGGGTGCTGAAGCAATTAAAAATTTGACTTGGGACGAATTTAAAGAAATGTTTAATAATGCTTATTCTCAAGAAGCTGATTTGAAGAAGATCCGCCGTGAGTTCACATCTATGGAACAAACGAAGGAGTCTATTAATGAGCTGGTTGGATTGTTTTTAGATCGAGCTCTTTTCTGTCCTGAATATATGGAGAATCCCCGTAGACTCATGGATCATTTCCATGATATTCTGAAGCCAGGAATTCGACAATTTGTAAGCTTGAAACGTTGTCAAAGTCTGGAAGAAATGATAGATGAAGCTCGGTTTCAAGAGCTAGAGTTGGCGCGTAATGCTTCAAAATGAAAAACTGAATCGTTTTCATATCCTTCAAAGAAATTAAAATCTGGTGAAAGTTCTAGGAAAGAGGAAAGGCGAGGAGATAAGAAAGAGATTCCTGAGTGCAAGACTTGTCATAAAAAGCACTTTGGAGAATGTCGATTTGGATCTAATGTGTGTAATCAATGTGGAAGAATGGGTCACTTTGCTCGTGATTGCCCTAACTCAATTAGGGTATGTTATAATTGTTATAAGCCGGGATACATCAAAGTTGAATGTCTTGACTTGAGGGCCCAGTCTGCTCCACTTCCACCTCGCCGATATAATGAAAGAAAGGTTGATATACCACCAAAGACAACGAGTCGGTCTTTCCAAATCACTGCTGAAGAAGCTCGTAGGGCCCGGGATGTGTTGACAGGTACCTTCTTTATAACTCAAAAATCTGCATACATGTTATTTGATTCGGGTGCCTCGAGATCCTTTGTGTCTGAACAGTTTTGTTGTAACTTTTCAATCCCTTTAACTGCTTTAGACACTCCATTAGATGTTGAAGTTGCTGATAATAGGGTTATATTTGTGACTAATGTGTATTGTGGGTGTCAATTAGTAATTGATAACGAAATCTTCCTTATAACCTTATCCCGACGGAAATGGGTGAATTCAACGTCGTAATAGGCATGGATTGGTTAGATAAACATAAGGCTATTATTCAGTGTGAAATGAAAATCATTCGGGTTACTTCACCAAGTGGGGGAGTTATTGATATATATGGAGAAAAGAGAAAAGTTCCATTATCTATTTGCACATTTGCTCATGCCAAACGTCATTTACTGCATGGTTGTCAATCCTTTTTGGCCCATGTGGTAAATACACAAATATCTACTCTTAGAATTGAAGAACTTCCAATTGTGAAAGAATTTCCGGATGTATTTACCGATGAGTTACCGGGTATTTCACCCGATAGACAAGTAAAATTCCGTATCGATCTAGTACCTGGAGCTACACTTATTGCCAAAACTCCATATAGACTTGCCCCATCGGAAATGCAAGAATTAATGAAACAATTTCAAGAGTTACTCGACAAAGGCTTCATTCGCCCGAGTGGTTCACCGTGGGGAGCTCCGGTACTTTTTGTCAAAAAGAAAGATAGCACCATGAGAATGTGTATTGATTACAGAGAGTTAAATAAGGTAACCATCAAGAATAGGTATCCCCTACCTAGAATTGATGACTTGTTCGATCAACTCCAAGGTGCAAGTTTCTTTTCAAAAATCGACTTACGTTCTGGTTATCACCAATTAAAGGTTCGAGAAGAAGATATTTCCAAAAATGCTTTCAGAACAAGGTATGGTCATTATGAATTTGTGGTTATGCCTTTTGGTCTGACTAATGCACCTGCAACATTCATGGATCTTATGAATCGGGTATGCCGCCATATGCTTGATAGATTCGTGATTGTGTTTATTGATGATATTCTTATTTACTCTAAATCTGCTGATGATCATGAAGTTCATTTGAGGCAAGTGTTACAAACATAGAGAAATGAAAAGCTTTATGCCAAATTCTCAAAATATGAATTCCGGCTTCGTGAAGTTAAATTCTTGGAACATGTTGTCAATAATCAAGAAATTAAGGTTGATCCAGCTAAAGTTGAAGCTGTGTTAAAATGGGAACCCCCAACAAATCCCATTGAAGTTAGAAGTTTTCTGGGATTAGCCGGATATTATCGACGATTTATTTAAGATTTCTCTAAAATTGCTACTCCTTTTATCAAGCTTACTCGGAAAAATGTGAAATTTGAATGGAATGATCAAGATGAACAAGCTTTCCGAACCCTAAAGCAACAACTTAGCCAAGCTCCGATCTTGGTACTTCCAGATGGTACCAAAAATATGGTAGTATATTGTGACGCCTCGCGCAATGGTCTAGGCTGTGTTTTGATGCAACATGGCAAAGTAATTGCCTATGCTTCCAGACAACTGAAAGAACACGAAAAAGGGTACCCCACTCATGACTTAAAACTGGCAGCGGTTGTTTTTGCCCTAAAAATCTAGAGACATTATCTTTATGGCGTTAAGTGTACCATTTACACTGACCATAAAAGCCTCAAGTATTTCTTTGATCAACGTGATCTCAACATGAGACAAAGGCGTTAGCTTGATTTGGTAAAGGATTACGATTGTGAAATTTTGTATCATCCTGGAAAAGCTAACGTAGTAGCTGATGCACTCAGCAGAAAAGCTATACATCATTCGTTAATTATCAAATCTCTTCGAATTACCATTCTTCCAAATTTACTTGATCAAATTAAAGAAGCTCATATAAAAGCTTGGCAGAAAAATGATATAAGAGCAAAACGTATAAAAGGTCAAGTTAATGATTTTGTTGAGGATTCACGTGGGATAAGAACCCGATATGGAAGAATCTGGATACCAAACTCTCATGAGTTGAAAAAGTTGATACTTTATGAAGCACACAAATCTCGATATTCCATTCATCCTGGTGCAACCAAAATGTACCATGACCTAAAATCTGATTACTGGTGGCCAGGTATGAAGCGTGAGATTGGTAAATATGTGGAACAATGTCTAACTTGTTTACAAGTTAAGGCTGAGCATCAAAAATCTTATGGAAAAATGCAGCCTTTAGACATACCTGTTTGGAAATGGGAACATATTACAATGGATCTTATCACCAAATTGCCTAAAACTCAACGCCATCATGATACAATTTGGGTGATTGTAGATCGTCTAACTAAAAGCGCCTTGTTCTTTCCATTTAAAGAAACTTATTCGTCTGAGGCACTTGCTGATTTGTATGCAAAGGATGTTGTTGCCCGACATGGTATTCCTATATCTATTGTCTCTGACAGAGATAGTAGATTTACTTCTCGATTTTGGACCAAATTTCAAGAAGATATGGGCACGCGTGTAAATTTAAGCACCGCTTACCACCCTCAAACAGATGGTCAAAGTGAAAGAACTATTAAAACCTTGGAAGACATGTTGCGGGCATGTGCCATTGACTTTGGTGGTAGCTGGGATACTCATTTTCCTCTTGCCGAGTTTTCTTATAATAACAGTACCACGCAAGTATTAAAATGGCGCCTTATGAAATGTTGTATGGGAGGAAGTGTAGAACTCCATTATGTTGGGGAGAAATCGGGAAAAGAGAATTGGGAAGCACTGATGTTGTACAGAAGACAACGGAAAAGATCAATCAAATCACAGAAAGACTAAAAATGGCACAAGACCGGCAAAAGTCTTATGCCGATAAAAGAAGACGCCCGATAGAGTTTTGACGCGTCACCAGCGGTCGGTAAGGATTTTGCCCTTGTCATTGCACCGGCTACTGGCGACGGGCATCAGTGGGTGTTTTAAATTTGTAATTGCAGGGCCTAAGTTTTCCGTAAAAATGCTAATCCTAAGGGTGAGCAAGTGGTAGGTATGACCTAGATTCGTTCTTCAAACCGACTGAATTGAAACTAAGGTGTGGCAGACGAGGGCTTTCAAACTAGTGAAGGGTTTATAAAATAGTGAGGGAGTTTTGGTTTTTTATATTAACTAACTTAGGCAAGTAAATAAATAAAAGCGAAATAAAAATAAAAGATAAAGCAGATAAGATAAAGATATTGTTTGCTGAGATTTCGTTAATTAAGTTATGGGATAATATTTGGAGAAACTGTTTTGAAAGATATTAGTTAATTATAATTCTTGAATATTTGTATGTAAACACTAGATTCCCTACTAATTAAAATTCCATTAGCATGTCACACCGGGAGCTAGGTTATGGTAACATTCCAAAGTATTTAGAATAATAAGCAAAATCTTATTCATGGTTTAATAATACTTTCATATGAACGGGAACAAAATCTAAAGGTACCAGACAAAACTGAATCATATAACGATTCATCTTTATCCTAACAGATTCGTATATTTAAAAATTTCATTTATGACTTTAAACCAGCCCTTGCTTAAGACTACCCAATAAATCCCCTAATTATCCACAGCGTTCCTCACTCATAGTGGTTCCACCGCTTCAAACCTTGGCCATGTCTTGTCTTACGATAATCCCCCATGTAGCCTTGCGGTTCCATAGTTTCATACCTTTGACAAATTATACTGACACAGATGACTGACTACCTTTTAATTGGACGTCGTTAAAAAGGCGTTGTAATCAAGTTTATTGGTGGAAAGACGATAGATTAATTTAAAGTTTAAAAGTCTATTTAAAAAGTTTAATTAAACTAGGTTTCCTATTTATATATTAGTCCGCAATATAACTACCTTCGGTCGTTACTCGACTTCCATACATTTGTACTCCACCTTGAAGTGTTTCTAGTACTATATCGAATAACAGTCGAATAGGGACCGTCATATTACTTTGTAATATTGTACCGTTTTGTAATATGACTACCTTCAGTCGTTTCTCGACTTCCATACATTTGTACTCCACCTTGAAGTGTTTCCAGTACTATATCGAGTAACAGTCGAATATGGGCCGTCATATTACTTTACGATAATTAGGACCGTTTATATTTTACTATTATGATGATCCTAAGACAACAATCAAATAAGAACATGCAATAAGACGATCAAAGCAATACTACCGATCTTTAATATTTAATTATAAATCATCCCATAATTAACTAACTACATCGCAAGCAAACACAACAAGTATACTACTCTCTTATCATGGCAATTATTAAATCTAGCATAGTCAATATAAATGTAATTAATTAAGATAGATAAGGATAGAAAGAACCAGGCTTAAATGATAGAGAGAATAGACTTGAATTAATTGACACAATTCTGAGTGTACACCGAAGATTACAATGCGTTCCGCACTTTCCTTCTATTCCTAATTAAACTCCTAAACTAGTTTAAATACTAGTTAAAACTAATTTAGAGAAAGAATGTAGAGTGAGAAAGTTTGAGCTTATTTCTAGATTGAGAAAAATAAGCTAGAAAGGGTGTAAGAGTGTGTGTCTTGAAATGAGCCATGGAGCACCTATTTATAGGTGAAAGTTGGTGCATTTTAGCAACTTGGAGCATATGTTAGTAAAAGGTGGAAAAGTTGCTAGCACATGTACCCTAAAGCGCGTAAAGGTCTAGCACGTGTACCATAGAGTTGCGGAAAAGGCCTAGCACATGTACCCTGCGAGTACGAGCGAGGACGAAAAAGTAGACGGGGGACGGGGGGCAGGCAGCTGGCGCCGCCACCCATGCAGCCGGCGGCGGCTGGCAGCCTGCCGTCACGGTTCGCCGTCTTTCGCTTCGTTACTTGATTCGCGCGTATCTTCTTTGTTATGCGTCCGTTTTCATCGATTCCTTTTGCGTCGGATTTTTTTTCAAAAACAAAGACTTTGATGAAAAGAAATCTCGGAAATGTGTCTCTGATCTTTGGATGTCTCGTACGAATCGTTTGAATCTTACGGCGTACGTAGAATCTTCATTCTTTCTTCATTTTTGTTGATTCTTATTCTGTTAGATTCGTATTTTGCAAATGCATATCTTGGATAAGAGAAATCTCAGTGATGGGTACTTTGCCTCTAAATCTTGTTTTGATGTCTTGAATCTTCAAACGTGTGTGGAATCTTCAATTTTTGTCTGTTTTGTTTGATTTTTCTCGTGCAACTCTATTTTGACCTTCTTGGCAAAGTTTCATTGATTTGTACATTATCCGAGTTTATTTGCCAAGTATTATTCCATAATGAGAGAGATATCGGTGGTAAAAACATGACTTTTTACGCGATATCAAGTTTCAAGAAGGAGATATGGTCATGTTAAAGGTATCTCCTTGGAAAGGAATAATTCGTTTCGGAAAGCGTGGGAAATTGAGTCCTCGATTTATTGGTCCTTTTAAAATTATTGCAAGGATTGGAAAGGTGGCTTATCGGCTTGAACTTCCTAATGAACTGGAGGGAATACATGACACTTTCCACGTGTCATATTTAAAAAAATGTTTGGTTGATGAAGCGGCGTATGTGCCTTTAAAAGAGATTGAAGTCAATGATCAATCAAATTACATTGAACAACCGATAGCAATCCTTGACGAAAAGATTAAGAAATTAAGAAATAAAGAAATCAAATTGCTTAAAGTTCAATGGAAACATAGAAAAGGGTCGGAGTTTACTTGGGAGTCGGAGGAAGAAATGATTAAGTACTATCCGGCTCTACATCAAGAATGGATTGTGAGGACACAATCTTGAATAAATGGGGGAGAGTTGTAACGCCCCTAAATTTGTAAGTTTTAAGTAATATAATATGTATTTGTTTTCTAAGTTGTATAATATGTTTCATTTTTATTATAAGTTAAAAGTAAGTTAGAAATGACTAACTATGCTAAGATAATTATGAGAATAGGACTTGGAATATAAAGAAGAGTGGGTTAGAGGGGCTAGACCTGTTAAGTGCTATAAGTTAAAGGGGTTTAATTGCAAAATGCAAAATAAAACTTATTTCCTACAGATTCTACCTTATTCTAGTATACAGAAAATAAAAGAAGGGAGTAAGTATGTGTGCGTGTGTAACAATTTGAACAAGAAGAAAAAGAAAACTCAAAAATCAAGGCTAGGGTTTTGATGTTCTTGTATTTTAACTTCTAATTCTGCTATTATAAGGTATAATCTATCTCTTTGTTTGCTTAATTTGTGAATTTAGATATTTACATAAGCCCTAATTATGGAGTTTTGACTAGAGTTCAATTGTAAGGATGAATTGGATAAAGTAATGCTAGATATATGATGTTAAAGTGATTATTGAAGTTATATTATTAAAGTTTATGTATAATCAAACATATGCTTATGGGTATAGTTAATTTAGCAAGTTGTAAAGAGAATTAATTATGAAAGTGATGACGTTATTGAATTAACACTTATGTTATAAGTCAAAAAATTGATTATGTGGTTAAGTGATTTATGTGGATTATGTGATTATGTGTTTAGGTGATAAAGGAATTGAAAGTGCTCAAGTTAATTCAAGTGATTACTATGTCATTAGCTTGATGTTAGCCAAGTAATGACATTGGTATCACTTGTGGAAGTGGTTAATCCTTTGTGATTAACATGTTAACGTGGTTAAGGATCCTTAATATGTTAAAGCGTTGTTAAGTGTACATTACTTACTAATCATTATGCTTATTGTGTTAAGTTTAAATTTTGTAGGTGAATCAAGTGACAAAAAGGGAGATCCGGGGGAAAGGCCCATGTGAAGCTAATGGTGGCTTGTTACTTGGGGTAACAAGTTCTAACCCTTAATCATGCTCTATATCATGTTACACCCCTTTTGTTAAATGTTGGGAAACATGTTTTGACACATAAAGTTCACTTATGTATAGTAAGCAATGTCTTAGATTGTATGTTAAAGTAAAGTTAGGTGTTTTGAAGGTCTATGAAGCTTAACTATTAATATATAAAGGTTAGGATTATAATGAAAAAGCTAGTTTTTAAAGTATTGTTGATGCTTGAGTTTGATTTTGACTTTATGAAGTCAATTGGGTAAGAATTGATCATAGTGAAGTTTTAAAGTGGGTTACAAACTAACGCGTCATTTGGAACCCAAATGGGTCACCAAAATGGTTAAATGAATAAAATGAGTTGTGATTATGTTATAACCAAATGTAAATACTGCACTAAGACCTAATTGTGATAGTAAAGAAGTGGTAAAAAGGTCATAATCTAATTTTAAGGGGTTTGGGATTTGGTATGTCAATGGAAATGGTCAAAAATGACAAACAATCGGATCAAAGGTCTAAATCACAAATAAACATGAATTTAAGAAAAATACCAATTGAGAAGTGTTTATAATGATGATAGAAAAGTGCTCGTAAAATTTTATATTTATTGGTTTAACGGGTTGGGAGTTACGTTGCGTTAAAATTTGTAGTTTGGTAATAAAGGTGTGCAGGGTTTCAGCAGACCTGATGTCTGCTGGAATTATTAGGTACCCGACGGGTAACCCTTTATCCGGCGGGTAAGGTGTTACCCGATGGGTTATACGGTGGGCAAAATGGACCGGGTAGCTAAAGTGGATTTCTGTCACCGAAGTCGGGTTTGGACTTAGGTAGTACCCGGCGGGTACTTTCTTACCCGGCGGGTAAGAGTGGCTCTCCAGCCATTCTTGGTTATCTTAATTAAGTAAGGAAATAAATAATAATAATAATAATAATAAAGTAAAATATTATATAAAATGGGTAATAAGTTTTAAGTGTAAAAAAAAAAATTGGGGTGTTTCAATATATATGTCAACCGCTTATTGTTGAAACTAGTAGCACCCGACTCAAACATTTCCCCAACATCCAAAAATCGACAACTACCTAAGCTCCACCAACTAAACACCTTATCCCACACTCTAATAACATCGCAACACAATATTAAGCTATGATTAATTGACTCAACACACTCTTCACACCAAGGACATAAAACGGAATGTAAATCAATACCTCGCTTATCAATTTCCACTCTAACCGACAACCATTTCTTCCTCGCTCTCCACACAAACACATTGATTTTGCTAGGTACCAATCTGCTTCGCTTTGTTTGTTTATCTTGTAGTCCGTTGTTTAGTAAGACTCTATCTATTTGATCCACTACCAAGCTGACTTTGTAAACCTTCTCGCCATCTGCTACCCATTCCCATCTTTTGCAACTGTTCGGAACTAACCTAACCAGATTAAGCACGTTATTTAATTCATCCAGCTCCCCACACGCCCGGACCCGTGGTACCCGTGCCCAATCCCACATCCATATTGTTCGTTCTCAACCCAATTACATCTATATTTAATTACCACATCTTTCTTTTTGTCCAAATTATATAATTTGTTAAACCTCTCCTTAAGTGTCATATCCCCGGCCCATCTTTCCTCCCAAAATAATGTCTGTGATCCTTTTCTGAAAATATGAATAAAATCTTTACCCTTACTATCAATACACTTCCCAACCCCAACTATACCACCCTAAGTATTTCCCAAGCATCCCAATGATCCCTCCCTTAACCCACCCTCCCTCCCATAAATACTTTAAATCACTTTAACCCAAAAAGAATAGTAATTTCACACTACTAATTTTAATTTTTGTTATGTTATCCAAGAGTTTGAGCTCGTATATTACTGGTATCGAAAGATCAATGACACTATAACTACGTAGCTTTGAAAATGAATTTCGTGAATTTGTAGCAATACATCAACAACTAACTATAATATACGATCATTGCAAGTACACAAATTATTTTGGAAGATTTATAGTCGTCGTTATCAAATTGCTTATTTATTTTACTTGTATGTTACAATGTTAAAAGAAGTTGGATGTCGCAACTTGCAGGTGTAAAACATCAATTCTTTTCTTTCAAATATTTTATTGTTACTGTATTTAGGGGGAATAGTATGTTAATTTGATAAACTAGAAAGCAAAAAATGAAAAATACTCCATGTTCATTACTACAAGTACATATGCCATGACATTCATCTTGTTTCAATGACAGTAACATGACCACATTCTATAAAGAATATCAAGATAATTCTATAACACAAAAGAATCAATGATTAATTGCACTCTTTATTAGCCAATACGATCACACGGATAAAAAATAAGATCAAAAAGTATCCTCACTTACAATAAAAACACTCAATTATTCACTACCAACATGTAATGATCATTCACACAAAATATCAGAAAATATGATCAAGATGATCAACAGAACATAATTAGGGTGTGCTACTATGAATGAAAGACTGAAAAAAAATATAATCTAAAGACAATAATCAATAAATTATGCTAAAAATAAAAAATACAATATATAAACATTCATCTAAAAAACTTCTAGTCTGCACCCTTGAATTATTTGCATATTTACACTTTAGACCTCAAAGCCTTCATTCTTCTATTATGTACCTGCACATTTAGTAAATGCAAAACATACACACAATTATATACCAAAGTAAGATTGACATATATATACTCATTTTAACGCTCCCCTCAATCTTATTTTGGAACATATCTATTAAGCCCAGTTTCTTACAAAATAAAGTATGTTGACTTGTATTTAAACCTTTGGTAAAGACGACATCTGTTTGATCAATTGACCGAATCTTCAAAATTTTAGTTGTACCTGCAGCAACCTTCTCTCTAATAAAATAAACATCTAACTAAAGATGTTTTGTTCTTTCATGGAATACTGAGTTTTCAGCTAACTGTATAGCAGATTTATTATCACAATATATGGGCACAGGTAATTATGTCTTTATACCTAAATCATCAAGAAGTTTAAGTATCCTCATTATTTCACATGTCACAATACTTAGTGCTCTATATTCAGATTCTGCAGAACACCTAGAAACAAAATTCTGTTTTTTACTTTTCCAAGATACAAGATAATTGCCCAAATAGACACAAAAACCAGTAACTGACCTCGTTGAAGACATACACTTAGCCCAATCAGCATCAACATATGCATTCAAATTAAGATCATTAGACTTAGTTATAGATATACCTTTTCCAGGAGAAGACTTCAGATATCTGAGTACATGAATAGTAAGTTTCAATTGTGACTCTAAAGGTGAATGCATATACTGACTATGACAATGAACTGCATATGATATGTCAGGTCTAGTCATAGTTAAATATATAAGTTTTCCAACCAACTATTGGTACTTAGTTATATTTATCAACCTTTTATCTTTGTTTGTCTCTTCACAAGTAATAGATAAATTTTGTTCTACTCCAATTAAAGGTTTACTACCCAATAAACCAAAATCTTTAGTAACTCAAGACAATATTTCCTTTGAGATAAATATACACCATTTGTAGTAGTTAAGACTTCAATTCCAAGAAAATATTTGAGTTTCCCAAGATCTTTTATCAAAAAATTTGAACTTAAAAAACTTTTGAAACTTTCTACTTCATGTATGTCACTGCCTGTGACAATTATATCATCCACATAAACAAGCCCAACAAGAAACACATCACCAATATTTTTCACATACAAAGAATAATCATTTAGACTCTGCTTGAACCCACTCTCCCTTAAAACAGAAGACAATTTGTTATTCCATTGTCTTGGGGCTTGTTTAAGTCCATATAAAGATTTAATAAGCTTACATACCTTATTTTCATTAGAAGAATAATAACCTTGTAGAGGTGTCATGTAGACATCTTCAACAAGATTTCCATATAAGAATGCATTGTTAACATCTAACTGATACAAAGGCCAATTATTATTAACAACAAGAGCAACTACACACCTAACAGTTACTATTTTAACTACTGGTGAAAATGTTTCCTCATAGTCTAGATCTTCTCTTTGACTAAATCAATTAGACACCTAACATTTACCATTTTAACCACTGGTGAAAATACTCATAGTCTAGATCTTCTATTTGACTAAATCCATTGGCAACAAGTCTTGCCTTGTACCTTTCTATTTCTCCATTGGATTTGTATTTAATCTTATAGATCCATTTACAACTTATGGGTTTTCTTCCCGGTGGAAGATCAACAAGAACCCAAGTTTTATTTCTATTTAGAGTTTCATTCATGTATTCGTTGCATCAACTCATTTTTTTTAATCTTTATAAAAGCTTCCCAAAAATTAGATGGTTCTATACTTTTATTAAGACTTGTAACAAACGAGTGATTTTCAGTATTTAACCAATTGTAATTAACCACCTTTTCAATTCCATATTTCACTTTGCTTTCAATTACAATGTCATCAAACTTTTAAAGCATAACAGTTTGTCTACTACTAGTTCTTCTTATTCGAGAAGTATCGAAAGACACATAAGTCGATGATTCAAAATTAGGATCACTATGAATTTGAAAATTGCCCTCAGGGTTTGAAGTATTATCATTCAGTGTTGCATGTGCCTCATTATTGTGTTCACCAGAAGTGTTCACTGATTCACTACCGTCACTTTTTTCATGTTGTTGTCACCTTTCATCATTGGGTCTTTTAGAACTTTGAGTGTCACCACAAACAAAATCAAAAAAGTTCAAATGATTAACTTCATTAATTTTGGACTCTAAAAGATTTTTTGAAGAAATTATCGAAGGAAAGACTGTTTCATAAAATTTCACATCTCTAGAATACAAAATGGTTTTATTTTCAAGATTATATAGTTTATAACATTTCTCAACAGTTGAAAAACCAATTAAAATACATTTATCTGCTCTACTTTCAAGTTTATCTGTATTGTTTAAAACAGTTGAAAATCACAGACACCTAAAAACTCTAATGTGTGAGAGATTAGGCTTAACACCATACACCAACTCATATGGACACTTATCATATAGAATAGAAGAAGACAACCTATTAATCTAATAAGTAGCAGTTAGCACACAATAAGTCCACATATTCAAACTTATACCACTTTGAAATAACAATGATCTAGCAACAATAAGCAAATAATGTGCTTTCTTTCAACTACTCCATTTTGTTGTGGAGAGTATACACAAGTAGTTTGATGTATTATTCCAGAATTTTTACAAAAGATATCAAATTTAGAATTAACAAACTCAGTTCCATTATCACTTCTAAAAGTTTCCAAGATTGTTTAATATGGAGAGTGTAAAAAGAGTCAAAGTGAGTGAGAGAGGTAGATGGATAAAGGGTCGATGGTCTTGAGTGTGGGAATGGAGTTGTGGAGAGTGAACATAAGAGGGAGATGTGCAAGTGTCTTGGAAAAATTGTTATCTCTTATACAATCCATATCTCCTAACATGCAATATAGGGATAAATGGAGGTGGTTTTTGGATGCGCAAGGAAGATTCACTACCAAGGCGCATAAGGAGTTGGTGGATGAAGCAATTCTTGGTACGAGAAGCAACACACTAGAAACGAGATGGATAAAATTTATCCCAAGGAAAGTATGCATTTTTATATGGAGGGCCAAGCAAGGTCGGCTCACGGTTCGAGTGGTTCTTGATAGGTTTGGTCTTGATCTAAACTCTACTCTTTGTCCATGTTGTGGGGATGTGATTGAGACGGTGGATCATTGCTTGTTTTATGCAATCGAGTTCAAGACGGGTGTCAAATTATTTTCACGTGGTGGCAAATGGGGAATTATGAGACATAGTTAATCAAGAGGGTCATACTCTCTTCTCTAAACATCAACCTACGATTTGGCAAGCGGTTTCTATGGTCTACAATGTATGTTACTTGGGGTTTGAGGAATAAGTTGGTATTCAAGAATCAACAATTTAACTCACGTAAAGTTTGTGATGAAATTCAAGTGTTAACTTATTTTTGGATAGTTCATGGAGAAAAAGGATCAATTTCTTCATGGGAAGAATTGAGATCAAATCCTAGTCAAACATGCAAGAGATAAAGGGGGGAACATGTAGTAGGTGTGGTGAATATATCATAGTAGTTTTTGTTAGTTAGGGAGTAATGCATTGATCAAAGTTCTATTTGAACTTTAGTCCTCTCAAGTCCTACATCTCGTGGATTACATGATGAATGATTGTAGATGTACTTGTTGATTTACTTTTATAATATTAATGCTTTAAAAAAAGTGTTTCTTTTCACCTTCTTCTATAATTTATGTAAAATATATTTTCTACATTTGAACTCCAAACTCGAAAGTACTCCAATAATTAAACTTTCATTTCAGTTGTACAAAAAAGACACACATAGAAAACAGTCAAAGTTCGGTTTGGTTAAAATTGTGCCTTAAAAGGTAACAAAAGTGACAGACGGTGGTCAATTGAAAACAACACTTCGTGGATTAAAATATAGCACGGTGCAATATGTTTGTCTCGACTTATATATAACTAGTAATAATAATATATATATATATTAATATTAATAATACTCCCATATAGCAAAACTTTTTAAAGCAAAGCTTATTATTATTTGTAACACTGAAACAATTATTTAAAACAAAAAACTTACCAAATAACACGAAAATTATACAAAAATTTTGCAAGAAAGCGTTTTATTTATTTGACATAACTTACACACGGTAGAACATGAATCAAAAGACAAACTTCTCATGTGAAATCAAACATTTAACTTAAGATATATCAGAATTTATCCTAAGATAAATCTTGAATGCTATGTGAAATTTAAATAACTTCTTGTTGTTGTCTTCTTTCCAAAAAGACAGCCCAGTACTCTAAGATGAGGTTCTCCATTGCAACTCCACTTGAAGCTTACCATTCCTCGAGTCGATTAGGTTATACTTCTCGTTGATTCTCTTGTTGCTCACAACATCCGCAAGATTTATGTCCACATAACCCAATGTTTCCTACCAAAAAATCATAAATTAGAGATTTTATGGTACATGTTAAATGTGTCAAAATGGATGGTTCAAGCAGGTTGACTAGTTCAAGTCAAATTAGTAACTTTCATATATGGGTTTTATTTTTTGCCCAAATAAAAATTACTTTGTGAGCTAATAATGATTATGGCTAATATACTGTAATTATTGTGGGGTGAAACAAAAGTGATTGGTATGCATTTACAATAAACTTCTGGGCAAGTTTCAACATGTTATACTCATTTCTTTTTTAGCTTTTTTTATCCATTTATGACGAATAAAATGTGACACAAATTGACCCGTTTATAAGTTGTTATTTACCAATTGAGTGTTCATACCTTAGGATGAATTAAACCCATCCTTGAAGAGGTACTAACGACTTCAAAATGCATCCTGTCGTTCGTTGGTGGCTCTTCCAAAGTAAATGAAAACTCTTCATCCCATCTGGGATCGCGGTTTTTCTTCACAGGCTACATACAATAGTATAATTTTTTTCATACTCGCTACTTAAATGTTCTTTCATCAAATTATAGTTAACCAATGTATTTAAAAAAGAAGAAGTTTACCTTGGTTTTTTTCTCTTCTCCTCTAAAAAGCACGCGAACTGAAGGATTCGTATGGTGTTTCCCTTCAAGATCTTCGGCTAAATGGATTATGACAACAAGCAACCCTCCACCTTGGGGTGTTCCTTCAGGCGCCTTTTCTATAACATTTCCATCACTATCAGCTGGACCTTGATCATCTTTAAATGGTTTGTACACCAATTCAATCACGAGTTGGCCTCGAGATTTCTCATTTTGTATGTCATTCGGGTCCATGTTTTTAAGAAGCTCAAGGGTCATAACTTTTGGTTCATCAGGTGTAATCTCTTTTAGTGGTATAACATTCATGCCCATCTTATCATGCTTCCCCACCTACACCACATGAGGTTACTGTAATATTCAGCATGCATATTATTCACATGCAGACACACCGAATGGGTAGGTCGAACAGGTTGAGTAATGGGCCAGAACATGTCAGCATGTCGCGTTAATTTGGGTTGAACTCCTCATGATTTTCTGTTTTTTTTTTTCTCTTTAACTTTGTTAATGATTATTCTATTGAATTTCAAAATCAAGTTTTTTTAAATATCTTTTTAATAAGAAAGGCTGCAAATGGAAGTGCAAGATGAGTAGGCAGGTCAGGTAATTGGTAGAATGGGCAAGGTTGTTTTGGTTGACCCGGAAATACTGGTTTAACTACTATTTTTATCTATCTATACATGATGGATTCGGGTAAAGGGGACATACCCCGGAAAATTCATATATGATGGGTCAGGTATGATTACAATAAGGGTTGATAATGGTCTAATCCTCAAAGTTGAGTGGTTGAAACGAAAAAGTAAATGAAACATTGAGGATTAAACCATTATTAACCCTTAAAATAACTAATTGGAGTAGTAAAAGTTAAATCGATGAACAAAACGATGTAGGAGACTGGTATGAAATTCAAATAGAATTTGAACAACCTCCAACTCTCCAACCCTTGGTTGGCCTTGTCCTCTATAGTGAAACTTCTATTTCACACATTTGACCTAAAGCATAACCCAAATCAACCAGTTCACGAGTATTCGGAAACTTTTGACCAAGTAAGGATTATATCGAACTCAAAATGACCCATTCTACAGGAAAATGAGTCGATATTGCCCAAGTCTAACAGAAATGTACCTGTTCCCAGTCATAGACAATGATCTCAAGAGCTTGTGACTCCGGGTCCTTGACAATCAAACTAAACTCCTGGTTCCATTCGGGATTCAAGTTTTTGTGTTTGACAGCGGTTTTCTTAGAAGGAAGTTTATCCTCAGTGAGTTTCAACTTCACGTACGGGTCAGAAGCGCCCAACAAATCCTTCTTTTTAAGTTTCACTGCCTTCACAACCGTCACATTTAGTATTCCAACGGGCCTTTTCATTGCTCTGCCAATATGAACCAAATACTCGTTAGATAATCACTTACAAAATGCAGATAGGGTAAATATATATATATAGGTTTAACTAGTTCTTACTTCGCAGGGTCAAGTACAGGCACCACTAGTGTTTTAGGCCATAGATACATATTTCCAACCTGAGTTTTAATTTGTTCCTGAATGAAAAATGTGCGTAAGACCTACAAGTTTAATCTCCATTCTAAACTTCTAATGGTTCAATAACTTTAAATTGAGTGCACTGTTACCTGGACGAAACGATACAAGCCAGGGATAGACATAAGGTCAGCCCCGAGCAATTTTAGCCCAAAATCAACATGTGGCTGAAAATGTTACGAAAACTAGACATGAATCAATAAATAGGCAAAGGAAAAACGTATCAGACTACTTTCATCCTGGAAGAAAGATCAATTTGTTACTTTTGCGGATCAGAGCCCGGAGAAATCAATTTCCAACTTCACTAATGAAGATAATAATGTCATAGTCAAATTAATCTGCTACGTATAGGTTGTTCAAATAGAACCTTTATGGGGATTAAAAAGATGAAAATATTTCATAAATTTTGATAGTAAATGATTTTTAGACGTTTACACACTTAGAAATGAGTCTTGAACCAACAACTACTGGAGATAGAAACTGGTCTATTACCTTTTCCATGAGAGACACAAGAATCTGACAGAAACAAGGGAAGCTAGGAACCAACGGCTTTAAGGTGATACGGGGCGAAGCAAATACTTGCAAATCCACAATCTGAAAAAAATGCATAATTTGAGCACACAAGCAACAAGTGGAATTTAGTCCAACGGTATAAGTTAAAAGGTGACAGAATTGGTGCCGGAGTGGGCAGCTTGAGTTACATGCCAAAACGAGTTTGGGTCCCACAGGGTATCTTTTGATATGGATCAAAACAAGTCAGGACTTCAAGATCTTTTATCCAAATATATTAAAGTTTACACACAGACCTGAACTGTGGGTCTCATTCCGAACGCCTTAACTGCTACATGTATGTTAGGATTCCCAGCCCATTTGATTGATGGTTCCAGTATCAACTCCTTATCATCCGTAGTATAAACTTTCATTCCTGAATGACCATATGAATTTTTTTGAACCAATCAGCAGCTACTTTAAAATAATTGATTAGCAGTCATTCCAATAGTACTATACTTCCAACTACCTTGAAATGTAGGTGGTAGGCTGCCTAAGGAAAGTGAATCAAATTCAACTGCATCGATTTTGTACTTTGGTATCTGCTCTTTTATGATAGGTTCTGCTATTGTCTTTACAGTGCTGCAAATAGCCTGCAAACCATTCAAACTATTACTACTTAAGTACCAGACGACAAGGTATCATTAGAGGTGCAAACAGGATAGGGAGGGCAAGTTGGGTAACTCGCGACCACTTCAGGTCAAACATGTAGATTTCTATAAAGTTCAGGTTGATCCATAGTCCAAAACACCTATTGTCCAAAAAAAATATTTTAATAATTATATTCTATCAATCTTAACCTTTTATAATAGGTATAATAAATTTGGAGGTTTTATTCATAAAAATGAGATTTTTCGACCCATTTTACATGTTTCCTACTAGACTTTAAAAAAAAAAAAAAAAAACCTCATTGCCAAGTTATATATAGACCATTACCCGATCAACCCATCTATTAGTATATGATTGAAATTGCCACCACTATAATTATCAAAATTCTGTTTGAATCACTACCTTATCTAGATATGGCCACATTAACTCTATAAACCTGTTAAGCCAATCAACCTGCACACATAAGCAGTCAAGTTAAATGAGTTTACAGTTGGATGTCAAATGTGTAAAATAATTTGGCAAATCCTTGATCTATTAATTCAAAATCAATAGTTAGTTGCAAAAGGAGAATGTAAGAAGAAAGAACATACCCTATCATGGTCAGGATTCTTGACCCACATAGGTATCTCAGGAAGCATCTCTTGCAGAGACTTTGAATCTCTCTCAACCAATGGGCGTACTTTTGGATCCTTGATATTGAAGTAACAAAATAAGTAACTACTTACATTATAATAAATATATTTGATATCAGTAAGTTATATATTGTTCATAGTTTGAATTAGTATGAAGTATCTTTACATATTTAATGAGAAATCATCAGACCACCTTAATTTTAATCAATGTTACATATACATTGTTGACTAGTGAATTACAATGTTTATTTCACTCGATCGTGAATAGAAATTCAGTACGTGCAGTATATTAACTGTTAGAGAAGATGTGATGATAAACTTGAATAATCTTTAAATCGTGTACGAAGCACTTTTTCAATAAAATAATTTGGGCCCTTCACTACCTGGGTTCACATAATCTTTAATGGGATAACACAAAGATGCACTTAGAATCTTGGCATAGTAACTAAGCAAAAACCATAAAGAAATATTATGGTTTTTCGTGGTTGAAATAAGGCCAACATGATTCTGATAAAGACAGAATTCAATTAATCAGTTATTCAACGAGCAGGCACGTCTGTTGAAACGTTTTATCAAAAGACACAACGTTTTGCACACACATGCTCGTTTTAGCAGGGGAAATGGGTAAAATGACACAAAGTACAATAAACAATACAGGTCTGAGCAGGGCACCCCTAGATATCGCAAGGGGCCCTAGTCCAAGCTAGTTTGAACGAGTGTGTACCTCGTACTTCCCAACTCATTTTATAAATTCACGAATACCCTTTGGTCCGAAGCAAATTCCAAATTACATTAATATTACAAACCTTAACACTAATCCCATCAAAAAGTTATTTTTCATCTAGAAGATTAATATTGTATCATTTGAGAAAATTCAATAATTTATTACTATATTCCCACAAAATTAAAACCTTTAACCAAACAGCAAAAGTCAAAACAGCATACTCAACATCACAATTAATAAAATGGTCATATATGACTTTTATATAACATATGGAAAAAGACTAATGTGCAATTAATCATTAATTATCCATGAATTATCATCAATAACATGACAAGTACCTAAAAAATTAATAGAAATTAATGGTTAAGGGCTCCAACACATTTCATACAACGCCTTTTGTGGTCCGATTTTATTTATTTATTCATTAACATTGTCTTTTGAGGTGACAAAATAGGTAATAAACATTTTATCATATTATTAAGTTGTAGAAAGTACAAAACAAGAATGTGTTAAAGTACCATTACTAAATGGTCATAAATTAGATAAAATATAATAAGGCTAACAAAGTTGCTACATGAGCTGATTAAATTTTGTTTTTTGCTCAATAAACATTCCCTTTTTTTTATCAAAATAAACAGAATGACCTAATTATTTTCTATAAATTTTGTCAATTTTTATAGGTTTCAATAAGGTAACCCAATTATTTACAGAAACAGTTATTATTATAATACTTATGTAACGTTTATAATAGTTATTTAAAAATATTAGTAACTGAAAATTCATAACCTTTAATTGAGCAAATAAATGTTGATTGATTACCTTTAATGAGAATTTTGTAAAAATTTTTATGTAATCTATTTGTGTATTTCATCCACAAAAACTGATACAACTAAAAGTGAATAAGGCTTTATTTTGCTCAATTTATTACTACATTTTAGGCAAAATTAAACAAACAATTTGCATTTTATTAAATTTAAGGCAAGTTTCTTGTTAGCAATTATCTTAATGTCTGAAAATAACCAGATAATAATCTATAATTGCAAACCATAACATAGAATCATGATCAAGTAAAAAACTTTGCTAAAATATGTAAAATTTATGAATCTGAATCATCATTACACTGAATTTAAAAATAATAATAATAATAATAATAATAAGAGATAGGTGAGTAATTACCTCAACATGAGAAGTTTGGAAGTAGATGAAGAAATAGTAACCCATAACAAGCCCAATGTTAACTCCTATTCCAAAACCACATGCTCCCAGTAACGTACTCACTATCCCCATTTTTACTCTCCTCCAAAAAACCCAACTTTCTTCTTCCACTTTTTACACAAGTCTACATATAAGTCGCTTACCAAAAGTGTGTTTTAATCACATTATATATATGTAAATATGTAAATATAAATATAGTGTGTGTATGGGAGTTGAAACGGGTGAAGAATAATGGAAGGTTTTATGAGATTTTGGTGGGATGTGTAATAGGTGTCGGCAACGGTTTATGTGTAGCTCCCATTTTCCTTGTATGAAAATGAAATTAATAACTGTTTGTGTTTGTGTGTGTGAGAGAGAGAGTGGATCTTATTGGTCTGGTCATACCATGAAAAATATCTTAAATTATTAATTAATTGATTCCAACCAAAATGGATACTTTTTTACTACCCTTTTTGTTTTCTTTCTAAGTGAATGTTTTCTAACGATATTCTACTGTACTAGTAGTACTAGTGTTTGTAATTGTTATTTGTCATTTAAGTTTTAACAAAGTTCGTTAAGATCCCGATCTTGATCTTAAATATGTTATGATTTTATAATTCTTATGGATGAAAATGATCTCGAGTTTCAATAAGAGATTAAATTCATAGATGGATCTATTTAGGATCCCAATCCTAAGTCGATTTTGAGCTAGAATCTTATGATCCCGATCCGATCTTACTAATCAATAAGTTGATAAAATATAAATAAGATGATTTTTTCTAATTTAAAAGGCTAACAAGTTTATAAATGAATCAATTATTTACACGTATGATCCCGATCCGATCTTACTTAACAAGAATCAATAAGTTGATAAAATATAAAGACAAAATTACATGGGTCGTCCATGTGGTTTGTCTATAAATACACTCGTCGTCCCTGTAATTTTTTTTTGACACTGGTCATCCCTGTGGTTGCAACATTTTGCACGGGTAATCCCTTTCGCTAACGGATGTTAACTAAGTCCGTTAAATAAATGCATGTGCTTGACATGTGAGGGCAAAGCTGTCTTTTTACATATGTTTATTACATCAAAAATACACCGAGTATCTTTATTACAACTTATTATGCACAATGTACATGCTACAATATATACAATTTTACCATCTCCGTTTCATTTTATCTGCCATACTCCCTCAAAACTTTTTCATATTATTCTTTTACTAGTATTAAATTCGTCTCCTTTTCTTGGATTTTGCTTGAGATTTCTTAGAAATAAAATGTAAATCTATGCTTCGAAACTTAAATCACACTTATAATTCACACACAAAAACATGTATATTGCATACTCTTCATATCCATCGTCATCGATCAATGGTCGAGTCGTCGTCGGTGGATTCAACCATAACAGAAGTTTCGATCATAAATCAAATCAGTTTCAATAACCGTGATTTCAAATTGGAGAACGAATATATCATTCGTAATTTCTCGTCACGGTACACGTTACGAACGCACATTCCAGTGATGTCTTAGATGACTTCGGATCCCATCGGATCGAATTACCGCTCCGACATGGTAACGAAACCCACCGCAACAGTGGGACTAGCGTCTTTTACTTCTCCAACGGCGAAATCGGTTCGGCTGGTAGTGGTGGTGGTATCCATGACCGCTGTGGTCGAAGAGAAAAAAGGGAATGGGGGGTTAGGAGTTAAGACGAGTACATCGAAACCCACCTAACTCGTGTAATCAATGCTTTCAGATTCGTCGGTGGATCCGTCACCAGTGAACTATGTTTGATTATATTTTCAGATTTTGATTCTTTATTTCATCACCTGCCGGCTATGTTACTCTATTTGGGTCTTCAATTGATTTTTATAATTTATTTGAGTTTTGAAAATTCTAACTTTTTGAAAAAGAATAATGTGAATCAGAGATGGAAATAAAAAAGGAAGATATGGGGTTGGTGGGTAACAGTGAAGATGAGGGAGGAGACGAAAAGGTATGAGAATTTACCTTTATACCCTCATCCGAGAAGCACAGGCGTTTATTTAACGGACTTAGTTAACGGTCATTAGCGAAAGGGATTACCCGTGCAGGATGTTGCAACCACAGGGATGATCAGTGTCAAAAAATACTTGCAGGGACGAAGAGTGTATTTATAGACAAACCACATGGACGACCCATGTAATTTTGTCAAATATAAATAAGCTGATTTTTTCTAATTAAAAAGGCTAACAAGTTTATAAATGAATCAATTATTACACGTAAAACTAATCAATTCCTTAAATAAATTAGTTTAGCACGTGAAAATCTATATCTTTGATAACAAATATATTTATCTAAATCGCTATGAGAAATAATGAATTAAAGTTATATTGTTTTAACGGTAAAATTATAATTAATTTGTTATGCACTTTGTCTTTTAGATGTATTATAACATTACCGTATAATACGTATAATAGTAGGATCTTACGATTCTGATTCGATCTTACGTTTTCGATCTTGTGAAGGCGAAAATAATCCTAAGTAAGATCGCGATCATAACAAACCTTGTTTTTTACTACTAGTCTAATGTACTCGTATATTTTACTATTTTAACTATTTTTTCAATGGAGCAATTATAACTTATATTTTTGCTATATAAGAAAAGGAAACTCATTACCACGAAGGGGAGATAAAGTTATAAAACCAATAGTGTACGAATTAAACGTAACAGAAACAGAACACCGAAAAGTAGACTGAAAATCAAACATCAAATATCGGCTTAGGGTTGTCCATCAAACGATTCCATTTGTAGCCCAATTTCTTAAACCTGTAGGGAAATTTAATTAGATATATGCTTTTTGAATTGTTTTTGTAATTAATATTCAAATACTATGTCCTCTTGCATTTGTAAAACACATTTTGCTTTTGTTAGTAGATTATCATTTACAAAAAGCAAAACTCAATGCATAAGTAAAGTAAAGTTGTGTATTTTGGAATATACTAATCTTTCCTCGATCTTTAAATATAAAAATATAGCTCATTTTGTCCTGATATTATAATTATAATAAACATAAACATTAATAAATATAGATAATGACATGGTAAAGGGGCCATGCAGAGTAGTAGTATCCCACTACAATGGATGATGTTGATGTAGAAGAGATATGGAGTGCATTTGTGGCTAAGAAAGAGCTGCCTATAATATAAAATAAGGTATGCAAACTTTGTTGGGAGGAGACAGGGCGGGGGCAACGTAGACAACCGCCCCTACAAGATATTGTAAAGTACATAAAAAATGAAATCTTATAAGGTATTAATGACATTTTGAAATTTTCACCCCTTCGTGACGAAACTATACGGAAGAAATAAGGAAAAAAAAAGTTTCACCCCTCCATCCAAATTTCATGGCTCCACCCTAACCCTTTGCACACAATGAAACCCAATATGATAATGATGCCTTCCAAAAATGCATGTGCCCTGGTTTCAAAGGGTCCTCACTTGTTGCATTCAATGATTTCATGTTTTGGTTGGTGGGGTTGAACTTACCATGCCTTGAAGTTCAATACAAACCCATCAAAACTTTTCACCATATTACCGTGTTCGACCTGTAGATATATACGTATTTATCACGGTAAATCGTTATGAGGCAAAATTAAGTGTGCTAGTGTGCACCGAAAAAGATGTATATGCATATGAAAATTGTAGGGCAAAGTGCGTATAATTACATGTTTCGAGATATGCAAATTACATACCATATTTCGATGATAAAACAAAAGTTTACGTTTTATATTGAATCATCCCAAACACAATTCATAATGTACATGCTGTGAATATACAAAAACACGAGCTCTTGAATAATTATAATTATACAAAATATCTAAAGAAAAGAAATGTACAAACTATATGAAGGCAAAACAAAGTCTATTGCAGCAATGTAAATACACCAAATTGCTTTGCCCATATGTATATATTAACAAAAATAAAAAAGAATTAAACAAATCGAAATTTCACACTTTGATAGTATCAAACTTCTCACCCATTGCACCACCTTTCTGTTTCTGGAACTGAATGTACCTTATGGTACAAGCAAAGAAAGCATCTGAAGTATGATCAGGTGTAGCATTGTCACTTTGCATCTCGGTTTTGATCAGCTCTATTAGCCCCTGGATTGCAGCACTTGTTACTTGAGGATTTCCTTTCTCGAAATAATAGAGGTACCTGGATGGAGTTATTACGTAGATTATGAGCCTAAAAATGGTTTTTGTAAATGCAACTTCCATCGTAATAGGTGAAGACTATACATATGGCAAAAAAATGTCTAGACATATAGTAGGTCAAGATCAGTTCAGGCTATATCGACGGTTTGGTAGACCGGCCACCACTTTTTCTTGAATTTTTTACACAAGACATGATATGTTAGATATTATTATTACAGAAAAATTATTAGAAAAAGCTGATTAAATTTTTCTAAATAAACAATGTAAAAGGTTTTAAACACCTTGACTTACTTTGGGCAGCCTTTAAAGCATTTTTTTACCCTTTCCTTTTCAACTAATCCTATAAATTTGGTAAGTCTAATCAATAATAAACAACACACAACCCAATTTGACCTACAAAAATATGAGTTGAAATTTCCAGAATACGTACTTGTTGAGTATTTCAACAAAGAGAGTGATGGGCCCACTGCTACCTCGAGCAACATTTGCCATCTGCTGGGCTGCATTTGCGATCCTTAGTGCACGCTTAAGGCAAAGAAGGACCCTGGAAAGCAGATAATGTCAATATGGGCCTAAGAATAATGCAACTAACTGTATGGGTGTACAGTGTACCTCTCTCCATCCTTGATTCCATCCTGATCATCTACCCAAAACAAATGTGAACATGCGTAAACAGCTCTGCATTGATCCGGTTTCTTCAGAAGTTTAGCTGAATACTGTATATCAAATAAAATTGTTACTGGTTGAAAACTTGTGAAAAAAGAAGAAATATATATAACTGTCATCTGAAGGGGTTAAATCATATTTTACCCCTGTGGCCTTATGTGTTAAGGTATCCCTGTTCTCCACACCAAAAACATTCGTCCTCTGAAGGGTTCCAATTATTAGGTGAATTGCAGTCACCTGAGCTTTAGAGTCCTGTCACCAGTTAACTGATTAGCTCCACCCTAGTCACCAAGTGGATTTTGACACAACGGTGAAAGGGTATCTCTACAACTAGAGGTGCCAAAACGAAGAATTCAAGTGGTTTGTTAACGAGTCGTTTTTAGTACATGTCAAAGCTGGCTGGGTCCGTTGGGTTGACCCACAAACACCTTTCATCCATGTCCTTAATTTTAAAAATAATGTATGCATTTATTATGATCAAAACCACGATAACTTTACGTTAATAAGTTAAATCTCAACCATCAAAAAGACTATGGGCAACTTTCAATCCGTTCGACAGGTTACCTTTTTAGAATAAATATATTCTCAACCCATTCGAGATTAGACCCGTTCATATATAAATGGCTTAAATTTGCTCTCTTTTTTTTTTACCACCCTAAGGTTGCAAATTTAAGTCTCTTTACTTCTTTAGAGACATTAATGTCTCAGGTTCCTAAAAGAAATGTATTGAAGCTTCTTCTTTTCGCATGTTTAAGAGATAGAGCAAGTACCGCAATTTCCTCCTCATATAAGACAAATGCTTGAGTAAAGAATTCATAAGCAATTGGTTCCAAATCACAGTCATTGGCAGCCTGAAGAAAATAAAGTTCAAAAAACTTGAGAACAGCCATGTCATGCATTGGTTCGTAAATTTCAATATTGCAGTGCAAATTGGCTAGGTTTGCAACTAGTTAGTAATAAAAAAGACAAACCAGAGATTCGTCAAAGAATCTCAAAAGATAGATTTAGTCCCGAACTTCTAGGGCTTGCCATAGTAGTGGAGGGGGCAAAATGGGTGGGTCAGGTAATACTTAGTTTTTGTACATGTCGAAACAGGTCGGCTTGGGTTGACATAAAACAGTTAGAGTCAACTTTTATATATTTTTTTTAAATAACTACTTTGTCAAATATGATTATAAAAGTTGTGTAACAGCAATCTAGTATTCCAATTAATAATAATTTAGGAGGTTTTATGCATTACAAATACTTCAAGCAACTTTTGACCTGTTTCCTTATAAGCTAACTTTTTACCTTAGCTTGACCAGTTTAAAAAAACACAGCCTGAATTGATGACCTAATTATCAGTATTTGGGTCAAAATTGCCACAGTACTACATCTTAGCACAGGAATTGGAGACTTCACCTCTGCACACTGCAAGTATAACCTTAATGCCAATTCAGGAGCTGGAACATATGATAGGGCCTCAATCGTCTGAAATGTACAAAAAACTAATGTTATCCAAAGGGTAAAGGATGAGAATATGACTTCAGGTGGAAGGGGCATATGAAAGAGGCCACATGTTTACAGAAATTGTCTCAAAATTGTATCATGTCATTTTGAATATGAAATAAGATATATAATGAATACTACTTCAAAACTTATTTACAGAGCATCATAATATGTCAAAAACCAGAAATTACAACCATCCGTTTTGCATCAATCTATTTGACCAGCTCCCGAAACCCGCGTGTTTTGCCAATTCTAATATTTAGGCATTGCATAGAAATCTCAAATAAGTAATTTATATTTCAAATTCACCTGATTAAGGAGCTGAAATATTTTTTTAGGAGTTGCTGGATCCTCTTCACCAGCTACATCTCCATCCTGATTTTGCAATCGACGAACCAGCTGCAGACAAAATAAATGGCGCATAGAAAACTAATCAAAACTGTAGAAGTCAGACACTTGACTTGGTGCACAAACTCCTTCTATTTCATGAGCACATTGGTAAATGGTCCTTTACATATAAATGAGGTCTCAACTCAGCAAATTTAACAGAAACAGATCTGTAATATGGATAACATACCTTCAAAGCAGAAAAAACAAGTGGAGGAATTGTGAACGGAAGACGCTTAGGGCCTCCAGTCATGATATGCTTTCGTACTGTTAGAATAATCTAGAGCAGAAAAAATAAGTTATAATAATTAGTCAGCTCTGACTGACTTGATAAAAGTAACCATAAAAGCAGAAGCACCCTGCTATTAGAAGTGGCAAAAGGGTGAGACACGTTAAGGAACGCGTTAAACATACTAAAATTGTACGAGTTTAATAATGGTCCATTAGATTGGGTTGAAACGCTTATAGTCCAAAAATATCAATTCTCATATCAAATTTAATAACAAATACTTAGTGTCAAATTTAACCATAAAGACTATATTAAGTCATTATGAGATATCTAATTTGACACGTTTCCTTTAATAAGATTTTTCACTCTCCGTAAATATCACTCGGATCAACCCATTAATAAGTAAATAGGTTAAGATTGCCACCTCCACCTGCAGCAAATACATCACGGAATATAAATTAGAAGCAAGGCCACTAGACATCGATTACCTTCAACATCTCCTCTGGGTCATCGTTATGTAGCACGTGTATAACACGAGAAACAGAATTTTGTTCTTCATTAAAATCTTCCTCGTCAAGCTAAAGGCATATGTAAAAGATAACACAAAAAATGATTTAGAATGTTAAAAAGTAGTAGTGAAAAAACATAATATACCGAATTAGCAAGGTGATCGAGTGTAAGATGAGAATAGAAAACAATCATAATTTTATTGGCATCTTGCAAGCTACTACTTTCAATGTGAAACTTAATATATTGCACCTCATCCTCTGAATCTCCTTCCAGGTCCTTTATAAGCCCTTTAATCAGTTCAAAGAGAACCTCAACCTGCAACAGATGCACCAATCACACATTGCAAGGGAAAAGCAATATTGGTCGATAACCTCAAGGATGAAACTAGAGGTGGCAATTTTGACCTGATTATATGGAAGGGTCGACTTGGGTTGTTTTTTATCTCAAACAAGTCAACTTACAAAGATTAGCTGTAGAGGGAATCGGTCAAACAGGTTAAAGTTGACCAAAGTGTAATTTGATGGATACCCTTTTCTCATGAACCCCACCCCATTATAGTAATAGTCTCATTAAGGTAATCACAATCCTCACACTAATTAATTGTAACAAAACTTATTGGAGAAAAAAATATTTGCGGGTCAAACCACCCCCTTCTAACCAGTACTAAAAGGTTATCCAATTCAACCTGAACTTTGACTCGTTATCCAACCCCACCACCAGTTCGCCACCTCTACAAGAAATAATGGGTGAAACAACAAAAGATGTTCAATACCTTGTCAGCAGAAGAGACACAAGCTTGGTTAGTCATTATGCTTTGGATAATAACCATCGCCATGACTTTATTAGTTCCATTATCAAGGTGATCCATGACTCGAGGATAATTAGACAACGTCAGGGAAGTAACAATATCACTGTACTTTTCAAGTGGAGCACTCAAAAGTGCAACAACTTGTTTTGTAGCTCTACTATCTTCAAGCTTTGGTTGGTTTGAAAGTTTCTTCACACATGATCCCTATGAAAGATAAGAAAGAAAGAAAGTGTCATAAGAAAAGCCATGAAAGCTACCTACACTATACTCATTTTTCATTTTTCATTTCCCATTGCGTTATACCACTTGGTTGACTCATTTAGGTGAAGAAAACTAATAAGGGTAAAAGCGTGAAATTTAGACACACTTGAACCAAACAGTAAAGGATGCAAAAAAGGGTGAGTCAAGCATGATAACACTAACATTGAAGAGAAGTTCTGTATCTCATGATATAGAAATTTAACATACCAGCACTTGATCCACATAATCAAGCCGATCAGGATGAACACGAAGAGTGAATGTGAGAAGAGAAACATACAAAGTAATGGCTCCAACAATTGGCATGTCACCCTGAGTTTCAATAATCTGCCAAAAAAGTATTCCAGTAAAAAAAGTAGTCCAAATTTCTGGGAAGTATCTTTGCTACAGTATCCACATAAAATGCCCAAAACTGTGTTTCAAAAAACCACACAGTAAAGTATCTGCAAGTCATAAGATTCGGAAGTACCTTCCCAATAGCATTGCTTAATTTTGCAAAAGCTTCTACTTGGAGGAATTCTGGTATAACCTGCAAAAGTAATCGATCAATTTGACAAAATGCAAGAGCACAACAAATGAAACAACTTCCCATATTAAAACTCACTTCTGGACTAGATGCAGCATAACTAGATAGTCTCTCCATAAGTTGGGATAGTACTGTCTTGATGTCAACCGTAGGCTGAAAGAATCAACAGATTTTCAACTTCAGTACAGCTGAAAAAAATGTATTTACAAACTAGCGTCGTATGCATATCAACACCAGATTCCAGATGACATACAATGAGATAATAAAGGATTTTTAACATATATTACACACCTGGAGCTGGGGACAAGCTCCTAAAAGGGTTTCAAGAGTCTGTAAGTGATACTCATCTGGGAACACCTGAATCAGGCAATCCATGAGATAATACTGCGCAAGCTCATCCTTACAGTCAACAACCTGTCAGACAAAATATGAACACCGCACAAGAAGTTAAACATTGTACCTAAGGCTATACTTAGAGGTGGAAAGATGGGTGAGTCACCAGGTTGTAAAATGTAAATGTATTCGGATTGGAACATGTTAATCCCACAATGGGTCAAGTCGGGTACGGTTGACCCACAACCACTTTTTTGTCATCAAAAAATAGTATCATAATTAATGGAATAATATAACTTAGAAATAATATGTTTATTACAATAATAAGCTAAATCGTTGAATAAAGAGAATTATAAGGTTTTATTCATTTGGGCGACCTTCAACCCGTTTGACAAGTTCAACCTATTTGACTTGTTCCCCGTTTGAATATACTTTTGAAATTGATCCATTTGGGATCGAACATAACCCAATGATCACCTTTAGCTATACTTATACAGAATGCAAATATTGGAATAACTTGAAACTAGACCTGCTCCAAGACTCTGGGTAGAACGGTTTCTTTGTACAAATCGAGGTCAATACCCTCTATCTGACTAAGAACATGTAGATTTTTACCAACCTGAAAGTTCAAAAACACATTTAGAAAACATTGATTTCATCACTGTACCGTCTACGCTAACCAAATTAATGTGTTCCAGGTGTTGAAATTACTAGATCACGCAGCTCGTTCCTCTCCTTCTCCATTTTATCACGCACCCTGGGAGGTCCCTGCAGACCAGAAAGCCCAAATGAAGGCCTCAACTCAGGATCACCAAAATGAATGTAGTACAAGCACTATTAATCCTGCATTATGAAAGATTTATGCTCTCATGATTCATTACATCCTTTGTGTCATGCAAGTATGCCATGCATGTCACAACATGAGAAGATAATATAACCAAGATACAAACCCACAAACCTGAAGTTCCATCCGAACCCAAAGCTTATTCATCTCTGAAAAATTTTGCAGCACAAACTCTACAGCATCCATGACAGTATCACCATCTCTACAAAACAAACACTATTACCTTATTGACCATAATTCACTTTGTCTAGTACTCTAGTTCCTAATTACCCTGTAAAATCAATTTGCAAATTATTATGAATACCTCCATTTTTGTCTTTTTCTGCATTTTGTTGTATATGTACTTTTATCCTAGAAAACAAACAAACGAGCTTCCCTATATTTGTAAGCTAAACACTCATTATAAGTATTCTACTATTTTTAATAATATTATTAATTTTTTTAATCAATTTACTAAATATTTAACAGCCATCAATAATATGCCGTCGTGAAGGCACAACATATATAGTTAAAACTGGGTGGAGGACCGAACAAAGGTGATGGTTGTTGTTGTTGTGTAAATTGACTAATTACTTTTAAGATAGACAAAAGTGTTTGTGGGTAACCTGACCAGTTTCAACCCATGATAAAAATAAAAATGGCCTGATTCAACTTGAAACCTTAAAAGAAGAAAAAAATGCCCATTTGGATTCATTTGTCCTTCCTCTAATGAGAGGACAGAATGATATAAAAGTAATAAAACCCGCGATGGCTACTGAATAACCTCCTTTTACTTTATCAATAACAAAGAATTTGACCTTCTTTCAAGATAAAATTTAGTGACATGCCTGCTTATCACCAGTTTTACTATACAAAATAGAACTTAACACTATTACGCAGTTAAGCATACATCAATTGAAAAGGGCAGCACATTCATGTACAGATGCAGAGAAATTGAGGACAATTATTGTTGCAAGAGAGACGACTGCCTTACCCTTCATATTCAGAGCCGATATCTGGGAGCTTATCTCTACTTATTTGTGCAAGGTAACTCCTAAGGAAGAGACCACGTATCGGATGCTGAACCCCACGACACATTTCAACAAGATCTTTTAAAACATCCTTAGCGGGAGCCTCCTTTGATTTTATGTACACAGACCCTACTGTACATAGAAGATACCTATAAATCAAAGAGACAAATATTAGGAACTTCCACGGAGTAACAGAAGTTGATGCAATATGTGGCAAAAGATTTTAATATCAGGAACTTTAATGGAGTTTCATCCAATCCTTCTGTAATAGCTTAGACCTCATTCACCATTTTGTCTAGAGTAATTTAACCTAAATAATATACATCAACCCTTGACAGGACATGAAACTTGAAATGTTAGTTTTGTAACGTGGAACAGTAAACCAGTCATAATTAAATTAAATAGAAACATTTGAGAGGAAGAGAGAGTAATCCAGTCTGTCATACATGAAAGGTGATATATAGCCAGCATATAACTTTATAAAAGTGTAATAGCTTCTAATACATCTATTATGGATGATGCAACTATATGACACAATGTTGTTCTTTTATAAGGATTTCTACAAGATGTCCTCAAGACAGTTAATATTGGGAAAATTGGTAACACAATTAAATGGTACAAATGACATATAAATCGTTCAAAGAAGTTAATTCCTGTGAATCCGGTAAATTTATGACATGAAGATGAGAGACTTCAGCAAAGTTTCTTGGAGACTAGCTATTAGCCCTAACACTGATAGTGAAATCACGTATGTGAAATTTACTAGACTCTTCAATCTTAAGTCATCAATCAATATCAATATACATGATACAACAAAATTTCTATGAGTCATCAGCAATGCCTCAAACAATTACTCGCGGATGATAGGCCACAATAAACCTTATCCGATGTAAAATTGTCAACTTTATGTTTTACAATTTTAAAGATTCAACTTAACCCAATTCTGAAATGAAGGATGTAGTTTAAGTCAGTCACTCTTTGGGTAGCAAGAAGTTTCCATATAGATTTCACAATGTGGCTACGTCTACTGCCTTATTTCAGTATTGTTTTGCTGTAGTTTTAGTTCTTTCAAACGACCTAGTAATACTATTACTACAAACGCCTGTTAGAAATAAATCCAGGGAATATACTTGACAAATCAACACATTTCACTGCTTTTATGAAAAGACCACGGGCCTATTCCTAATTGGTAGAGAATTTTTTTCCAGTGATTTTGTAACTCCGTATTGATACTACAGCGCTAGATCAATAAATGAGGGTCTGTAGGGCTTATAAAAGTAGCCAGAAGCTCCAAACACGGAATACTGGCAAGCATATTAAAGCTCTACAAGCGGTCGGACCTAACAGCTCATGCTTATCTACTATGTTTGCATCATGGGTGTAGGTGTAACGAACAAACACATAAGGCTTCACATAAGTTGAGAGAAACTACTCAGGTGTATATCACTTACAATCTAGGTAGAATGTTTCCAGCATGTTGGACAAGTTCATATAAGTCCACAACTGAACAGCCATGCCTCTCTTCTTCCTTGAAGAACATTTCCAACTTCCTCAACTCGTCAAAGGCTCTCATATCTGAACATGTCAACCAAACAAGAAACTTAAGTTCTTTAGACCATTAAACATAATAACTAACATAGTTCAGAAAAAAAATATTAACTCAAATTTATAATCACTTCCTTTCCAAGATCGGAAAGAGAGATATACTATTCCAATATTCGTGGTTGCATCTGTTACCCTCGTCGATTTTCAAAACTACAATGAACTTTGTTGCCAATTTAGTACTCACTCTAGCATGCTCGATGTTCCTTTCGCATTTACCAATCACACGTAAAAGATATGTACTATAAAGCTACACTAAATATCAAACTATTTCCTTATAGTTAACTATTCATGTTATTATACGAAAGACCAAAACTGATATCGCAGCCGAGATAACATATTCAACTCAGTATGCAATTCAGAATGGTTTTTATCTTTTGCGTAGTTAATGTACATTAAAGGGGACCAAACTTCCTTCTACACGTTGAAGAAGATTGAAATTTTAATGAAATTTTTCGTCTATATCAGTACATACACATCAATTATCAAGTTGAAAATGAGTCCAGTTCACCTATTAGTCAAGCTACATCTCAACTTCTTAAACCAGGAACATTTTTAAGTAATAATATAAACCCTAATCAACTCCAGAATCATATAAAATTCAATGAAAACTCATATAAACAGAAAATTACAGAGCTCGTAGTATTTATGAGGCGATAATCGTGAAGTCCGGAGCTCAGATAACAACTGCGCAGAGTATTTTAGGGCTTCTCTGAGATTATTGGAATCCTGATAACAAAAATTAAAGCAAATTAGATACAAAGTCCCAGGTATTGAATTAAATGTTATTAAATTTCGAAATCAAATCGAATTGAAAGTAAAAAGGTGAATTTGATCAGGTAATCTACTAAAGCGCGATGCATGTAGAAAGCGTTGTGTTGAATTCCGGCGATCGCTTCTGCTAGCCATTTTTCTTCGTCTTCGATGGCGTCTGACATCATCATTTTTGCTTCTCTCTCTAAAAGACTTTGCCTCTCTCTCTAAAACGAGTTGTATAGTACTCCGTATGTGACACAGTGACAGTTCATCGTATTATTATTAATTTATTTATTAAACTAATTTAATTACATTTTTACAATAATATATCATAAAAAAAATTACATTACAATAATGTCTTAAAAAATTACAATAATATATTCAAAGGATTTTTTATTTTTATGTCAAAAATCGTATTGAGATGTGATTATTTCATTGTTGGCAATTAAGTGGCAAATACTTTCATTATATTTAATTTTGGAGTTCATAGATAAAACAAATATGTTAATTCATACATCAACCATAAAAGAAAAGAAGTGAAACAACTGAAAAATAAAGGGAGGTGGGCTACAACAATAACTATGTTCCCTACACCACACTGTACAATACTTAAAGCCTTAAAACCCACGGTACAAGTATATTGTAGCATGACTTTGGTGTATGAATCAAATTATAAGTTGTATTTGTCAACTCCCACAATAAAATGGTGTTCTTGAGTTTTTTTATACAAGAAAATGAAGGAGAAGGAATATGAGAGAAAGGTTTAAGTGTATTTTTGTTCCAAGTCTTTCCTCCTATTATTGTGATGATTAAGAGAGACAACTTTCCTTCTTTTCTCTCCCCCTTCAACTTAAAGACACAACTCACTAACTTATCTTCATTTCTATTCCTTTCATTTCTTTTCTTTTTTGTTCGTTTTCTTTCTTTTCCACCTAGAATTAAACTCAAGAACACAATGTTAAAGCTCACAGTACAAATCCATTAAAGCATACTTTTGATGTGAAAATAAAAAAATTTGTTGTATTTATCACTACCGATTTAATTGATTATGCTTGATTAAAGGTGCACTTGATTCATACTCTTTGATGGCAAAGGGAAAGATAATCATTAGCTAGGGAAAGGGAATAGGTATGCCTATTCCATTGATGAAGCATTGTTACAACTATATAATCATTATTATTATCTTAAATATTGATTGGTTAATTGACCAAGTATATTTTAGTTTATACACTAACTACAAGCACAAACTTTATTTATATGAAAACACCAAAAGTATGCCACTAACGATAACCTTTCATTCGGAAATAACGCAAAAGTCATATACGATAACTAATATTGTGGATGAAACGACCCATTAACAAAGTTATAAAAAATGTAACTCTAATTGACATTTTTTTTTTGTTGTTACAACCCAGAATCAAGAAAAGTTATAATAGATGATTGATATAGGGATAACATGTACCTTAAATGAAGTATTAGCTTTTGATAGACTATTAAGAATAAATTAGGGGACTCATAAACAAGGCGGCAAGTGTTAGGCGAGGTTAATTAGAGTGCAATTATAACCATACCTCTCAATTTAGTGGGAAATGGCTCAGTAACCAGTTTTAGGTAATAATAATTGCATTCTATCTAACCAAGCTCATTCAATTATAACCTTACCCATTACTTATCCTTTAAAACCATGAACCAAGCATGCCCTAAATTACATCAATTTCTTTATATATTAAATAAAAAATCTTAAGATAATAAGGATCATTAAATGGAGATCAACAATTAAAATATAGCCCTTCATTTATTTAATAACATCATTAATCTCATTTTATGTGATTAAAAGACTAATATACCCTTATATATTTACAATATACGTCCTTCTATATTTATAATATAAATCCTCTTTTTTTTTCTTTAATTGTACATAATTCTTCAAATATTTTATGAAAATTTTAAATAATTACTATTTTATTATCTCTACCATAATTCAAACTCTTCTTACAATATAAAAAAAATTAATTTAATAACTACTTCATTATTTCTTCCATAATAATCCAAACTTTTCCTACAATCTTCTATGTTTTTATGTGAAAAAAACTCCAATACGTTATTTTTCAATTTTCAAAAACTTTTATGGCTTCATTCCATCACACATTGATTAAATTTCTATATGATCGTCTTTTTTGAATTATTATTAGGGGTGAGCTTGGTACCATACCGGTACCGACCGGTTGGTACCTTTTCTTTTTGCCCCAAATCAAAAATCGAATATTGTACCATTTGTATCGGTTAGCACCGGTCCAGTGTGGTTCCGATTCGGTTTAGGTATTTTGGTGTACATGGTACCAACCGGTACCGACCGGTTGATACCAGTTTTTTGTTAGCCCCAAATCAAAAACCGAATACCGTACCATTTGTAACGGTCGGTACTGGTCCGGTTCGGTTTCGGTATTTCAGTTTTTTTGCTCATCCCTAATTATTATATCAATTTCTAATTTTCAATTCCTGAATTAGGATAGTCGCGGGTCGGATTCAGGCAGGTTTTAGTATATATGTATCCATACCCATTTTGAATATTCGTACCCATACCTAGTCGAATATCCATCGCTTACCCAATTAGATGGCTTGAGTGCGGGTTTGGGTTGATCCGATTCGTTACACTCCGGATGACGAGACTAACCCCAAAGACCCGGGTAGGGCGATCTATGGGGTGGTAAGAATCGGGGTGTTTACCATCTAAAGAGATGGGTTTGGGGTTGAGCTTTACTCACCATGAAGATGGTGAAGAAAGAAGGAAACGGGGGGCTGCTACCCCTTTCTCTTGTTGTGTGTATTATCTAATGATAATAATGATGTTGTATGAATGAATGAATAATGGGGTGCAAATAGGATTTATAACCCTCGTGGCGGGGACAACCCCTCAGGGTTGTAGCCGCCCAAAAATGTGTGGTACACCATCAGTATTACCCATCAGTTTTTTAAATTTATTTGCGGATTTCAGTTATCCCTATGTATATAACTTTGACTGAACAAAAAAAATAGTTTGGTTTTTGAAAATACGATGCAAAATTAAAGTACGGTAAAAAAACAAGACTAAAATACCATTAATTGTAGTAAATAGATTTCACCTTGAAACCTAAGTGAAGTGGTAATAGAATTTCATAGATATCATTTGTAATAACACACCCCACTTGTAAATTAACTTTGCTTGATTGTTTTGTAGATCGAGATATATGCTTGCTTTGTGAGCATGTGAATAGCAGAACTTCGTAATGAAATATTGTTAGATAATAATGTGTAAATACATGTAAATGTACGTCTATGGATACGACGACACAAGTCAATATCTACGAAAAGAGATACTCCACTTCTACTTATATTACTCACAAACACTTTCATTTGGATCGTCTAATAAATTAAGTGTGAAACTAGTATGTTCGTCATTTTATATATTTTTGTTTTTACTAAAGCATGGTATAGATACCACAACTAATAGGTTACCAGTACACATGTTTTATGTAACATGCTCAGTCCATATAAGTCATATTATCTACCGAGCTTTAGCTCTAAATTTATACCCCACAAAATAAGAATATTATCTAGTGCTAAGTTTAATATGAAAATAACTGCTTTTGCTATAATAAGGCTTGTGAAGATGGACTATCTTTCTAGAATTCATGGAATATCTTTATCTTTTAGAACTTGAATAACCGAATTTGCATTGAAGGTTTCACTATGATGTATTTAAACTAGGGTGCTTTGTTATATGATATAGTAATATATTAATATATGATATGATATGATATATGATGATTTTTAAATCTTACAATCAATTATAGATCTAGAAAGCATTGGAAAATGGAAAAAGCATCATAAATTCACAATGAATAACCTGCAACCACATCCATGTTGCATGATATAACAATACATGCCTCAGCATAACAATATAGTCAAAGAAGTTATGGATAAATATATATAATATATACATATATATAGTAGTATTAAGTATTATGCCTTAAACTCATGATTATCACCTTAAAACCCGGTTAACTTATTGCTTAATCAGGTAAAATTCCATTGATTTTTTCTGTTATTTTCTTATGAAAGCTCATAGTCGACACATTTGTATCAAACTTTGACTGTAAACAATTTTTGGATGTTCTTATAAACGTTATGGTTCACAATTAGTCTTTCCCTTTTTTGGACTTTTCACCGATACTCTTTAGATTTTATGTCAACTTCTAAGATACTACAAACACCACATGAATATATTAAAATTGTATCTTTAACAATTAACACTTTCGTTAAAAAGAATATACACACATTGCAATCAGAATGAACATTCTTTTGGTCTTTTTAGGCCTATTCAAATGAAATTTGTTGCCTAAACAAAAAAAGAACATTAAACACGTATAAAAGCCATGACAAGAAGAGTTGGATATGTGTGTATTTAATGCTTTATAGTATTATACTCTTATATATGAGTTTGAAATGGACAATTCTTTCACACACTTACCAGAAATAGCAATGCTCCTTTTCCTCATTCATAAACCGTTTTCTTTTCTTCTTCTGTTTTTGCTTCCGTTACATTTACAATGCAACGGAAACAATGATTCGATAGTACCAGCAGTTATAGTATTTGGAGATTCGGTAGTCGATACAGGAAACAATAATAACTTGCAGACTATTTTTAAGGTGAATTATCCTCCTTATGGTCAAGACTTTTCTGGAGGTCAACCTACTGGAAGGTTTTCTAATGGCAAAGTTCCTTCTGATTTCTTTGGTACATATATCTCTTTATCTTTTATTTTATTCAAACTTGGACGTGATCTTAATTGTGTGTATTCAACTAATTTTTTTTCTATTTTGTGTACCCAACTTTCAAAAAGTGTATTTTTGATGCATTTTGTAGTACGTTAGATGACGTGTCAAGCTCTGTGGATGCCAAGTGGCACCGTAAACAAATGACACATCAACAAAATGCATCAAAAATACACTTTTTGAAAGTTAGGTACACATAATAGAAAAAAAATTAATTGAATACACACAATTAAGATCGTGTCTAAGTTTGATGCATTTCCAGATACTAAACCCTTTATTTTTTCTATATGATAGAATCAATGAAAATGTAACTTTTAGAATCATCATCAATCAATCAATACATGTGTCTCTACATTTATATGTTTGTGATAATTGTGCTTGTTTGTGTATTTTAACTTAAGTAAGATGCCCACTGACTTAATGCAGTATCAATATTTTTAATTTCATATCCTACAGACCATATATCCAGTTTGCAAAAGGCCTATTAAGCTTTTTACACACAATTTTAGCCATATATTATTTGGCCTATGGCTATTAAGCATTTTTTCTTTGCCATATTCAGCATGTGTACCAATGGATTTGTTATGCACAATTTTAGGCATATATTTTTAGGCCTATTAAACATTTTTAATTTGCAATATTTAAGTTACATGGTCACAGGTAAGTAATGAAAAGTGTTGGTCTGTTGCTATAAAGAAAACTCCTGGAAAAAAACGTATTTGGATTCTTTATTCATTTATAGATTTGAATATAAAAACTTGCAGTGGAAGAACTTGGTGTCAAGGATGTATTACCGGCGTATCTTGACCCACATCTACGAAATGAAGATCTACCCACAGGAGTAAATTTTGCATCTGGAGGTGGTGGATATGATCCCCTTACATCTGAACTTGCGGTACGCACAACTTAAAGGTGGCAAATCGGATGGGTCACGGTGGTTGAGTAATTGGGTCAAAATGAATAATCTTTTTGCTAGTCAAGATGTATACTGTAATTTTAATATGGATATATACCGTGTCAGATGTAACTACAAAAGTAATAGAATGTCAAAAGTACTATAATACAGTATTTGTCAATAAGGTTTTATTTTTATGCTTTAAAAATACATTTGTGCGATTTGACCCGTTAGAGAGAAGATGTTACCTAATTCGACCCATTCATTTATGAATGGGTCAAAATTGCTATATATGATTCAACCTTCTAAAATTGTCTACAATTAGTAAATTTGGTATTAATTTACTTGTTTGCCCATAGTCAGTGATATCACTTGAGCAACAAATAGAGTTATTCAAGGAGTACTTGGAGAAGGTGAAGTCAACAGCAGGGGAAGAAGTAGCAAACACAATATTGAATAAAGGATTGTTCATTGTTGCAACAGGAAGCAATGATGTCACCAATACTTACTTCAATAACCCTTTAAGGAAATACCATTATGACTTCGACTCCTACACTGCCCTTATGATCAATTCCGCTTCATCCTTCTTACAGGTAAGTTTTAAGATTAAATTTAGAAAATATAGCTGAATAACTAAATGTTGATTGCTAGTTATAACCAAAAGGTGGATTGATTAAATATTGTTTCCTACACAAATAAGCGATTGATAGTTGTTAGTCGTAACGGTTACAATTCCTTAATTAAGTTATATATGAAGTATTCAAGTTAAACATTTTATCCAATAAGATAAACAACACAAATGATGTTTATCTACCTAAATATAGTGTGGGGGAATACTAATCCCTAACTTTTCGTGGAATTTTGCTAAAAAAAGCTTAGGAAATATATCTCTGAGATTTCACCGCCTTAAAAAAATTATGTTTCTAAAGCTCAGAAATCTTTTACATAATTTTGTTATGATCAAACAATATAAAGGGACAATTTTGTCCGTTTAAAGCTTTACGTGACTTATGTTAATCCTTTCCCTAGCAGAATAACCAATTCTTTTACATGACATCATAATTCTGTGACCTTCACACCTACTACATGAAACCACGCTAATTTTGTGATTGAAAAACGACAGAACCTATACGATTTAGGAGCTCGAAGAATAGGTGTTTTTGGTGTACCACCTATAGGATGTTTACCATCACAAAGAACTTTGCAAGGAGGAACACTAAGAGAATGTGCACAGAAGTACAATGAGTTAGCAGTGTTATTCAACAACAAACTATCAATGGAAATAAATTATTTAAACCTTAATCTTCCTTCTGCAAGGTTGGTCTACATTGATGGTTATTATCTTCCACTAGACATGATCCAAAATCCTACAAAATACGGTATATTATTTACTTATTTATACTTGCACTATAGTTTAACATGTCATTATATTATAGTTATAAGTAGTTTGCAATAGTATTGATTGCTTAACATTTTATACAAGTTTTGTTGCAGGGTTTGATGTTTCAAACATCGGTTGTTGTGGGACGGGTACAATAGAAGTAGCCTTTTTATGCAAGTACACATGTACAAATGTGTCGGAATACATATTCTGGGATAGCTTTCATTTTACAGAGAAAGCATACAGAATCATTGTTCGTGATTTCCTCAACAAAAATATGAACTTGCTAATGTGATGGAAGACAAGTATTACATGTCTTTCCTTTTTGTATCGCTGGTCTTCGGATCGATTAAGATAGGATTTTTGATAGAATTTTTTGCTAAATATAAGCAGTTTATGATACGTGATGTTGCACAATCTTATACTTTGTCAAAATTTGTATTGTCATCTCTAATGTCAATTAAGTTTCAGTTACTATGGCTAACAATTAACCAACAAATTCTAATCGATACGAAAATTGTATATCATTGCTCATCTAGGATTCCTTAGAAAAAACTATTCTGTTTGCTAAATTGAAATAATGGGAATGATAACATTTTTACAGTTTTTTTTTCTAAGAAAAAAGACACTAGTATCTTCAAATCAGCCCAATCTTTACCCGTTTTAACCCAAATAAAAACAGCCTGTATAAGCTTGTTAACCGGCCCACTGATCCAACAATGGTGAAACTGTGAAAGCTTCTCACCAATTCCGCCACCACTTAAGGAAAAAAAATCAAAATAATATATAGTAATGATAAATGATAAATTAATAATAAACAATTATTTTAAGTACAAAAGTATAATTTTGTGGACATCATAATAATAACATCGAATCAAATATAATATCAGCTACATTATTTTAAGCATTTTCTTGTACTGTGCCTTTTTCTAATCCACCAATAATTCCATTCTACATTAGTGTTTTGATCACTTTACTCTTTTTCTTTCTACTATTAACTATTAATCTGGTTGCCTGCTTTGCTAATTATGGAAAAACACTTACCATTAGTGGTAATGAATATGTCATTGCAAATATTCCATACAAACAATATTGGATTGCTTGTAATTGGGATTGTATGATTGTTCGTTAAACTAATTGAACTACTTTAACTATCTTACTAGAATACTACCCGTGCAATGCAGCAACATGAAGACAAACTTGTATTGATGTTTTTATTCACAAAAATGTAAACCTTAGATAGATTTTGAAAATAATAGTATAATACCATATACTTACTTTATTTTATAGAAGGTGTTTGGGTTAGTTTTTGAAATTGACTTTTGAGCTTTTTAGCTTTTTAGATGTGAAAAACTCTTTTTTTTATCCACACTTTTTTAGCTTATTAGCTTTCAAAGCCAAAAAAACTTATTTTTGTGAAGCTAGGAGAATGAAGCTTTTAGCTTTTTAGCTAAAAAACTTATAAGCTAAAAAGCTTGAATTTAACCGCCAAGCCAAACACCCTCATAATGTATAATTCGAATGATAACAACCCCCCCCCCCCCCCCCACCCACCCACCCACACCTACACATACACTCCCACATGTTAGCCCGTTCATCATAGCTCAGGTTTAGGTTGAGAGCTTTTTACCCACAAATCTGAACCCGTTAACCCAAAAAACATCAACCATTTTACTTAATTGGGCATGTTTTGCAGTATAAGTTGGGGTCAACGGTTTTAGGCACCAATTCAGAAATAGTTTTTTCCTTAAATTACCATCTGTCAACGTATTAAATTGTTTAACGATCGAGGTTATTCAGGTCTTTTCATTGATGAGTTATTTTGACCCGCAAATATGAACTCCCTAATATGATTTCACTTAAATTAACACCTCTAATTATAGTAATTAAAATTTTAAAAATACTAACCTACAAATATCCAATTCAGTTATTATGTAATGATTGGATAGATAATTATTACAATCATATGATAAATCAATATTTTAGGTGTTTGTACTATTTATATTAGATATTAGATACTGTATTAATTAAAATTGTGGAATGATAATTTCAGTTATTTGTTTATGATTATAAGTTGCTAACCTTTTATTAATTAAATTTAGGTATCATGTTGATAATAATAAATGATATTTATATCTTAAATAGTTTCCGTTTAATATTATTTGAGTTATAATATAGGTAGCAATGAATGTCTTTCAAATGTTCTTTGGCTTTAATGTAGTTTGTATTGTATGTTAAACTCTTTATAATATTTATAACTTACATCATTTACAGAAAAGACAAGTAAAATATTAAGTTACATATTCCTATGACTGAAATTAATTAATATATATTAACTTTATAATAAATTTCATTCAATACACGTGTTTCAAAGTTGAATGAGATAAAAAAGCAAAATGGTAATTTACTATTACTCTTTTAAGATATTGTCTCAAACATTTTATATATTAGTATAGATATGGTGATATATAAAGAGCTCAAATCTCTCGTCTATTTTGGAGTAGATTTCATAAACAATCGTGTGATTTACATAAATCATCACTTAGCATTCTTCACACCTCCAGTCTAACAAATATTTTTTTGTATCAAAGTATATTATCTAAAAAGATAAATAATATTACTCTTATCTGATTGTTTGAACTAGTTTTCCCTTGTTATCAATTTTGGATGACTTATGACTAGTAGAAAATAGATGCTTTGATGTTAACCCACAACTCAAAGTTATTCAATTTAATGTTGGCCTGACTTCCTAATTTCCTATGCACTTAGGCCAGATAAGTTATTAAGTTTGACCATTATTTTCATCCCTATCTCCTATCTCCTATTATTATTATTATTATTATTATTATTATTATAAAAAACACAAAACTATGTAGACACTGAACACTTAACCCCTCCAAAATTAATCCAAACCTTTCATTTAATTAGTCACCCTACCTAATTATCCTTGATCTAATTACCAATGTTTTTAAAACCGGTTAGACCGGACCGGTCGAACCGGTCCGGCCGGATTTTGAGAGGAAACCGAGCGAATGAGAACCGGTTTTCAAGAAGATAGAGGAAACACGTAACTCGGCCGGTTTTCCGGTTTTTCCGGTCCAACCGGTTTTCGGAACCGGATATAACCGGATATTAACATATTTTTTTTATTTTAAAAAGTTTTTATTACTTTTAATAATCATAATGTTTAATGTTTTTCTGTTTTTCTGTTTTTATTTTTTAATCCCTTTTTCTCTCTCCTTGTTCATCTCTCACGACTTCACCCAAAAAAAACCCTAAAAAGTGTACCGGCCACCACCACCGAATCCGGCCACCACCACCGAATCCGGCCGCCTGCGTTCCCCTCTACCCTCGTCCTTCCTTTTCCGGCCGTGCGCCGGCCTTGGCGCTCTTTCTCCGACCCGTATCCGGCCATCTTACGGTTTGTTCTTTCTTTAATTTTAAGTTTTAAGCTTTATGTAATAAATTGTAGTTTATTTGTAAATAGTTCTTATTTGTGGTTTGTAGACATTTTTTATGATGCAAAAACAGTAGCTTTTTTTGTAATTGTGGATTAATGGATATTATGGTTTGTATATATAGTTGTTAGTTATAGATTATGTGGTTTGTATATATAGCTTTTTTGTGTAATTGTGGATTAATGCAAAAACAGTAGTTTGCTTGACCATAAGGAACTACTGCAAAATTTTTTTGCCACAAAAGCTATTTACAAAAACAGTAGTTTCCTTGGTTTAAATTTATAGATTATGGATCCTAAAGACAGCACGCCATCGGAGACTCAATCTAATTCTACGGGCCAATCGAATGTGAGAGGCAAAAACGATAAAGCATGGGATTATGCAACGATACAACATGATGCCACCGGAAAAGAAATAGTTGTTTGCAACTTTTGTCTTAAAGAATTCCGAGGTGGGGGAATACATCGAATTAAGCAACATCTTGCTCATAAAAAGGGTGATTGTGCTAAATGTAAGAAAGTACCGCCGGAAGTTAAGTTTATGATGCAAGGTTTATTTAAAGAAGCGGAAGAAAATGCAAAATTAAAGGAATTAAATAAGGTTACCATATTGGACGATAATGCCGAAGAAGATGATGATGCAACAAAATTCAAATGTCCGAGAAAAAGAAAAGCTAAATCCAATTTGCAACCTTTCTTTACTAAAGGTATAAACGATCCTTCTCAACCTAGTATCAAAAAAGCTATGCAATCAAAGGAAAAAGTACATGATGTTGATTTGGCTATTGCAATGTGGTTTTATGATGCTTGTATACCAATGAATGCATGCAATTCTCCTTATTTTGAACATGCAATAAATAAAATAACGGGTATAGGTTATGGTTACAAACCACCTACTTATCATGCATTGCGGTCCAAGTTGTTAGTTGATGCAAAAAAGGAAGTTTCTCTTTTGATTGATTCATATAGAAGTAGTTGGGTTGAATGTGGTTGCACAATCATGAGTGATGGGTGGAGGGACATTAGACAACGACACTTGATAAATTTTTTGGTTTATTGTCCTAAAGGGATTTCATTCCTCAAATCTATTGATGCGTCCAGTTTTGCAAGCAATGCAACAAATTTGTGTAATATATTTGCTGAGATTGTGGAGTTGGTTGGGGAAAAGAATGTTGTTCAATTGATTACCGACAATGCTGCTAATTATAAACTTGCTGGTACTAAGTTATGTGAAAGATATCCAACTATACATGGTCACCATGTGCAGCACATTGCATTAATCTCATATTTCAGGATGTTGGCAAATTAGAAAATGTGCAGACTCTAGCTTCATTTGCATCCAAGATCACTGTTTTTATCTATAATCACAAGTGGCCTTTGGATTGGTTGAGACAGAGACCGGGTTGGACTGAAATCATCCGTCCTGGCTACCCGTTTTGCTACCACATTCATTGCATTACAAAGTTTGCTTGACCATAAGGATGATTTGCAAGCTATGGTCATATCTGGTGAGTTTAAGAAGATGCACTTAACCAAAAAAGTGAATAATGCAAGTGAATGTAGACAGATTATCTTGAATGATTATTTTTGGAGTAGTTGTAGCATTGCGGTGAAATCAATGGTTCCTTTGATGAAGGTTTTGCGTTTGTGTGATTCGGATAAAAAACCATCATTGGGTTATGTTTATGATGGTATGGCTCGGGCTGGGAGAGGGATTATTGATTTATTTCAAGGGAAAAAAACTTGTGCAAGGCTTATTATACATAATTGATAATCGTTGGGATAAGATGTTGTGTACAAGTATTCATTGTGCGGCGTACTGGTTAAATCCAACTTTTCAATATGGTAAGACTAACATGAATGATAGAAATGAGGTGTTTAAAGGTGTTCTTGATATGGTCGAGAAATACTATGAGGGTCGGGATATTTTAGATGTTACCTTGGCATTAGGAAAGTTTCGTGATAGTGAAGGAACCTTTGGTAGAAGTAGTCCCGTTGCATCTCGTCATGTTACTCGTCCCGGTAAGATTTAAAAAACGATATGTTATTAATAAATCTTTATGTTATAATGGTATTTATTATTGTGTTGCTAACCATTTAATTTTTAGATGAGTGATGGAAATTGTTTGGTGGAGATTGCCCAAAGCTTCAAAGGTTTGCAATTAGAATATTAATCCAAACCGCATCATCTTCCGGGTGTGAACGTAATTGGAGTGTTTTTGAAAGGATTCACACCAAAAAGAGGAATAGGTTGGAACATCAACGGCTAAGTGACCTTGTTTATATTCACTACAACTTGCGTTTACAAAATAGGTATGATTGTGCAATTTATTTTAATAAAGTTTATTTCTATAATCTAATTGTAATGCATGATTATATATAAATGTTGTCATATTTGGTAATTATTTTTATAGGCTAAAAATTGATATGCGATCTTTCGACCCGATCGATCATGAATGCATTGATCAAGATTTGGAATGTTGGGTTGTTGAAGAAGTTCCGGAGGGAGAACTTGTAAATGATGATGTAATTGACAATGAGCTTAATGGGGAAGAGCATGAACCGGCTACTCAAACACAAGGTTTCATATTTATCGTTTTGGGTGTATTATTAGTCAATTACATTACATTAACACTTATTATTTAATATGATAGAAAAAGGAAGTGATTGTGTTCTAGTTGATGAAGATGAAGATGTTGATGAATGGCAACCACTTAGTGAGACGGAACTTAATGCGTATAACACTCCTTTGCTTTGAGCCTTTGATGGAAAGGTATTTATATACTTTTTTGATTTATCGTGATGAATAAGAATATGATGATTTATACACTCCTATTTTTTGATGTAGGGAATGATGAGATGAATTGATGATCTTGTGGGGATTTGGTATCATGTGTTTAATTGAAACTTGTTTGAACAATTAAGGTTTATTTAAGTAATGTCATTTAGAATTATTAGAATTTGTATCCACGTTAGATTGTAAGACTTTTGTGTTGTATTTGTTGGATTGTAACACTTTGGCATTGTATTATTTAGCTTTATATGTGTTTTTAATGCTTGGTTGAATGATTATATGCCCATAAATTAGTCACTCTAAGGCTCTAAGCTGCTGCCCAGGATTCTGCTGCCTAGAATTATGCCCAGAATGCTGCTGCTTAGGATTCTGCCCATGTTTCTGGAAAACCGGTTCGACCGGTCGGTCTAACCGGTCCGACCGGTTCGACCGGACCCGGGCCACTTTCCGGTTCGATTCGAAAAACGGTTTTCAAAACATTGCTAATTACCCATAAGTGTCCATGCAATAAGTCTCATTAGGCATGTTTAATGTACACAATTACTCCTAATTAAATCTCATTGAAAACCCCTTAATTATATAATTAGTTACCAAATTAATTAAATGACTAAATCACACATATAAGAGTACTCGGAGTGGGGTGTGTTTTTTCGCCGCTCTCATCCGAGAATGCTGAGACACGGCATTTTGTCACTCCGGCTCGCCGTTCTTGACGGCGTTTTGGATGCAATTTTGGTGCCAACGTCCCAAACCCGATGCCTTATCACTCAACGTTTTCAAATTTTAAAGCTTTTTTTTTATATTCGGGACAACGGGCAGAAAGAAAAAAAATATAAAAAAATAAAACTTATTAAAAAGAGCTGTTCAACGGCCAAAAATATTTTAGAAAAAGTACTTTTCTAATTTTTAAACCTTAGCATGTTTTACCTATAAATACAACCCATCTCCAACACTTCAAACCATCCCATTTTTATTCCAAAAACACTCTCAAAAACTCCAAAAAATTCACTAAAATTCATCCCATTTTTGTATCTTGTCGAATAACCCGAACAACTCGAACAACCCATATCATTTACACTCCATTTGGAGCCTGTTCACCGGCGATTGGCAATCGTCACAACCTCCATAAAATCATCATCTTCCACCCCCCAAATCTCGGATTTTGCTCCTTACGCTTACAACAACCCGACACCACCACCATACACTTCCGTATACAATCAACAACCACCCCCATGCAACCACCGCCGCAAATGAAACTCGGAGAATATGCTCAATTTCAAATGTGGCGTCAAAGTCAACAACAACCTGACGTCCAATCCGTTGAAGAAATCAACCCCACACCCGAATCATCCAAAAAAGGGAAAAGAAGAAAGTCCAAAAAGGTCTCACCGGCCAAAACAAAAAAAGTCATTCCAAACCGTAACATTTGGATACCGCAGGACGAGCTTCGTTTGGCGGAAAGTTGGATTTTGGTATTCGAAAACTCCAACCTTGAAATTGGCCAACAAGGGTCTTCGTTTTGGTATCTAGTTATGGATTCCTACAACTCCCACAATCCACCATTCGTACGGGGAAAAGACGCGTTTTCGTCAAAATGGGGTAAGCTCAACGCGGATTGCAACAAGTTTCAAGGCAATTGGAAACGGCTTAACGACCAAAAAAGGAGTGGTGAAGACGGTGTTGATTTGTTGATCCGTTGTCACCATCAATACAAGGTGGAAAACGATGAAAAAAGTTTCACAAATTTGATAGCGTGAAACTTTTTGAAGTTTAAGCAAAAGTGGCTCTATCTCGATCCGTTTGTCGTCGGCAGATGAAAGACTTGAACTTTGATGAGGAACCAGAGCAACAAATGGATCTTAACCCGAATGAGGGTTTATTTGGTGACGATCACCATCCACGTCCGAAAGGAGAGTCAAGAAAACCAAAGTCATAAAAAACAACGTCTTCTGGTTCGACCGGTTCATCCTGTTCTTCGTTTGATGAATCACTCACAACAACATTCAAAGTCATCCGAAGCGACAAACAAGGCTACTACAAGACGAAGGATCTCGATGCCAAACTTCGAATCTTGTCCCTGCCGGCTGAGAATATATCGGAGCAAGCAAAGTTCATCTTGGAAATGGAGAAGCGGAAGATTTACGAGACAATGGGATGGCCATACTTAACGAGAGCGGGAGGTGGTGCTTCGGGTTCGGGATCGGGGGCGGATATGACTGATTTTATTTCGTATTCTATTTTCAATTTTTACGACTTTTTAAATCGTGTATTTAAATTATGCATTTTTATTTTTTAGGATGTATTAAATTATGTCTTTAAATTATGTATTTTAATTTTCAGGACTTGTAATTTTTATTATTTGTTTTTAAGAATTAATTGTGTTTTTATTTGATTTATATGTTTTTAAATATCAATTTATACATTTTATTACATATAATCAACAAATAAAACAAATAATAAAAAATTCCAGAACACTGTCACCACTTCACAAAATCCTCACGCACAACATTCTCCAGAACACTGTAAACACAGTGTCACCACTCCGAGTGCTCTAAATTGGTTATTAAAGCTAGTTCAAAACCTCCTAATGAGATAATTCAAAATCTAATTCACTTTGATTAATTTTCTACTTATTTGTTTATTTTAACATATTATGTAAAATAAAATATAATTGACTAACGGAAAAAAGATATTTTAATATCTGATTTTTTCATATCCACGGTATATCGACTTATTTTTTATTCGCTGAAAAATTAGATAGAATGGTAGTGTTGAAGTCGTTTGTTTTGGTGGCAAACATGTTGTAAGTTTCTTTAGTCTATATTTTGTATTTTGAAGTCTAAAACATGTATCATCCTAAGAATCCACGGGTTATAAGGTAGTTTGTTGAATTGTCTAATAATCAACTTTATTAGATGAATAGTTGAATACGCTTATATCTATTTACCGTGTTTAACCAAGTATCAACAATTTTGTTATCTAGATAATAGTACAAATATATACACTTTGTTAAATAGCAAATAATGTGTTCTTTTGTTACATCGAATTTCTAGAATTACAAAAATGTTGCAAATAAAAAGATACAAAATGATGTGGACGTTTGAATAAACCAATCAAATTAATTTTCACTTTTCCCTTCTGCTCCTCTCTCAACTTGTAATTGGTACATATCATTTTGTATAAATATTTTTGTAAATTTTGTTACAAACATATTAATATTGATAAAAAAGGAAACGTTATCCTCCGTCGCAGTTATAATGTCCACATTACATTTTTGAGATGTCTCATTATAAATGTCCACTTTGATATTTAACCAATCAAAAAAGGCTTTAGTGGATAGATTATTTAATTGGTAAAAAGTGTAGTTAGTGAAGAATCTTAAAATAACGTGCAAAATTAAAGTGGACATTTTAAATCAAAGTGTAGTTAGTGGAGGTGAGTTTATATTGTATTTAACACTCGAGGCTAGTTGCATTGTTTCCCTCTGTTCTAATAATATACTCCTGTAATAGGATTAACGATAACGATTGATATTTTATTTGTTTAAAGAGCACCACAGGAGTAGATATGTTATTACCGAAATTAATGGCCTTTAACCACTACATGCCAAAGTTGAAAATCGGTGTTAAAGGCCGAAATTAAGCCCCAAAGGCCTCCTACTCCGAAATTAAAGTTTTATTTGTTTTTCTTATGTTCCTTTGATTTCATTCGTTGAAAAACATTATGTAAAAATTCGAGTTTGTATACATACAACAAGATTATTAAACAAATTATACATATAACCGAAATTTGTTATATATTCGATACAAGATTATCAACAAGTTTTAGATGTATTTTTATTAGTATAATTGTCATCAAATATTATATAACACAAACAAAATTACATAAGGTCAAACATGAAAAAAAAAAATTAAAAGGTTAAAACATGACAATTATTTTACATATGGATGAAGTATTTGTGTTTTGCGTAGATTTTGTTTATCTTAGGTGTTGGGTTTTTTTCGAATACGTTTTCGGATCTAAGGATGGGATTGGGTTAGGTAATTAGGTGGTATCAGTTATTGTTTTCCCGACTAGGAAAGAAGAATAAAAGGGACGGACATAATTGATAAATGATAAAATGGATGAATAATTTGCATCTAAAAGGGTCATGACTAAAATTCCAAATATGGACAAACATGTCCGAATTTTTTTTTTTTTTTTTTTTTTTTTCATACTGAAAACCCCAAAATGGTCATTTTCAGCTCTCCCACCGGCCATATTTGTACAATTCATTTTTTTTTCTTTTTCCTTGTCTCATTTTTGCTTTTTATATTGGAGAAATGTTTTGTGCATTAAAAATGCACCAATGAAAATGTGTTGTTAGCATTAAGTAAGAGGTATAACATGTATATTTTGAAAAGCTGAGAGGTTGAAAATTTCCATTATCACCTAATATCAATTACAAACTACTTATGAATAGTAAGTAGTTTGTCTTTTTGTTATTTTAAAAAGTTTAGTAACAATGATTAATTAATTTTAAATGAAAGTTAAAACAAAAACTAGAGTTGGATGAGTGATAATTAGGTTGAAAAATTTGAGTTTGATGGCTATATTTGGCCCATGTTCTATTCTTGATATCTCCATTTACTTTTTACTATATAATGATAAATTATAATTGTGTTATTAGCCTTACAATTTGTAAGTTTTAAATAAACTTTTTTCTTCAATATATAGTATTCTCTAAAATTGATATACGTAATATAATTAAATAAGTTGGAGTTTAAGTTTGTTAGTTAGATATAACTCATTTTATATTTACTCCTTACTATTAATTGATAAATTAGTTTTGTTTTCCATTTACTTTTTACGATAAATTGTATTTGTATTATTCTCTTTACAATTTGTGAGTTATAACTAAACTTTTTTCTTTAATATATAGTATTCTTTAAAGGTGTTATACGTAATATGATTAAATAAATTGGACTTTAAGTTTTGTGGCTAGATTTTACTTATTTTTAATTTTCTCCTGAGTATTTATTGATAAATTAGATCTGTTTTATTTGCATTTCAGTAGAATTGTTATACGTAATATGACTATGCATATAAATTAATGGTTTTTAATATGTGACCATTTCATCACTTTTACCTATTTAATTTTACTTAACCAATATATAATTATATCATGAATGATATTTTTATGAAACAAGAATTCAATTATTTATAAGGCCGGAATATTAGTTTGATAATTCAAACCACATAAATATTTGAAATGAGTTAGGATAAAAGAATGATACATTATACCCCTCACTATCGTGAACACCAACTGACACATCAGTTGGTGCCACATCAGCTTTTTTCAAAATTGACACAAACTGATGCTTCACTGCCTATAGTGAACATCACTTCAGTTTTTGCTGAACCCACATTTACCAATATACCATTAATTTTATACACTAAACAAATAAAAAATAAAAAAAATTGACGCTGTGGAAATCACTTCGGTTGGCGACGGAACCCTCAACCGATGGAAACTGATATTTTGATGCCTATGGTGTCAGTCAACTGATGGAAAGTGATGCTCCTCACTGACGCACCATAGTGAGAGGCCTTATACACAGACTCACTTGTATATCTATATAGATTGAAAAAATGTATTATTATAAATATGTACATTTAAAAAATATTTTACTTTTGTCATATAAATTGTAGCTTAATAAAATAAATAAAAGACAAAATTAACAGAATCGTTAAGATGCTCTATTTTGATATACATAATTTTCAAAATTTGCTTATATGGTCAAGAATTTTGTGATACCTACAAGTCTTAAGCAAAATGATGTTATCAATTCGTAAACATGACAATATTAATAAGAAAAGAAATATATTAGCTATGATACGACCAATTGGAGAACGCCGCATCTACTATTGTGATATTGTAACTATGAAGTTATTAATGTTGTTCTTATGTTACATTCAATATGATAATTGTTAACGTAAAATATGTTGCTATCATTTAGGGTATAATTTATCTTAGAAATTCTTTTAATCGTACTATATCATAAAACTATGAGTTCTTAATTATTCTTTCTAAAAAGTTAACCGGATTGTATCGAACTATAGCTTTATACATAAGGTATAATAATTATTTTTTCAAGACCCGTTGCTAGGGGTGTTCAAATGGATGGATCGGGTCAAAACCGATCCGTATAGATGAATCCAAATGGATTATGGTTTCGAAAATATGAATCCAATCCATCCAAATAAATTCAAAAACCAAACCAATCCATCCAAATTACTATTTGGATGGATCGGTTTGGTTTTTGGATATCCAAACACATACATAAATATTAATAATATCTAGTAAAAATATGTTAAATATTATAGACTTATACGAAATGGATGGTTCTCATTTGAACCTTCTAGTACATATACATGTGTGTGCAATATAATAGTAAAATGCAAAACGAAACTATAAATTACCTACATATATATAAGTAAACAGTTTTTTAAACTATAAACTACCTATTATATTTGGATATTTATAGAATATTAATAAGTTAATAAACTATTTTGTATGTGCATGTATACATATAATGTTTGAAATATAAATACTTATTTGTTATTTGGTTTTTTTGGATAATATGGTTTGTAATTTACTAACCAAAACCAATCTGTAATCCAAAATAATAAGTTTGGTTTTGATCCGAGCTGATCCAAAAATCCAATTATCCAAACCATATGGTCCAATCCGAATTATCTAATTGGATAATCCGGTTTTATCCGAACTGTGAACAGCCCTACCCGTTGCAACGCACAGATATGATAATTTTAGTTATTTTCAATTAGTCAACATCACAAAACAATAATACCGTTGACTGCACCAATTATTTTCTCGTTTATATTTTGTTAACAACAATATTATGAAATCCAACGCTAAAAGTTACTTTTACACTAAATTTTAGTATATAAATGTGAAAGATACACTTCAAAATATAGCATGAAACATTAGACTTTTTATGTAAATAATAAGGATTTTGATAACAAGTGCCCTAAGGGCACTACTTAAGGTTACCATAAATAATTTATTACACTAAAATAGTAGATACGTTGAAATGTTTTAAGAGACGTTATTAAAAGTTTGTTATGGTACAAGGGTATAAAATATTTATATATTATATTGTAATTCAAGGAGTCATAAAAGTTTGTTATGGTATAAGGGTATAAAATATGTATGAATGTTCTAACGTGTTAATGACTATTTATAGGACCCTCGTTATCATTATTTTTATTTTATCTCAATTTTTGGTTTTTTTCCCTTGTTTTCTTTTTCACCGATTTGCTTGATTAATTTTTTTATCCTTGAACTTGATCATATTTCCTTCAATCTTATTTTGATAAAAAAAAAATTAAGAAAAAAAACTTCAATCTTATACTTAGAGACGTAACGTAAGAATAACGTTTTTATCATATAATTAATAATTAACTAGCACAATACTTGCACAATGCGGCGGTGAAAGTGGTGATGTTTAATTGAACGGCGAGTGACAATTTTAAAATGAAAATAAATGTAAATATTTTCAAGATTTATCGTATGATGCTTGTGTCATATATTATTTTATCAGTATGATAAATCTAGTAGTAAGTAATCTAATTTGTTTATACTAAATTACTAATCTACATATTAATGGAAATAATTATGATAATATATGCATTATTAATAAGTATAAATATGATAGGGGTATTTTCATAACTTTAATTATTTTTAAGTGTTTTAAGATTCAATATTGGATATGTTTTATAAATAGTACGGAGTAATAAATAATACATGTATAATCATATTTATGAACTTATAGTAAAGCATTTGATTTGATGAATCCATGTGTCGGTTGCAATTTGAGGATAATGGGGCATGCAATCTCAAGCTGATGTCTCTTTTCCTTCTTTTTTTTTCCTTTTAAAATGCAGCTACCTTAATCATGTTTTTAATTGTTTTAGGGTGGGGATGTACTATTATTTTTTAATACTACTGTATCGATCAGGTTGCTATAATGCTATGCACATAAAAGGCAACCTTTGATGGTGGCCTAAACAAGCAACATTATTTGGTCTTTATCTCTCTCCTATTATTTGTTAAATTTAAAATTAAATCTCTCATTGAAGGAGACATTAATTTTAAATTGGCAATTGGCTTTTGTGCCCCCATGCTTGGTTATACAATTTTTCATTACTTCAAGTAATAAACAAATATCATTTACAAAATATTGTCCTTTTACTTACTGGATTTTTAATCCTCTTCTCTTAACTTATCGTAAATTTTCATATAATAAACCATCTTATTGTAATCTATTTTTTCAAAATAATTACAGCTAGTCATGTCTAATTATTTTATTATTACAGCTATACGGGTCTACATAGAGCAGAAAGTATGTCTAATTATTTTATCATTAGTTTTTTTCCTTTTTTAATTTAATCCAATTAATTTAATAATATCTATAAGTCACACCTTAACGTCTAAATTAAAGGTTACAAGTTTGTGGACACTAGCTTATCGTAGGTTATAGGAGCTTAAACATATACGGAGTATTTTTTTCCATAAGCTAAATCAAGTAATGTTGTTTGGTTATTGAAAAGTTAAGAGCTTATTGCAAAAAGAAGCTCTTAGAAAGTAAAACCACATGAAGTAAATTTTAAAAAGAAGTATGGAGCTTATGAAAGGAACAATGATATAGGGTGTGTTTGACAAAACTAGTTGGAGATGGAGCTGAAGATGAAGATGGAGTTGGAAGTTAGAAACTAGAGATGGAGCTTTTATTTGGGGCTAGAGCTGGAGCTTTTATTTTTTTAATAAGTGTTTAACAAACTAGCTGAAGATAAAATTTATTGATGTAAAATGACATAAAAGGCATAAAGTATTATAACTTTAAAATCTTAATAATTAGAAAAAGGGTAATGTAGTAATTTAATAAATAGGGGATGCAAATTCTCTAAATAAGTTAGTTTAACTAGCTTCTAATTTAGGGGATTCTTTTTTAAAGAATCATTCTTCTAACTTTCATGCCAAACAAGGCTTATCAATTTACAAGGGATTGAGATTCTTAAAATGAGAATCTCAATCTCCTAAAATCCCCCATAATCCCCTCAAATATGGTTGCCAAACACACCCATAAACAAGTATTTTTTGCCCTCGCGTTGCGACGAGTTTTAGATATAAATATTTTTTAACTTAAAAGTTAAATCTTATTTGGTTCTTTTAACTCTAACATACAAATTATGAACTCATACTCTTTTATAACTGTGAATTACTAAAAAGTTTTCGAATAACAATGACATAATAATTTAATTTTAAATACTAAAAAATTATAAGATATTATTTCTTTCGGAAATTTAAAACATATGTATATGTAACATATTATTTTTTTTCAAAAATTTAAAACGTTTACACTTTATAAGAGTTCAATAATTATTAATAATGGATAATAATCATGAGATATAGCTATTGTAACTAATAGTATGAGAAAATAATAATAGTAAATATGAGTTATGATTAGATACAATATAAAGTTAAATACCTTTATCTCACTATTATATAACTCCAAAAATGTTTATATGAGTTTTCAATAAAATTGGAAAATTAATGTCATCTTAAATATTTGAACTTATGTAGCCCATAACAATTTCAAAGCCCCTTATTAATGTATCTATAACTGTATTATTATAATACTCCCTTCGTGTCAAATTAAGTGTCCTGAATCAGATTTAAAAGTTTTTTTTTTCTACTTTGACCTAAATTTTTTTATGTTATATATTAATTTATGAAAATTATACCAATGAAAATACTTCTAAAACCCAATCCATTCATAAATTTTGCATCAATTATTATATAACACAAACAAAAATATTTAAGGTCAAAGTTGAAAAATAAAGACTCAAAAAGTCAAAACATGACACTTAATTTATGACAAAAGGAGTATATAATATATTTAGAATAAAAAAATACATATAAATTAATGTGTCATAAAAAGTAAAAAGTTACTATTCATAATAGGTTCTCAACTGATATTAAAGGGTAATACTCCTAATATAATGATATATTGTGTATTCTTTTGTCCTTTTAAATATTCATAGATTTAAACTTCAGCTACTTTTGCAATATACATGGAAATAAGCCTTGCTATTAGCTACTCTATCCGTCGCAGTTTTATTGTCATCTTTTGACTTTTGAAGTATTTCTTTGACAACTTTGGTCTTGATTTTTTTTGTTTGTGTTATATAATACTTGATGCAAATTATACCAATGAAAATACATTTAAGACTCAATCCATTCATATATTCTACATCAAATATTATATAATACAAACACAAATATTTAAGGTCAAACTTGTCAAAGATTGACTTCAAAAGTCAAAAGTGGACAATAAACTCGGACGGAGGGAGTATAATTTTTCAGCTACTAACTAGTTTTCCTAAAGGTTGTGTTTGACATACTAGCTAATTGAAGCTTATGGGAGCTTAATCTTATTTTTTTTAAGCTCAAACTTCTACTCGCAACTGTATAACCGGATGGGAATCGGTTTGCAAAGTGATTCATGTTTGGTGCCATTGGTGTAATCACTTCTCAACCACTTCAAAACCAAGCCACTTAACCGATTTGTAATTGGTTGAAAAATGGTGGGGCCACATCCTTTTTTTTGTTTAGTGTATGGTGGTATATTGGTAAATACAGGGCTCAAAAAAATATAGTGGTTAATCATTGATGGTAGAGAATAATAAGTTGTGAATTGGTTGGTTAAAAGCTAATGTGGCCTAATGTGGCATAAGTGGTTTGGAAGTGGTTAAAAAAAATTTAAATGCTTATTAAAAAAATAAGCTCTAAAATAAATAAGATACTACAAGTAGTTTTTTTAAATAACCTTATAGCTAATGATCTAAATTAGAAATTACTTAAATACCATTTATAAATTACGCAGTATTTATCATATATTTCTTGACAATTTATATCAATTCACATTTTTAAGCTATACTTAGTTTACAAAAACACTTGTAAATTAATAAGTTTCAGTTTCAACTTAAAAAAATAAGCTCTAGTTACAAGCTAGTTTTTCATTTCTAGCGTTAAGTTCTTTGTAAGAAATAATCTTACATATAATTAAACCAAAACCCCATGGAGACATCTAGACCCTTCGATTGAATTTTTTAATTTGATCCAATGATATATAAATAAATTAGATTAAAAATAATAATACACTTTACCACCTCTAAATAAGAAATCATCTTATAATAGACCCTTAAATATTAGATACTATTCAGTATAAATTATAAAAAAATCAGCTTATAACACTAAAATAAAATAATACAAAAAAATAAAAAAATGCACTTATATATATTCAATTGAATATCTATAACAATTTCAAGTTAGCTACACGTGTTGTCGCATGTAGTAAAACTATACATATATGAACTATAACATTTTACGTTTAACACACTAACACATATACTAATTAATTGAATTAAAAAATAAATATAAAACTTCAAACCTATAACAATTTCTATTTAGTCACCTACGTTGTCGCAGGTTCCCACCTAGTTTTAGTTTAATCTAAAATAATGATAGCATGTCACTTTTGAATTATATATTTAATACGCGAGTAGGGTTTTTTTTTAAACGAAAAATGTAATTTTATATATTAGCCGACTTCGATTTATTAACCAAAAACCCCAAACCTAAACCTTAAACCCTAAACGCAACACATTAATACATGTGTTAGTAATTTATAAAACCGACCAAAAATCAAGAAAAAAAAGTTATCAAAAGTATACCTTGTGAGATATTAAATCGAAAATAATAAAACGCTGAATTTTATGATGTAATTTTTATAAATTTTGAATTTGTCGTTTGTGAGATATTTAATTTTGAAAAAGATTGGAGTAATTGAATTTTTGTACACATGACAAAATATGATTGGTTATCCCATTCTTTAAGATATTATTGTACTCAAATGATTTTAATCTCTCATTATCATACATTGTAACTTCACTTCACGAATTTTGGAATCCATCTAAAATCTGAAATCGTGAATCAAAGATGTAATTCTATTGAATCAATGTACTCTACACATTTTCACACAATACTTGTTTCTTTATCGAATCCATCACATAAATGGCCTAGTGTTTGGTGTTTTTATGCCCTCACAAAAGGCCTAAAGTTCTAACTTAATTTGTTGTACATATTGAAATGGCAAAAGAAATGATCGGAAAAATCAAGAGAAACTCTTATTAGACTATGTAAATCTGAGAAAAATACCCACCCTCAACAGATAACCAGAACAATACATATCTCCTCTCTTCAATTTGGATTCATATCCTAATATTACATTCTCCCTATTTAATGTATGTTAAATTAGTTTACACAATTAAAGGCCTATCAAATTGTGTTGACGCTCGTGTTGTTCAAAGGCTGCATTGAGCAAAACAATATTTTTGATGTCTCCAGTTTTACCTTCGACTCACATTCCCTCTTTAAATCTGCATTTCACTGCTACACAACAACATTATCAACTGTGATTAACAGGTCACTATCATGCTCTTATTTTATAGAGTGATCAAGTTGGGTTTCTAACTCTACTTTAGTGTTTTTTTTAGCTCGTAGGGCAATTAGCAGTAGCTAACTGGCTATTATGAGTGTGTTTGACAAAATTAGCTTTTAACCGAAACTTATATTTCAAGCTATAAAATGGAGCTTTTTTTATAAGCGTTTTGTAACACCCCAAAATCTAAAAGCATTATTCTCATAAAGATAAAATTAGTTGTTTTAAATTATTATTATTTTAAGTGGTATAAAATAATAATAATTGTGAATGGTTTTTAAAATTCCAAACAATAATAATTACGGAGAATAAAATTAAAACATTTATATCCATCTAGTTACATACATACGAACACATACATATCCAATTAGAAAACACTTCCAGTGAGTTCGGGAGAGAAAGAGAGATCGCATGAAGCTTGGGGTCAACTAAATATCTCTCTCAATCATAAAATTGAAGCTTGTAACATCCGATTAATCTTCTATTGATCATCTTCCACTTCAAGTGAGTGTGATTCCTCATTTCTTCTAACCTAGAAATGAGTTTTTGGTGGTTTTGATTGATTAGTGATTATAATCCGAAATTAGGGCTTATATATGTTAAATTGATGTTAGTAAGTCTTGTAGTGATCATTGTTAACATTATGTTAATCAAAAAGTGAAGAATCTGTTGGAAAATTAATAATATTTGAATGACAATTGACACATAAAGATTTTGAAAGGTTGTTGTAACTTTCATTGCATCTATTGTAACCTTTCACTTTTCATAACTTAAGAATATTATGTTAGTGTTTTAATTGTCATTAAAACAAAGCTCTTCTACTTCCCTCTCTAATATAATAGAGTCTAGTCTCTAATTGAGAGATGACACTTGGATGAAATTTTGAAACCAAAAATCAAACACACATACACTAAAACTTACGTGAAGCCACATGTTGCTTGTGAGTGGTTTAGACACAAACATTGGTTGTTGGCTAACTTAGAACCAATGCTTTGTGTCAAATATGTTCAAAGAATTCCGACACTACTTCAGACTTGCGTTCAAGTCCGGCAGTACTACTGCTTCGGCTGTTGTACCCTGGGAAACAGACGACGTGTAGACGGCGAATCTGTTTTAAGGGAACCGTGTCTAACACGGGCCTCGACATATTACTTGGCGATATCCTTTTATTTCTACTCATTTCCTTTGTTTGTTTCATTACATTGTAGTAATTGTATGATAATTACTATTGTTATAGAAGGTGTGTAATCGTATCGTATTACAATCCCTTATTATAAAGAAATTGTATTCGAGTACGTCACATATTTTTTACAATCTTAAAACAGATTTTAAACATAAGTACCCGAATAAAGTTCTAAAGAAACTATGAAGAGTCCCTTTAGATAGATTATTTATACGGGAAAAGATTATAATCCAATTGTTAATGAAGCAAATTAACATATTTGGAAGAATTTATATAAATTTGTAGAATGTTTAGTTTGGTGATGTAAGAATATTTTATCTTGGATTTGGAAAATGGGATTCAGAACTGTGTAAATTGTGTAAATGTGAAATATGAAACGAAAACCTTTGGTTGGACTTTTCGTTCTCGGCATTTACGTTTGGTTTCAACAGTTTTGATAGATTGGGTGAAAGAATGTGTTTGTTGAAATATTATGGTTTTAATTTCATATGTAAAACCAATTCATGAAACTAATCCGTTTGAAAAAAATTTCGTATAAGAGGATTTATTTGAATATAGTTTGAAATAAATTGTATTTAGGTGAATGACATTCAAAACAATAAATTAAACAGAGAACTTTTGATACTGTTTTAATATTTTGGGACCAAACATTTTCATATGTAGAGTTTGAGTTTCTCATAAGATAAGGTTTTCAAGAACCTTATTAGTTTGAGTAGGACAAACCTTTAATTTATATAACTTAGTGGACCAACGGTTTAAATAATCAAATATCTGTGTTGAGTTTGTTTCTACACATGATATTGAGTCCCTAGGAAACCGTTTCATGAGTATAATTTGTGATAAAACATGTATCGTGTAGTGTTTGGTTCTTCTCATGAAGGTGAGATTTTGGAAACTCTTTAATAAGTTTTGTCTTACAAGATGCTTGTTTGTGAAAATTCTGGAAAACAAAAAAAAACATTTTATTGGTGTTATTATATATGTACACGTAAAACTAGTAGTAACAAAACAGTATTCGTGTAAGTTTTAACGCTATACATAATATCGGGTTTTGAGAAAAAACAAGTGGTTTATTTGAGTATTTAATAGACTAAAGGTGTGTGGAGTATGTTTCCATACATAATCTTTCTTACATATGCTAAACAAAATTGAATGTTTACAAATTGGTATGAAATAATTGGTTTATTAGAAATGATTTAGTATCACAAAATTAACAAACAAGTTGTAGGTAGCTTGAGAAAGGGAATTCAAACGGAAAGTTTTGAAATATAACTATATATCCAAAACATAAGGTTTAATACTTTATTGATTTTGGAATATATTTTATTTAAAAGACATAATGTTTAGTACCTTATTGATAGTGTAATTCGGGTTTAGTACCTTAACGATTTTGATATTATACTTTATTCGAAACGTAAGGTTTGATACCTTCTTAGTTTTGGGAATACAATTGTATTCTAAACATAACGTTTAATACCTTCTTGGTTTTGGAATATATGTTTTATTCAATATGTAAGGTTTAGTACCTCATTGGTTTTGGAACATAATTTTGTTCAATATGTAAGGTTTAGTACCTCATTGGTTTTGGAATATAATTTTGTTCAATATGTAAGGTTTAGTACCGTACGAGTTTTGGAATATACTTTTTATTCAAAACGTAAGTTTTAATAACTTGTTGGTTTTGATATATATTTTATTGAATACGTAAGGTTAAGCTTCATTAATAATAGTCAACGTTAATTGTAACGGCGTACTACTCAAAAATGATGTACCTTGTTAACTATATATAAAAAAAAAAAATTAGAACTTATTTTTTAATGTTCTAAGTTTATAGTTTCATAATAAAACATGAATATGAGATAGTAGATATTGGGATCTTCAAATTGAAAGAACCAAAGTGCATTCTACAAAAGGCCGTAATGACAATTAGATAAATATACTACATCTTAGTAATGAACTCGTGATTATAAGCGAGGAATACCTTTTTGTTCCTTTCTCTTGGAGCTGTTTTTGAGGAATTTTGATGACACTCAAAGGGGTAATAAATATCATAGTAATGTGACTGACATATATCATAAAGAAAGTGAAGAGTCATTAATAATGTATGAGTTTCATCTTTCTAGTTTGTCATGGGATTGTTATTATCTCCGTTAAAATTATCATTATCATAGTTGATTAAAATTTCAGATGAAATGGTTCTAGATGATTTATGTGTTACATAATATATGGTAATAATTAGAATATCGATGGATATAAAATTACTACATTTCATTAAAGAGTTTTAAACAATAAAAAATTGTGTTATTATTTTTTTATGGTATTTTAACGAAGTGTTACAAGACATGATTTGGAAAGTGTTACCTTTCTAGTTTTGTCATGACAATAAATGAAAGAGAAATTCGTAGAGTCATTATATGATTCACATTAAGTTGAGATATGTTTGAACACATTATATAAGATGTCAAATTTATGACATAGAGAAGCATGTCAATGTGGAAGACATGACTTTCAGATATGTCATAATAAGAAAAAATTCAAATATGAATTTAAGATTTGATACTAGATAAAAAAAATCTAGTAAGATTGCTTTTTTTTTTGTAGACGACTTTATCACCCTTTTTGGTTTGATAGGGTGTCGAGACTACAAAAAGAATTGATCGTACGGTGTCAATATATAGCAAGGGAATTGTGTGTATTCCTTGAGAAAGTATCATATATGGTATGATGTCTTGTCACATGTGTAGTGACAAATTGACCTTTGCCCCTCGACTTGAGTCGAGTCATATTTATCGAGCAATTAGTGAAACTTTAGAGATCAAAGGCAATTGTGCTATGACTCTAAAGAAATATCTGAAAAAGTAATAAGAGTGAAATACATTTGAGACCCTCCTAAATGTTTATTTTTTGGGAGGTATTTTATGTCTCAAAAGGTCGATTTTGTCTTTAGAATTACTAACAAGGGACATGATGTTTCATTCCTTGTTTGAAGAAAGCCTAAGAGAATTACAATGATACATCTTCTATTCTTAAGATTAGGTCTTGAGGTCTATGACATGCTAGACTTGAATTTGTTAGTGATGATCATCTGCAGAGATCAATTAACAAATGAACATTCCAATGTGTGGAAATTATATAAATACAAAATTAATGTTGCATTCAGTATTAGTGAATTTGGTATATTGTGAACCAAACTCATGACGACAATGATGTGGGATTGTTTCTAATTTTATATGGAATTCAATTAAAGATATGAAATTTTGGATAATTATAAACATGAAGATGTCTATCTTTGTTATATTATCTCCAATTTTGAATTGCCTAAATAGAATTCGGATTTGTGAGTTATAAATTGAGTGCGAAAACTTTGTTAAGTTCTCTAAATTCGACGTCTCTAGGTTAAACCTAGATTATGACTAAGAATTGCTCAAATTGTACTAAAATTTGAAACACGAAAGATGTAAATCTTATGTGGGGGTATTTAACTGCATCAATATGCAAGACTTGTGGGGGAAGCTTTGTTAAGGAAAAACAATTACCCTATTGATTTTGGAAAAACGAGAACTTTTGCCCAATAGCATAGAAATATGGGGGTGTGTCTTGGGTGTCTTGCATTTTGATATCAAGTGCATGATTCATTATTTGAGAGGCTAAAAATAAGATTTAGTTGATATGCTAAAATTTTATTTGATTTCAGCCAATATTGATCAAGTGTGGTATATTGTTAATATATTTGTAAACTTGACATTGTATAATCATGAGTAAAAATTAAATAAGTGATCATATGTGTATTAAGGCATGTATGATACACTTGAGAGACCAACGTGAGACTTATCTTTGCTAACTTATAAAGTTAAATGATAATATTTCGGATTCGACAACCACGGGGTTGAGAGGAGATAGAGTTGGGGAATGAGACTAAAGCCCTTATTTAATAGTTTATATGAAGAAAAACTTAACCTAGTTGACTAAAGATCCTAAGATCTAGGTTCAATAGGACAACCTAATTTTATAAACCGAGGATTCTGTGGGGGAGTTGTTAAACTTCTTAAACCACTTGAGGGAGTTAGTAAACTTCCTAATCCATTTCAATAAGTAATGTTGACAGTGATATGAGGCTACGAAATAAGCTTTTAATGATTTCTAAAGATATATTATAAGGCGGTTGAAGATCTTTAGAGAATCACCTATGTGAGAGAGAAGTGGGGTCGCTTCAAAGGGAATTAAGGGGCATAATTTTTAATAGCTCTTGCAGAACAAGACTAGTATTTCAGGTATATAATGAACACGACTATGAGGACTTGACCATGTCAGGGAGAATCCTGTATGAAGTGTATTGTCGTCTACACAATGGCAGACCAGTTTAAAGACATCGCGTCTACTGTAAGCTAGGAGACTAAGTGCATTTCATAAGAAAAGGTTCAAAGGGTAACACCTACCTATTTTATGCAGGATTCAACTGTTAAAATTTTGTCATAATGTGTGTATGTTAAGACTTCGTTTGTGTAGAAGATTGTTTAAGAAATTAGTAGAAAATGTACTCTTCACCAACTTTGGTCACATATGTTAATAGAGGCTTGAGTAACCTATATAAACTATATGTTGGTACGTTGTGGGCTACACAGCAAGCTAAGACTATGTGGTTAAAATGGAGTTGATGTGAGTGAGGAATAGACTCATTAATATTATTTCGATAATCAATTTCATTCATGTGGGGGATTATTGGAAAATTAATAATATTTGAATGACAATTGACACATAAAGATTTTGAAAGGTTATTGTAACTTTCATTGCATCTATTGTGACCTTTCACTTTACATAACTTACGAATATTAAGTTAGTGTTTTAATTGTCATTAAAATAAAGCTCTTATACTTCCCTCTCTAATATAATAGAGTGTAGTCTCAATATGAGAGATGACACTTGGATGAAATTTTGAAACCAAAAACCAAACACACATACACTAAAACTTACTTGAAGCACACATGTTGCTTGTGAGAGGTTTAGACACAAACATTAGTTGTTGGCCAAATTAGAACCAATGTTTCGTGTCAAAATTGTTGAAAGAATTTCGACACTACCGAAGACTTGCGTTCAAGTCCGGCAGTACTACTGCTTCAACTGTTGTACCCTGGAAAACAAACGACGTGTAGACGGTGAATCTGTTTTAAGGGAACCGTGTCTAACACGGGTCTCGGCATATTACTTGGCGATATCCTTTTATTTCTACTCATTTCATTTGTTTGTTTCATTACATTGTAGTAATTGTATGATAATTACTATTGTTATAGAAGGTGTGTAATCATATCATACTACAATCCCTTATTATAAAGAAACTGTATTCGGGTACATTATGTTATTTTTTACAGAATCATTGATGGTGTTTGTGACACCCGTCAAATTAGGGCTAGTACTTAGTGCCTAATCATTGTATTAATACATGTAATTAGTTATGTTTAGGGCTAATTATGTGTATCATTTTGTATATGGTTATATATATACACACGTATGCGATTTAATTAAATCATGCATTTCATTATCGGATGGAATCCGACACAATCACAAATACTGACGTTGGTGAACAAATTATTAAATAATGAGAATTAATTCATTTTATTTATATATTATTTGAATAATCACGAGCTGGTACAGAGTTTATAAGAAAAGTACCAGTAATCACGTCATTTGTGTGGACAGCCTCATCGACTGTCATCTGAAAAGCCCTACTCGTCGCTGGCGAAGGATTCTTCCGCTTTTGACCGGAAGATGATGAACTCCTGACCGAAACCTGTTTCCTCGTCTCAGGACACTGTCCAACACGATGCCCTTCCTTCTTACAGTTCCAGCACACAAAATTGGGAAACTTACAATTCTTAAACTCATGACCCAGTTCACCACATTTAACACATTTGTTCGTCTGAATTGTACATGGACCAGTATGTTTGGATCGACAAGAACTGCACCAGTTAGAACTACCGGATGAACCACTTTTACTGCTGGATCTCTGAGCCTGACGGTTACCTTGCCACCTGGACTTTCCTTTACCCAGTGAATCTGTTCTAGCCCTTGCAAATGAAGAAGTATCTCTATCTTGAGACTCTCGAAAACCTCTAATATCACTGTCCACCGAGCGTGCAAGAGTAAAAGCTTGGGATAGATTACTAGCTAACCTCACTGTAGTACGATAATTATGAGGTAAAGTTTCCACAAACTGCTCGATTCGGGTTTTCTCATCGGGAACCCACTGTTGCACAAACCGTAGTTTCTCCGAAAACTGTGTGATTAACTCATCGATGGTCATCTTATCGGTTAATTGAAGATTCACAAACTCTCTCCTAATACGTGCCATATCAAAGTCGGAACAATATTGATTACAAACAACTTGATGGAAATCAGGCCATCGAATAGCTTCTTTCTGCTGTTGAGTCAAATGACCAGTAATCGAGTCCCACCAAACCATGGCTTCGTCTTTTAAACACTGAATAGCATAAAACACTTTGGATTCTTCTTCACAGCGAGTAACATCAAATTTCCGCTCCATATCTCTTAACCAATTCAAAGTTACAGATGGATTTGTACTACCTCTAAACTCCGGTGGTTTACTTGCCATGAACGTTTTAAATGAACACTGTTTATTCGACTGAAAGGGAGGAATATTACCAAACACAGGTATCTGTTGTTGAGAACGTTGCTGAGATGATGCAGTTTCAGTCTGTCTTTTAAATTCTCTGAGATTAATCACCTCATCTTCTAACTGAAAAAGATAATCATCTCTATTCGATTCTTCACGAGTAGGAATAGAAGTACCTTCATGATCATGTCTCTCATTATGAATATCTGAAGGGGGAACATCGATCCTTGAGGAATTATTAGGGTTGGTGATCGGTTGTTCATTATCTGCCATATCTGTATTTACCACAACAACTCAACATTTGTTAATCGTTAGCACCTATCTACTAACAATTCCATATACAATGCTAAATCCCATACCCAAGAATGTTTGACGTAACACAATCTAGATTTGGGATTGAACACTTTATAATGCTCAATTCACCCAAATCTATGCTCTGATACCAACTTATAACACCCCTCTTTCTATACAACAATATTATATTATTTTACTCGGAAGCGTATATTACAAAATTCATTTCATAACTATATATTAAATACTCCCTCCGTCCCAAATCTATTGTCCCCTTGTTGACTTTGGAGTCTTTCTCTTTCAACTTTGACCTTCAATATTTTTGTTTGTGTTATATAATATTTGATGCAAAATATATGAATTGATTGGATTTTGAATGTATTTTCATTGGTATAATTTGCGTCAAGTATTATATAACACAAATAAAAATATTTAAGGTCAAAGTTGTCAAAGAAAGACTCCAAAGTCAACAAGGGGACAATAGATTTGGGACGGAGGGAGTATTATACATAAACAGTTTACATATTCAGATCACACCAAATTAAAACTGTTTAACAAATACTTAAAACGGGGTATTATATTTTACAAAACAAGGTTTATACAAAACCATATCAGAGTCGCAAGTCGTCAAACTTTCCCTGCCGAAGCATCCACTTCCTGACTACCCACATAGTAAACAAAATCTGCAGGAAGTAATATGAGGGATTAGCACAAAGCTAAGTGAATAGATTTATCACACACAATTCAACTTAGCTTAACTATGAGTTTACACCAATTAATCGTAAACACACATATTTCAATGAGGATCGGTGGCTCTTGGGATATCATAATACCCGGGGATTCCCAAAGAACACTTAACATCAATCTGTATGGCCAATACAGAATAGACCGATAACTATTGATTATTAAACTCATACACAGGTCTCAAACACAACAAATGAATCAAAACCTGTGTAATTCACATAATAACCAAAAGACTTACGCATTTTCAAAATTTGCGAAATAAAAATCTTTAAAAATTCTCGGTTCGCAGTGATCTGGTTTCGCAAGTCAACTCGGTTCGCAGAAACTCGACTCGCAACGAAATAACTCAGTTCGCACAGCCATCTCGGCTCGCAGGACTCGGTTTGCACCGCAAAACTACTCAGTTCGCAACGCGAGTCAACTCGCTTCGCACAGCGAAAACTCAACTCGCATCGCAGCGACTCAGTTCGCAGAATCTCATCTCGCTTCGCAACATGAACTCAGTTCGCAGGACGAACTGAGAACTGCGAATTTCGCTGTCTTACGAGTTTTCTGAACTAAATATCACCATAACTCCAAAAAACTCAATTCTATGGTTTCTAATACTTCAAGTAGCATCATATAACATCTAATAACAACATATCAAGCTTCAATTTCGTGTAATTCAATCAAAACCTATAAAACCCAATTTGTATACCCAAAATTGGATTTAAACTCAATTTATAAGGAAGATAAGGGTGAAAGGATGATGCAAAATTGATGTTTAGCACTTGGAATCACCTAAACAAGTTTGGTTAACAACTTGGTTATGGTTTCTTGATTTGAATTTGAGAGTATTTTGAGTTCTTGTTATGAAAGAAATGAAGAAACCTTGCAAACAAAAGAAATAAAGGTCGGCTCACACAACCGCCTTTGTTCTAATTGCTTTAATTTTATACCCGTTCTAAATCTATTGTCTGGAACCTAAAAACCATTTGCGAGAAATAGTATTTTGTTTTACTGTCATCTATAATAATTTAAAGCAACTAATAGTTTACTATTCACAACAAGTCCTAAGACTTATTTACTTAAATTTTACAAGTAAACAATTAATTTCAAGTAATTCCTAAAAACAATTAAATAACCTATTTAAATAAAGGAATTATCAGACCAGTGAAGAGGGTGTTACATTTGGTGTCTCTTGTTTTAATCACATAATTGAGTCGTTTGTTTTTTGTACCGATTTAAATTACTCAGATATAAAGAGTGAGACATTCTGAAGAGCGTTTTAGTGTAAAAATTTTTTTTGGAGTGTTTCATGTTTGGTAAAATTAGCTTTAGTTTAAAGATTTAATTAATATAAAAGGACAAAAAATATGTGATATATAATGATACAAGGAGTATTTATGTAATTTATAATTTTATAAACTTGAGGATTATTTTTATAAACTATTTCAAGTAGCTTAGTTTATCAATAAGCTCCTCCAGTTTTGTCTACCAAACTAGATAAGAAGCTTGAGCTTATAGAAAAAATAAGTTGAAACTCTCATAAGTTTCAATAAGCCTGTGTGTGAAACAAACCCTATGTGTTTACGATAAAAAGATCTAGAGCGTGTTTGGTATCAAACTAGTTGGAGCTAAAGTTTGTGATTAGACTTGGAGATTGTTGTTGGAAATTATAGTGGGTGTGAATTATTTTAGAAGCTGCTTGAAAAATCTTTTACAAAAAATGATTATAGGGGATTCTTTTTTAACAATCTATATCTTTTTCATGTTACCAAATATGGAATTTAAATTCATAAGGATTGTTGATTATTAAAAGTAAAATCTCAATTTACCGTAAACTCTTAGACCATTTGCAATGGTGCAGCCCATCATGGGGCGTTCTGGGTGCCACATCAGCGTCGATGCCCAGTCAGCACGTGCAGTGGTAAACTCAGAACGCCCCAGAACGCCCATCATCCCCCCTTGGCCCCACCATTTTCTTTTAGTTTTGATTTTTTTAAAAAAAAGAAACTAACTTTTCTTTTTAATTAAACTAAACTACAATTTATTAATTTAAACAATAATCAAGTTGGAAAAAAAATAAAAAATTTAAAAAAGAGCTGTTGAAAAAAAAAATTAAAAAAAATTAAACTAATTTAAAAAAGAGCCGTTGAAAAAAAAAATTTAAAAAAAATTAAAAAAATTAAGTTGGAAAAAAAAATCAAGTTGGAAAATTAAAATTTTTTTTAATTAAACTAAACTTTTTTAATTTTTTTTTAATGTTTTAAACGGTCAAAAGCAAGGCAAAATAATTAATTAATCGATGGGCCCCACTTGCACGCTCCCACGCAGCCCCGTGCTTCACTGATCAACGCCCCCAGAACGCCCCATTACCAGCGTTCTGGGGCGTTATGAGGTGCCAACTGGACCAGAATGTCCGCGTTGCAATAGGTCTTAGAATCGAACATAGTCCAGTAATGGTTTGTTACAGTTGAGGATTTGGGTAATTTACAGTGGTTGGTTAAATAAAAGGGTGACATGAGCTTGGAGGAATCTAGCTCTATCACTAGGTAGCTTGACAATATATGTAGCCATGTAGGGGTTTATGACCAATTATCTTCAAATGGGTGGAAGCTTGTATACTTTATTTGTAGGGGGGAAAATAATAGAGTATGTACCTAGATTCTATAGAGAATAAAAAATTGTACGCTTCGACCATGATAAAGTACGTGGGAATCACGTGGTCAATGAAGAAATCTCAAAATATATTGAAAAAAAAAAATAGATTATTATTCAATTTTAGATTTTTTAAGGTGGTTCATTTTTAACAATGATTTTAAATATTTTTGTTTGTATCATATAATAACTGATGCGAAATATATGAATGGATTACATATCAAATGTATTTTAATTGGAATAATTTTCATCGAGTATTACGCAATACAAACAAAAATATTTAAGGTCAAAATCGAAAAACAAAGACTTTAAAAAGTCAAAAACTGAACAGTTATTTTAGGACGGAGGGTGTGTTTGGATGAAGGGCTTCTAGGGGCTTTTGGGGTCTTGAGTTTCTATTTTTTATAAGCCCTAACCATAAGTCTTGTTTGACAACATAAAAAAATTAGGGCTTCTTGAAAAAATAAGCTCCCCGGAAGCCCTTAAACAAGAAGCTTTTTGAAGTGACTTTTGAATAGAAGTCCAAGCCCCAATTTCAGCCCCAAGCTTCAGCTCCAGCCCCAGCCCCAACTCCAACTACATTGCTACAAGTTTCAGCTCATTGTTACCAAACACGAAATAGAGTATCAATTTTGGTACAATTAAAATGTTAAAGTCAAGAATCAATCATATGCCAAAATAATGTAAAAATAGAATCTCGCAATGGTAATTACATTCTAGCTTGCTTCCACTACTATTGGTAACTTTTCAGTTATCATCTAAAGTGCCACTATTATTTTCTTAACTATTTACCACTTGGCTGTATTTCGCATGGTCGTATATGCTGGACCCATGACCAAAATTTTAGTAAATTAAGTTGTATTTTCACCGCTCATTATAAATATCTATTTGAAAGCTAAATAAAATTTTAAGTATTCTTAATACTTATACTTTCCATTAATTAAATATCATTCATAACAACTAACGTTTATTTTGATCGATTAAAATGTAAATTCAACATTCAATTTATAATAATTGAAAATAAAAATGTGAACACTTATTATAATATGGAGGTAATATTCTATAAAAATTAATTATCATTGAGTATCATAATCCAGCACCTTTTTAATTTATTCATTGAATAACTTTATCAATGGTTGAGGAGCCCGTCATTTGCGGATTAGAGATTCATTAAAGACCATATATATGGAAACTCGTACGTGTTTCTTTAAGGAAAAAATATATATAATCATAATATAAAAACGTAAACAATTACAAAAGACATAATATTAAACTAAGTATGGGAAATGAGTCGAACTTTTATCAAGAAATTAGAACTCGACTCGAGTTTGGATTTGATAGAGTTGAGCTTTTATTGATTTTGAGCATCAGCTTGAGCCTAAAAATTGAATAATTGAGCACCTTAACATATAACGAGCGAGCTTTTAAGAGCTCGACTCTAGCTTTTATCGATCTTTTCGAGAACTTTATATATAATCAATCTGAACTTAAACATTATCGAGCTCGAATCGATCCGGTTACAATCCTAACCAAAAGATGAAACTGAAACATATAATGAAAATGATGTAATAAATGCTCATATATATATCAAATTTCTTACACAGCAGCAATATTGATCAAAAATCACTTAAATAGAACAATAAAATTTCCACCAACCTTACCAAGCACGTGTCTCTTTCCTGACGGTATACGTTAGTCAAAGTTATCGTATAGAGCAATTTTAGCTTCGCTAGTGATAAATATAACAAATATTTTCATTCATACTTCAACATATATACATATAGATGCAATACAGTACAACATTGTAATGTATATATTTGTTGTTTGTATAAAAAAACATATTGTACTTATCAACACCCTTTTAGCTATATGCCTACGTGACAATTTGAAAAAAATAAGATAATTCAAAATTGAAGTCTTTCATCATAGTCCTTCAATTCTTTGTGAGCTAAGTTTACTACCTTATTTTCATAATTTCTAGCAAAAGTTCCACGTATATACATTATATACATATATGAAACAATAATAAGTTGTAGAATGGCTGCCTGCGAAACAAAATAGAAGGACAAAATAAGCAAATTGATAAGACCACGGGGATTAAAAAGAAAAAAAAGAAAAGAAAAGAAAAAATAATTTACCCTAATAATAATATGGAGAGAGTAAAATGCTAAATATGGACAAACATGTCTCCCATCTTCATTATAACCAAAAGCCCAAAACAGTCATTTCATTCCTACTTCCCTCCATCCCAAAAAAAACAGCTAAATCTGTAGAAGAAGGCAGACTTGTCAAAAAGGAGCACTTTTGGTCCTCTGAAGTCTAGATTCTTTTGGAACATGGGAGACACATACCTGCAAATAATTACATGTATATAAACAAATTTAGATTAGATAAATACTCCATTTTGATCCAAAAACTTAACTAAAATAAGAAAGAACAATGATATTTATACAGTTATGTTTTTATAGATACATTAAAACTTTACTGTAATTTATAACAGATGAGAGAAATTCACAAGTAAAAATTACATTAAAATATACATACCTTTTTATAAGAAAGGCAAAATTAATTACCTTATTTATCTCACGAGTTGTATATAAAATCACCACGAATATTTATAAATTTACCTACCATGATACTTAAACTCCTAACCACTAGATTGATATGTTATATCAACATGAGAGGTCACGTGCACCAGCAAGCAAAGGGTTAGATGAACACAGGCCACCACTAATTAAATTAAGGTACTCACGTATTTATTTCTCTATCACAAAATTAATAACTCTAATGTTCCCATTTTAACTACCATTGATGTGAAATGTGACTACTATTACATATAAACTAGATTTAGATTACGTTTTTAGAAACAAGCGAGGTGATACTTACACCATATTTTCACCTCATAAATATAAATATATTAAAATATACCATAGTTTACATACACAATACAAATGATTATTATCTGTATTGTGTATGTAAACTGTGGTATATATTTAAATATTTCACTTAAAGGATTATCCTAGCTTATACATTAACCGGACCTCTAAATTTGTTGAGATAATTAGGACGAGTACCAAAAAAAGGTTATATTTCAATTAGATTAATTAAGAGGTTAGCTGAATTTTAAGGAGAATGAGTGAAATTAACGGCCACATTCGTAATACTGAATTTTAATTATAAGTATTTTTACATAAAATGCAATATTTTCAAGATATGACACAATTCAGACCATTAATAATAAAAACTAACGGCTAAGATCATCAACTCTTCTTTCTCATCTAAATGGAAGTAGGTCAGTTGACGAACCAAGTCGATTCAAATATCCTGATGCTCGATTTGACTCATAAAATCTTTTCGTTAGTACTCTTAAATAATATAGCTAAAGTTGTTGTTTTATCCATTAATGGGCCACCAATTGATTAGACAGCAAAACGTATTTATCATTGTGTTTATTTTATACTACTTGGAGGATCCAAATATATTTTTAGTCTTCTAGGGGAACAAAACCTTCTCTTATCATCAAAACAAAACCATACAAAAATAGAAAGAAATTCAAAAAAGTAAAGTTTCAATTAAAAAAATACTTGATCCGCCTAAAATTTATAGTTTAATATTCTATTTTGGACTGTTTGACTTTCATAAATTAATAAAAATGATGAAATAAAATTCTTTTATATCTCTAATTTATATACGTAAGATAAAAAAGCTAGTAAAAAGTAAATGGTAAAACTGTCATCTTATCAAAAAGTTGAAGAGAAGTTGATGTTTTCTTAAAATGCATCATTTTTGTTTGGGGACAATTAAATTGGGACATATATTGAGACAAAGGGAGTATAATGTATGTATTTTGGTAAAGTTTAGAGGAGATAAGGATAAGGGTATTTGAGAAGAAGTAAGAGTATTTGAGGAAAAAGTGAGAAGAAAAGTTTTAAACTAATTGAAAATGTGTCGCACTCTATATAGCCAAATTTCATTTTTAACCCCTCTATTTTCTTAATATCGTAAACCATCCTATCCTACTTTCTTCCTCCCTGCCCCCACCCCGCCACCACTGATCACTACCAAAAAATTTCTCATTTTTTTTATATATTATTCATTAGTACTGTATTTTTTATAAATATATATTATTTATTGTTCGTGTTTTACTGCATTTTATATTATACATATTATCTTTATGTAATGCATTTTGCTAACGTCGTATATAGAAGATGCAGTAAAATATATATACAAGTTGCAGTTACAAAACAGTAATATAAAATGTAGTGTTATAAAAGGCAATACATATCCAAAAAAGAATGATGTGGTAAAAGTTATATAGATAATGCAGTATAATTTGATACAAAATGCAGTAAAAAAAAGAATAATATGTGATAGAGAATGCTATATAAACAAACAATATGTACTAAAAATATATACACAAAATGCAAGGAATATTTTAGAAACTTACTAAATTATTAGTACTAAAATTGAACTCTAATCAATTCACCTTTTAAGGTGATTTTTACTTTTGAAATCTCAGGGAACATTTTTTTGAAAAAAGAAAAGAAAATATAATATCAATTCTATGAGGCCTTAAAATTAGAAAATAGAAAAGTTGTACTGCGATCATCTAATTATAAATGTTCAATTTTTACTTTGTTTGACTTTAAATATTTTTGTTTGTAAACAAAAATATTTAAGATAAAAATTGAAAAATAAAAATTTCAAAAAGTTAAAAGTTTGACACTTCTAGTAATTTTTATAGTGTAAAAAAACTACTTTATAGATGCTCCATTTTTAATAAACGATAAATTTATGTTTAATTTTCCATTAAACTTTTTTTATAGTTGTGATGAAGAAGAATACTCGTATATAATATTTGATTGATCAGTGACGAAATAATAAAATAAATTATCTTTACTTCTTTTTGCAGCCTTTTGAGCTTAGCATTTTCCTTCGCTAATCGCATTACTTCTTGCTCCAGCTCATCTGCTCGGGCCTGTAACCATAACAAACTTTTAAAAACGTTTATAAAAAAACTAACAAAATGAATTAAGTAATAATAAAACAAATGGATAATGTAAAAACAAAACAAAACACTACTCCCAAAGGATACAAGCATTTTCGCCGATTTTTAACTTTTTTTTTTTAATAATATTTAAATTTAAATGTTTAAAAAATAAAGAAGCATATAGATCAAATATATTATAAATTAGAAAGAAATGTTATGTAGTTTTTTTAAAATAAAAAAAATAATGTTTGACTTATATATGACCAACCAAAACAATGAAAATATGTAAACATAGATATTGATGTAATACTAAAAAAACAATATAATTATTTCATATTTAAAAATATTCACCAAAAATAAATTTTGGATAATGAGCACTTGATGAACCTGTTTTCTAGCTCTAGATCGGGCAGCTGATTCTCTATTTTTCATCAACCGCCGGAATTTTTCAGTGTACTCCGGTGGTGACGTGGCCGGCGGCGTGCTACTATATGACGGTGGTAGTGGAGGTGATGGATTTGGTTTATGTCTTTTACATGGGTCTTCATGGTGGGTAGAGTCGGTAGTGGTTAGAAGGGTTAACATGGTGGTGGTTGACGGTGGTTGATTAAGGAAATGAGTGGTGGTTTCCGGTGACCGGAGAGCCGGTGGAAAGAAGTTTTGGAAGTGGTTGGTGGCCGGAGAAGGGAGACTAGTGATATCTTTCCATACGTCATCACTTGGTTTCATTGTGAAAAAGGGTGGGTTGAGCTAGTGCTTTCAAGTCAATAATCACATTTTGTAGATTTTTATAATTTCATATACCGCCCCTCTATTTATGTCAGTTTATTCATACCTACTATGTAATTTCGTGTCTTAACACAATTCAGTGGAGTTTATAATTTTGTTTAGAGCGTGGGCAATTTGGTGCGAATAAGGATGAAAACCGCTCTCATAATTAAATTTTTGGTTAATCAACATCTTTAATCATTAGGTACGGTTGATAAACAGATCGGTGATTTCGCTTAACGTCGAGATATATAACCGTTAACTGTTTCCGTAGAAAAAAAAAGTTTTACAATGGGTTTTTACCTAATACATTGCATATTAACATCTAAATATAAAAGTTTGTGTTTTTTCAAATATTTCTAGCTCAAAATAAAAGTAGATCAATGTAGTTTTAGAACCTGGAGAGGTAGTAAAATCAATTTATAGTAAAAAGTAAAATTATATAAACTATAATATATTCAAAATATAAATATGATATATATAAGGTGACAAATTAAGTATATGTGGGGTGCCGTTAAAACGTAGGTTGATATTTATTTTAATATCCGAAACAAAAACTTTCATCGATTGAAAAATGTTAACGAAACCCGCGGTTATATGTTCGATTTGATTAATTCGGATTGATTTTGACGTTTAATACAATTATAATTTTATTAAAATGATTTTCTACTCGACCCTACTTAAAGTTATAGTTAACCCTAAATAATAACATTAGGTATGTTATTGATTGTGAGAGTAATAAAATTAAAAAGTTCTTAGTGGTCGAAGATAATAGTAAAGGGAAGCCCATAAAAATCTCGAGGTCAAGATTTTGAATTTGTCATGGGTATTATTTATCATTAAGGTAATTACCATAAATGAAGCGTATGTCTCATAACGTTAAGGCTTAAATCCGTGCGAGTATCAACTTGAAGGTTGTGGTACATGTGATGGAGGTGATTAGCCCGACAATGTTCGACCTTGTGGGGGTTTGGTCGTGCTCCATTGATATATGGAATGGATCGAGTGGCTCAAATATGCATCTTTTTAATAGTAAAAACGTTAATTGTAGTGCTAAGTACCTTTTTTTTTTTAAAGAATATACTCCGTATGTTAAGTTAGTTATTCACAACGTTAGTTAAACCATCTACAATGGAGGGTTTTTAAGAGTCCTCCTTTTTAATACCTTTTCTATTATATTCCCTTATTCCAATAAAACATTTTTTATTGATCATCTAATTTAAATAGATTAGATTAATAAGAAAAATAATCTATATTTTGATTGAAAAGTTTGAAACAAGGAACTTTTGTTTATATTTCATTGTAGTTATTATATATAGTTCTTTTACTTTTGAGCTATTTAAAAACTTTTATTTACCATTGAACTAATGGGTATTTTGCAAAACCTAAAAAAATAAATCTTAAAACACCTTAAATCTTTTTCATTGTAGGGTGTGTTTGGAATCTCTATTTTTGAGCTTTTAGGGGCTTAAATTACTAAATTTTATAAGTATAAGCTCTTGAAAAAAAAATATCTATTTGTTCAATTCAACAAATAATTTTTTTTTTTTTAAGAGCTTATATTTGACAAACCATATTAAGTGAGTTTGTTGAAAAAAATAACTGCGCGTAGAGAATCTTAAAATAAAAGTCACTTCAAGTTGCTTATATACCCCCAAAAATTTATCCAACTCCAACTTCAACTATAACCATCATTTCCATCAAGTTGTTTATAAACATACCCATATATGTGTTTCGCACACTTTCACCCCAAGAAAACATCTGTTAACTATTCGGGACGAGATTAGCATCATGTTTTAGACTAGTGACATCTGATGAATAATCCGATACTTTTATTAACAATTGTAAAACTAAAATGTTTTGTTCTTTGGAAAACTGAATATTAATTTGGAGGGTGTCACTAACTCTCGTAACATATTTTAATCACCGTATTAAGTGATGTTTACGATGTCGGTATTACTTGAGCAATGCCCAATTAATTCATTTTGAAAATCTAAAAGAAAAAATGAAGACAAATACTCCTTTCGTATATAAATATATAAATAATTGATTATTAAGAGAATTGATAATGACATGCCTAATGACATGCCTTATGACTATCATAAGAAACATTGAAGATATTTTAGTAAACCAAAATTTTTCTTTATAATCAAAGATCTCAAATAATACACAACAAATAAAAGTAAAGTTTCATTGGAATAAATCAACTATAATTTAGAATTAACAAGAAGGTTTAGCACTAATAATAAATGCACCATTTTTATGGATTCCCATTTTTTGTTGTTTGAAATTAAAATGTTAATAAATAAAGAAATGGTTAAATTTGAGGAAATGATAAAAGCGACTTGTCTGCATATAAGAAGAAACCTTTGTTGATGGCCTTAAAAAGCAAAATTATATCGTTAGTAGTGGTTCCGCGGTTTCCGGTATTTTAATATAGAAAGTTTAAATCAACATTATATAGAATATTCTACTCAATATAGTCTATTTATATTTTAGGAAAACACTACTCCGTATATGTAGCCTGGCAAAAAAAAAAAAAAAAAAAACATTAACAACATTTATTACTTTTTTTAACCATAATCTAATAATCACTCTGAAAAGTTATTATACGTAGCCTTAAGGGTTATGTTTAGCAAAATCCTATATTTTATACATTTTATGTGTCCCACTCAAAGTATCTCTAGACGCCAAAACTTTACTAAATTGGTTAAGGTAATGATACATATAATAAAAAAAATGTGATTTATACATTAAAATATATTATAGTGTACTTGTACCATAAACAAAAATAGTTGTACAGTGTAATACATGGATTTTTTTTTTGTTGTTTATATCAATTCCCATTGGTGAAACACAAAATTGAATATCTACAAGGATTGTCATGCCCACACGTTGCGTCGGGATCTTCAAACAATATCATCAAATGTAATGTTAAAACTTATAATACCTCAAACAAAACATATATACTTATTTTACAGTTTATGAGTAGACTTTCTTACCTTTAAATCCTATATCAATAACTACCGCAAAATAACAATACATAACACTCTATAATTATTGTTAGCATTTGCTAGATTAATTTCTTATGTATCATTTCACCACTTAATTGTTCTTATTAAATTGAAATTGCGAAACATATACAACTTTATCTATTACATAGAATTACATATAAATTTTACATATTATTTCAAATGAGACTTAAATTCACAAAATGTATGTTTAAAAGTTACTTATATGCCGCTAGAATATACCGTTCGTTATATATCTAATACGGAGTAAAAGTTTACCTAATTAACTTTGTTAATACCCGGATCGATAAGCTAATAAGTTTACTAAAAAGAAATCAAGATATGTGACATGATTAATTAAATTATGTACACCTATATATCAATACACATTGTAATACACATAGTAATTTTAAAATAAATCATTTTTAATATTTGTATGTAAGTCCTAAACTTTTGAACCATATTTTTATTTATACTAAATCATTAGTCTAATATTCTTTGTATTACATATGTTGCTTTGATATTTATTAACAACAAAAAAGAATTAAATTAAATAAAAAAGTGTGAGGGTAAGACTTGAACATTGAACCAATGGATTAGATGATAAGACCCTTACCATTAAGATAAAAGGATAATCTCACTATATTTACATAAAGAAATATATTTATAAAGACAAATAAAATTAAATTAGCAAAATGACAAACAACTTACTATTCATAAGTGATTGTCAATTGATATTAGGGGATAATAAGACTATAATGTTACAATTGAAGATTGTAATCTGAACACTTTAATGTGACAGGAGAAGTAACAAGAAAAAAAAAACGTTAATCAATGAGACAATATAATAATATTATTATTTAAATAACAGTATGAAGCACATAAGTGTATGTATGTAGATACAAAAAAACAATATGCAATTAAAACTAATATATGAACATAAAAACATCGCCATACAAATTATACGGTAATGTACAATAATTAAAATGCAGTATTGTCGTAGTATACAATACAAACGAAATGGAGTACAAAAATACAGTATAGTAATTTGCAGTACACTTAATATGCATAAAATACAGTAATATACATACAAGTCGCTTTTGGATTTGGGTAGCATACAAAAAATGTTTTCAAATTCGAGTGGCCTACGAAACCAAAGTTAAAAACTTGGATGAGATATATAATCCCTTTACATTTCAATAAAATACATAACATTTTATTCATTATTGAATACACTGAATAACACATTCCATTATATAAAAGATTAATTCTATATCATTACATGTTTTAATATAAAATCTAACAAAGTTTATTCCAAAAGAATACCCATCTAGAGGCTTTTTCTTACCATTTGAGTTTATGCTTCTTCTTTGTTCAAACACCAGTCCAGCCAGCTCCGGCACCAACCTACGTCGAGTAGGGAACAACAAGACCTCGTTGTTGAGCAACTTTCAGATAACTTGGCCCGTAGACAGGATTGATCGAAAGATAGACGCCAAATCAACCATCATAATACACATCACATTTCATATGCTAATTAACTCTAGGACTCCAATTGAAGATGTTACCTCACAACTTCATAATCATAAAAACTAATGTATACAAAGTTTATCACAACCTCACCAAATTTATTCGTATTCGTTAAAAGGTACATATGAAGTTGACAATACATCTAGCAATCAGCATATCATAAAGTTTTTATATAGACATTCTATCATCAGAACAGAAAAGAAACCAAAGTAGTAATAAATGTCCATTTCTGATAAGCACGCCAGTCTAAAGAACAAAAGCAAATATACACGTTACATGCTTGCACATTCCGACATAGAAGAGAACCAACAGTACTTCATCAGACCATGGTAAGTTTCTTACAATACCCAAGTAAGTTATGCAATCAAGCAAATAACATCATAACGATTGCAAAAACAACATTACTGAAAAATGATTCAAGGAAAGTACAAATTATGCCAAAACCATAAGCTTAAGCATATCTTATACCAATCAATATGTTTTGCACCTAATGTATCGTAACATTTGTGCCAAAAAAATCAACTCTTCTGTGATGAAAATTCAGAGTTGTATAGAAATATACCATCCTGATCAAAGTACCGGTCAAGGGTCAACCCCTTTCGCTAAAATGCTCTAAAAAATACAGATTGAATATTCAACCAATGATAGATCACCACGAGGCAGACACAGCAAACGAGCATACATGACATTTAGACATGTTTAGTAGCTTATTACTGGAAATCGCAAGATCTGGGCTTAGGATTTTAGGGATAACTCTAATTACATACGCAAAATATATCGACATCATGGGTTAACCTCCACATTGGCTACCTTTGATTGTGGTCATCATCTTCTTCTGGATTTGAAGTGTTATTATCGTTTGTTGCAACTCTTCCAGAGTGAGGTTCCGTATCAAAGTTTCTTCCACCGAATCATTTGTTTCTCCACGTGGAACATCTCCTTATTTTACCCATTTTCCCCAGTTGTTACGCCTCCTTACTTTATCATCCTGCAATTAAATAGTTTTTCATGATCCCTGATCGTTGAGATGACAACTTAGATCCTATTACAATTGGGTTGATTTGTGTTATACCTCATCTCTGATTTATGAAATGGGTAAAATAATCAACTGACAAGGAAACGGGTCATACCAATTGAATGGGCCAAACAGGTTGAAAGTTGCCAAAAGGGTATTTTTGTTGTATAAAACCTTTTATATCGTTTTACTTTCAAAAAGATTACTATTGTAATAAAATATTTCTCGTAATGACCTTTTGACACACGACTAGATCAAACCATTTTGGTTCGTACGAAAAAGCATGCAATGTTGGATCTAAGTCATAGATGTAACTAATTAATTTAAGGTAAATATGGTGGCATTGTACTAAAATTTGTACAGCCTCATATTTTCAAGGGTTCAATGAGAAACATGCAACCGCCATCTTTCAAAACCATACAAAAAAATTAAGAAAGATAAAATGTAAAGTCAGTACCTGAGTTTCAACAGCACTCGAATATTTCAGGGCATCCAAATTCATTTGCATATCGGTAGTCAAGTTGCGAACCTGAAAATCATACAACATTAAATATTAAATAGCGACGAGATGGCCATTGGTCGTGTTACTTATCTTATACTATCATTTGTAACTACTCTGCTGGGAATTTTTTGGTAATAGTAGAGTATAAGTAGCTTATCTTTTTTTCTGAATTTTATTTAACATAATGCATATTGGGTGCACGGCTGTTTTTGCATAGACCTGCTCCTATGGTTCATGTGCAACAAATTTATAAGCTAGTCAAGTCCAGTAAACAGCACAATTGCATGAGTGTGCATCCAAAATCTTTTACTATGAAAGATGATAAACGTACCTAATTAAAATCAACCTGAAAATAGACCTAGTAAAATGATTGGTCCTTTTAAAACTTCTATTAGTGAAGGTAAGGAAAGAGAAAATACATGTGAAATGAGTCACCAGGTTAGCTATTAGATTAGGCCCATTTTTAGGTTGATCATTTAGGCCTATGTATTATATCACTCATTAACTATACTGTAGAGCCATACCCTGTAGATCCTACTGAAGGAACAATGCCTATCTATCACGTCATAATACTAGAAAAGAAGACACAAAATTCACATGGTTTACTGGTGGTAGAAGAAGCTAAATAAGGATAAAAGAACAAAAGAGCTGAATAGGGAAAAAGCGATCTGATTTAAAAATTAATCGGGGCCTTCCGTCAATTATCAATGTATTGTGATTCAACTGATAGATTCGATAATATCATACAGAAAGCAATACCATAAAGAAAGCAATACGGATATTTTGGATAAACGGATAAATGCCCATAACTTCTACGTCAAATGTACTTGTCGAGCATCAGAACGATATATATAGGATGTTTCTTTACAATGACAAGCAATTGAAAGCCAGAAATAAGTACATGCATTAGAAAAAGCACTATCTTTACAAACAAGGGATAGAAAACACGATTTTCCCTTCTGAAATCTCAAAAAATAAGATTAGATATATTCAGGGCTGCAAACAAGATGAAAAGAACAATGGAAACACTAAATTCAAGGATTACTCAAGAATATAAACTAGTAACTTACTCGATTGAATCCGACTATCATAAATGTAGGTAGTTAGATACCCAACACTTGTCATCCATGTTTGACCTCAAAAAGTTGTCTTGAATAAAATTAGTATCATTGTCATAAACCAACAACGCATCTAAGTTTCCACAAGCCTCAATGTAACAGGTCAAAAACATATATAGTAATAAAGCTTGATTTCTTATAAAATATAAAACATAAACAAAATAAAAGATTGATGCACCTGAAATAGTATTCGATTTGCTTAAGTATCTGGACATGTAATGAATCCATAAACATAATTAACATGGATGATGGACCCACTTGAGGAAGAAGATGGGTAGGGACATATGGACACAGTGCAGCCATTTCTAAGAAGTCAAAAGTTTGAGTTCCAATTTTCATCAATCAACATTAAGTATGAGAAGTGTTCACGGTTTGGGCCAAACCAACGAACCTAAATTTTTTCCGATTTGTCAGAGTCGCTCACCCATTACTCAGCTAGCTAGTTTGGAAAACTATCAAATTGAGGCATGTTGTTTGGTTACAATGTAGAGCATATAACCCATAGTTCATTGCTACATTACGTACTTTACTAAAACTGAAAAAATTATATATATATATGCAAGTGATTAGGTAGAAGGATGTGCACTCAAATTCCCAAGCATTTTTCTTACCTTTTCGAGTGTTTATTTTTAAAGTAGCCTAACGAGCGGACTGGCCGAACCATGCCAATTTGGGTTTAAAAATAATATAAACGAGGCTACCATTTGGCCAAGATTTTACACTTCAAACTGCCTAAAGCAGGCCTTAAATACCGCTAGTTAGATCATAACTTACCATAACCCATATGGGTTCCATACGGTCTGATAGGGGGCACAACCATGAATGAAGTGGGACCCATGTGAGGTCGTCGAAACTCGAAAGTACCTCCGGGAGGTGATGGAGGTTGAGGAGCTATTTGTGGTACACGAACATCTCTACTAGCAGAACCTGGGGGGTCCACCACCTCCATACCCATTATTATTAAACACCCCATCCGCGCGGGGACGGAAACCAAAGTTATTCCGCCGATCACCTCTACCCACTGGTCTAAGTCTTACGGAAGAGTCCAACATAGGTGGTATGTAGTTATAAATATGACATGTCAAACATAGGGAATGGTGGTAGTAGGGGCCGATTGTGACCAACATATCTGACACCGGCACTACTACCTCATTGTTTGTTGTCGACCATGGTGTTTCTTGGTTGCGTTACCACGATTATTTGGATTTGTTTTGGCTGGTTTCAATTGGTTTGTGAAACTTCAGGTACCTGCAAAAGCAATAAACGTACAAGATTATGATATGCATAGAATGCTGTAACAATAGTACATACAACGGAGTGTTTGGCATTTTTCAACACCCTGTTTGTAAATACAATTATCGTAAAACATTAAAATAGCTAACACTGGAGCCTGGTAACGCCTTAACGTGGCCCAACCCAAGGACTATGTGTGGATGTATTGACTCAATGGCCCGCTAAGTAGAGTGACAAAATGTCCACCAAGAAACATGACCGCATTACCAAAGTCCACCCCTTCGAAACCAATAAAGCTACACAAACACCAAAGTTACACCCTGCCATAACTGAACTTGGTCCAATAGAGATTTTCATTTTCAAGCCTTCAACTAGTAGGCTACCACATTGTTATTATACTACGGATCAAATGTTCGTCATTTCTGTATAATATATACAGTTCCAATATTAAGTATCTTTATGAGGTATGCGGCATTTGGGTAAGCCTACTTTCCCGCTTCTGGGCTTTTTTTTTGAATAACCTTCTAAGTTTACTAACTTGAGCATTTCAAGCTTATATATGTCATATGCTGAAGCTAAATTTGAGCTAATCAGCTTTTTTCCAAATTTTGGTGAACCCATAAAATGCAAAAAGTAAACTTAGCCAAACACCCATTATTATCCCACCGTATGGGCTCGATAAAATTTGGAAAAACAGATAAAAGGTTAATTGCATAAAAGCTCACAACTTTCATCAGGCTGGTAAATTCAGTTTTTGCAAATTTCATCAAAAACAATAATAATTCCAATAACATATATAATCACAGATGTATGAATAGAAGGAAACCTGTAAAAAAGTTTGCTCAGAAGTCGCCAACTGTTTGGAACCGGAACGAGTTGACTCAGATAAAGCAGGCCAAGAAACAGCACCCATCACCGGATTAGTAGTACTAGTAACATTACCTTCAACGACACCGTTTTTGTTCCAAACAGACTTCGTTTCCTTTTCCTGTAAACCATCCAACGTGAACTGATCAGAGTGTTTTTCGGAATCACGTGGTGAGCCTGGAATAACTGATTCCGGTGAAACACCTCCACGGAGTCCGTGTCATATATATATATATATATATATATTTAATTCAATTTTATATTTTGTGTTTTCTTAATCAACGTAATACCGTTGGATTACAAATTTATGATCACACGATATACATGATTCTACCAAAAAAATATTATTAGGGTTTTTGATGGGTTGTCGACGACACGACGACGGTATGAGATCGGAAAGCAGAAGAGATTATTGACTATTGAGACACGGTTTTCTGCAGGACTCTACAGCCCAGGCCCAAAACAGGTTGGTTATTCAGCCCAATAAACAATTCTAACAAAATCCATGGGCCGATTACCATATGTAACCCTCTGTTTTTACTACTGTAATTTTGATATATATATATATATATATATATATATATATATATATATATATATATATATATATTTTCTTTTTGAATAGCTACTCTAACTTTGATTTACATAATAATGTTACTTAGTATTTGAAAAAAATTATATTTAGCTTACTTTGTAGGGTACGGATTTGGGGTGTAAACGATCCTATCCGAATCCGAGCTTGCATCGTTTGAAATTCATTAAGCTCGAGTTTGAGCTCGGCTTGCTTTAAGCCTAGTATTTAAAGTCCGAGCTCAGCTCGTTTGATATTATACAAAATCGAGTTCGGATTGGGCTCGACTCGTTTACTCCAGAATAATATTTGTATAATTATTATTTCATTAATATATAATTATTAATATATAAATAAAAAGCTCGTTTAGGCTCGCGAGTTTGTCCGAGCTTGATATAAGGAGCTCCAAACTATATTCAAGCTTGGGCTTGAGCTCGTTTAGGCTCGGCTCGAATCGAATTTTTAACGAGTCGAGCTTGAATATCTTGCGAGCAGTATCGATTCATTTACATCCCTAGGTACGAATTACGTGAAAACTAACAATTGGTGAGAATCATGAGAACTAAACGCAAATATAAAAATTCGATTAGTTTTTAAGAAAAACAGAAAACTGGACTGAAACTGGACCATTCATAGAAAAGACTTGTTTTTAATATACTGTTAAAAACTGAACTGAAAATCAGTTTAAACTGGTCTTTGCTCATCTCTACCCGTATCCTCATGTTACATAATTACAAGGCTAGTAAATTTAACCACTAGCATTTACATCCTCATTTATAATCCACCCTACTGAATTAATTTTTCTGTGACAAGTCGTTTATTCATATACTGCACTATTTAATGGAGATGGGTAAATATGCATGATAATATCCGTACGTCTCATACCACATCACAAGATAATATATATACCAAGCTAGGTAGCTGAGTTCATAGTTATATACAAATTAAGCCCTTTTCTTCTTTATTTCTCTGCATATTCTAAATTCTAAATTTAGTGGTGTGAAAATGACCCAAACAACTCCAAATCACAAGCTCACTGTCTCCGGCTGGGCTGCTCATGATTCCAACGGTGTAATCACACCTTACACTTTCAAAAGAAGGTACAAATATGAATTAATTAATTCTACCATGTTATCAAGAAATCTCTTTGTAGTTTTTTGAAAAACGTTGATAACCGTCAACGTTAACCGACCACAATCTTCCTTTTTGCATCTAAATTTGGAATGATAATTCACTTTCATTTCTCTTGGTACTTGTAGAGTGAACGGACCGGACGATGTATCGATCAAGATCTTGTATTGTGGAATTTGTCATACCGATATTCACCATGTCAAAAACGATTGGGGTATTACTAGGTACCCCGTCGTTCCTGGGTAAGTCCATTACTAATGCACTTGAAGTTTTCACTTGAACAAAAATGATAAGAGTGATTGAGTGTGTTGGGTCTTTTAAGTGATACATTAAATAGCTTAGTTGTATATTTTGCATTTAACAACTTTATTTTTCTTACATCATCCAAGAAATTGATCATAATTGTTATATAGAAATTATTACAATTATCATAATTTTGTTAAGATATGCATAACTAGGAGTATATAGGCTTGTATGGCCTTGAAAGTGGCACGGTTTGGGTGCACGAACATCATCGTTGTTCAATCTCGCTAGATAATTCCATCGTTGTGAAACTTTTGACTTATTAAAGGACGCTTTCAATATATGATAGGCATGAGATAACGGGTCTGATAACTGAAGTGGGGAGCAATGTGAAAGGATTCACGATAGGGGATCGAGTCGGGGTAGGTTGTTTAGCTGCGTCGTGTTTAGAATGCGAATTCTGCAAGGGCGATCAGGAGAATTACTGTGACAAAATTCAGTTTACTTACAATGGCATCTTTTGGGACGGCAGCATCACGTACGGTGGTTATTCCGAGATGCTGGTTGCCGATCACAGGTATATAGTTACAATTACAAAGTTACTTTGTTTGTTTTATTATTATGTCCCTTTCTGATATTGTCACACCTGAGCTAGCAACATCGTTGTTTTAATTAGCGATAAATTTGATATTTGATAGACAATAAAAGACATAATTAAATACTATATACATGATGTGTCCCCAACTCCTAACTCAATAAAAAAATTGTTGGATACGTGTTTATCATTCAATTTGTACCCGATATTTATTTTGTGTACACATCAAGCCGGTTAGTTACTGTGACTGCAATCGACTTTTAAAAATTGGTTTTTATGTATTTTGTAGTACTTTTGGTGATATATCAAAATATACTAATCAATATCATCTGGCACTTTTAAGCGAATGACCGATCTACAAAATACATTAAAACACACTTTTTAAAAGTTGGATCCAGACATCAAATATAAACCGGATGCATTATGAACGGTTATCCCAAAAATGTTTGATGTGTATAAAATATGTGTTTTTAATATATGTTTAAGAGTATCCCAATGTCTATTTTTCTAAAGCTTTTTTCAGAGTTCTTTCTAGAAATTAATCATATATATATATATATATATATATATATATATATATATATTATTATTTTAAGTTTGTAAAAAGTTATGCTTTCAATTTTAAAAAGCTTTTCATACTCCTAAATTATTAAAGTATAATATAATAACAAATAAAAAGGGTACAATGACTTGAGATTTATCACAGCTTTACATTATCACTCCTTTGTATATTAGTTTTTAATTGTTTTTGAGACTATAAAAAACTTTTTTTACAATGAAGATACTATTTTTAATAGCTTTTTAAAGAAAGGTTATGACACTATTTAGAAAAGCTTTTGATCGGAAAAAGCTTTAAAAAAATGTCATTGGAAATGCCTAATGATTAATAATTTTAGTGGGTCACAAAATAATTGGAAGAAAAAGTGATAAAAAAAGGTTGGGAAGAAAAGTTGGTCAACGATAAAATCTTAAAAATATTAAAAATGGGTGGAACACTGGAACCGTTGAATACAATTGGTCAAGTTGGTAAACCATGAAATCTTAAAAGAATTTTAAAAATGGATGGACCCGTTGAATACAATTGGTCTGTTGGTGTGACTGGACCATTAAATCACACCAATTTAAATTTTAAACATCAAACTCTAACGACCCAACGTAACAATACCGTGCGTACTACTGGGACTTTATTCTACCACAAGTCGACAACTACCAAAAGGCTAATTTTACGCCTTATCTACCAAATTAATATCACTTCCATTTTTAAATCTATTTTGTTGTTGTTGTTGCTGCCTATAGATGAATGCTCAATAATTAAAATGATATGCATAGACAATTTATGGTGTAAAAATAAGGAGCGAGAAAAGAATTTACTAATGCATTTTCTCATATTTAGTAAAATGTGAAAAAAATAACTGTATACTATACACAGGAACAAAGATATCATTTGTTTACACTTTTTTCACACTTTTAAAAAATGTGCGGAATCATATTAAATTATCAACACTTATAATTGTGTAGAATATTATTACATCAATAAATGTGAAAATCACAACAATCTTCACACTTATAAGTGTGAGCTTAAATGTTATTCTTTTCAAAAAGTCGTACACACTTTCTAAAAATCGTGGAGAACAAAGTGGTAAAATGACTTTTTTCGTAGTGATAGTATGGTGCCAATTTTGGCTTATTTATTGGATAATAAAGGTACTAAAGGAAAAATATTATTTGTGTTGAAGGTATGTAGTACATGTACCTGCAAGCTTACCAATGGATGCAACCGCACCATTGCTATGCGCAGGGATCACGGTGTACTCACCTATGATCGACTGCAACTTGCACAAGATGACTGGAAAGCGAATTGGGATTGTTGGGCTGGGAGGGCTTGGACACGTGGCTATCAAATTTGGTAAGGCTTTCGGCCACCACGTAACTGTCATTAGTACCTCCCCTTCCAAAGAGAAAGAGGCTCGAGAACGCTTAGGTGCTGACGAGTTCATCATTAGCACCGATCCTAAACAAATGACGGTTAGTTGTCTCTCACGATTAGCCTTATCTTGTTATGCTTGAGGGTAAAATTTAAATATAGGTCAGGTCTCAATGTCTCATATTAAAATTGACGCAAACATACCTCTGGTAAAGCTCGACAAGATAAATCAAAAGTTGAAACCAATTCACCTTAAGTTTGTATGGTTTACTTGTAACGTTACACATTTTTAAACACAAAGGGTATTCCTTAAAATAAACATTTGACCATTAATTACGCGTGAGTCACGGACCAAATGTTTGTTCATTAAACATATATATACACAAAACGATCACGAGATAAGCTGGTTAGGTCGCATACATCTGAGTAAAAACACTCGCTTTTTCCGGGTAAACTGAACATGAAAAAATCTCTTCCATTTGTACGTGTGTGTAAAAATATCATCAAATTATATTAGAACTTGACATAATGTAAATAAGTTGATCATTGTTTGTTTAAGTCAAAGAGGAGGACACTGGACTTCATATTGGACACAGTGAGTGCACCGCACTCACTTGGGCCAACACTGGATCTACTCAAAGTGAATGGAACCCTAGTGCTCGTGGGTGCACCAGACAAGCCTGTACAGTTGCCTTCATTCCCTTTAATCTTTGGTACGCTATCTTCAATACTCTAAACTAATGTGTTACACTCGACTTCGATCATTTTTCTAGCTAGCTATTTCGTAGAACAAACATTTATACTTTATATTTCATATCGTATTCGTTAATAGATATTCCAGACTAAAAGTATGTATGTATGTGTGTGTAATATTACAGGAAAGAGGGTTGTGAAAGGTAGCATGACGGGAGGCATGAAAGAAACACAAGAAATGTTGAATTTTTGTGGAAAGCACAACATCACATGTGATATCGAGACCGTTACATCCGACAATATCAACGAAGCGTTAAATAGATTGGCCAACAACGATGTCAAGTATCGCTTCGTCATTGACATTGCGGGAAGAGGTTCAAGCATTTAGTCCATTTTATTACTCCTACATTGTATTGTTTCGCTAATTTCGTGTCTACGACTATGCATTTTCTTGGAAATTTTAAGTGATCGTGACTTAACTTGTTTTGTATCCAACTATCTATTCTACAATAAGTTGACTGACTTAAATGTCTTGTGTATGCATGTTTGTTTTATTGTTTAAGATTAATAAAAGACGAAAAAAAAGTATATGAAGTCAATAAACTCTTCAAATTCTAACATTTCACATTCTTGACTTTATTCGTCAACTTCAATTATTTCTTGAATTCACATTCTAACATATAAATCTTGACAAGGTAAAAATAATATTATTTTTTTCCTTTAACGTGTATATATATATATATATATATATATATATATATATATATATATATATATATATAATCTATTTCCTGTTCATACACACACATCTTTTACATTAATAAGTACGGTAAATCAAGGATAAACATAAAAGAGTAATGCTAAATAGACATACTTACATAGACCTAAAAAAACCCTAAACTTTTGATTGGTTGAATTTTTTGACACTCCTAATCTCATTCAATCAATTTAACAAACCCACAAATTACATCCTTTGGTTTATATTTAGTCTCATGAATTTAGGCATATCCATCATTTTCCAACAAAAAAATTATGAAAAATACACAGGTAACAATATCATCATGAAAAGGTAAATTGCATAACTAGTATCTACTAACTAAAAAAATTACATGGATGAAAAATTGAAGCATAAACTCAGCCTTAAAGTATCTCCAATGTATGCACAATTTTAGATTGCACTATTTTAATGTAAAAAGAGAATCTTTTAATAATATATTTACACTAAAAAGTTGCTCCAACGCGTTGCACTAAATCTATACACTAATTTATTTTTAATAATACAAAATTAGTATTATATTGTTAAATTATCATAATAGATAACAATGATTATATATAGAATTTTCAAAAATATAAAAAGAAAATTTTATACAAATCATTAAGCTTCTTTGATAAATGTGACAACATATATTATATTTATTAATTTAAAAAGTATAAGTCACAAATTTATAATCAATACATCATAATAATACATTGTAGTTATTATATATATATATATGTATATATATATATATAATTTGATGTGAATAGTATTTAGTGCTTTAGTGTAGTTCTTAATGTTGCACTAAACACTATTTGTAACTGTACTAAATTATGTAGTTGTTAACACATGTAGTGGTTAACACAGTTAGTGTTAACACTAAAGTGATTTTATTACACTTTTACACTATTTTAATAGAAAAAGATGTTCTAGTATTAGATGTACACACCAATAACAATAACAATTAACAATACTAATTAAAATACAAAAGATTCCCACTCACATTGATATGTGTATGAAAACAAAAGGTGTTGTGCTCACTTGTGCATCTGTCTGTATAACTAAATAAACTAAAAACCCCCTACACATCATTATTAACATTAACACTAATATATATATACATATATATATATATATATATATATATATATATATATATATATATATATATATATATATAAAGTATTATTGGTAGTGGGAATATGTTCGATACCACAAGGGTCAAAGTGCTTATGAACAATATATACATATATATATTGTGATTCAATTTCTCGGCAAATTAAAATCTGGTGATCAGTTGCTGGTGCGAAAATGACTCAAACAACTCCGAATCACAAGCTCACAGTTTCCGGTTGGGCAGCCCATGATTCGGCTGGTGTGCTTACACCTTACACCTTCAAACGAAGGTTAGCTTTTCTTGTTTCTATTATGATATGATTATATTAGTCAATTTCTTCACATTTGTTGCATCTTATTTAACTTTTTAATTTGAATTTGTTTTTGTTATATTTCTTGTAGAGTGAACGGAGTAAATGATGTTACGATCAAAATATTGTATTGTGGAATTTGTCATACTGATATTCACCAAGCTAAAAACGATTGGGGAATGACTATGTACCCCGTTGTTCCAGGGTAACTCTCTTTCAATTCTACATTGCTTGAACATGAATAGGATGCAGTCGATTGGATGTAGCGTATGTATAGATACACGTACGTATCGTATGTATAAGCGTGTAGTGAAAAGTTAGATTGAAATGGTCATTAGCTCCTTTTTTTAAAAAAATTTACACTATGCAAAACAATTCGACACCCAACACCATATGAGCGAGTGAGTGAGTGCGTTTGGTTTAGATTATGTATGAATAACGACAACGTATTTAATATTATCTTGTAGTTGGAATCTTTGTATTAGTATATTCAGGTGCGAAAACAGGAGGGCTACGTATGCAGTCGTTCTTACAAGAAGTTTTAAATTATGTAAAATGAGGGGAAAAAAAATGTAATAATGACATTTTAAAATTTTTGTCCGCATAAACTATATATAAAAGAAATAAAACTAATTTTTTTCGCCCTATCCATTTCGAATTTTCTAGCTCTGCCCATATATTTGACTCTGGTCTTAATGGATGTGATACAAAGTCATAGAAAAATAATTGTATATTTTCATCTTACCGATCTTTCAGTGATATCAAACACTTTGTCTAGTTTTTGAAATCATGTTAAAGTATATGAGTTTTGATATGAATAGCTTTAAGACTCATATCAAAATGTTTAATTAAGTGGTTGGTGACTATTAGTTAATATGAAATCTTTAAGCATGTATAAATACTATCAGGGCGAAACAATATTATCGTCAAACACCTAAAATATACATATACATATATTATCATTGATCGTTTAACTATTTAGTAACACGTAGATTTTAATAGAATTGATTTTTGATTTCACTAATAAAGTTTGTATTGCTTAAAAGAGGAGTAATTTAGTGATTAAGGGTTAGTTGGTTTATAACGGACATGTTTCGTATGTTTTAGGCATGAAATAACAGGGCTAGTAACTGAAGTTGGAAGCAATGTTAAAGGGTTCAAGATCGGTGATCGAGTCGGGGTAGGATGCTTGGCAGCATCGTGTTTGGAATGCGAATTCTGCAAAGAATCCGAGGAAAATTATTGTGACAAACTTCAGTTCAGTTACAATGCCATCTTTTGGGACGGCAGCATCACTTATGGTGGTTTTTCTGAGTTATATGTTGCTGACTACCGGTAACTCATTAACTTACAATTTTATTTCATTAATATCGGATTGATTAATTTGTTGATTACGTTATTTTTTATCATTCATGTATATATAAGTACTCCATATAAATTTATAAATAATGAAGATAAACACATTACACTCAGATTTGATAGTGAAATTTATGGTTTATGTTCACGATCCTACTGTGCTAAAGGCTGAAAGTTAAGGAAACCTAAAATTCACAAATTGTAATGTGACATATATTAAATACCAGCATAATACTCGCCCAATGCAATCGGAAATATATTATAACTCAACAATAAATGTATATAAATATATAATTGTGTTTACTATTTTCTGATGTATTACTTATGATGATGGATCGATAACGATAATTTAGTGTGTAAAGTTAAAGATCTGGAGTAAGAAGTATTAACATAAGTTAATAAAATATGTAAATTAAACATTTTATTTTTAGAAATATTGAGTACCAAAATTTTAAGATTTCTAAAAGGAGAGTGGAAAAAATTTGTTTGCGTTCAAGGTTTGTGGTGCATGTACCCGAAAGCTTGCCAATGGACACGGCAGCACCATTACTATGTGCAGGGATTACTATGTACTCACCGATGATCGACAATAAGCTGCACGAGTCAACTGGAAAGCGAATTGGGATCGTGGGCCTCGGAGGGCTTGGTCACATAGCCATCAAATTCGGTAAGGCTTTTGGCCACCATGTTTCCGTCATTAGCACCTCCCCTTCCAAAGAGAAAGAGGCAAGGGAACGCTTAGGTGCCGACGATTTCATTGTCAGCACCAACCCTGAACAAATGCAGGTAGTTAATAATTGTCTAACATTCAACATATCATATCAAACATTATGATGGCTTTAGGACGAATAAATTCATATATGTCGTTATCATTATGATTGTCGGAGTAATTATAGACACATTATATATCATGTTATAACGACGTGATAGATGATATTTGCGTAAACATGATTAACTTAATAAATGACCCATCATTAGCTCGTCTTCATCATCAATAGGCTAATTTTTCAACAGAGCATCATTAACTAACATAATTTGTTCTGTTCTTTTGTTTTGTATTCAGTCAAAGATGAGGACACTGGACTTCATATTTAACACAGTGTCTGCACCTCACTCGATCGGACCAATCCTAGAGCTGCTCAAAGTGAAAGGAACAATGGTACTTGTGGGTGCTCCAGATAAGCCTCTAGAGTTGCCTTCTTTCCCATTGATCTTTGGTAAGAATGTACATATGATGATTATTGACTTCATCTTTTATTTGTCCTTTTATTGTTTAACTAGTGCGTTAAATTAATGTCTATGAATGTGTAAATATATATCAGGAAAAAGGGTGGTGAAAGGTAGCATTATTGGAGGAATGAAAGAAACACAAGAGATGTTGAATTTTTGTGGAAAGAACAACATCACTTGTGAAATCGAGAAGGTTGCACCTGACAAACTTAATGAAGCCTTTACTAGATTGGCCAACAATGACGTCAAGTATCGTTTTGTGGTTAACATTGCTGGCCAAAACTCTAGCCTTTGATTCTTGTTATTATTCAGATCCTCCTGTTTCATTTTCTTGTCTATGATTCACAATATTGTTTTCTGTTTAAACCTTTTAAGTGTGTTCCACGTTCTAATAATATGAATAACTGTACTGCAACTTAATTTTGCGAGCTTCTTGTGTTATTTAATATGGTTCTGTTTTTCACTACAACAAAATTTTCTTAGAGGATTGAAATAGGAAAGGAAATTTGGAGGCACGATGTATTAGAGCATAGCTGAAGATATATCGTGAAATAACTATTGATAACAGGACGCATACAGAAAGAAATATGTGTGTGAATTTCCAACGAAAAGAAATTTTATTTGCCAAACACAATACAGATACAATTTTACACTTATAAATCAAGAATTTATCAAACTCCAAACCAAATCCAAAAAAATAATAATGATAGTAACATAAATGAACATGTTTTAATCAAGAACACATTGGTTCAGTTTACCACTCTACAATCCAGCCTAACCTCTTGGCCACCACCACTGATGCTGCTCATCTTGATCATGGATTTCACAAAAGCTTTCTCAAACTCATCTTTTGAGCTAGCAAACTTTGTGACTAATGCTTTGGTATTTGCTGAGGTGACCAACGATTGATCAGACGAGAAAATACTCTTGCCTTGGAGAAGTAACTTATAATATCTGTTGTCAAAAGTTGTGGGTGTTGAGTCTAGATTTGCACCAGCATTTTTCGCGGTGTTTCCTACTGGGCAAACACTTCTTAAACTTGCTGCAAACGAGGCCTGTAATGTTGGGTCAACACTTTGCTTTGAAGAAAAATTGTTTAGCCTATTCTGAAAAGACGAGCAATGAGCGAAACCAAGTGTATGTCCTCCTACAAGTTGACAAATTCAGAATCTTTATTTTGTTTGTATACTTAAAATCATCTAGTTCAACATCTTAATTTCGGGTTAACCATCAAAGTTTTTAGATCCACATTTGGTTAATTACCTGAGAGAGCAACTAAATCGTCCATGGCAAGGCCTCTTTGAGAAAAACTTTGCTGCAACTGGGAAATATTGAATGTTGGGGCGGGTAATTGTCGGGTGTCTGTTGCTATCGAAACCCGTCCATCTTTTCTTCCTTTTGGCACGTTCCATGTTGGCCCTCCAGACTACAGCCAAATCGCATGAAAGCCATGACCTTAACGTAAAAACACATAAAATCTGTAAGCACTTAAGGTAATGAATAAAAAGACTTACCAAAGTGACTGCATCCCTTGCTGCTAATGCTAAGATATCTGCACAAGAGACGGTTTTAGGGCATAGAGCCTCTACTGCTTTCTTGGCATGATCAATAACATAAAATGCATGTAATGATATGTTTGGAGGTCCATCTTTTTCAGCTTTGTTCTTCCCCGTTGAATTCAACAGCACTGAACCGTCACACCCCTTCAAAATTCAATATACGTTTATAATTAATTGACAAAAATATTATATGAAATACACTACAACGACCATTCTTTTAAATAACACGCTAAAAATGCATATATTTATGTAAAAACTCTTTACAATAAGTATTGAAGAATAGTCACCCTAATGAAGCAGTCGTGGAAATGCATTCGGAGAAGTGCAGCAGGCACAGTTCGGTCATTCATCATGGCTTTCTTCACAACACTCGTAATGGTTGATTCAACATTGGGGCATGTTTTATCGTAGTAATTAGGACTCAGAGCATTGATCAAGTTCATATGGGCTAATCCCAAAAAAGCTAGACTGAAAAGAAGGGAAAAGACGGCGGTACTTCTGGCTGCCATTGTTAGATCGAAGCAAAGAGCTTTCTATGCTGTGTTTGAATGTTGAATTGTTGATGATGAAGTTTGAGAGTAATGTTGGGTATTTGTAGGAGATAGGAGAAGCTTGGTGCATGGAGGTGTTAGCAAATCAGGTGAGCTGAAATTTGTATTCTAATATTATATGCCTTATACAAAGGCAATAGTTGTTAAAGGTTACTGATTTCATAGACTCAAAGATAATGCTTAAATATTTAGTTGTTATAGTTTCAACTTGCATACAATGAGTGATTTAAGTTCTGTTTCATTATCAAAGTGACAACAGGATAGAAGTTAACATAAACCCCTGGTTATGAATAAAACGGTTCAAATGGGTCAAGCTCTTGGGAAGTATTTTTCAAAAACTGTTACGGGTCAACTTAGCCAGGCCCTCTAGTAAAGGGATTCGTTATCATTTTCACTATGGGATATTTTAAATTTTAATCGTATCTTTTTAACTTCTGAGATATATTGAATCAATCTTGTTTAGGTTGGGATCACTGGCAAGATCATAACTCAATAAGCAATTTTAATAAAAAGAATTTAAATTGGTGAATTAGGTGGAATAAATTTAGTGTGCAAAAAACCAACATAATAAAATTGAGTTAGTTAAGACTGGTGCAATAAATCAACAACTCTAACTAACTAGTTTAGAGTACATGAATGAATGGAAGAATAGTTTGAAGCCAATGTGGTGATGAAAGTCCAATTAATATTCTATCATATATGATAACGTTTTTCTAAGTGTATTTTCGAAATAATCACTATTTAAGTTATTATTTGATGGCGTATTAACTAAGGTATGCTCACGAACTATAAGGCCAAGGATCTTTAAAAGGGTGAAAGTTAACACGGAGCATAAAGTATAATTATACGAGTAGTATTTATTATTTATATTTATGTATTTTCTTTCGACTATTTGCATTTTCCAAATGCAATAATCAAATAATCTCTGATTAGTGAACGCAATACCAAACACACCTTTAGTATAAGAAAATTTTACCCATTTATTTATCTAGTAAAGAAACAATAACGAGGTCACATTTGTTATAGTCATACGGAGTACTAATCAAGCCCTTATTCCGTTGTTAATTTTGTCTTCTTATAAATGTATGCAAAAGAGAAGGAATTAAACTCTACAAATAGGCGCGCTAGAGCGAAATGATTTAAAACTTATAAACTGTTACGACTCGCATCGAACGTTGGTGTAACTAAATCAAAGGCAACTTGGTTAGAGTTATATTTTTGGCATCCTATATATATAAAAATTAACAGAAAAATTAACGATTGATGCTTCGTTTGCTCGAATGGTATTTATCTTTTTAAGTAAAACCTATGTTTATGAAGGCAACTTTTAATTCTAAGAAAGGATACTTAGACCCCTCCCAATGGTGCATCGTTATCCGCCGTCGGTCAAGAGAAAGGAACCGACGCTGTTGACATGGGGCGTCGGTTTTGAGCCGTCACTTGATCTCGTCGCTTTGGCGAAGGAAATAAGAAGAACGTCGCTTGATCTCGTGTGGAGCCCACTGCTTGTTTCCATCGATTTTTTTTGTTTTTTGCCTTTTTTTTAATCACTTGCAGAGTATTTGCAACGATGATGAAGGAAGATGAGCACAGGGACGATGTGTGTTTAATAAAATAAATGGATTGCTTTAATTGAAATTAAAAGGTTTTACTTTCTAGTGGGGCCCACGATTTTTTTAGGAATCCCGTTGGGAGCATCTCACGGACAAAAAAAAAGTATTTTATTTTGAAATTAAAATGTATTTTTTTTTAGGAATTGTAATGTTTTATTTTTATTTAATGTAATGTTTTTAATTTTAATGAAAATGGTTTATTTAAGTTTGTGTTTTAAATAAAGGGTTTTGCTAAATGAAGCCCTAAGGACTTTCATTAACATGCATACTTTACTTGTACATTTAAATAAAATTCAAGGTCAACCTAAATCCAGGAGGAGAGAGAGAGATAGTTATTAATTTAGTACAACTTCTAAAACGTATCAGAATATCTTAAGAAGAGCCTTAAATGCTTTATTTAGCAAATTCCTTAAATAAATAAAGAAATTAGTGTGTGGGTCCTAAAAAAGAGAAGTGATGTTAACTGATGTTTCATTGTTGGCAGGGTAGTTTCAGTTTGTGTCAGTTTTGGAAAAAGCTGATGTGGAACCAAATGATGCGTCAGTTGGTGCAAACCATTGGGAGAGGTCTTAGGATATTATCTTAATCTTAACCACTTATTAAGCATTTACACATTTTGACTTAAACTTAGTAAAGGGGATATGAGAAATCCCCAAGATGCCCCTCAATCTATACATTAAAATGAAAAATTACTCTTATGCCCCTTAAATATTTATTATAGATTTTATAATTAAATAGGTATCTAAATCTATAAGATAAACATTAAACTTAACACATGAATAATATAAGTTAAATAAATAAAACCAATTAATACTAAAATATGTATCGGGTATACAATAGATACTTTAAAATTGGGTAATGAAAAATAAGATATTGTGTTAATCGAGACATCATAGAAGTTTTTTACGTTAATTGCTATATATTATCCGTCGTTTTATGCATGTACTACTAGAATCTTGAAAGATGTTATGGAGTCTGACCCCATTGGCGAGTTTTTGGCCAAAAATGGTGGGGAGGAACTACATATTTCCCAATAAGGTGTTATTTTAAAGGGATTAGTGCAGGGGAATGCATTCAACTTGTGCACGAAGTCTATTGTACGTACCCAACTTTTTTTGGTCTATTGTGTGTATCAATCTTCAACTTTGGTGTATTGTGTGTATCCAATGACTAAGTTGATAACGTATCAAACGTATAATTTGCCGCGTCATTTGACACGTCGTTGACACATCATCAAAAACGCGTGTCACGTCAGCCCGATACACACAATAGACCAAAGTTGAAGATTGATACACACAATAGACTAAAAAAAAGTTAGGTACATACAATAGACTTCGTGCACAAGTTGGATGCATTCCCTTGCACTAAACCCCATTTTAAAAATATTCACTAATAAAGTATTTTTTCATTAAAAATGGTATTTTTAACAAAAAAAAAAAATAATAAAAAATCATTTTAGCATTTTAAAACTTATGTCATAGTTTGTTTTCCTCAACTGAAATTATAGATTGCATTTTATGATATGAACTATAAGATCCATGACATTCGATTCACATACATGGTCATAATTATTATTACACCATATTTGATTTACTTCACTTTCACCCCATGTATGATGTCGTATAATTTTAACATACAAAAAAATATGAAGGCACGTGTTTGGGGTCATAGGATATTTCAAGTTTCTAATTCCTATTTGTTATCTATATCTATACTCTACTATTAAGCATTTAGACATATTGATTTAATCCTTACAAAAAAAATATCGGAAATATCAATTTTACCCTTATTAAATCAACCAGTATAGAAACTAAATTAAATTGAATACTCAATCAGTCTGAAATGTAAAGTATACAATATTTTCTCACATTATACTTATTTATAATAGTTACTATGTCAAATGTAATTAATAACCATACATTTTTTTTTCAAACTTCATTTATCTTTCTAGTACATAGTTGTTAAAGGTTCTTGACCTCTAAATTGATAGTTTTTATAAAATTTAAATTATAATCTCTACAAATTAAAAAAAAAATGATTAATGGATGACTTGGAAAAATAGTAGTAACCTTAAATTTCTTAGAAAATAATAAATATCTCCAACGTTGTACATTTTTTATCCGCTGGTCAACGTGGATGAGCTACCTTGTAGTCGGATTTGTTTATCATTTAGTTATCCAGTGTAGTCGGAAATGAAAAATAATTAACGTCTTGCTTTTGTGTGCATTTCTCCCCCGTTATTTTAGAGTGTACCCAAGCAAGAACAAGACTAGCACATAGACTTAACTCGAGTTTGAGGATAACAAGCTAAGTTGAAAGAGAAAGGAAAAGTTTTGACATAACATTTTATATAATATGTACTTAACATGATTGATTACATGAAAATACCTAATGTGTATGGAATGAATATTCAATTGTTGTTCTATCTACCTAAAATTTGAATTTACATTTTTGATTTCTAATGCATGCATTATTTTTCACACATGTATATTATTAATGTGTTGAAGTAAAAGGTTATGTTTGAATGATTTTATACATCCGTTTCGTAGTACCATACTAGCTTTGGGGTGATGTACGATACGAATTTTTGTACTACTATCCTGCGTTATATATTGATGCTGCGTAAACAGGGTTAAGTTTTATAAATGGAAAATACCCACTTACTATACACAACTCAGGCAAGAATACCTGGTCATATAATAGTATAGCACAGTAAGTCCGAGTCGAACACGAGGAACGAATGTCAATTATAAATAAATTGAAAATTGTTACACAAATAAAGTAATATAAATAGAAGGGGGACGTTTTAGTTCCGATCGAACAATTGACAAATAATTATGAATTTAATTAAACTTTGAAATTAAATAAAAATAAATAAATTGCCAAAACAATTAATCAAATAAAATACTTGATTCAAATGATAAAAGAAATGCATTTGCTTAGACTACTTTCCTTAGAATCTGGTTATCACTTTATTGAATTGCTAGAACATGAATTTTATTGCGATATAACTATTAAAACAATCCCCTTTCCGAGGTAGATAATCTAACACAATTAAGAAAGACACATAGGTTGTTTTCAACACGCTAACAGTTCAACTTAACGTTTCTCACCGAATTATGTTCTAAATTAAACCTACGCCGTCTATGTGATTTACTTTCGCGACTTGAATCAACAAGTCTATAACTTATTTGTAGTTATCATGTTCATTAACAATTATTCACAATTATTTATCCCAGCCTATCAAACTCAATATATCTAGCAATAATTATCAATATAAATCAACAATCATCAATAATTCTCTACTAACAAGGAAACCAATCTCAAATTAGTAGAAAATCACGCTAGGTAATTATGAATAATCAATTAATAACCATGGATCAACAAGTAAACACATAAACATTCATAAAATTCAATATACTTCGCAATTCAATAATCAAACCATCATCTAAGTATCATCTACTAAACAAATGCATAAGAAGTCTAGCCAATCATATTCTTACAGAAAATCAGAATTGAAAACGAAATCAAAATCATAATCAAATGAAAAGGAATAACGTATTCAAACCGAGAAACCGAAAATATGAACGAACAATTAAAAGACTTCAATTTTTCTTGCTTTCTACCATCAAAATGCTCCCAAAATGAGGGGAAAACCCCCTCTGGTCGGCTGCTAATCGTATTAGGGTTTGGTGATCAAGTTATGAAGTGAAAACCCTAAAATCGGACTTAAATAGCTGAAAAAGTCATCCATACGGCGTATAGATGTAAAAGCCCATAAAGTCCAGCCCGCGATACCTTGTTTTCAGCCCATTTTCAATCCATACGTCGTATGGATGCATTTTCAGAAAAAATGGTAAAAACGAAAGTTGTAGCCCTCTCTGTTGGCTAAATTCTCCAAGTTGAATCACCCCAATCGGAGTTTGTATGAAGAAGTTATGCCCAAAATACTAACAGCACGCTGAAAATTCAGCATTACACTTTTCTTCCATTTTCAGCTCATCTTTCATTCTTTTTCCGATTCAAGCTTCATTTACACTTTGATCCAATTCAATCTTTCATATCTTCACTCTTTTAGCTTATTTTCTTCACGATTTAACTCGTTTTCTGTTCCTTTTCGATCCAAGCTCCGAATTAATTACTAAATGCAAATATGAACGAAATAAGTATCTTATTCATACAAAATGCATTAGAAACCTATCAAACAAGGGTAAATTAGTACTATAAATTAGTACATTTTGGCGTTTATCATATATGTATTTGTTTTACAATCCGCTACATAGCGCATGAATTTTACTAGTAATAAATTATGCTTCAGATTGTAACAATTAGTAAATTTATATTAAAGCAATGAGTTTATTAGTTAAGACGAAAATCACAACAAGAAGATTACAAATCTGATTTACAATTTAATCAAAAACTTATCTATTTTTTTATGTATATGCAATCACATACTCATACAATATTGTATGCTACCTACAATATCGTAAATAGAATCCATGTTATCTCAATTGAGGAAAACCAATTAGATGGCATAAGATTTTTAATAACATAAAAAAAAAAATAATCCTTTTTATAAGATAAAATAACAAAAAATAGCTTTTTTATTGAAGAAAACACTTTATTAGTGAATATTTTCACAAGAACACCTTATTGGGAAAATATGTTTTTCCTCCCCACCATTATATTTTGGCTAAAACCCCCCATTGGTAGCAAATTAACATGGTTAGAGTAAACCACTCTTGGATAGAGTTGTTGATTTCTTGCACCAATCTTAACGAACTCGATCATTTTTATTAGGGTTTTGATAAAAGAGCCCTTAGAGCTTATCTCAGTTTTGGATAAGGATTTTTTTCAAAAAATAAAATATTCAGTATGTTCAACCATGTTTTTTCAACCAAATCAACCTTCTACCTTTTTTTTTGGAACAAAAAACTCTGTAAATTAAAAATCTCTCACATCCAAACATTAAGAAACTTGAGTTTAAGCGTAGCATCATGATGTATAAATTATGTTAATATACTTTTTTTTCTCCTGCTGGTGTATGTTATGTGAATTACTCAACAATTTTTACTCACAACAATTCTTCATTATATAGTTTATCACTATATTTGGGATTTAATCGATATGATTAATACATAATAACTGATGTAGATCGTGGGTTACCCAAAAAAAAACATGGTGGGCAGTTAACTAGTTGTAAGAAATAACGGTAAATGACAATTAATTATATTATTCTATAATTATTAAAAATAAATTTAAAATCCTTCTCCAAAACCTTACGGGCTCTTTTTATCAAAACCTATTTTTATTATCATGGTTTTTGCTTGCTCAATGATTCCACCTAATCCACCAAATTAACTACCACTTCAAAAGTACAGTAGAAGAGAAATTATATTGCAAACCGTATTCTAGTGTGCGGATAATATACTTTATAGTCTTTCTATTACTGTCACACTGTAAGTACGGGTGCTGATAAATACAACATGGAAGTTGATTCATACAACAACAAATATGCATTAAGCAGTTGTACAGTACAACTGTTTAATGCATATTTGTGTTGTATGAATCAAATTTTGTGTTGTATTTATCAACTCCCGTAAGTACTGCTTTTGTTCCAAATATGCAAACAGGGAGCGAAGGGAAAAAAAAATTTAGGAGGCAAAAATAATTTTTTTTCCTTTTTCATTTTTAGAGGATAAAAGTCATAAAATATCATTAATACCGTTTCAAAAAGTTCTTTTTGCGTAATTTGATATTCCTAGGGGGTCGCTCGGATGCCCCTTCTAGATCCACCCCTAGTTCCAAAGATGTCGATCAGTGGGTAGTTAATGAGTTGAGTGTAATGATAAGATCAAATAATGCTATATTTATATACTAATAATCCTTATATTTTATATGTCTTTTATTGCATTTATGTTGATTTAGATACTTAATTTATTTATATTTGCAATATAGGTATAAAGGTAATTAAATGAAGAAAATAACGAGAAAAGAGCTTTAAAAGATGAAAATGAAGAGAAAACTGAAAATTGAAGATATTTGGACCTGAATTGGAGACTAAACCCAAAGATAAAGTTAATTGGGCCTTGAGAATAAATAAAAATGGATTAAGAAGATTAATAGCCCAAAAGTGAAGCCTGACCCGACTTTGAAATATTCTGGAAAGAGGATTCAACCGGCGGTTGAGATATCCAGCCGGCGATTGAATATAAATATTCTAAGGCGGTGTAGATCGCAGACTTTGACTTGAAGTCCAAGTACTCCCACCGGTGGTTGAAGACTCCAACCGGCGGTTGGACTAGCGGTTTGTAAAATTATAAATAGAGTCTGCGGCCAGACTAAACCATATACGATTTTGAAGAGCAAAAGTCGATTGTAAGGGTTAAGGAACAACTCTAGGTCAAATTTGGAGGCTAGGGATTGAGGACTTGCAACCCTAACGAAGAATAATTCAGTTTTCTTGGTTCGATTCTATATCTTTCACTTATGTTTATGTTTAGATCTTGATTTCTTATTGGATATTGATTGTTCTTTAACATATTTGTTAAATGAATAATGTGTATATGCTAATTTGATTATATGTTTATGTTGATTGATTTTATGAATGTTGTTAAGGTTATATCTATATTGATTATATGATTATGAGATTCATATGGAAGTGAGTACTTGTATGAGTTGATTAATAATTTAGGTTTATGTTTTGATTATAACTTAAATACCCTGATTGCATGATAGGTTATAATTATTACTGGATTAAACTATAATTAATTAGATAGTAACATTCGAGACCCCGAAGTTAGTTAACCTTTTAATATACGTTGAAGAGCTTCATAAAGGATACTTAAACCCGACCATAGGAGGCTATCCAGAATACTTAAACCCGGCCAAGGAGGATATCCACTTTTATATTTCAACATATAATCAATTAGCTGACAAAAGTAAACATATAAGAGGATTTGAATATAACATGGCTAGTTTAGATAAAATATATCTATAATCTACCTAATTAACCTTAGTTGTCTCTTAATTACTTCAATTACTTTAGTTATCTTAATTCTGTATCAAAATAAATATAAGTTCGAACGGAACTAAAACGTACCCCCTTTTATCTGTAATATTAATTGCAAATAATTGTGAATATTGTAAACATTAGTTTATGGATTAATTAAAGATTCCACTTTCCTTGTGTTCGATACCTGAACTTACTTATAAAGCTATATTATACGAACGGGTTATTCTTGCCTGTATTGTGTGATAGTATTATTTAGTATTTCTTTTATTTAAAACTTGTTATTATTTTAATTGACTATACTTAGCACACATCATGTAACACTCCAAATTTTGTAAGTTTACGATTTAATAAAAAGTGTTATTTTAGTAGTTTCTATTATTAATAAGTGATGTAGCGTGAAATAAGGATAACCAAATTAAATCTGTTGATTCCTATGAATACCAGGAATATTTTCTTCCGAATCACGTTGATTCACAAAGAATGCCGTGAATGGGTGCTTTGATTCACAAAATAGAGAGTGAAATCTGATTTTTGATAAATGAAAAACTAACTCCAAAACAATGTCATACCAACCATAATAAACAAGCAGAAATTTAAATGGGCCGATAAAACATAACGGGCCAAACCACAAACCCAAAACAAAAGTCTAATTCGAACAGAAAATTTATTAAAAAGCCCATATCTTCCAAACGGAGCCGTTTTTGGGCTTCGAGCATTGGGCTAACCGCCTCTGGCTGTTAGCGGGTTGGTGGGCCTCGAACCGAGCTTCGATTCGCCTGCTCATGGGCCTGAAACGGACCCCTGTAGCTCAGGTTATGCCCCTTTCCGTGCAGCCCTTTTCGTCACACAATCTTAGGCTTCCAAATACATTAGAGCTTGTTCTTCCACACTTGGGCCTCCATCAATAAGTTTAATATTAATATTGTTATTATATATTACGTATTATGTTTAGCAAGTATAAGGAGCCTAAAGATTTAACATTTCTTTTAGTAAGTATGTTTGGTGGTCAAAGTATAAATAATAAACTTGAGAAGCTACTGGTGGCCAAGATGAGAGATGAGAGAAAATAGAGTTGAGGGTATAAAATGAAAATATATTATTTAAAACTCCTTTCTTTTTCTAAAATCTGGAAGAATTAAAAGTGCGAGAATTAAAAGTGCGAGAGTGTGTGTTGTTTGGTGAGGCCGGCCAAAGGGAAGAAAAAGGGGAGGAAGTATCCAACTTTAAATTTATGTAATTTTTTGTTGATTAAAGCTTGTAATCACTTAATTTACTATCTTGAAGGTAAGATTAACTCAATTCTCCTTTCATTTTAATGATTTTGATGAGTTTATGATGAATCCTAGAAATTTGGGTTTCTAAGAAATTTGGGTGTAATTGGAGTAAAGAAGTGTTAGATGATGATTTTGAGTATAGTTGAGTTTGTTTATGCGTTTAGTACCAAAAGAATGAGAAAGCTAGTAGTTAGATCAATTGAGCAATTTTGGATGAGTATGGGATTGAATATGAAGTTGATGATATAAAGTGAACATTTGTGTTTAGTAATAGGAGTTGAAAGAAGAATTTATTTAATTAGTGTTAAAGATTTTATATGCGAAGGGTTTTCACTTTGAGTAGTGAATAACCTTGTTTATGTGTTTGTATGTTTAGATGATTAAAAGAGTGACTTGAGATTGTGTTAGAGCTTGTATGACCGTCAACTTGTGAATGATAAGTAATGAGAGATGGGAAATCATTAATTAAACTCATTTGCGAATCTTGAGTGGTGACACATGAGTATTAATTACTGGAGGGTAGTATGTGTGGCATTGAGTATGCCATTTATGTAGCTTGTAACGGGAATTCAAGTATGACAATGGGGCTTGAGAAATCCCATTTCTCATGATTTGATCCCATGGTAATGTTCCTTGAGTTGGAATTTTATAGTAGATTAAGGATCCTTAAACTTGTAGTTGGTGAGTCATTTGAGTAGGATCACCAAGTTATTGTTGTAGTTGTTGATGTATTTTATTTCCTTATTACTTACTAAGAAATGTGTTTACCCTTTTGTTGTTGTTACTTTGATATGTGTAGGTAATTCTAGTGGGTCAAGGAGCAATTTGGGTAAGGAACCAAGAATCGACTAGTAGTGGGACTTGTTACAAGTTAGTAAGTCAAATCCCTTTTTGAAGAATCATGTAACACCCGCCAAATTAGGGCTTGTCATTAGGTCTTAATCATTCTGTAATACATGTAATTAGTTCTGTGTTAGGCTAATTAATGTATCGAAATATATATTGTTGAATATATACGAATATGCGATTCAATTAAATCGTACAAGTTTCAAATCGAATGTAATTCGGTTCAATTAAATACGGACATTGGTGATCAATTATATTAAATAGTATAAAATTATTTAATAATGATAACATACCCAAAACATTATTTTGATAATATTTCAATTACGTTTCGTATCGTATAATAAACATCTACGTGACTTAAACATTTAACACACAAGCAAACGAAACCATTTAAGTTTATTAAGCATTTGGTAAAATACTTCAACAAAAATATTGAATAAATCTTCATATTTTAAAACTTGTAATTAAACGTATAAAAATAATTATTTAACGCAAAACGATCGAAAAACGAACGCGACACGGAGCGCGTACGCGGGAGAATGAAAAACTGGTGAAGTCCACACTCGATGGACCCCACCAACCCCCCTTTTCCCCCTCCTTTTCCTTCTCTTTTTCCTTTCTTCTCCCTCATTCTCACCTTCTTCTCTTTCTTTTCATCCTTTTTTCTCTCTAAACCTCACCACACCACCTAATTTCCACTAAAAACACCACTAAACATCATCCTCTCGCTTAGCTCATTTGGAGAAAAAGAACCACCTCGCAACTATCTACATTTCCACCTTTCCAAATTCTCTGCGCGACGATTCGTAAGTTTCCGACAAAACCCGAAACCTTTCGATTTCAAGTATTTTTAAGTTCTAGTTGTTTCTTTAAGCTTAAAATGTCCACATAAGGGTTTGGTAAAAGAATCAGACCAAACGGAAACCGGAAAACTCGTTTTTGGCTCAAAAATCCGTCAACAGTTTTAAATGTCGCAATGAAGACTACAGTATAGCGTCACTTCGTGCGTCACTTAAGTGACGCATTGAGTGTTGCTAAAAGTCCTAATCTTGTGTCACTTGCATAAGTGCCGCATAAAACCCCTTTTTCCCGACACTTACCTCCGTCACTTGTTTACTGACGCCTAGAAGCCTTATCCGACACTTATACCCGACACTAATGGAGTGTCGCCACCTTATGCGTCACTTACCTAAGTGACGCCCTAAACTCAGAATTTCCAATTTTATGCGACACTTCCTAAGTGTCGCCCAAGCCACCTAGTGACGCCTCACTATGCGTCACTTTCATAAGTGACGCCATAAGTGACGCCATAAGTGACGCCCTTACCCAGATTCTGCTCATGCTTCACCTCCTAAGTGACGCCTAAGACCCTAAGTGTCGCTATAAGTGTCGCATGAAACAAAACCCAGATTTTTACTAAGTGTCGAGACTTAAAATTTTATCACTTGATTTTACCCAAATTCAAAGCTTAGATGCGTTTTTCCCTATAACAATATGGTAGAAATAAAAAAATTTCGAGCTGACCTGGCATCTCGACCCCAGTCAGGGGCCAGCCCCTTGGACACCGCCAGGGGTTGCCACCCCTGGGACCCCGCTAACCAGGGGCGCTGCCCCCGGACCCCAGTCACCTAAAAGTTTGTAAATACTTTTTAAGTATAACACTTCGACATAATAATAATATTATTGCAAATAATCACCAACGGGTCGTACATGTAACACCCGCTTTGTGATTCGAGGGTAATCTGGTAATTTCCCTTACTTATATATTTTAATTGCTATATTTAAATTATTGTGTCTTATATATTTTGGTTAATAACTTACGAAATTTGGTCAAAGGATTAATTGTGACTAGTGAATTATTGACAAATTTAAATAGTTCTAGTTCACAGTACAATAAAATAGTTTTCTTGCAATTGATAATTAGGTTCCAGACAATAGATTGAAAGGGGACTAGTTTTAAGTAAATACGGAGTCAGTTTTAAATTGGGCCGACTTATTTTAAAACCTTCCAAAAGAGGAAAGTAACTCATTTTCTTCAAACCCTTGATAATCAAAGAACTTAAACCCTATAACTAAGAAATCATCCAAGCAAAAATCAGAGTGATCTTTGCATCAGATTCACTATCATCATCTTCGTCACAACTTGTTTACTTGAATTGTAAGTTAATTATCAAGCTTAATTCTATAAATTGATTTGTTATAAAGTGATGAATTGTTGATTGATATGTAAATAAAGTGGTACAGGATGTTATATAATGTTAGTAAGTGTTATTGGACATACTAAACTGATCTGGGACTTGAGTTTGTGAAAAATTGATACAAAATATTCGGACCTGGGTTTTGATCAAGTTGCAGGTCGCTGGAAGGTGGGTTTTACCCGGCGGGTAAACCCACTACCCGGCGGGTAGTTCATCCAAAGGTGAACCCGGCTGGTAAACGGGTCACCCGGCGGCTCGTAGAGGCTTTAAAACTCAATTAGGTTCTGTTACCACCCAAATTAATTTACCCGGTTGATAACCCAGGAACCCGGCGGGTGAAATGGATAACCCGACGGGTAATGTGAGAACCCGACGGGTACTAGCTGATTTTCAGGAGTTTAGTGTTTTGACATTTAATGATTTATGTTGGTTCTAATATTGTATTATAAATGTAATATGTACTATTGAATGCTGTAATATTACATTGTACTTGATAACTGATATATTTACTGATATTAAGTTAATGTTACATTTGATTTAAAATGTACGATTGTGGAATGAATTACTAATTGTAATTCTGTTGTGTTTTCAGACACACCGAAGACTCAGTGATTTAGTCAGCTGAGTAGTGGTGAGAAGTTGACAGGTGAGTGGACTTGTACTCTCAGTGGGATTTAGTTGTAACATATTTGGTTACAACAAGTGAACATATTTGCTATTGTGATTGTTGAATTGTTGACTATTGATTGATGAAATACACGTGTAATATGTGATGAGTCGCCTTATGGCATTTGGTGATTCGGAGGTCAACAATTGTTGGGCTGGGTTACTACAGGTTAGTCAATGTGAGATTTGTGATCATGTGTTGAGAATGGAACACATATTGACTAAAGGTAGTAATCAGCTATCGGTAAATCACTGTATTGGCCTGCGGTGATCATAAGTGTTGCTTGGTGGGCCACCGCGGTCTGAGGGCGCCACAAGGACCACCGATCCTCTTGGTGATGTTGAGTTTATGTGTTAATTGTTGATAATTAATTATGTTGAGCTAAGACAAACTGTTTGTAACAAGTTTATTCACTTAGCTTCGTGCTAATCCCGTTGTTACTCCTTACAGGTTTGACTTGAATGGGACTGGGCAAGGAGTACTTGGAAGTGGTTGACCATGACTACTCTAATATTATTTTGATACTTTATATTGCCCAGATACTCTTTAACAGTTTGTAATTTGATAGATAATATTATAGTATATATAATGTTTTGGTAAATGACGTCATGTCATTTATTATATAAAATGAATGGGATTGCGCTTCCGATGTTGTTTAAAAAAAAAAAAAATTGTGGTGTGTTATAGTACACGTTTTCAAAACTCGAACTTACCAATCAAATCAAATCATTGGAGATTACTAGTTGGATGAACAACTATCATAGGTTATCTTTTAAGATAGCTACTTATTTTATTCAACCTTGCGCGTTATAAACGCCCGACAGGTTACAGTCTTCGGACACCCCATTTTACTTCACCACATTTGCTTCATTGCAACTCTCAAGGCTCAGTGAGTCTCATAGCCCCGACTTTTTACTGTTTTTACTCCCGGGGTGGGAATACATGCTCTAACTATTTTACACGTGAACTCGAGTATAAAACTCGCTATATTCTGCATGAGCTGCTTTCTAATCACTTTTAAGTCCTCTACGATCATAGTTCTGGTAATACTTTATGTAGCGCGAATGTTAGTGTATGGTACCATATAGGACTGACCATCCTCGTCCAGGTCAGCAAACACTGACTGGTTAAACGGACGCATTAACTTTTGTTTATACGAGTGTGGATTAGACACTCGCTCGGAGGCACCCACGATCAGGCACTTTAGTGTGATCCTGACACCTACGTTAAGCGCAGACTATGACCTCATGGCAGACATATACATGATTTGATTTATTTCAAACAATCATTACTAAATCTTGTGGTTCATACTTACTTTATTACTACGCAAACTTGTGAGCTCACCAGCTTTTAGCTGACTTTTTAGTATGTATTCTCAGGTACCCAGCAGTAGTAGAACTGCTCAGGATTAACTAGCTCGAGTCGCATGTAGATTTCAGGAGATTTATATGCATTTCTACCTTTTGTATAAATAGATATGCCTTAGAATCTCTTACATTTTAGCTCACGAGCTTTTGTAACTATTACAACATCGTAAAACTTTTGATTTATCAATGAAATATTTAAAACGACGCATATAGAGTCGTTCATTATACCTTGTGTGATTTGATTATTGATTAGTAACACCCGAAAGCTTGCTTCCGCTAAACAGTAAATTGGGGGTGTTACAAATCACGCTCTAGATACAATCATGAAAGCCTCTTTTTTGTGATTACTCATGTGGATATAATCTTACTTTTGGTGTAAATGTTGTGACCCATCAATTGTGAAGTCATAGTGTATAAATTTGGTTGTTTTGCATGGTTTTGTTTGGGTTAAACTACATGCTATTGGGTAAGGTTTGGGGCCTGCTGTACCTGCATGGGTACCCTGCGAGTACGCTTCTTATCCGGCGGGTAGATGATGTATCCGGTGAGGTATCAAGTGGGTATAGGGGTGTCAAACAGTCAAACGGATAAGCTCTTTGTATTTTGGAACAAGAGTAGGAGCTCATTGGGCTACCCAGTGGGTACCTTGCCAAAGTTTGAGTTACCCGGTGGGTACTCAACCTTACCCGGTAGGTATCCACCAATCATGTTGGTTGTCTTCTTTTAAGTCCAACATTATATAAGAGTATCTTTTATGAGTTATAAAGTTTATTATATATTAAATGGGACGTTTGTAAACAAGTTTTGAGACGAGTAAAAAGAAAAATATCAGGGCGTTTTATTGAGCTGATTAATTAGTAGTCTGATTTGGTTGATGATGCAACACTAATTATAATTCGACCCATGATTTGATCATGGATTAGCTAGTTTCTTATCAATTACGATTCGACTAGTGATCCAACTTATCCAAGTATCTTTAGTTCATTTTGTTACCGTCTTCAAAACTTTTAGACTAATATAAGTTTACAGTACCATTTATATATACCATAACACTAAAAATGCATTAAAGATATAAGTCACTTATTCTTAGTCTAATCTGCTTATATAGGCCGTCTCTTATACAATAAAAATTTTTAATGCATCATAATAGTGGATTTATAAAATACCATGTTGAAAATGTCACCACCCAACTCTTAAACAACCCTACTAGAAACTACTAAGAATTTTATCTCATTATCAAATAGAGTTGATCTGAGCTCAAGATTTGTGGAATGGAGAATGCACTTATATTTTTCCTAATCGGGTTGACTTAGGGGATGAAAAGTACCTATTCTTTAAGAATTTTTTTTTAAAACTAAAATGATCACTACAATGAATATTTCAGCTCACATTTTGCAACACTTTCATGCATAAACCTCTAACAAGTAGGATCACCTTCTTCTTCTAGTTTCCCTACAAATAACACCAAATGCTCCAAGTCATAGAAACGTTTGATGAATTTGATGTTGGTGGTGTTAATAACGTGAGTCAGAGTAGGAACAATTTTAGCTTTGAATAATTGGTACTTTTGTTACTCAATGTAATATCTTGCTACACCAATCATCATCTTTTTACCATAAAATCCATCACAAAATTAATCTACCTAACTATAAAACTAGCATATATAAATCATAAATTGTTGTGAAATCCATGGGCTTGATCTATGGGTTTATGGATAGCCCACCATCTACCTGCTAGATTATTAGGGTTTACTTCAATCCCTATATATACTTGTCTTTTGTATTCATTTAATACTAATCATTCAATAATATTCCTCTCTTCCTCTCCATCTATTATTCTTGTTCTTTCATTTCATAACACGTTATCAGTACGAGTTGCTCTAGAGAATAATAGGTAGGAAACTCTATATGTTTTTAATTTCATTTTCTTATTATCTTACAAACTCTTTTGTAGTTTACAAGAACAATCAATGTTCTATTGTGATTACAAAAGGAGAATTGTTATTTGTTATTATATTACAAGAACAATCAATGTTCTATTGTATCTACATTAAAAGAATCGATATACAATACCTCAAGTTATTGTTATATTGATGTCTATATTATGATTCACCAATATGAATCAAATAACATAACTTCATGTTAATGTTATGAATAAATATTTATATGATCCTGTAGATCTATAACTTTTTTTCAATAACCTCATGTTATTGTTATATATTTATATATATGATCTTCAAGATCTATAATGATCTCTTAAAGAGAATCAATAATTGACATAACCTCAAGTTAATGTTACATTGAATGGAACCTCAAGTTCTATGTTAATTATATTTCATAATCATTTGATTATATTAATTCATTTAAGTTGCTTCATTTTATTTTATAGTCATTTTATTTCATGTATATACAATTTCGTAGATTAGTTTGCAACTATCACAGTTATTATATGGATAAAAATTGAATTAAAAGATAAACAAGAGGGATTTTATCAATTAATTAATTTTCTTGGTGGAAATGAGCCCAACATTATTGTAAATATATATACATAACTTTTCTTTATTTTAATTTAATAAAGATTTGTGTTGTGTATACGTTTTGTTTAATCAACGAAATTTTAATCATATGTTTATGTCTACTTTCGAAGTATCATGCATATATGTTGTTTATAATCTAATACTCCTATCTATCAACAATTTAAATATACTAATACACTTGCATGTGTTTGATTTTTAAAACATAGTATTTGTTTGATTACATACATGTAATTTTGAATAAATAATATATATTTTTGTTTTGTAGTTACAATGTTAGAACTTATAAAAATTAAAGTTCATTGATCTTGACGTCTCTATTAACAATTATCTCCATATCTCATATGGACTTTTTATCTTAAGATCTATTTTATTTTGAACAATCTTCGAAGAATTAATCTACATTACGGTGAGATATCCAAAAGGTTTGATCATCAAAAGCAATCAATGCTTTCAAAAAACTCGCTTTATTAAAATGCACCTCATGTTGCAATATTCTAAAAATATCAGCCAGTACAATTCTTCAATGATCAATATCATCTCGACTATCCTTGATAGTGTAAGTACACTGAAAGTCCTTGAAGAGCTAATACCCACGATAAATAAATATTAAAGAGGTATTAATCTAGCTCCTTCGCTTGTATTATAAATGAATGTGTAATTGAAGTACATATGGTCATAAACTTGACGTTTAATGAGCTTTGATTATTACATTAATTGGCGAGACCGGTGAGACCATCCCGAGTCAATCATGATGCAAAATGTATAATGGAACCTCAAGTTTCCTCGACATAATAATTTTACATGCATTGCTCTCAAGAAAATTTATACGTACTACTATTGGGACTCATTCCCTTAAAAGTTCTGAAATCAACTAGCGGGTATTTCATATATCCATATAATGAACCATTTAGAATTTTTAAATCGTTGCATCGTCTGAATGGTCATCAAAATCGCAACCTAAATTTTGCATGACTAAGTAACTCGGTTATTGAGATTACAAGCACATATTAAAAAATATCAAATGTTGTTTTGATAATGTCAGTGAACGTATATATTGTTTAAATACATCAACATTTTCAGTTGATTGTAGTAAGTATTGAACATATATTAGTTCATACGTAAATTGCTTTTATCAAAAGGCTTAGTTGATAGAAAATCAACATCTATTATGAGAGCAACAATACTACTTATACTCTGGGACCATGTTAATATACATGCAATAATGTGAGTCCGCATCGTGCCAATGGAAATAAGATTTCTTCCCTATAATTGATTTTTGATCCTCAAAAAGATATACCATAGATATTTTTTTATTTATTTGTGTGATATATACTAAACCATAACGCACAACTATGAGACCAAAATGGGAGATCTTAAAACAACTTAAACTGAAAATGAATTATCAATATATATTATTGATCCTCATAGTATCAAGTATGAACTTGAAATTCAAATGATAATTCATTTTTGATAATTGTCAGACATATTTGTTTGAATGATAAGTTGTTAATGCTCCTACTAAAATGACTAATAAGCCTATGGCACGTGAAACGTGTTAAAATAAAAGTCGATTCTAAATTATATCCTCGAAAAAAGGAGCAAATTATTTAGATGGTCAAATCGAGGAATTAAAGACCCCAAATCAATCTAACAAAACTTGACATGAAGGTTCTATCAGAAACTCTGGTACCCAAAAATGAAGAGATCTCAATAAATGATATCATGTCTAGAACAATGTGGAATCGATATAAATGAAATCGATGTCGATAATATTATTGTTTATAATATAGCGCTAGCTATTGTGGTTGAGGATCATAAAATTATTTATGCCAAAAAGTGAAAATATTATTGACCAATATAAAAATACGCAATAAATTTATGAAATCTCTTAATACGAGATTTTTGGACTCATAGTCCATTTCATAAAGGTGTAAAGCCTATTGTATGACCGGTCTTTACTCAAAAGCGCAATGAGTATATATAAAGCTAGAGTGTTGATACTAAGGCTCTTTGGTAGCTATATGATAACTCACAGGTCTAGCTCATTTGCTATTTGGATTCCTCAAGGATATAAAATGCTTAAAGATGCTTCCACTTCAAAAAGCCTTAAGCATTTTAGAAAGGTTTTTGAGATCACCATTTATTCAATTTGAATAAGATCTTATATCAAATGCTTGGAAAGATATGAGAAAGACATGTCTCACTATTTATAATGCCTCATATTTTTCATAAATGGCTCTTGAGGACACTGTCGAATCATATCAATTTGGGCTCGAAAAATTCTTTATTAAAATGGTCATTTTTAGCCCATATTACAAACACATTTGCGATGACTATATTGAAATTCATATATCCTTAGAACTTTTTACAAGGTTCTAAAGGCGAAGAATATTCATAACTGAATATGAAAGATATGTTTACAAGCATGTACAAAGAGTCATACATCCTCATGATGCAATGATTATTTTAATGTTGACAATCCTTCCGACCCTCGAAGGATGACAAATATCATTAGACGTTGATATTTCTCACTGGTCATAAAAGAGTTGAAAATCATTTACTTCACATTTTTGGCGAGGTAACTTATTATCTATGAGAGGACACTCATTGTCTTGCATACGTATAAAACATTTTTCAACTTGATGGATACATCAACAATGATGGATCCATAACTTATCTCATAAAAGTCAGTTTTTTCTCATTAAATTCGATGAGATGATATTATTTGTCAACAAATTCACAAGTGATGTGATTATGAGGGGGACAAAATAAATGTTGCACTATTTTTTTTCCTTGACCATGGTTTTGTCCCACCGGGTTTTCCTGGCAAAGTTTTTAACGATGCAACATCCTCAACATATTAAAAGAATTATGTACTCTTTTTCCTTAACTAGACTTTTGTCCCATCGGGTTTTATCTAGTAAGGTTTTAACGAGGCATAATCATTATAACAATGGACATCCAAGGGGGAGTAATGTACACTAATGTGAAATGGATGTCCATACCTTCAAAATATTATCTATCTAGATATGTTTATGGATTCATCCCACCCCGGAGAAAATGATAAACAATCATTATAATACCTAAGTCCACTTGGGGCTTTAATACACTTTTATATATTGCAATCAATCTCATATTGTGTCATTTTTGTGGTACCCATGATATGGGATTATTTTACACAAAGAAAAAGCTAAATTTGGATACGCGGGATTTTGTCTGATCCACATAAGGTCAAAAACATGATATGTTTTCACCTGTGGAGACATCACAATTTCTTGGAGGTCATCAAATAATGCTAAATTTATTGAGTTTTATAAAATCGATCGAGATATGTCTACTCAAGATTGACGATTCAACACATCCAAGAAGAATGCGGTCTCAAGACAGTCAAATGAAATCAAGGAAGAGTATATCAAAGAAGACAGAACTAAACACATTTTACCGAAGTTCTTCTCAACATACGATCTACAAACGGATGGATCCATTGATGTTTATCAAGTCCGAACAAGCAAAAATTTGGTCGACTTATTTACAAAATCATTGCCGACAAAAGTTTTTGAGCATCTAGTTCGGAAGATCGGTATTCCGGCCTTGAAGGATATACATTAAACTTAGGGGGAGTATTATACGCACTGAACTCTTTTTCCCTTCATCAAGTTTTTATCCCATTGGGTTTTTCTTGATAAATTTTTTAACAAGGCAATCTATAGCGTAATATAAACGGTGACTATCCAAGGGGGAGTGTTGTGAAATCCATGGGCTTGATCCATGGGTTTGTGGATAGCCTACCTACTAGATTGTTAGGGTTTACTTCAATCCCTATATATACTTGTCTTTTGTATTCATTTAATACTAATTATTCAATAATATTCCTCTCTTCCTCTGCATCTATTATTCTTGTTCTTTCATTTCATAACATAAATTTCATATTTCACCAATCATTATAATACATCATTTTACATAGCCTAAATCAAGAATAAGCCGTATATTGAGGTTCTAAAGCTCGAATCGAGTCAAACCCGAACCTGTAATCGTTTCACAAACTTGATCCAAAAATCGAACACCATCGCCGGAATTGAGATCGGAGTGCCGTCCTCAGAATAGAGATCCGTACGCCGTCAACATCTCCATCTATCGTTTGACTTCGTCTCCATCCCCGGCTCAAACTCTCAAACTCCCGGAAACAGTTTGATTTTTGATTTCCCATTTTCAGATCTCCATTCATTAATAGGGTCAGATTGCATTTCATGTTTTGATGATGATGATGATAGGATTAGGATTTGATGATAATGATGATGATGTTGTTTAAGTAATTAGGGTTAATGTTTTATGATCTAGTTAAGTGGACGCTTGATAATGATGAATCCGGTAATAGGAAGGATTTGATGACGATTTAATAAAATTAGTGTTTGATTATGTTTGTTTGGCAAAAAGAGTGAAATTAAAATACTTTTGATTATTATTTTCTCTAAAAGTAAACATAAGTAAGTGGAATTAATAAAAAATAAAATAATTGGTAACCTGTTACATGTAAGCAGGTGACTTGCTATATTCGGTTTAGTACATGTCAAAATTGAAAATTATGTACACATAATGATAGTTAATATAGTTGTGTACATATTAAAGAAGTCAACGCATAGGTATGTATATTTATAAACACTTAACCCGCTAAAATAATGTAAATTTTTTGATGCATTTGAGTGCTTTTTGTCTAGCTACTTTATACATCCTTCTTGTATACAAATTACAATTACAATTAAGAGTTAAGTGTCTGGAAATGCATATAACTATGCGTTAATTTTCATTGTGTGAACGTAACTAAATTGATCTCCATTGTATGTACGAAACTATTTATTGATCTCCATTGTGTGTATATTTGTGACGTGTTCTCAATTATACAGCGACACTTGGCATCTGTAAAGGTTGACAACTCACAAATATACACACAATGGAATTCAATAAATAGTTTCGTACATACAATGGAGATAAAATGTAGTTATGTTCACACAATGAAAATAATCGCATAGTTATACACATTTTCAGGCACTTAAGACTGCAATTAATGTATATATTGAAGATGTTATTAGGGAAATGTTTTTACAATGAGAGGATGTGTAACAATAATGGATGAAATGCCAATTTATATATATTTCTTCCCGCAAAGGAAAATATGTAGAACAATATATCATAGTGTGCATTATTCTACTCTAGAATACTACTTGCTACTCTATAATATGTTCTATAATGTGTATAAGGGAATCTTCTACTTGCTTGAAGTCCTCAAAATCAATCCATCATCTCCCATTCGCTTCCATGTCTTCCATCTTTTCCCATCATCTTTTTAAATGACCTTGATTATATTCTACTTGACTTGTGTAGATGTTTACAATTTTTGTTGTTGTGATCATCCACAACAGAGAGTTTTTCAGTGTGATGCTTGTTGCCGGTTGTTTTATATTTCATGTTCGACTTTTAATTTATTTTTTTCACTTGTTCAACTACTCTTTGTTAGTTCTCTACGAGGTGCTTTGCTACAACATAATTTTCAAAAAAAAAAGAGGAAGAAAATGTTATCTTTTTTTTTTCTTTCTCTCTAACATTTGTAAAACATTATGGAAAAGAAATATATCGCCTTTGTATAGCTATTCAGATTTCAGACACAATTGAAAAGAAACTAATAAAGTAAAAAAAAATGTACTACTCCTACGTGAATTATAGAATGGGCCGGGCCTTTGGAGTTTTGGACTGCTGTACTTCTACGAGTATTTTGTATGTTTACATGAATATTTGCAACTCAAAGAGAAGTGAACATAGATAATTAAGATCTTCCATCAATTAAGCAAATAAAGTATGTTCTTAAAAAAGATTTAAATCCACTTTAAGAATTAAAGAAGTGCGTTCATTTTTGGATTAATTGATATTATATGTCAATTGAGTCACTTGGAGTTTGTTGGGAAGACCATAACTTTATCGATCCTATGTATATAGGGGAAAGAGTATATATGTGACCGGGCAGACAATCAGTATGTAATATTGTATATCGAATGACAAGTCATGAGAATTGTTGTATATTTTAGTGCAGTGGCGTTTTAGTGGACCTGGGGTAGGTGATGCGGAGTGCATACCCGGCTAGTCACTAAATACGGGTACGACTAAATTGCGGGGGTCAAGGGGGCCGCGCCCCCTTGTGGGGTCCAAAGGGCAACGCCCCTGGCGGGGTCCAAGGGGCAGAGCCCCTGGCTGCGGTCCCGTTTGGATATATTTGACCCAGAAAAACCCGTTTGGATATATTTGACCCGAATTGGTTAGGACATATAACTGTCCTATAACTTCCGTTTTTTGGTGATCTTGATCATTCTTATGCATATTCCATACACAGAAACACACACACAAACACTTGATTCTAGATTTTGATTGCCATAAATCTTGATAGCTCTTGAATTATCCCAATACGAATTTCGTGTAACCCGGGGCAATAAAAGAGTCGAAATATTGTATTTGGAAGTGATTTCCAAACACGATTCACAGAGTATATCTGGTCAATTGAATCTGTATCCTGTTCATATTTTCTAACAATCAAATATAATATTTCTGTTGATTCAATGGCAGAATCTCTGAAGGACATGACTTCCAAGTTTGCAAAACTTGATAAGTTTGATGGGATTGATTTCAGGCGATGGCAGAAAAAGATGAAGTTTTTGTTGACAACTTTGAAAGTGGTTTATGTTCTGAGTACATCATGTCCAGAGGCACAAGAGGAGGAGACTTTGGATCAGACATGCAGGTAATGCAAGTGGGAGAATGATGACTTCATATGTCGTGGTCACATCATGAATGGTATGTCTGATTCACTCTTTGATATTTATCAGAATGTCGAATCTGCAAGGGATTTATGGAATGCTTTGGTGTCTAAGTATATGGCAGAAGATGCTTCTTTTAAGAAGTTTCTTGTTAGTATTTTTAATAATTACAAGATGGTCGATTCTCGTTCTGTTATGGAACAATACCATGAATGCCTTCGAATACTTGGACAGTTTACACAACATGATATGAAAATGGATGAATCAATCCAGGTTTCATGTATAATCGATAAATTACCCCCTTCATGGAAAGATTTCAAGCAGGACTTGAAGCATATGAAGGAAGAATTGACTCTGGTACAATTGGGTAGTCGTTTGCGCATAGAGGAAGGTCTAAGGGTTCAAGAAAATGACAAGGGAAAGGGCAAGGAAATTGATGGTCCATCTAATGTCAACATGGTGGAGGAACATAGGAACATAAAACAGAATGATAAAGGAAAGGGCAAGCGAAAGTATCATGATAAAAATGATGATCCAAATAAGAAGTCTAAAAAGACTTGTTGGAAGTATGGTATGACTGGACACTTCAAGAAGGATTGTTGGGTTAAAAAGGTTGGTAATAAGAATACCAATGGTGCTAGCACAAGCGGATCGGGTCAGGGGTCTAAGGACCAAAACCCGAAACAAGGTTAGAATTTGAACAATGACTTTAATTTGGTTAAAAATTATGTGTCATTTATTTCTGAATCTTTTTATGTGCAGGATGATGATGTTGCTTGGTTTGTTGATTCGGGTGCAACTACCCATGTGTGCAAGCATAGGCATTGATTCAAGACATATGAGCCGGATGATGATATATTGTACATGGGAAACGAATCAACAAGTTCTGTTTGTGGTCGTGGAAGTGTTGTTTTAGAATTTAGTTCTGGAAAGACAATTACTTTATTTGATGTAATTCATGTTCCTACGATTCGAAAGAATCTTGTGTCTAGTGCTTTGTTGAACTTATGTGGTTATAAGCAAGTTATCGAGTCGGATAAGTTTATCTTGTCCAAGATTAGCGTGTTCGTAGGATTTAGCTACTTATGTAATCGTATGTTTAGACTTAATGTGAATAATTGTGGTGCTGTTAATTGTGCTTTTATGACATGTTCAAGTATTAATGATTCATCATTGTGGCATGCTAGATTATGACATGTTCATTATGGTAGATTGCTGAAAATGTCGAAAGATGGCTTAATACCAGCTTTTGACATTAACACTGAAAAATGCAAAACATGTATGCTAACCAAAATCACTAGAAAACCTTTTCAAAGTATAAAACGTTCTTCTGAATTGTTAGAACTTGTGCATAGTGATTTATGTGATTTGCATGCTACACCATCTTTAGGTAACAAAAAGTATTTTGTCACTTTCATTGATGATGCTTCTAGGTTTTGTTATATTTATTTATTGCATTCTAAAGATGAAGCCTTGGATAAATTTAAAGCATACAAAACTGAAGTAGAATTGCAACAAAATTCTAGGTTTTGTTATATTTATTTAAAGCATACAAAACTGATTTATGTGATTTGCATGCTACACCATCTTTAGGTAACAAAAAGTATTTTGTCACTTTCATTGATGATGCTTCTAGGTTTTGTTATATTTATTTATTGCATTCTAAAGATGAAGCCTTGGATAAATTTAAAGCATACAAAACTGAAGTAGAATTGCAACAAAATTCTTTGATTAAAAGGCTAAGAACGGATAGGGGAGGTGAATACATTGATCCTAATTATTTCCAATCCGTTGGTATCATTCATGAGACGACTGCTCCATATACTCCCCAACAAAATGGTATATCGGAGAGGAAGAATAGGGTTCTAAAAGAAATGGTTAATTCCATGATGTCCTATTCTGGCTTAAGTGATGGATTTTGGGGGGAATCCATGTTAACGGCTTGTTATTTGCTTAACAGAGTTCTTAACAAAAGGAGCAAGGTTAGACCTTATGAACTTTGGTTCAAGAAAAAACCAAATTTGAATTATCTTCGTGTTTGGGTAGGGCAGTTGTAAGACTTCCAGAACCCAAGAAGAAGAGTTTGGGGGAAAGAGGTATTGATTGCATATTTATTGGATATGCTGAGCATTCTAAGGCTTATAGGTTCTATGTCATTGAACCTAATGATTCTATTTCAGTTAACACTGTTATTGAATTAAGAGATGCAATATTTGATGAGAACGGATTCTCATCTATACCTAGACCAAAGGACATGGTTCATAGTACAAGTGGAACTAGTGAGGTGGAGAGTTCTGAAAAGGATTTAAACAATCCTGTTGAACTAAGAAGAAGCAAAAGGGAAAAGAAACAAAAATCATTTGACCCAGATTTTCAATCGTATTTAGTTAAAGGATCTAGAGATGGTGTTTCTACCCGATATCCTTATTGCTTTAATGTTGAGGAGGATCCAAAGATATTTGAAGAAGCAATAAAGTTTCAAGATGTTGCCTTTTGGAAGGAAGCAATTAATGATGAGATGGATTCCATCATGGGTAACAACACTTGGGTGTTAGCTGATCTACCACCTAGTTGTAAACCTTTGGGTTGTTAATGGATCTTCAAAAGGAAGATGAGAGTTGATGGAACCATTGAGAAATTCAAGGCTCGATTAGTCATACAAGGCTTTAAACAAAGACCTGGGATTGACTATTTTGATACCTATGTACCTGTTGCTCGGATTTCTACTATTAGATTGTTGATTGCCTTGGCTGCAATACACAATCTAGAGATTCACCAAATGGATGTGAAAACTGCATGCTTAAATGGGGATCTGGATGAGGAGGTTTATATGAAACAACCTGAAGGTTTTGTTATGCCTGGTAATGAGCAAAAAGTGTGTAAACTTGTTAAATTCTTGTATGGATTGAAACAAGCACCGAAGCAGTGGCATCAAAAATTTGATGATGTAGTCTTGTCTAGTGGATTTAGCTTGAATCAAGCTGACAAGTGTGTTTATAGCAAATTTGATAACTCTGGAAAAGGAGTAATCATTTGCTTGTATGTTGATGATATGTTGATCTTTGGCACAAATCTAGAACAAGTCAATTTGACTAAGGAATTCTTGTCATCAAAGTTCTCCATGAAGGATATGGGGGAGGCTGACGTTATCCTGGGTATTAGGATTAAACGTGAGAATAGGGGAATTTCTATTTCACAATCTCATTATCTTGAGAAAGTGTTAAAGAAATTTAACTGTTCCGATTGTAGTCCTGCGAGTACACCTTTGGATCCTAGTTTGAAACTGATGGTTAATACCGGTGAACCAGTTTCACAACTTGAGTACTCTCAGGTCATTGGTTGTTTAATTATGCCATGACGAGCACTAGGCCGGACATTACTTTTGTAGTGGGTAAGCTTAGCAGGTATACTAGTAATCATAGTGTACATCATTGGCAAGCTGTAAGGCGAGTGCTTAAGTACTTGAAGAAAACTATGGATCATAATTTGCACTACTTAGGATATCCTTCGGTGATAGAAGGATATTGTGATGCGAGTTGGATCACTAATAAAAAGATCATTCTTCTACTAGTGGATGGGTATTCTTGCTTTTGGGAGGTGTCAATTCATGGGCTTCTAAGAAGCAAACTTGCATAACCAACTTGACTATGGAATCTGAGTTCGTGGCATTAGCTGCTGGTGGTAAAGAAGTAGAATGGCTAAGGAACTTGATATATGAGATTCCATTGTGGCCTGAACCTATATCACCTATTTCCATTCATTGTGATAGTGCTGCAACATTGGCTAGGGCTTATAGTTAAATGTACAATGGGAAGTCTAGACACTTAGGTGTTAGACACATTATGATTCGTGAGTTAATCACGAATGTGGTAATATCAGTTAAATTTGTGAGATCTCAACATAACTTGGCTGATCACTTGATGAAGGGGTTAGCTAGAGACTTGTTTGAAAAGTCTGCATTAGGGATGGGATTAAAGTCCATTTAATTTCTAATGGTGGGACACCCAATTCCCTTCTAATATAGTATTAGGAGCTGAATTCAATGTGGAAAGCTCACACTTAGAGATTGGAGCACATCAATTGCATATCATCCCAAGGTATGTGCTCGAATCTGCATGAGGGTTAGGTTGAAGTACAACTTCTTAATAGTTCTTTTGAAACAGTGCAGGTGCAGATGCATGAAGAAAAGAGCTACCTATGTGAATGTGAAGTGTGGCCGCTTCAAAAAGCTTAGAACTTTGGCTTTGTATACATTCATGAATGGATATGGACACATGGCCTGTATAGTGTCAGGATTTAGTTTGATGTGTAAAATTGAACTTATGTGTATATAATCTTCAGGTATTTAAATGGGTTGAAGGGTTCAATTCTTAGAACACCCCGATTCTCGAGTATTTGGAATGTGTAATATACAAATGTCGAAATTCAATCTGCGTGACATTTTCATTTATGCATAAATTTGTTCTGTGTTTGATTATTTTATGCAAAGGCATTGCACTAAAATGGGGGAGGAATGTTGTATATTTTAGTGCAGTAGCGTTTTAGTGGACCCGGGGTAGGTGATGCGGAGTGCATACCCGGCTAGTCACTAAATACGGGTACGACCAAATTACGGGGGTCAAGGGGCCCGCGCCCCCTTGTGAGGTCCAAGGGGCAACGCCCCTAGCGGGGTCTGATGTGCAAAATCTATGTTATTAAATTTGTCGTTGTAAAGTAAACAAGAAAGTACCGCGCTAGACCAAAGCACAACCGGGCAGTGGACCCTATCGTGTAGTAGTATAGTTGGGTAAGTTCGGGTTTGAACGCAGGGAACTTTAAGTTTAAGAAGTTGAAATTAGGTGTGATCAATTAGATAAAAGAAAGTAAAATGTGGTTGGGTGTGACCGAGTTGTCACGATGCTTAAAACTACAATTTATAATCAATTAGAACGGTGGACTCAGGAAGAGTCAAATTGGTTGTTTGGAACTTTCAAATATTAAAAACAATGCTTGCTTGGATTATTTTACTAGTGATTTCGAGGTGTAAAGTTATAACCGGTTAGGAAATATGCCAAAGTAATACTCGTGAAACATGAACTAGGTGTTAGCTAGAACCTATTGTTCACTTCAATTGCAAACCTATGATTTAATCTAGTAACGGACGTTCGCCATGGTTACTAACTTGCACAAATTAACTAAATCATTTAACACATTCCAAATTACATTCGCAATTTTGTCCGATCATTCATAGACAAATAATCAAAAGCAAATCACTAGTTGAAAACGTTCGCTATATCAATTAGTAAGTCGCCATATGGTTAAAATTCTTGAGATAAAGCCTAATTACACAAGGTTCTCCGATTAAACATAAATTAAGAGGGATTGAGTTTGTAAATCATCCACGCGACAAACATTCGCTAAAATCGCTAACTTATGTGCATTTAACTAGAATTGTTATAATCGTCAAATGCTTTGTCCCACAAATCACAATAAACTTAATGAGGTATTTTAGGTAAACAAGAACATATACTATAATTGTTTAGCTAAAATGCCGAAAGCTTTGTAACAACCACTAACTAAACACATATAAATTCATGGATGATTCAAAAACTCAAGCACAAGCTAACATCCTAGATATACACCTCTAATCAACTAGTTATTTCATCCAAGCAAACATATGAGTAACTAGCCACGCATAATCACAACAAACAAACAAATATCACAAACACAAGACAAATTCATAAATAACTTCAAATTAGATTTAAATGAAATGATACCAAAGTTGTTACACGATTGTTTCCGAGTGATGTTGTTTGATATTCCCCTCACAAAACTTCTAATAAATGTAAGTGAACTCTTGAGTGAATATATTGAATTTTTGGTTGGTGATGGAGTAATGGTGAATTTTGTGTAGAGAGTAAATGAAAGTGTGTTTGTTGATGATGAAGATGATCCTCAAAAATGTCCCTCCTCTCTCCCTTTTGCAGCTCCCAAATTCCCCTCTCTCATACAAAAAAAACGGTTGAGCATTAAATGCTCAACCAATCAAAATCGCACAACACACCAATCAGCCTCGAATTTTGCTCAGATCGAACAATAGCCGATCGGCTTTAATACCATAGCCGATCGGTTTCTGAAGCCCAGCCGAACGGCTTCTTAAGGCCAGCCGATCGGCTTTCCTAGTTCAAAACATCCAGCTCCATCGAGGGAAAGTTCTGTGAAGAAATTGCACTACAACAGCCGAACTGCTAAAGATAGCAGATCTGCTAATCACTCATAGCCGATCGGCTTTAAAGACATAGCCGATCGGCTTTGCTTCTTTTCAGCTTCATTTTCGAGCCCAGCCAGCATTGGTCCAGACTTCACCAATTCGCATGCGTTTCTAGCTTTTTACCTGAAATAGATTTCCAAACAAAATAAGTATCGGAAGTTCTTGAAATCTAATCAAATACATATGCAAAACAATGATATCGCGATAGATTTATATAGCCAAAATGAGCGATATCAAATATCCCCACACTTGAACTTTGCTTGTCCTCAAGTAAACCATGATTTTACCATTTTACAACCCGCTCTTGCAACGTTATAAGTGAAGATTAAGTTAACTAACAAAACGCTGGCACTAACCACCAAAGCAATTAGGCAAGCAATATATATTTAAGCATTAGAAACTCGAGATGTTTTAGTTTGTCAAGCTCGAATGCACGACCTAGCACCTCACATAAGGATAAGTGTATAATCACTCACTCTCAACCTATACAACTACAAGGTAAGGAAGTAAATGACGTAACTCTCAATCAAGCCAAGTCGTGATGCACTGTTACCATAGGCTTGCAAAAGGATCAAATCTCCACCGTCTTGGCGTGAGCACCAAGTAAGATCTCAAAGGAGGTATTCTAAATGTGTGTTATAACAAATGTAGGCTAATTATGGAATCGGGTATGATAGACACAATAATTGGTGAAAAGTGGTAGTCAAGACCCATAAAAAAATGGCAATGTTACCATATTGTTTTAATACGTGACAGTGATGAAATTTAGGATTCTCATGCTAAATCAATTCAAATTATCACTTGTTCTCATTTATAACTTATACTCAATAATTGCACACAAATAACTCAAATTGATTTTTCACATTTTTGTTAGAATAATTGCATTCTATGACTTTCTATGAATCCTGTGTAATGAACTTTCAGACCAACCATCCTAGACCGGATAAGGCCTTCGGTGGCTAGGTGTAGAACACCCCTCGGGAACTACTTGTTCAGGAATTCAAAGGCCATTTAGTTGACTACAATTCATCCAAGCATAATCTTTAAGCATAATAGTTGACTTCTATTCATTTGATGTTTCCAATCTCAATCATAGAACTTAACACTAGAATCCCAATTCAACACGATTTAAGTCACAATTTGGATAAAACTCATTAAAAATTCCAATAGGCAACATTGTAGAAAAGTAAACAGTTCAGGAAATGACTACACAAAAACAAGGCTAGTATTTAGTGGAATGTATGTGGAAGTGTCTACGGGTTTCTTAGCACTAAAAATGAGTGCTAACGACCGGTGTAAACTGGATATAAATGGTTTTAAAGCAAAAATAAGATCAAAAACTCCTAAGAATACCTCCTCGTCTTCGACCCCACCTATATCACATTTCTGTGATCCCACAGCGGTCTCAAAATGCATCACTAGGGCAAGTTCTAGAACAAACTACAATCACCGGCACACTCATAGCAATAAACAATATAAACACTAAAGGTAAGTGTTTTTTTCTCAATTAGGCTCAAATTTCTCACAATTTTTATAGTAAAGGCTACAAATGTGCTAGTCATGCAATTCACCCTATTAGGTTGCTTTATATGACACATCTCAAAAAGATTAAGTTGCAAGAGAGAAGATTAAATTACTTCCAATTAATTTATCGCAGTTTAAGATTTTCAAAGCAATCAATCTTTTAAGGACAAACATATTCCTAGCAAACTATCATTACCCGACCTTTTATTAGAATTTGCAACAATCTATCAGGCCAAGATCAGTAACAGACTTATTAAATGACCAATGGCCCGTTAATAGGATTCGTAAAGTTCGATTGGGGAACCAATAGGCTTTACAAACCCCAATAAAAGGCAGGAAACAACAATTCACTAAGAATAGAATTCAAGTGAATCTACCTCCCCACACTTGAGATTTGCATTGCCCCCAATGCAAACATAAGCAATGAAAAAGCATAAGTGTGAAAGTAAAAAGAAACGAGAACTTCCCCGGGGGTTTTGCATAAAGGCGTGGAACGCGAGCTGGCGCTTGATAGACGTGTATAGATCCCATCCAGCTCGGCATGCTACAAAAACAAACAAACAACCAAGCACCGAAACACAAGTGCAACATGGATACATACTAAGAATGCATATAAAAGGTAAATGAATGTTAATCATCCAAAGTACCAAAGGAAAATAACAAAAAAAATAAAAAGTGTTCAAAAGTTTAACAATCTTAAAACACAATAACACCCAACTACCAACCCCCACCATGCGGTGGGTCATGGGTGGAATCATCCTGCTGGTGCGGCTGCTGATATGGCGAGGGAGACCCAAAAAGCCAATGACTGTGAGCTTCTTGTTGCCAGTTACTGGGTGGAGGGGCAGACCAAGAAGTGCCCCAATCTTGTTGCTGTTGATGAAAAGAAGAGGTGTGCATGTGATCCCGGTGTCGCTGAAGCTCAACTAGTGCAGCGTCTCTATCATATACAGGGGCAGGGAGAATACCTCCCGGTTCTCCCCAACGAGGAGGTTCCTGATAAGGGACAGACACGTGGTTAGGAATATGGTTCCCCATGCGCTCATGATCATGAATTAGCCAACTGTTTTGATATCGATTGACCCCCCACTCGTACTGGGATTGCTCCCGGAACGTCTGTTGGTCCAAACGCATATTCGTAAAGTCGGTCATGAAACTTCTCCAATAGGCGGGTTCCTCCGAATGAGATGAACCACCAGGACCCGACGTCTCATCCGCACGCCCAGTCTCAGGATCTTCTTCTTCTTCGTCATCTTCATCAGAATCATGAATGGTAACAGGTCGTTTTCCTTTGGCCCCGGCCCGAGACACTGTTGCCGCCTCCCTAGGAGTGAGCTGATAAGCAACATATGATCCTCCTTTCTTTCTCAAAACCTGGGCGGTGGCATAAGACTCAGCCCCAATCGGAAGAGTATTGTTTGGAATTCGGGTATAGGGTGGGACGCCTCGGGGCTTCAAACTGATGTTTAGACCTTTTGCAATCCGGGTGATGAAATGGCCCCCACAAAGCTTAGAGTTTGCCTTATGCCCAGCAGCATAGGCATGGAGATATTTGCCCACAGCAAAAGGAATATTTATCCTTTCCCGACTTTTCAGCTGATCCAAAAACCACAAGTCGATCAAGGTGACCTTTTCCCGATTGGTCCCCCGAAGAGTGAGTGTATTTGCTATCATCTTGTGTATCACCTTATATATGGGGGATGTAAGGTGCTTATTCAAGTTCTTTCCCCCAAGATAAGGCGATGTGCTAAACTTTTCCCACATTTGAGCATTACACTGCCCTTCCTCTAACCTTGCCCCGGTCATGATGTATCGATCAATCCAATGAGAAGAATACTCCTCGTCAGTGTAGATCCCCAAACACCCTGCAAGTTCTTTCAAGGATAATTGTCTCGGAGCCCCACCAAGTTTGAAACTCAAAAACCTCTCGTTAACGTTGGTGACAATGAACATTTCCACCGTTGCTAAGAATTCCATCACCAGCTCTTCGTAAATCGGTTCTTGAATCCCAAGAAGCTTCTCAAAATCATTCACACCAAAAGCCTCATCATTAAACCTCACAGTTTGAGTGAAGATGCGTCGGATGTCTTGAGCAACCCCCACAACCTCCAACGGGTTCCAATTGATTTCCTGAGGGTATTCACACTCCTTTTTATGAATGTTATATAATGCTTCAGTGAATTCCATATAGTTATACTGATGGCGCCCAAAGATCAAATGGGGGTGGCGGTCATTAGGAAGTAAATCCTCGTAAATACTTTGCGGATATTGAGGCTCATAAGTGTCAGGTCGGTTATTCCTGCCTCTCTGCACAACACAACATAACAAAATACAAGTTTTCCAAGTTGAGTCAGAGTTAGCACAAAAGGATATGATAGAATGAGCGATCAATGTTGGGTACAACCACACCCCCTAATAACAAAGCATATATGCCAACAACCTCATTAGCATGCAAACAACAACAATTTACAATCATAGCTCACAACGATAATTTCCGACAATTCACAATCAAGACTTAAACCCTACACAGAACAGCATGTAACCCAATATCAAACAAAGCTCGATTATACCTATGTCATACAATTTCAATTCAAGCAAGTCTTACAATCAAGATTACACACCAAACCTAGTGACTTTCACACAAGTAAAGAACTCCAATATCAAACATAATTTCAATTAAGCAAGAATGAATACCCAAGTTGAATCAAGATATGTCTTACAATCAAAAGTTAATTTACAAAAAGTCTAGGTCAAAGTCAAAGTTTGACCAGAAAAAGTCAACTGTTTCTTCCCCAATTTTTCACATGAACCCTAATTTCTCTAATTCATCCACAAACTAAAAGTTAATCAATCAATCAATCACATTATGCAATTTAACATGAATTACACTATAATTAACACCAAACACCAAGCATAAATCACAAAATTCAGATTACCCCCAAATTAGCATATGAACCCTAATTTGCAAATCATCAAAATCAAGCAATTTAAACAATGAATCATGGTATAAACCAAGTATTAAGCATGAACAAAGCATAACAATCAACAAATGCTCAAAGGAAATCATCCCCACACTTAAATTAAACCAAACCCGGATTTAAGTGTTCTTCCCCAATTTTTTAAAGATGGAAAGATAAAGGGGAGTTGTATGATGTACCTTTGATGGTCTAGACATGATTATTGTTTGATTTGGAGAAAAGATATGAAGATTAGATGACTCTTGGTGAAGAGTTTTAGTGATTTTCGTTTTTCTTGTTTGAGAAAGAGAGAGAGAGCCGATCGGTTTTGATATTATGGAAGAGACAAGCAACTAAAGGTTTTATCCCCTTCAAAATTCGCACAGTAATAACCATAAGCCGAACGGCTTATCAACTATAGCCGAACGGCTTCTATAGCCGATCTGCTCCATACCCATAGCCGAACGGCTTTGTACTCTAAAAAATCTACACCCAAACCACGGTTTAAGTTCTGTGATGATTTTGCAAAGAACAAACCGAACGGCTTTGAATAGCCGATCGGCTAACCCTCTAAAACCGAACGGCTTTGAATAGCCGATCGGCTCATCCAGTTACAATCAACAGCAGAAAATCAACTCACTAAAAGTAATTGTTTAAACACACAATCGCAGCAGAAAATCAGTTCAAAAATTATCAATAACGCAGGCAAACAATATCTAAACTATCAAAAAGGATATAAACACGAGTTTCCTCGTGATCGGGCTTCATTTATTAACGAGTCCAAGTTAGACTCGACCCCGAATTCATTTATCCTTGGGGTAAGTTGCGAACTCCTCCCACTCGCCATCAACTTCTTCCTCATGGTAAAGCTTCAATCGGTGACCGTTTACAATGAAAGTTCCTCCATCCGAACCGATAAGTTCCACATATCCGGATGGATAACCGTGCTTGACCGTATAAGGGCCGGTCCAACGTGGTTTGAACTTAGGTTGCTTCAACTTGAACCGGGATTGAAAAAGAAGCACTTTGTCACCCGCTTTAAATTCTTTTCTCATTTTGAGCTTCCGGTCATGCAAAACTTTGGTTCTTTCTTTGTAAAGGCGAGAATTCTCATATGCTTGCAATCGAAGCTCATCCAACTCGTGGAGTTGTAACATCCTCTTCTCACCCGCTTCAACCAAATCTAAGTTGCAATTCTTAAGCGCCCAATAAGCTTTGTGCTCAATTTCAAAAGGTAGATGGCAAGTTTTGCCATAGAGCAACCGATATGGTGTTGTTCCAATAGGTGTCTTGTAGGCGGTCCGAAATGCCCACAATGCATCTTCAAGCTTCTTGGACCATATAGCTCGGTTGTCCTTCACCGTTTTTTCCAAAATCCTCTTCAAGGCACGGTTTGTGTTCTCGACTTGACCACTAGTTTGCGGGTGGTAGGAAGTCGAGAACCGGTGATTTACCCCATATCTTTTAAGCACTTTTTCTAGTTGAGCATTAGCAAAGTGGCTCCCCCGGTCACTAATCAACGCCTTAGGCATCCCAAATCGAGAAAACAAACTCTTTAAGAAGTCGATAACCGCCCGAGCATCATTTGTGGGCAAAGCCTTTGCTTCCGCCCATTTGGACACATAATCAACCGCCACCAAAATATATTCATTCTTGAAAGATGGAGGAAATGGGCCCATGAAGTCGATGCCCCAAATATCAAACACTTCACACACTTGGATGCTAGTTTGTGGCATTTCATCCCTTTTAGAGATGCTTCCGGTTCTTTGGCAAGCATCACACGTTTGGCATAAAGTATTTGCTTCTTTGAAAATCGTGGGCCAATAGAAACCCGCATCATAAACTTTCTTGGCGGTGACCGAAGGGCCATAATGTCCACCGGTGGGCCCGTGATGACATGCGTCCAAAAGTTTTCTAGTTTCACCACCCGATATACATCTCCTCACCATCCCATCCGCACAAACCCGGAATAGATGCGGTTCTTCCCAAAAATAATATTTGAGGTTCGAGAAAAACTTGCTTTTCTCTTGATGGCTCATCCCCTTTCTCAAAACTCCACCGACCAAGTAATTTGCTAAGTCCGCATACCAAGGTGCTTCATCCTCGTCCTCCTCGCTTGTACCTACATGAAACAAAAATTCCTCCGGGAAAGAGTCATTAATGTTAGTATCGCCTTGCTTGTCAAGATTTGGATTCTCCAATCTCGACAAGTGATCGGCGGCAAGGTTTTCGGCACCCCTCTTATCTTTAATTTCGATGTCGAATTCTTGCAAGAGAAGAATCCAACGAATAAGACGCGGTTTTGCATCTTGTTTAGCAAAAAGATATTTGAGGGCCGAATGATCGGTAAATACAACGGTTTTTGAAAGCACAAGATATTGCCTAAACTTGTCAAAGGCAAACACAACCGCAAGCAACTCTTTTTCGGTCGTGGTGTAGTTTTGTTGGGCCCCATTCAATGTTTTGCTAGCAAAATAGATAGGTTTAAAATGGTTGTCTACTCTTTGTCCTGGGACGGCTCCTAGGGCAAAATCGCTTGCATCACACATAAGCTCAAATGGTTTGGACCAATCGGGGGAAACTATTATGGGTGCTTGGGTCAAATGGTCCTTAAGGGTCGAAAATGCACTCAAACAAGGGTCATCGAACACAAAGGGCGTATCCTTTTCAAGTAGCTTAGTCATTGGCCGGGTGATTTTTGAAAAATCCTTAATAAATCTACGGTAGAACCCGGCGTGACCCAAGAAACTCCTAACGCCCTTTACATTAGTCGGAGGGGGTAGTTTAGCAATAACATCAACTTTTGCTCGGTCAACCTCAATACCCAGTCCTGACACTTTGTGTCCCAACACAATACCCTCACGCACCATAAAATGGCACTTCTCCCAATTCAACACTAGGTGGGCCTTCTCACATCTCTCCAACATTTTATCCAAATTTTTTAAACATGACTCAAATGAGTTGCCAAAAACTGAAAAATCATCCATGAAGACTTCCATGGAGGTTTCAACCATATCGTGAAAAATGGCAATCATGCACCTTTGAAAAGTGGCCGGGGCGTTGCAAAGACCGAAAGGCATCCTCCTATAGGCATAAGTGCCGAAAGGGCAAGTAAAAGTGGTCTTTTCTTGATCCTCGGGGTCTATTGGGATTTGAAAATACCCCGAGAATCCATCAAGAAAGCAATAAAACTCGTTTCCCGCTAGCCTTTCAAGCATTTGGTCAATAAATGGGAGGGGAAAATGATCTTTCCGTGTAGCATCATTTAATTTTCTATAGTCAATGCATACACGCCAACCCGTGACCGTCCGTGTGGGTATCATTTCGTTTTTCTCGTTAGCCACAACGGTCATGCCCCCCTTTTTTGGCACGCAATGTACCGGGCTCACCCAAGAGCTATCCGCAATAGGGTAAATGATACCCGCATCAAGAAGCTTAATCACTTCTTTCTTGACTACATCCACCATATTGGGATTAAGCCTCCGTTGTCTTTGAACAACGGGTTTAAAATCATCAACGAAATTGATTTTGTGCTTACAAAATGATGGGCTTATTCCCGGTATGTCGGATGTTCGCCAAGCAAAAGCTCTTTTGTGAGCCTTGAGTACATTTAACAATTTAACTTTTTCATCATTTACAAGGGAAGAGGAAATGATTACGGGTAGGAGATTTTCCTCATGGAGATAGGCATACTCCAAATGGCTTGGGAGTTCTTTCAACTCCAAATCACGTGGTGGATCCTCCAATGATGTTTTGATCCTCATATCGTCATCCTTTTTAAGCTCCTCAAATGCCTCCTCACCATTGAGCTCTTCTTCATCATTTGTCTCTTCCATGCTCATGACCAACTCCTCCTCGGTCATTGCTTCAACATGTGCCCCTAGGAAGTCAACAAGTTCCGATTCCAATCCAAGCAAGCTTTCCAATTCTTCATCTACCGCATCATCTATCACATCAATGCTAAAACAAGAGTCATCGTTAGAATAAGGATGCTTCATGGCCTTGTCGACCGTGAAGGCAATCCTTTCGTCACCTACTCCTAAAGTCAATTTCTTGTCTTTGACTCCTATTATGGCGTCCGCGGTGTGTAAAAATGGCCTTCCTAGAATCAACGGTACCTTACTATCCTCTTCCATTTCTAGGATGACAAAATCTACCGGGAAGGTGAATTGGCCAACTTCAATTAACATGTTTTCCGCAATCCCAATGGGATATTGGAAAGATCTATCGGCAAGACGAATACTCATACGTGTGGGGGTGAGGGATCCTAGGGACAATTTCGCATACAAAGAATAAGGCATCAAATTAATACTCGCCCCTAGGTCGGCTAATGCATCACAAGTAATGAATTTACCCAAAGTACATGAAATGATGAAACTCCCGGGATCACCAAGCTTGGGTGGAATTTGGTTTTGAACAAGAGCCGAGCATTTCTCATTCAAAAACATGGCCGAAGCTTCCGAAAGCTTTTCCTTGTTGCTCACCAAATCTTTGATGAATTTGGTGTAGTTTGGCATTCCGGCAAGTACATCAACCAAAGGCACATTAATTCGGATGCCTTTGATCATGTCCACAAATTTTCCGTATTGGGCCGCAATCTTTTCTTTCCTTAGCCTTTGAGGGTAAGGAATCTTTGGCTTGTACGCTTTTACAACCGGTGTAGGTAACACCGGTGCATCCGTTGGTGTAGAATCATCAACATTTTCTTCATCCGCCTCTTCCTCAAATTCCTGCACAAAAGAGTTAGGAATATTTTTGTCTTTGGCTTGAGGTTGTGGTGGAAGTTCCTTTCCGCTCCGTGTAACAATAGCATTCACATGCTCGTTCCTTGCGGGCGGTGGTTGGTATGGCTTTGACCCTCCACTAGAAGATGATGGTTGTTGTCTTGGGTTTTGTTGCGTGTTACTTGGTAGGCCACCGGTTGGCCTACTACTTTGCCCCTCGGACAACCTATCCATTTTCCTTTCTAAGTCTTGTATGGAGGCTTGATGATTCTTTTGCCCTTGTTCCACACTAAGCCTTATATTCGTCATTTGGGTCTTCAACCTCTCGGTGCAAGCATCTTGCTTAGTCATGAACTCCTTCATCATTTGTTCCATAGGAGTTAAAGTGGGTTCTTGTTTTTGAACCGGTGGTGGGTTGTTGTCTCTTGAGGAACCTTGGTGTTGGTTTTGGTTGTAGTGTTGGTTCGAGGATTGGTTGTAATTTTGATTTGAGTTTTGGTTGTACGGTTGATTCGGTCGAGAAAATCGGTTGTTTTGGTTGTAGCTTCCTCCTTGATAACCTCCCGAATTCCTATTTTGGTAACCACCCCGTTGGTAGTTTCCACTTTGGTAATTTCCTTGTTGGAGGAAATTAACATCTTCCTCATCTCCCGCCATTGGTAAATCATCTTGTACACAATTTGCCGTGGCATGGTTACCACCACAATTACCACAACCTTCCCGAAGCTCCTTGATTTCACCCTTTAGTGTCTTGAATTGAGCATCAAACTTAGAAGATAATGCTTTGATTTCTTTCATCATTGCCGAGTCATTGGGGCTTCCATCCTTACTACTTGTTCCTTCCGCAAAAGCAACATGCTTCTTCACCGGTTTCCCTTCTTTATCCTTAGCCCAATTTAGGCTTTGGATCACCTTATCCTCAAGAACCTTCCAAGCTTCGTTTGGTGTCTTATAAAGAAATTGACCACCTCCCGAAGCGTCAAGAATACTAGCCGAATTTATGTTAAGACCATTGTAGAACAACACAATAATATCCCTCTTTTTCAACTCGTGGCCATGACAATTTCGCAACATTTCCTTCATCCTACACCACGCTTCTACCAAGCTTTCGCCTTCTTGTTGTTTGAAGGCTCTAATCTCGTTCAACAACCTTTCGGCCAAAGCCGGAGGGTAATACCGCCGAACAAATGCTTCTCTCATCTCGTCCCATGATGTAATGGTGTTTGGTTCCAATTCTTGAAACCATATCTTCGCCTCACCACATAGAGACATAGGAAAAGTCCGTAGGCGAATTGCCTCATCCATATTTGGCCCATATTTGAACCAACTCCCAATCTCAAGAAAACTCGCAATATGTTTGTGCGGATCGGCCCGCACCCTTCCATCAAATTGTTTATCTCTAATGAGTTGCATGTGATGCCCCTTCAAAGAGAAATTATCATTTTCAATATCCGGAACCCGTATGGCCGACTCGGGTGTCGGTGCTACGGTTCTAACCCGCGAGCAAATAGGAGTATCATCCTCATCCGCCATATCGTCTTCAATTATAATAACCTCTTCCGCGTGCTCAGGTGTTACAAGCTCGTCTTCAAAAACCTCTTCGATCAAGACGTTTCCCGAAGATGTATCCGAATCCGTGCGACTACAAGTTGAATCCGTTGGATTATTCTTTGGCTTCCTCCTTCGTTTCTTTTTAGCGGCTTTCTCCGGATTGGACAAGGGACTAAGTAGTTCGTGGCCCGAACTTCTTGTGCTCATCCACTACCAAATCAAACCTATAAAGCACAAAAGATAAAACCGTCAAATGCACCGGCGCAACACAACAACAAAAAGTAACTTTCAAAGAATAAATTCCGAGAAAGGATCAATCAATCTCACTTAAATTAACTTCAATTAAACGCTAAGTTCCCCGGCAGCGGCGCCAAAAACTTGATGTGCAAAATCTATGTTATTAAATTTGTCGTTGTAAAGTAAACAAGAAAGTACCGCGCTAGACCAAAGCACAACCGGGCAGTGGACCCTATCGTGTAGTAGTATAGTTGGGTAAGTTCGGGTTTGAACGCAGGGAACTTTAAGTTTAAGAAGTTGAAATTAGGTGTGATCAATTAGATAAAAGAAAGTAAAATGTGGTTGGGTGTGACCGAGTTGTCACGATGCTTAAAACTACAATTTATAATCAATTAGAACGGTGGACTCAGGAAGAGTCAAATTGGTTGTTTGGAACTTTCAAATATTAAAAACAATGCTTGCTTGGATTATTTTACTAGTGATTTCGAGGTGTAAAGTTATAACCGGTTAGGAAATATGCCAAAGTAATACTCGTGAAACATGAACTAGGTGTTAGCTAGAACCTATTGTTCACTTCAATTGCAAACCTATGATTTAATCTAGTAACGGACGTTCGCCATGGTTACTAACTTGCACAAATTAACTAAATCATTTAACACATTCCAAATTACATTCGCAATTTTGTCCGATCATTCATAGACAAATAATCAAAAGCAAATCACTAGTTGAAAACGTTCGCTATATCAATTAGTAAGTCGCCATATGGTTAAAATTCTTGAGATAAAGCCTAATTACACAAGGTTCTCCGATTAAACATAAATTAAGAGGGATTGAGTTTGTAAATCATCCACGCGACAAACATTCGCTAAAATCGCTAACTTATGTGCATTTAACTAGAATTGTTATAATCGTCAAATGCTTTGTCCCACAAATCACAATAAACTTAATGAGGTATTTTAGGTAAACAAGAACATATACTATAATTGTTTAGCTAAAATGCCGAAAGCTTTGTAACAACCACTAACTAAACACATATAAATTCATGGATGATTCAAAAACTCAAGCACAAGCTAACATCCTAGATATACACCTCTAATCAACTAGTTATTTCATCCAAGCAAACATATGAGTAACTAGCCACGCATAATCACAACAAACAAACAAATATCACAAACACAAGACAAATTCATAAATAACTTCAAATTAGATTTAAATGAAATGATACCAAAGTTGTTACACGATTGTTTCCGAGTGATGTTGTTTGATATTCCCCTCACAAAACTTCTAATAAATGTAAGTGAACTCTTGAGTGAATATATTGAATTTTTGGTTGGTGATGGAGTAATGGTGAATTTTGTGTAGAGAGTAAATGAAAGTGTGTTTGTTGATGATGAAGATGATCCTCAAAAATGTCCCTCCTCTCTCCCTTTTGCAGCTCCCAAATTCCCCTCTCTCATACAAAAAAAACGGTTGAGCATTAAATGCTCAACCAATCAAAATCGCACAACACACCAATCAGCCTCGAATTTTGCTCAGATCGAACAATAGCCGATCGGCTTTAATACCATAGCCGATCGGTTTCTGAAGCCCAGCCGAACGGCTTCTTAAGGCCAGCCGATCGGCTTTCCTAGTTCAAAACATCCAGCTCCATCGAGGGAAAGTTCTGTGAAGAAATTGCACTACAACAGCCGAACTGCTAAAGATAGCAGATCTGCTAATCACTCATAGCCGATCGGCTTTAAAGACATAGCCGATCGGCTTTGCTTCTTTTCAGCTTCATTTTCGAGCCCAGCCAGCATTGGTCCAGACTTCACCAATTCGCATGCGTTTCTAGCTTTTTACCTGAAATAGATTTCCAAACAAAATAAGTATCGGAAGTTCTTGAAATCTAATCAAATACATATGCAAAACAATGATATCGCGATAGATTTATATAGCCAAAATGAGCGATATCAGGGTCCAAGGGGCAGAGCCCCTGGCTGCGGATATATTGAGTGACCCGGAAAAACCCGTTTGGATATGTTTGACCCGAATTGGTTAGGACATATAACTGTCCTATAACTTCCATTTTTTGGTGATCTTGATCATTCTTCTGCATATTCCATACACAGAAATACACACACAAACACTTGATTCTAGATTTTGATTGCCATAAATCTTGAATAACTCTTGAATTATTCCAATACGAATTTCATGTAATCCAGAGCAATAACAAAGTCGGAATATTGTATTTGCAAAGTGATTTCCAAACACGATTCACAGAGTATATCCGGTCAATTGAATCTGTGTCCTGTTCATATTTTCCAACAAGAATACTAACAAGTTTGTATAATTTTCTTCTCGAAATGGCAGTAAAAAACATAAAACATCGCACGTCCTATGAAACAAATTGAGTTCTAGTACAACAAGAGTGAGATAACCTTTTCTCCAACTGACAGAATGAGGATAATTAAACCAGATTTCTTTGCTATGAAAAACAAATGTTGATAACTTCTTTGGCTCTTGGTGTAACTTCACCTGTCATTGTTCAACTTGAACACCTCCACTCAAGAAATGTATCCACAAGTCAATTAATAACGGTCACTGCATAAATATTCTACGGACCATTATTATATTGCAATTATGTTTATAACAGGAAAATTGAGTGAATATCTAACATATCTGCAGTAACTGCAAAGTTTTTACCATTTCTCTCTTTTTAAAAACTATGTGAAATCAATTAGTGTTTGATTAGGAATTTGAAGACGTACCTGATTAGCAGAGATTCGCCTTAGATTACCAAGTTTTAATAGGATTGATACCGTTAGCCAACTGTACGCATTCTCAATATTCTTAAAGTAAGCCAACCTCCAACCCCTGATGAAATACAAGCTACCAATTAGCCCCACAAATCCAGCAACAATACCAGAGGCCATACCACTATAAAACCATAAGCCTTCATTATCATCTTGACCAAAATGATTATTGTACCCTGAATCATTTCCTTTGCAACTCCTTGATAGTGGTGGCCCACACAATTCATCGTTCCCTTCATAAATAGACGGGTTACTTAGAGTCTGGAGCTGATTTCCAACTGGGATTCTACCAGATAAGTTATTGAATGAAATGTTCAAGTAGCTTAAATAAGTTCAAGCTAGACAAACTTGGAGGAATTTCACCAGACAGCTCGTTCATCGACAAATCTAAAGATTCCATTTGCTTCAGTTTACCAATCATCTTAGGAATCTGACCTCTCAACAAGTTTCGTGAAAGATTCAAATTCTTTAACCTCACAAGATTCAACAAAACATCTGGAATTTCTCCAACAAGATTGTTACTTGAGAGGTCTATTGATGTAAGATAATGTATGGTCTTGGTGTACTCCAGCTGACCTCCTTTCATTGAAGCCAAAATATTCTCGTCATAGTTGTAAACCTAATATAAGGCAAAACGGTCATTGATCATGCCACTTAAATTCCCGAAGCAACACGGGATGGTCCCAGTTATGTCATTCTGAGCCAAATTCAAATATTGAAGAACATTCAGGTGACAAAGTTGTAACGGAATCTCACCCGTAAACATATTTGACTGGAGATCCAAGATTATAAGTTTCGATAGCATTTCACCAATCCAGAAAGGGATACTACCAGTTAACAAATTGTTCCCAAAATCCATAGTGATCAATGCACTCAGATCCTGTAAGGAATCGGGGAGAACCCCCTCAAATTTGTTGTTGTGCAAGTGCAACGATTCAAGTTGTATTAGTGAACCGAGTGAACTTGGAATAACACCGCTTATAGTGTTATTTGTAAAATCTATAGCTAATAATCTGTTCAAGTTCCCCAAGCATGAAGAAAGCTCTCCGGATAACATATTTTGTGACAAATCCAGAACTCTGATACTAGGCCCCATGTTGCAGAAGTAAGTTGGAACACTTCCCGTGAAACGATTGTTTGAGAGATGAACAGCCTCCAGACGCGAGTTCATTGTTTCATTGGTATACGGAACAGGTCCTGAGAGTAAGTTATCTGAAAGATCCAAACGCTGCAAATTTGATGGAAATGAACTAAATGATCCCTCGAATTTGTTCGAGTTCATCCTCAATTCCAATGAAGGCCACAAAAGGCTATGAAACATTGGAAGTTTGCCACTGATCTGATTGTGGGACAGATCGAAATAGTAAAGATTAATCATATTCTTGATCCACTCCGGTAGCGTATCTTTAATGCTCGAGTTAGAAAGATCTAAGGTCTCTAGATTATTTGCTTGTGTCTTAAGCCAATTGGGGAATGATGATCCGATGTTGCAAGAACCGGCATCAAATTTTTCTAATTGGAAAGGTGGAATCCATTGTGAACTGACATTCAATGTTAAAGAATTTGTAGATAATGACAAGACGGTAAGACTCTTCAGTCCAGTGAAGTGAAGCTCAGAAATAATTCCGACTGATGAATTGAAGGAGACATTAAGGGTTTCAAGCATCGAAAGTTGCGCTAGACGTGTGGGAATGCTTCCACTCAATTAGTTATTAGAAAGGTCTAGAATTTTTACTCTTGATAGTAGTCCAAATTCTGAAGGAATTATCCCGTTCAATCGATTCCAACTAATGTCAAGATTCCATAGAGAAGGTAGACCACCGAGTGAGTAAGGTATAGGACCCGAAAATGTATTTTGTGAAAGGAGAAGTTGCTCAAGTTTCTTGAACTCTCCAAGCTTACTCACAATGCTTCCATTGAACTGATTTTTCTGAAGATTAAGATCCTTTAAACTATTTTCCTTGCAATCTGTCATGTTGGCTATAAAACTAAGGTCTCCAGATAATCTATTATCTGATAAATTGAGGATGCTCAAATTGCATAGCTTGTGAGGACCCACAATAACACTTTGTAGTTACAAATGTTTTAACTTAAGCTATGAATTCTTAACAAGTAGTTTGCAGAATAACACTTGTCAAGTAGGAAGATGTATTGTGATTTGTAATATGTATGAAAACAGAATTGTAAACAATGCAAGAACACACTTGATTTTCAATAGTCAAAAGCCTCAATATTATTGATGAATAATACGGATACACAAATGTATCAGGGTTACAAGAAACCTTGAAGCTATTACCAATTTTCTAACTATTGGACAGACATACTCTACTTGATCTATCTCTATGTATATATATATCCAAAGTACTTTACTGCAAGTACATGCTAATATACTAAAAAACTTGTATAAAATCTACATACAATCTACTTTCTTGAAACCAAGTTTTCTACGACCCACGCTTGCATTAAATGCATTTGACTTTTCTTGTCTGCAGCGTGCACTGTTCCTCAAAAGCATGTCTGTAGTAGGTGTACTTTGTTGCAGAGTTGTTGTGCAGTGATCCCACTAAGCAGAACTAACAGATAGACGAGCAGAACTATCTTTTAACATTGGCAGAACTAATCTTTGCAGATTATGATACTTGGCAGAATTAACTCTTGAAATGCCCAGCAGAACTAACTTCAAACATACCAGCAGAACTAACTCTGGAAGACTTTGTCTTCAATAAATGAACAGAGCTAACTCCACTAGCAGAACTAAGTCTTGATAGCCCAGCAGCATTAACTTCCAACAGACTAAACACTTAGAATATTTTGATGTTAAACTGATATGAAGAATTTAGCCCAACAATCTCCCCCTAAACTTGATCTTTCCCTGAAAAGATCCAAGTTTCTCACTTCATGATATCTGCAAACTTTCTTTTAAGCTCAGCAATTCTTTTCTGTGTTCTCTCCTCACTCTGAGCAACATGTCTCTGTTGTGCCTTTTTATAATATTGCTGCACTTCATGGACTAATGAAGCAGCAGTGTCTAGATCATCACATTTCATTGTGAGAGAGAGCATTGAGCTTAGCTGACCAAGAGTCCAAGGATACTCAGTCCCTATGAAGAAGTATGCAAACAACCCACTATCTAACTGTACTACATGTACTCCATTATGAGAATAGCAGTACCATCCTTTTGCCCTTGAGGTGTCCTTGTAGAATTCATTCTCTGGATCCATCTCATATAGAATAGAGAGACTATTGTAGACAATGTGTTCATCACTATGCTTCTGAACATTTTGGTATTTTCTCATTGCAACAGCCCACATATCATCTAAGTCATCTCTAGATGAGGTCTTGATACATCTCCAGAATGACATAAACCTTTCCACTGTACCCCCTGCCCTTATGATTTTCAATTGTTTCCTCATTTCCTCATTTGTTTCCCATACCCAGTCAATAATAGGAAAATGGACAGCAATGGGTACCTTTGGAGCCTCAACTTCAACCATTGATCTGATCTGTGTCCAATCAACCGCTTCTTCTTCAGTTGGCTCAGATGTAGAAGATGCTACAGCAGGCATTTCTGTTTCACTGTCATCCTTGTCATTTCTGATGGCCATTCTTTTTCTCCTTTTGAGAGGAAGGGTTTCTTTTGGAATTTTCCTTTTAAGTGTATCCAGATCCTCCTTTCCTTTCCTTTCAAGCTCTGCCCTATCCCTAGCTACTTCTGCTTTCCTTTCAAGCAGTTCCTGTTCTGCTGCAGTTGGAATTTTTGCCTTTTGAGCAACTGCACTCTTGGACCTCTCTTCAAGAGCTTTCTGTGTGCTCAAGTCAATATCCCTTTGGATTCTGAGATATATCTTTTCTAGCTCATAGAAGTCCATACCCATCAACTCCTTTAGAGTTCTCCCAGTGGTGTTCTTGACAACCCTGGCATACTGATCTTTTAATTGCCTTTGAGTGGGTGCCCTTTTTCTTTTCTCCTCGTTCCTTTTGTGTGCCTCATGCTTCCTTCTCTGTTCAAGCATATCAAGGTACCACATTAATCTTTGATCAGCAGTGAATTCCTCCATTTGAGCATTGTGAGTTCCATCTGCTAGTAGGTGATCAAAATAAACCTGCTCCTCAGGTGTCATCATGATTTTCACATCATCACCACATCCACCTCAATAAACTGAGTCCTACCCTCTCTATCAAACTGGGCTTGCAAGTTTTTAGCAACCCTTTCACTTATCTCCTCCATCTCCTTCCTTTTTAATGGTTTCACAGGCTCAACCATTTTTTCTTTTCCTTTCCCTTTGGCCAATTCCATTGTAGGTTTAACCTGTGATGAGGTAATCTCTGAGATAGATATACCTTTTGAGCTTTTCTTTGGTGCTGTGCTCTCTGCCACCTTTAGAAGTGCATCTGCAACACTCTTTTCAACCTCTGCTATAGCAGCAGCACTATCCTTTTCCTTAGGAATAGCAGATTTAACCATTCCTGGTTCATTTGGCTTAGTAGAACTAACTAGTGCACTAGCAGAGCTAACTTTTGCACCAGCAGAACTAACTTCTACATCTGCTACCCTAGCAGCACTAACATCTAAACTAGCAGCACTAACTCCAGCAGCACTATCTAACATATCCTTAGCACTTTCCTTTGCAGCCTCAGATACATCTTCATCTAGTACCTCTAGAATCACACTACTAACTACATTCCCCAGCTGTTCAGCACTTACATCATCATGTATGCTGTCATCAACCTCCACTACATCATCAAAGGGCTTTTCTGCTTCCCCTGCACCAGTAAACATGAATTGATCTACATTCTCTTCCTCACTGGTGCTTTCATCAACAAGCATCCTTTTCAGTCCTATTGACTTACTCTTAGCCATGCTTTTGGATTCATCCCTCTCTTTCATCAACAGCTCAACCATCTCCCTTAACCTGGCAATCTCTGCCTTCTGTCCTTCTACCTCCTTTGTCAATCTGGTACAAGTATCCATCAATTCCTTTATAGTAATGCTATCATCACCATTGCCAGAAGTGTTACCCTCTTTTAATGGATCATTGGAAGATTTAGTTAATGTCTCAGACCTAGTCTGAGCATCATCAACCCCCAATGTGGTTTCTTGGCACCTGGGACCACTAGATATATTGATATCCACTGGATCCTCAGCAATAGAGGAATCCAATGGAATCTCTATATCCTGTGTTGCCATGGATTGGGTCCTAATTCCAGTACCACTGTCCTGTTCTCCTTGTGAGGTAGCAACAGTAGTGGTAGCCCTTTCCATATGGTCTCTCTGCTCCTGATTGACCACCTCATTAACAGTTTTGGGCTGAGACAATTGAGGAAGAGGAGCCTCAACTGCCTGTTTCTTAGCCTTTTTGGCTTTAGCTTTGGTAGGCTTAGGGTCCCTTGTTTTCTTTGTTTTTGAAACTATGCCACTTGGTTGAGAAGCAGTGGGTGTTTCTGCTTCCTGTGGCATAGTGGAAGGCCTGTTCAACATGTATTCAGTTAAATTTGTCACCTTCCCAGAAAATTCTTTGCCTTTGACCATCCCATTTCTCTTCATGTTAGCAAAAGTTTTCTTCGAAAGATTTGAGAGAATGATTCTACCCCCTGTTTTGGGTAGATCTGGGATTTCCTGGTCTATAATATGTTGTAAAAATCTTGGATACATTAAAAATTTGTCTTTGGGTTTCTCAAGATTGTTTACCATTCCATTAAAGATTAATTTTGAAAAATTAAATTTTTCATTATTTTCAAGACAGATGAGAGCAGAAGCTATGTTGCTGCTAAACTGCTCCCGTGAGGTTTTCTTTTGTGAAATGCAGTGTTGTAGGGTATGGATTAAAAATTTCCATTGTGGGGAGAAGAGTTGTTTGTAATATGTCAATCGTTCTGTTCTCTCCCCCTCATACCCATACAACACTAACTGGTCGTGTATCTGAGATGTAGCATAGCATTCCATACCATCTGCATCATCTAAGAGAAGATGAGCACGTATGGAAGCTTCAGTAAGAGTGATGCTTTTCTCATTTATCTTGGCCGTGATAGATTTAACCCCATCTACTTCTGACACCACGGCAGATGTCCAGAAGTCATGAATAAGTGAAAGAAAAATAGGGGGGTTAACAGTAAGTGCAAACCTTAAAGTTGTACACTTTATGAAGTCTATGACTTCATGGTAACCATCGGATTCCTGCGGCTTGAGGAGAAATCCACAGACGTTGTGCTGGTCACCGTATGTAAGAGATTTGGTTGATGAAGATGAAGAAGTTGCCATTTTCGTGAAAAGTTAGGTTTGAAAAGCTTTGGGAGGTTTTTGGAAAGATATTTTCAATTTTCAATGAAAAGTGCAAGTGATTTGAAAAAGTGTAGTGTTTGGCAGATTTAAATACCCTTTTAAAGTGAACAGTATGTTCAAGCCCTAAAATAACACTAGCAGAATTAAAGTTGGAAAAAGTTACTGGCAGAATTAACTTTGGCAGACTTAACTCTAGCAGAAGTAATTCTTAGCAGAATTAATGCTGGCAGTATTAATTCTAGCAGAATTAAGTATAGCAGAATTAAGTCTAACAGAATTAAGTCTAGCATAATTAAGTCTAGCAGAAGTAACTTTAACTTTTCTGCACACTTAGACAAGTCCACGTCACCCTTTTATTGATAGTGCTGGCAGAACTAAGTTATGCTGGCAGAATTAATATTGTTGAAAATTGAGTTAGCAGAACTAACAACCTTTGAACATTTAATCCTGCACTGTTAGCTTAACAACACAATATAACCAGCAGAATTAAATTGTACAGGCAGAGCTAAATAAGATAATCACTATTTATACTAGCAGAACTAAGTCATGACAGTACTAAATATTGAGAATCTTATAATTTCTGCTGTAACGGGCTAAAGTATCAAGTAGAACCCCATGTGTAAAACATTTTAAAATTAAATAATGATCATAATGAGCTGTTCATCATACCAATACCAGTAACCAGAAATGTAAATCTGCCAACATCAAATGCTTTTGTGAACAGATCTGCAAGTTGGTTATCTGTGTGGATTTTAAAAATCTGAATTAATCTTTTCTCATTACAATCCCTTATGAAGTGATATCTAATTTCAATATGCTTTGTTTTAGAGTGTTTCACAGGGTTATTAATGATACTTATAGCAGCAGTATTGTCAATATACATGGGAGTATTTAGAAAAGTCAAACCATAGTCTAACATTTGATTCTGAATCCATAGAATCTGAGCACAGCAACTTGATGCAGCAACATACTCTGCTTCTGCTGTTGAAGTAGACACAGTGGTTTTCTTTTTGCATTGCCAAGATACTAATCTATCTCCCAAGAATTGACAGCCTCCAGAAGTTGACTTTCTGTCCAAATTGTTACCCCCATAATCACTGTCAGAATATGCTACCAAATTGAAGGAAGAATTCTTTGGATACCATAGGCCTAATTTTGGTTGACCTTTAAGGTATTTAAAAATTCTCTTCACAGCATGAAGATGAGACAATTTAGGATTTGTTTGAAATCTTGCACACACACATACTGCAAACATGATATCTGGTCTACTAGATGTGAGATACATCAGTGAACCTATCATGGATCTATAGAGATGTTCATCAACACTCTCCCCCTCAAGATCTGCAAGTAATGGCTTGTGTGTTTCCATAGGAGTGCTTGCAATCTTTGCATCACTGAGCTTAAACTTATCCAAAATGTCCTTAACATATTTATCCTGACTTATGAAGATACCATCTGCGTTCTGCTTCACTTGTAGACCAAGAAAGAAAGTCAATTCTCCCATTGAACTCATCTGAAATTTCTGATGCATAAGAGATTCAAATTCTTTGCACAGACTATCATTTGTTGAACCAAAAATAATATCATCTACATAGATTTGCACTAGTAGGATATCATTCTTAATTCTTTTGATGAACAAAGTCTTATCTATTGCACCTCTTTTGAATCCATTATCCAGCAGATACACAGATAAAGTATCATACCAAGCTCTAGGAGCTTGATGCAGTCCATAAAGTGCTTTATCCAATCTGAGCACTTTATCTGGATGCTTGGGATCCTCAAACCCTGGTGGTTGGCATACATATACTTCTTCATCTATTTTCCCATTTAAAAATGCACTCTTAACATCCATCTAGTATACTTTAAAATTCTTGAAGGAAGCATAAGCTAAGAACAGTCTAATAGCCTCAATTCTTGCCACAGGTGCAAATACCTCATCATAATCAATTTCCTCTTCCTGTGTGTATCCCTGTGCAACCAATCTAGCTTTGTTCTTAATCACTATGCCCCTTTCATCCTTTTTGTTCCTGTATACCCATCTGGTACCAATAGCCCGTTTTCCTTTGGGTAGATCCATTAAAGTCCACACATTTTGAATCTTGAATTGAAGTAGCTCCTCTTGCATAGCTTCAACCCAGCTTGGATCTTTCAAAGCTTCAACAGCTTTCTTGGGCTCAATCTGTGACAGAAAACAAGCAAACAAAGAAAAATTTGCATTTTCATCAAGAGATTTAGATGACCTTCTTGTTTGCATAGGAGCATCATTTGCTCCAATGACATTGTCCAATGGCATGTAGCTTTTATGAGCTTGATACTGTGGACCAGCTGCCATTTCTATCCCAGATTCCAGATTGGTCAGATTGTGAGCCAGATCTGTGTCTTCTTGAATCATTTGACCACTTGATTCTGACACATCCAACCTTGTGGGTTGTTGCTCCTCTTGTGCATCTTCATGTGATGCTTCATCTTGTTGAGAGCATTCTGGATTTGATGATGCATTTCCATCATCATCGGCACCATTATCATCCAAATTTGATGAAATGGGTACTGAACTCTGTTGTTGATCAGGGGTGGAAGATTCAAGTACTGCAGGTGGGTCAGGTAGCCATGTTGGAAATAAAACAAACTGTGGTGGTCTGCTTGTTTGTTGACCTGTAGTTGTACCTGCATTTACATTTGCACTTGTTCCTGCAATTGATGACTCATGCATATATCTAAAAGATTTGGTTAATGCATCAATGTCAAATAGATGTGCTGGACCTTTACCTAAAGAGTTTGGTGTGTGTTCATTAAAGGTCACATCTAAAGTTTCTTCCACAATTCTTGTTCTACTGTTGAAGACTCTGTATGCTTTTCTTTGAAAAGAGTAACCAACAAAGAATCCCTCATCAACTTTGCTTTGAAACTTGCCTAAATGATCTTTGGTATTTAAGATAGTAACAGGACATCCAAATGGTTTAAGAAAACTAACCAAAGGTTTGTTATTTAAAAATAACTCATAAGGTGTCTTGTTGTGAGGCTTAACAACTAATACCCTGTTCTGGACATAACAAGCAGTGCTAGTTGCTTCTGCCCAGAAGGTCATTGGTAGCTTTGCATCTGCTAACATGGTTCTAGCAGCCTCAATAAGTGTCCTATTCTTCCTTTCAGCTACTCCATTTTGTTGGGGAGTTCTAAGAACACTATATTGTCTATCTATACCTTTAGCTTCACAGAATTTGTCCATCTCTTGATTTCTAAATTCTGTTCCATTGTCACTTCTAATGATTTTGAGCTTTCTGTTGGTTTGATTTTCAATCTTAATGATGAATGATCTTAGAATTTCTTCAGTTTCATCCTTGGTTCTAAGAAAGAATACCCAACTAAATCTGCTGTAATCATCAGTGATCACTAGGCAATATGACTTCTTACCTATACTACTCACATTTGTTGGTCCAAATAGATCCATGTGCAGTAAATGTAAAGGTGAGTCAATTGAGTTCAGTGACTTGGCCTTATAAGAGGATTTGTGTTGCTTGCCTTTTTGACATGCAACACAGTGGTCATCACATGAATATGTTTTCTCTGGTAAACCTCTGACAAGTTTTCCTTTAACAAGTTTGTTTATAGTTTTGAAATTCATGTGACACATCCTTCTATGCCAAAGGTCAGATTCATTTACAGTTGCTTTTGAAATGAGACAACTCAACTCAGGTTTTGGTACAAATTTAGCCAATTCACAGCTGTACATGTTATTCTTTCTGGGAATTTTCATTAAAATCATTTTGGGGTCAAGAATAAACTTCTCAGAAAGAATACAGCATTCTGTGTCATTAAAGAACACTGGGTTCTTTTTCTCTGTAATCTGGCTAACACTTAACAGATTGTACCTCAGTTGTTCAACAAAGTAGACATCATTGAACCCCATTTTGTCACTGTTGACATTTCCCATTCCTGTAATCCTTCCTCCTTTAGGATTACCTCCAAAAGCAACAGGACCTCCATCAATAAATTTGAAGTCCTCCAGTCTGCTTCTATCTCCTGTCATGTGCCTAGAGCAACCACTATCAATATGCCATAGGCTTTTCTTCTTGCTCTGCACATACAAATGACAAAAGATTAGTTTCTCTTAGGAACCCAAACCAATTTGGTTGTGGGTGTCCCTTTCTTATCAACAGCATCAACTCTTTTGAATGTAATTGATGCTGGTGATAGTGCAGTTGGTTTCCAGACCCACCTAATGTTTGACCTAACAGCATTAAGTGGTTTGGCAGAATTAACTTCTGAACTACTTAAATTTTGCCTGGCAGAACTAAATTTGGTCAACTTTTGCCTAGCAGAGTTAACTGTGTAGTTTTGCTTAGCAGAACTAAACTTGGTTAACTTTTGCTTAGCAGAGTTAACTCTGTAGTTTTGCTTGGCAGAATTAAAGTTTGTATTGGTCACTTTAGTTCTGTTGGCTTTATTTTTAGTCAACACTCCTGCACTTCCTTTTGGTGCAGCAGAGTTAACACTTGCCTTTGACTTTTGGACTACACTAGCAGAATTAACTTTGGTTTTGAAATTTTGATGGTTAATTCTGTTAGTATTAGTCCATGATGATTGTTTAACCCGTTGGAGCTTTGGGTTTAAATAACAATCCTTTTGAAGATGATTGAATCTTCCACAGATGAAACAGGCTTTCTCATCCACTCTTTTGAAATTTGGTCCAAGTTTTTGAGAAACCATATGATTCCAGTTTCTTTGGTTTCCCCTTGGAGCTTTCTTTGATTTTGAAGGGAGTGATGAGTTAGCAGAACAATTGCATTTAGTACACTTAACAACCACAATTTTATCACATTTAGGTGTGTTAACAGATGTACTAGCATTCTTTTGCAGGTTCATTTTAGCCTTTTCTTGAAATAATTTCTTACCTTCTGCTAGTTTCTTAGTCTTTAACTTAGGTACTAGCTTAGTGACAGAAAAAGGTTTTGAATGAACTTGTTCATCTTTCACAGATTCAATCTCATCATCTGATACCCACTCAGATATTTCTACCTTTTCTAGATCCATTTTGTTTTCACTCAATTCCATAACAGGATCTGTTTGCTTAACCTCATCTATCATTTTCTCCTTAAGCTTACTTATGTCTAAGTCAGTTTTAGGAGGCATGTAGATGTGGTTGTAGGGTGGAGGTACACTATTGAGATTATAACCTAAGCCAGTTTTTATCTTATCATGAATTTGGCTTCTTATCAGATTTTGAACACTTTCAGAAGCATTCTCTAGTTCAGCCACTGTGAGTTTGATGCTTTCCTTTTCAGCAGTGACTTCAGCTAGTTTCTTAAGTAGCTCATCAACCCTATTTTGCAACATATCTTTTTCAAAGTTGGCATATTTGAGATCATAGTCATACTGTTCCTCCTTTTTCTCATATGCCTTAATTTGTTTCTCTAGATCTTCTATTGCTAGGGTTGTATGTTGGCTTCTGATGTCCCAGTCCCTAAGTTCTTTACAGATACTAGCATTATGGTCCCTATAATGTTTAACAGTTTTCTTACAGATGCTGGAACATAATTTAGCTTGTACCTCATATGGAACTTCATCTGAGGTGCTTTCTTCTCCAATAGCCATAAGCGCATGATTCTGTGGCTCTAATTCTGCTTGATCACTCCAGTCATACCCCATACCATCTTGAGAGACAAGTGCATTAGGAGTAGACTCTTGAACAGCTACATTTCTCTTCTGAGGTCCATTGTAAGCAGCATTGTAACCTCCAGATCTCTGTCCACTCATCTCCTGTCTAGGAGATCTGCATTCCCTGGCAAAGTGGCCCAGTTTGTGGCAGTTATAGCATTCAACCTTGCTCTTATCAAACCCCACTTATCATCCCTTTTTCCTGCAAAATTGTTTCTTCCAGTTCTTTGCAGGAACTTCTTTACTCTCATGGTGATCATGGCCATCTGCCATTTTATGTCCATTTCCTCCAGATCATCTGGATTTATCTGCTCCAATTCTTCACTGGTCAGTGAAGAGTTCACATGACTAGCAAAAAATGCCTCTACAACCTGATCTGTAGTTCTGTCTTGTACTACAGATGAAGAGCTTGACCCTCCACTCTTCATAATAGGCACAGATCCATATCCTTTTGGATCTGTTTTGGTTCTTCCCATAGACATAAATGCAGCATTTTGTGAACTCTGAGCTTCACCACTGCTTTGCTTTCTGCTTTCTACCTCAGGTTCAAAGGCTATAAGATCATTGTATAGATCATTTAGCTCCTTATCATCTAAATCACTTCTTTGTCTTAGACCAACAATGTATATAGTCCATTCCTCACCCAATGATCTTAAAAACTTTCTGTTTAGATCATCTTTGTCTATGACAACTTTGTGATTCTTCAACTCACCAACAAGCTTCCTGTACCTATTGAACACTTGAGTTAAGGTTTCAGATTTGACAGAACTAAAGTTCTCAAACTGTAGTTTGAGCAGTGATCTTTTGTTCTTCTTTGTGCTCTCATTCCCTGCAAACCTTTTATCTAATTCCTCCATGAGCACTTTTGCATCATCAACCTGCTCAAATTCACTTTGATATTCATTAGGAATAGCAAGTAATAATGTACTTAGAGCTTTGAGTTCAGTAGCTCTTTCTCTTCTTTCTTGTTCTGTGGTTGGTGTACCCCTGGGCAGCCTAGCACCATTCACATCAGTTTTGTACTTAGGACCATTCTCCACAATGTCCCATAATTGATAATCTGTAAGCAACATATTCCTCCACATATTGTATTCATCTGGTCTAAGAATAGGAATTCTAGACACTTGAACACCCTCTACAAACTCTGATGCCATTGTGTACAAACAAAACTTAAGATAAACTATACCCTGAACAGATCACAGTTCTTTCTTTTCTTCCTTAATTCAAAGCTCACACTAGCTCTGATACCAATTGTGAGGACCCACAATAACACTTTGTAGTTACAAATGTTTTAACTTAAGCTATGAATTCTTAACAAGTAGTTTGCGGAATAACACTTGTCAAGTAGGAAGATGTATTGTGATTTGTAATATGTATGAAAACAGAATTGTAAACAATGCAAGAACACACTTGATTTTCAATAGTCAAAAGCCTCAATATTATTGATGAATAATACGGATACACAAATGTATCAGGGTTACAAGAAACCTTGAAGCTATTACCAATTTTCTAACTATTGGACAGACATACTCTACTTGATCTATCTCTATGTATATATATATCCAAAGTACTTTACTGCAAGTACATGCTAATATACTAAAAAACTTGTATAAAATCTACATACAATCTACTTTCTTGAAACCAAGTTTTCTACGACCCACGCTTGCATTAAATGCATTTGACTTTTCTTGTCTGCAGCGTGCACTGTTCCTCAAAAGCATGTCTGTAGTAGGTGTACTTTGTTGCAGAGTTGTTGTGCAGTGATCCCACTAAGCAGAACTAACAGATAGACGAGCAGAACTATCTTTTAACATTGGCAGAACTAATCTTTGCAGATTATGATACTTGGCAGAATTAACTCTTGAAATGCCCAGCAGAACTAACTTCAAACATACCAGCAGAACTAACTCTGGAAGACTTTGTCTTCAATAAATGAACAGAGCTAACTCCACTAGCAGAACTAAGTCTTGATAGCCCAGCAGCATTAACTTCCAACAGACTAAACACTTAGAATATTTTGATGTTAAACTGATATGAAGAATTTAGCCCAACATAGCTGCTTCATATATGGAGAAACCAAACCATGAAATAAATTGGAACGAAGATTTAAACGAACGAGAGTGCTCAAATTCCAAAATATATTTGGCATCAAAGTATCAAAGGAATTTTTCGAAAGATCAATAGAAGCAAGAGAGCTGAAGGTTCCAAGACTATCTGGAATTGGACCATGGAAGTAGTTTCTATGAAAATTTAGATACTCGAGGCCAGTTAGGTTGGATAATCAAACAGGAATGGTGGCATTGATACGATTTGCAGAGAGATCGAGCGAATTAAGAGATGTAAAATTGATAAACGTAACAGAATTATGAATATCGATACCACACCAGCCCATGTTTAATGTAAGCAAAGAAGGGAGCATGTTAACCGATTGGAACCAATCTATACGCTGATCGATAGGTATCCCAGTTAAACTCAAGTACTTTAACAATGACAGGGAAGACACCCAACTGAGGTCATCTATAACCGTAGAGGAATAGGGATAAGAACCTAAATAAATTGGTTCTTCTTCTACATAAATAAAACTAGAAAGATCAAGATATTGTAACCTTGAGAGATTTCCTAGATGATGAGGGACTAGACCACCAAAACCAGAGAACGAGAGGTTAAGGTATTCCAAACGTGCAAGTGACCCGAAAAATTCTGGAATATTCTGTCCAGAGAAGTCGTTGAAGCTCAAGTCCAAGTAACGTAAGTGCTTCAAATTCAACAAGGAAGAACTTAACTCACCTCCTGAACTGTAAAAATTATGAAGAGCTAGTTTCACTATACGGCCATTTCGCCTATTACACTCAACTCCCTTCCATTGACAGCATTCTTTTCCGGTCCATGTTGACAGACGACTAACGTCACCCTTGACTAAGCTTTGCCCGAAAATAAGTAGGGATTCTCGTTCCCTTTCAATACAAGAAACGTTTGAAGAAGAAGTCATCGTCATGGTGTTGGCGCCACTGCTTGTCCCAAATTGTTGCAACAAGAATGCCAAAATGAAAAGAAAAGAGATACCCATTTTGGCTTTTGAATCTAGACTTCAAAGTCACATTAACAACCAAGCACAACAGGTTTGAACTAATTAATAATAATAATAAAAAAAATCAATATAATGACATCCCAACCTCTATAGCCAGTGACTGTTGTTAAATTCAAGGTACGTCAACATTTAACTAACATTAATAACTTAACTAGAAGTCTTCCCAATTGTCTTTAGTTTATGTACACAAAAATTTCTTGTCGAGCTTCTTTTACAAAGCTAGCATGCATGCAGGCCGGCACCCATTACATTAATTTCTAGCAATTTATTAGTAATGGTCTGTGTGACTATGAAGTACGTATGAACGACAACGTAATAAGAACTCCTATGGTTAATTAACAATTTAACATCAAATTGAAATGTCAAATTGAGTGGGTTAGTTACCTGTTCAATATAATGTATACAGGATCGGTAACTCATTTAATCTATATATGTATCAGAGACCGTGACATCTCATGCTGGGGACTGGAATTCAATATGAGAAGATTTCGGCCAATTCTTGAGAAAATGGTATGTTTTGTTCTGTCAATTTTAATTGACGGTATGATATTCGTTTGGATGCATTTGGAATTTTCAATGAACTCTTGTCTTGTTTAAACTCTAGAACCGAAAGTCGAACCACATATCACTGTAATGGCATAATTATATGGCATGCATACTTATATCACTAATACGTACAAACTTATAGATGAATCAATTATCAATAATGATGAGTACATTGGCTCAATATTTTCTTATAATTTCTCCCATATATGTAAAATGTAGTGTAGTACTCTTTCCTATCAACAAGAAGTCAGTTCCATGAACGGAGATCGGATCAAAGTGCACTCAAAGGCCCAACCACCAAAATAAAAAGGCACAAAGAAAACAGACTAGCAGCGCCTTAATCCGTCTAAATAAGTCCAATAATGAGCTATAGATATGGTCAGGTCCTTCTCCGCTCTGTACACTCATGGGCCTCTGCAAAATAGAAATATAGGCTACTTTGCTAGAAAGAAAAGTTGAGTATACAAAACAAATCTAGAAAATCCGTATTCAGATTTTGACCAAAGACGTGGACGAGCTTCCTGAATCTTTAACTCAACTCAAGTATTTCTCATTTTTGTTTCTTTCTATGCCATACACTCTATCATAAATTGCTTATTGTTGGTGTTTTTGATCTCTTTCCATCGTTTATTGTGTTTACTCTAGGTTGCTATTTGAGACGATAATCGATTCTAATTGCAAACATCAAAATCAACAAGGAGTTAACGAATGGAGTAACTTTTTGTTTAGTTGTCTATGACGGCTTAATCTAGTTAGACACTAGGGTCAAAGATTAATATGTTACTGATGAAATCTAAAAGAAAAAAAAAACTTGATGAATTGACATAGTGAGATGAACGTAGTCTTGAAATAGCCTTTTTATGATGAAGATTTAAATTCTGATCGTTGAAATTACTGATCGTTGATACTTTTATAACACATAGAAAAATTTCTTACAATGAAGTCATACCCCAACTTAGAATCCTGACTACTTCACTTTTTTAAGAGTCTATGATCGATGATAGCTTAAAAGATCGATAAACTTAACTATCGTACATAATTATGATAACATTAGAAGATCAAGAAAGAAAAAGACAATGGTATATTAATTACACACATCCACACGCTTACAACCAATGTAAGTGACGAATTCTTACAAAAAAGAAATTCCAATGCTAAAGAAATCGAACCCAAATGATCACGATCACGATCAACAATCTCAAATTTGCAGAAAATAGAATCACGTACAAAATCAATTTACCAATCTACAATTCATCCTAACTTCTTGGCCACCACCGGAAATACTGCTCATCTTGATCATGGACTCCACAAACGCTTTCTCAAACTCTTCTCGTGAATTTGCGTACTTCGTAACCAATGTTTTGGTTGTTGGGTTAGTGATTAAGGCTTGATCAGAAGTGAAAATGCTCTTTCCTTCAAGAAGCAACTTGTAGTATTTGTTGTCAAAGATTGTAGGTGTTGAATCCAAATTCGCCCCCGCTGCTCTCACTTTGTTATGCATTGGGCATACATTGCGTAAGCTAGCTGCGAAGGATTGTTCCATCGATGGATCAACGTCTTGTTTGGTTGCAAAGTTGTGGATCCTGTTTTGGAATGATGAGCAATGTGCGAAACCAAGAGTATGTCCTCCTGCAAAACACAAAAACATTGAAGTTATTTATTCATGATTAAGGACATCATGTATTTTAGAGACTAGGTTAAAATCTTGACATAAAAAATTGAATCTACCTGAAAGTGCAACCAAATCCTCCATAGAAAGACCTCTCTGTGCAAAACTTTGTTGGAGTTGAGCAATGTTCAAAGTGGGAGCTGGCAATTGTCTAGTTTCGGATGCTATTGAAATTCTGCCATCTTTACGCCCTTTTGGAACAACCCAGTAGGGACCTCCAGACTGTAAAATACGATTAGGATTTAGGGATTAGGGTTTATCCAAAGGTTAGAAGGGTTTATTTTGTTATGTTTTCTAGTGATTAATTAATACTATCACATGGTGATAGAACACACATGTTATGATTTAGTACTTGGAAATAAAATGTCTCCAAAAGATTCTAGTTTCTGATGTTGTGATTGAAGCTAATCGAACATATGCTTACCAGATGAACTGCATCTCTTGCAGCTAAAGCTACAATATCAGCACAAGACACAGTACCAGGACACGCAGCCTCTAATGCTTTCTTGGCATTATCGATAACATAAAAAGCATGAAGCGAGATGTTTGGAGGGCCATCTTTCTCTGCTTGATTGTTTGCAGTCGAGTTCAACAACACCGAACCATCACAACCCTTTAAATCAAATAACACATTTGATTAAGATATGTACAAATGTATAAACAACATATAAAGAAAATGAGTCAATCAGTAGTAGAAATGAATTTAACTTTACCCTAATGAAGCAATCATGGAAATGCATTCGAAGAAGTGCAGCGGGAACTGTTCGATCATTCAACATGGCTTTCTTTACCGCATTCGTAACAGCGGATTCAGCATTGGGACATGTTTGATCATAATAATTTGAACTCAATGCATCAGCTTCATTGAAATGGATTGCTGCAAGCACAAGAAGTCCTACAAGAAATGAAGAAAGATAACAGGATGCCATTTTTGAACAAATAAGCTTTTAATTTGTTGTTGTGATGAGGATTAGAGAAGGCCCAAGTATTTGTAGGGAAGAAAAGATGGTTTTATTTCATTTTTTAAATTTAAAGGTTCTGCAAGGTAGTGTTTGCAGATTTGGTGAGCAGAAACCCTTTAGGTTCAACATAGTGAGTTGTTAAGGCCTAAATTGGATTTAGAAAATTAAATAAATAATGTATTTTTCCGTCCTAAATTATATGTCTAATATCACTTATGCACACACTTATAAAAGGTGACGATCACATATTGTGAACCAATAAACATTGAAAAATAATTTAATTGGTTAAAGTTTAAAATAAAATTTATTTTGAGACAAACAATCATAAAAGGGTATGACATTTAATTTGGAACAATTATGAGTTTAATGAAAGAAAAATAGAACTTTAAGTTGAATAAAGTTGAATAAAAGAAAAATAAAACTTTATGTTTGAGTTGAATAAAAGATTTAATTGACCATCTTACACTTTAAGTTTATTTGTTAGTACATCGTTTTATTGATTGGTTATTTATGTTTTGTGAATATATTAAAGTATACATATGTAAATTATTATTATTTTTCTTTCCTTTAAAAGTTATGGATACGGTTCCAGTTTAACTATTATATATCAGCTTTTAGATGCAATTTGGTCACCAATTGTATAAACTTTATCATAGATAGTAATAAAATTATTTGAATATACAACCATGTCTTAGAACACCAAATAGGAGAAAATAGTGTTTATTGTGTCGCGTGGATTTTATAAATATAATTGATTAATACAGACTCGTAACATGTTTATTACATTTCTATTATTATAGCTATATATACTAAAATGGAGCAAGTAGGGAATAAATTAAAGATTACGTAGGATAATAGTATGTGCTTCTGGTAAAAATGATCAGGTTGACAACTATAAAGTTCGTTAGTATTATTTGTATAATCATTTCAACCAATATATTACAATACAACTCTTAATTTGGTAACAGCAATCTTAATTTAATTCAATCAAAAATCGACTGTATCCAAATATATTACTAATAAACTGGCTTAAGTGCGATTTGAACTGATAACATCTTGATTGAAATGTTCATCTCATATCGCAATAAGTATTAATACTGCAATTTTAAAATACTCGGGACACTTATTAAAGAAAAACATCATCACGAGAAGCATGTGAGAATCAGTTGCATTCATTTTATTTGTTTTTAAGACTTCATTTAGATATCTATGATGACAACATTCATGTACTCATTTGGGATCTTGAAAGTTGTGGCTCGCATGTTCATCATATGATCACGCTAACCGCAATACGGCATATATAAACCTTTCGATCAATTTGCGAGTTATATAAGCTTTCTCGTTGATCTGACTCTTATGGGAAGCAGAGTTCATGATAAACTGAAATCTTTTGTGTCACAATAAATCGATATTCTTCAAGAATACCATGTCAATACATCCATACAAGCTTGTTTATGTAATTTTAATGGAGTAAAAAGAAAAATCAAAATATCTCCAATATAGAAACTTTCCATATATAGTAGCCTATCAAAAGGGAAAATTGCCTTTGTATAGAAAGTTGAACAACATAAATAACATCATCTAAAGTTCAATGATTGAGGCAATCTTGTATTCCTAAACCAATAAATTTCATGAGTCTATTGGAGTTGTAATCTTTTAGTGTTTGAATATAGGTTTAGGTGTTGATTTTTATATTTTAATGTTATGGTCCGTCTTTTCCCTCTAATGTAATTTCTCCTGACCAAGTTCTCTAGAGTCTATGCTAGATATATTTTTCAACCTTTAAAAATATGGGTGTTCGATAATAATTTGTTTTGAAACTGTTTAATACGAAAACCAAACTGAATTAAAATCGAAAAAAACTGACCGAATTCGAATTTAGTTTTCAGTTTGGTTTTGAATTCGGTTCTCGGTTTTGAATTTTCAAATTCGGTTAAATCGAAAACCGAATTCAAAATAATAATATATTAAATTATTAATATATGTTGTATATATGTGATATCTAAATTTTCTAAACAAATATATATACATTTAAACCTTAAATTAACTTCACGTCTTTCACTTTCAACTATATTTAAACCCTAACACATGAAAATATATAATTAGAAACTGATTAACTTAAAATATATGAAAAATTGAAGTTTTAGGTTTCTCTATTGTAATCGAAACCGAACCGAATTCGAATTCCAAATGTGAATTCGGTTTCCGGTTCGGTTTTAAGCTTTGCTCTAAAAACATTTAAAACCGAACAACCCAAACCGAATAAACCGAAGAAATCGAAAACCGAATCGATGAACAACCCTATTTAAAAAAATGTTCATTAAAATGTAATTATTGTTAATTTATGTCATATTAGAAGAGTACTACTACATTATATACTATACTAATACTAATTTATATACATGACTTTTGCTCTAGTTATCTACGTGATATTATCTAGCTAATTCGCAATTTCAATAATACTTTTCATTTAAATAATATAAAAAGTTATTTTAGATGGGGCACACAATTTATTGTCCTATACGGTAATCAATGAATTCATGATGGCTGAAAGATATGAAGTGCAAACTTAAAACCCTTTAAAACAACCCAAGGTGATTTTATTTTAAAGACGTGCATTGAAAATCTGGATGGTTTCTGAATTTGTAGGGGTACCGCTTACCCCCAATCCCTCTACCATATATTAATCGAACGCGTCTATTCTACACGCAAAGAACATTCATGTTAGATAAATCACATGTTCACAAATCACCTATATATGCTAAGGTACGTATTTGAACCTCTAACATGTCAGTCACACATATGAAGTCTGAACGTTTGTGATGACAGTATCACTTAAACAATGTCCGATTATTCACATATACACAAACATAGATATTTTGAAATCTTTATAATTCGCAGATTCTGAACGATTGTCCACCTCGCTCACTTTGATGGCCGTCGAAAATTAACACACGTAGCAGATATTGTGACAATGAAAACGTTTAATCAATTTCAATCATTCTATTTGACATTATTATCTTGTCCCTCCACGTACATCCCCTCCCTTCCAACATACCCACCAATGTGCTTCTATTATTTGTCGGTGAATTCAAGGCCTCAGTATGAAAATGACACCTCGAGAACGATACTGAAGTTAGGATAATGTATGTTTTTGCATTTTGATTTTTCTCTCGTAAAAATTTAAGGATCGCGTATATAATTCAATGAAATCGGAATTTTAGTTCCATTTAATTTATAAGGTTGCCTCACAAATATATTAACTTAGATATTTAATCAAAGATATGTCTACAGTTGAATGCGGTTTAGTTGGTCCGATTCGCTACACTTGAATCATGAGTTGGATCATTTGAAACCCATTTTTTTAGTTGGCCAACTCCCGATTCAGACCACCCTTTCACCTTGATCAATTCAGGTCTTTGGGATTTGCCACGTAAATCCGAACGTAATGAATCGGTACTGATAAAGAGAGTGTCTTCGGCCTCCAACTTCTTTTTGACTTAGCCGTCGTTTCTTCGATTAACCTGTGAAGTTAAAATTCGTAACGATTTGAAGATCGAAGAGTCATAAATGACAATTTACAATTGTCATAATCTATCCAATTTAATTTAACATTTATTTGGTTTTAGTTAGGATTTATCTAGATTTGATTTATAAATATTTTTATTATTGTTTTCTTTTTTATCAAGTTTAGTCTAGGGTTAGAGGTCTATATAAACATTTGATTGTATTAGGGTTTGAGTTAGTTGGAGATGAATTATTAAAAAGAGAGTGATTCTCGAGAAGTCCCATTTTAAGGTACCCGTTTAGGGTTTATTGAATTCCGTTCATGTTTATTGTGTGATTTCTTCGATTCACAAACACCCATCAGGTACAGCACAACCTTCACTCAAATATATCAATATACTTGATCAATAGTCATTATTTTCCTTCAATTAAATGAATTCATGTTCCTTAGAATTACAATTCCTTTTACTAATTCCAACTCTATAGATAAAGTATAACTTTTGACACTTCAACTTCCATGAAAAAACTGTGTACACCCTGTAAGATTGTCAGCTACTTAAATTGTGAAGCTTATAATAAAATTTTATTCCATAACCACTATATATCATTATATCTTAAGCACTCATGAATTAACTATAGCCCATCATTATAACCACCGTTTAACAATTGGAAACTGGATTATTTTCTTCTACATGCTGCTTATTTTTTTCTTCTAATGGGTTGGAAATCTATTTGGGTTTTGATTTGGGTTTCTATATTTAAAGTTTAAATTTGGTTTTCACAATCTGGGGTTTTGATTTTGTTTTAAATTGGACTTGGAATATATTCAAGGTTTTGATAGTTTATCAGTTTTCGATTTGGGATTTCCAAAATCGTGTTGCTTTTATTAAAAGAGTTGGCCTGAAATTGCATTGGTAGGGATGATCGGAAACTTCATGGGTAGATAATAAAGATGGCCGGAAGTTTTACCAATATAGTGGTAGTGGTACAAGGCTAAAAGCACATTTAAACTGATGGGTACTAACCTTAATCGTTGTTTGATTGAAAACAGTAAACAAAGTGAGAGTTATTTTTATTATTTTATTAATAAGATAATTAAACATAAGAATAAAATATATAGGGTATGTTTGACAAAACTAGCTGGAAGCGGTAGCTGTAGCTGATAGCTGTTAGCTGTAGCTGGTAGCTGGAAGCTGTAGCTTTATTTATAAGATGTGTTTGGTAAAGTAGCTGTAGCTATAATAATAAAAAGTAAAATGACAAAAAAGGACATGAATATAAAAAATAAATTTACTTAAAAAATAAAGCCAACAATAATAAAGTATAGTAGTTCATCATTTGGATAACAAAGTCATTATTTTAGATTTTAAGTAACATAACGAAAGATCTAAAAGACAAATGAAAATACAATATGCTCAAATTAAATTATCGATTGCGTGCATTCCATATTGCTGTAACAATATCATTACGGATATGTTTCATCTCATTAGATGTTCCTTCATATACATTCTCATTATTTGTTTGATAAGCACGAAGATCAGGAAGTTCATCACGTGGGATGTAATTTGGACGTTGCTCAAACACTGTAAATATCAAATCTTCTTCAGAACTATTACGAATATAGTTATGCAAAGCAAACGCAGCGATGATAACATCAATTTGAGTTTGCATACTAAACTGGGGCATTCTATTAAGGATTCTCCATCGTTTCTTTAAAATTCCAAATGACCTCTCAATATAACTTCGTAGAGAAGAATGAGAACGGTTGAAAGCTTCTTGCATGTTATTTGGCGGCTCATTTTGAAATTGAGATTTATGATGCCTTGTCTTGGAATACGGAACAAGATATCCTTTTCTATCGGGATATCCTTTATCAACCAAGTAATATTTACCTGGTAAGATTATACAAAAGCAAATAAATAAATTACAATATTTGTAAATAACTAGGAGATTACATCACATGTATTTACAATTACCTTCAGGTGGTTTTGGGAAATTCATGGATGGCGTGTTGATTGCATGCAAAAAAAACTAGAGTGTCGTGTGCTGATCCCTCCCAACCAACAGACACAAATGTAAAACACATATTAAAATCACAAGTTGCCATTACATTAAAAGTAGGAATCCCTTTTCGACCGATGTAACGCAATTGTTGTTTCTCCGGGATGCATGCTTGTATATGTGTACCATCAATACATCCAATACACTCCTAAAATGCAAGTTTAAAATTGTAGATGATAAACATATGGTGTGACATATAAAAAAATTACAAACAAGATGGTACCTTGAAATATGACATGTATCTTGTATCATTCATGATTTGAGGTGCGATAGGAAACGTTGGATCTTTTGACCTTATAATGTCACGAGCAAGACCTTGAAAACCTGTACCTCTAGCAGTTATCGCCTCTAGAACATCATGAAATGCTCTACTAATAGTATCTCCAGAGCGTTGGAAACGCTCCCCAACATCCCTATTAGACAAACCCACCGCAAGCATGTATACAAATATCGCTAACTTCTCAAGAGCGGACATTTTATCACTCGACTTCAATCCATACTTTGATTCAAGTTCACCACATAACTGTTTGAACACATCCGGATGCATTCTAAATGCATTTACACTACGAATTGGATTACCGTTTAAAACCTCATTCATCCAAGCCTCTCCTGTTTGAAGTGATGTCATGCATGGTTCTTTGTAAATATACTTATAATAGTACTCAGCGGCTACATCCATTGAGGTGTTTAATTCCCATAAAGTTGCTATACACTGTATTTTTTTGATCTTCTTTCTTCGTTCATTATCCATAATAATCCTATATGATATATAAACACATGATTAAAATAAGAAGGTATCAAAAACATCGCTCAAATTTATTCACATAAAAAGACATCACATAACATCCATAAAGTAATAATAGTACGAATACATCAAACTGAAAACAATCCGATAAAAGACAAACGTTAAAACAAAAACGCCATATAAAGAAAGCAAAATGTTCTGATGAGTGATCGACCCCATAAACAAGGAAAAGTTTAGTTGCTGCGTTTTTGTTGGTTGTATTTCAACCATTTCATCCTATCGTCATCATTTTTTATAGTCATAAACATTTCTCTTTTAGTCGAATCCTCAAATAAATCCATTGCAAACAACCACAAATCACCGCCACTCTCCATCAATCCTTGATCTATCAAGTGGTTAAGCACACTTGCAACTGCATCACCACTAAACTTGCTATTTTGATTGCCAGTGGATGTTTCCGACTCTAAAATATGCAAAAGACGTTGTTGAGTAGCCTTACTATCACTTATATGCTCCTTAAACATAGCAGCTCCCGTTGATTGTCTACCTTTTCGCTTCATTTTAACGGGCTTAGGTTTGATAGCCTTGGGATTATGATTAGAAACCCTTGTTTGGTTTGATGGTGTTGCATCGTCGTCGTCCAACGTATCCAAGAAAGTTCCAAAGAAACCTTCCGTTTGATTTTCTAACTTTTCCAAACGAGACGAGAAGTTGTTTTTAACTTGAGTCACTTCAACATCATCATCATCACACTCATCATCTTCATCCTCAGTATGACACTGCACCTCATTTAAAGAGGTTGGATCCATTGATGTCGCTACACAATCTATACCGCTAGCAACTGCATCTCCAAATAACTAATCCCATGCGTTTTGTAGTTCTATGGATGGTTGTTTTTTACGAAGTTTTCTAGTATTGGGGTCTTCCTGAAAAATATAGATACACACTGTTAAGTTTAATAGCGATAATAATGATAAGAATGATAACAATAATAGTAAATATATTAATAATAACAATATTTTTTGAAAGTTTCAACATTACCTTAATCTTATTTTCCCACCAAGCTTTCAAACAATCAAGTGTCTTTGTAGAATCATTCCAACCTAAACTAGTTGCTCCGTTTTTCAAAGACTTCCACAAATTATAATCTTTTCTCATTGTGTCATATTTGTTCTTCAAAGCTCTTTCACTAAGAAACTTGTGGTTGATAAGTTTTTCAAATTCGGGTTGAAGATCGCACCATTTAAATGGTGAAGTTCAGCCATGCTTTGTTATATACTTATTTACGAATTCACACAATGCAACAACATACTCATCCGGCCAACTCTCTTTCTTGGATTTTCTCTTATTTTCAGCCATCTAATCTAACAATGTAATATATATTATACACACAAAGAGAAATTAAAATCCCAAACAATTGTACACACAACACACCTGCATGTTTCTTGTCAATCAATCCTAGTTTCCTACCACCATATAATAAGGTATCCATTTACATATATTGGACGGTCCATATTATATTAAACTATTGGCAATTATATATTAAACCTTTCAATGACCACAAAATATATTAAATTCTTTCTATAACCCCATGTCAAGTGGTACATGTACATTGAGCTCACTCTTGCATGACAGAAATATTTAGCACAGAACAACATCTTTACCACCAAGTTGGTTGGAACAGAAACATATGTACAGAAAATTTGAAAGGCATTCAAGGATGAAACCAGCTCACTACGATCTACTGTCATGAAACCCGTCTGTTCATTACTCCATACTCACACATACTCGGTTCCAAATACGGATACGTGGCATAAACAGTCCAGGTGTTCGGTGATCATGGCCCGTAACCCAGTGACCAAGACCCGCAACCTAGGTCTGTGAACGTACGTACCATCACCATACAAATGATAAACCATTGTACATACCGTAACCACGGGGTAACATTGAACTTAATATAGAACATAGCAACTTTAAAATACACACATATCACATAACAATGAGTAATTCATCAAGAACTATAGCGACACTTGAGAATAGTATTGGTATTTATCAAGATACATATAGTAGTAGCAAGTGCACAGAAAGCAAGAATTAACATGAGGATAAAGCAACATATATTGTATGGCAATATCTTGGATCTCTATATTTGTTAATTCCTAATTAGTGTATTTGTATTAATGTAGTTTACCTATGCTGTCATTCATCATTGTCGAGAGCTAGCCATGCTAATAATTGTGTTAGCAAAAAACATATATTGTTCGTACACAAACAAAAAGAAGAACACATATATGATTGTTATCATATTAAAATAAGTCAAAATCTGCTACAAAGGGCCATAAATCAATGTTAAGAAAACATCATAAATTATATATAATAGATTGAGTATGATGCAAACTCACCAATTTTGAGAAATCGAGAGATAGAAGAAGAGTGCAGAGAGCGATCGATAGAGAGGCCCAAGAAAAGAAGTTAATTAGGGTTTAAATGAAAGACATATTTGTACGTGACATGATATTGATGATAAGGGTATTTGGATAATTTTTAATTCTAACAGCTCCAGGAAAATCTCAACGCTTGATTGAGTAGCGTTTAAAATAGGAGCTTTATCTTCAACCAAAAAGCTTTAAGCTAGTACATCCAAACAGAGCTTTATTTTTTTGAGGAGCTTAATTTTTAAAACAAAAAGCTTTAAGCTTCAAAAAGCTCTAAAAAGCTCCAAAAAGCTCGTTGCCGAACAGACCCATAGTAAAGTATTAAAATAAGGGTATGTTAGTCATTCCAACGGAAGAGGGACCTAACCCGCAACAAACTTTGTGTTTTTGAACTTCGGATGCATAAAATAAAGTATAAGGACAAGGTGTATTACTGTGTGTAAACCACAGGGACCAACCATGCAATTAACTCTTTTTATTATATATTATTATTATTATTCAAATATATATAATCATCAAACCGTATATAAATACACTAACGTAAAATCCTTAACTCCTTTCTTGGAATATAATGTTACAGAGAAATTTTACTAGATAAAAACTTGCACCCATATTTTTATATAAAAATAAAAAACAATCCCAAAGTCTCCAACCGGCGGGCTGCTTCCACAAAAAGAGTAAGCACGCCGCTGCCCATTCACATAAACCGGTTTATCTTAGAACTGAACCCGGCTCGAGAACGTTTGACCGAATCCCCAATTAGCCGGGACAATGTTATTAAACACTCTCTTAACACCGTCAGTAGTTGTCACCTTGAACGACATCGATTGACCATTCAGGTACGAATTTGATTGCCAATTAGCACCCCAATTCCTCGACATAGTCATCCATCCGGTTTTCGATCCCTTCACTTGGACGGATTGAATTGATCCCGCACCCGCAATGTTGCTTATCAAAACAAGCTCAAAGTAGTCTCGACCGTTGATTGTGAACCGTACTCCTCCGTGTTTCTTACACGGTACTCTAGAAAGAAAAAAAAATCATTTTGAGATCCGTTATTACTACAAATTTATGATTTTAACTTCGCAAGTTAAATTACTCCCCTGTCACAATTTTTGTGGTAATTAAAATACGCTATGTAAATATTAGTTTTGCCCTTATATTCAAAGCAAGTTTAGTACCGATAGAGTAACAAACTTTAGTATTCGATAGTTGATAATTTTGGGTAGGGCATAGCCAACTCAACATAGATTTACTACCACTTCCCATTCTTGTACATAAATTTTGAAAATGACGCATTTTTACATCGATGTATCGTTTTCAAATTAAAGAGACTTGTACCTTTGATAGATTATGGGGATGATTCCCCCTCTATAGATTCCGATTTTCTCCCAAGCAGGTTGGGCCATGTCGAAATGCTGACGTGGCGGGTTGCACCATCCTCCATCGTCGCTGGGTTGTGCGAAATTTGGAGGGCAGAAGTTTGTGGCAGTGATTGTTATCGACGTTCCTTTAATGCACCATCTTGGGTCCGCCTTGTAATCGCATATGAGTTTGTAGCATTGGCCACAAGCGGCACCGTCGTTGAAAAGAGCAGTACTTAGTGCAGCCGTTCTCGTACCGTACCCGGTTGAGTACAAGTTACCGTATCCACAAGCACCCCCTGTAACCATATATAGTTATATACCAATTGTCAAGCGAAAAGTGGTGAAATAAAAAAAGAATAGTACGTTCCATTTGAGGCCCTGTTTTGTGGTCAAACATAATTAACAACATATATACCAAGTTATGTGTAGTCTAGTGTAAAAGTAAATATCGTAAATACATATTTTACCCTTCAACTTTTTAAAAAATATACAAACCAATCTCGCATTGTTTTTTATGCATGTAATTATCTATGTAGTTTTTACTGCACCGGATATTTCTCTATAATTAAAAGCACACAGTTTAACAAAAACAAAATTATATCGAGGACAAAATTAGTACCCATTGTTCCAGAAGCATCGCTACCACCATAGAACGTGGCATGAGCACGAGTCCATCTCGAAGCAGTAAATGCATGAGCATAAGGAAGAAGAAGAACAGAAGAAAGTGTTAGCAGAATTAGAAAGCCAATTTTCGCCATTTTTGTAGTGCAAAAAAGGCAAATTGAAGAAGATACAAAAAGTTGTGAACAATTAGAGGTGCTTAAATAGTAACCAATCCAACAATATCACATGTAAGCCTGCAAGTAGGGAATACAATTAAATACTACTAGTTGCTTGTTACCACATTATTTTCAGTTATTTTTATATGAAATTAATATAAAAATTTATATCTGTAAAATAGGATTATCTGTGCACAAGAGCCAAGAAATTCTTGAATTCTGATACAATTATTCACCCGTTGTATCTTAAGGTACAACAACACCCACCCACATGGATTCACCCCCACAGAAGATCCTTAAATCTCAATGGACCAAACCTCATCAAATTGGGTTCAATCCAGCTTCTTTAATCATTTTACATCAACCGTTTTTGTAACATTCAAAGTTATAAACTACCATAGACCTAGATACATTATATGGAGTTGATTTATATTTTTTTTACTGTTGAGTTTGATTTGTAGAATTTCATGTTACAATTTTTACTGCCCAATAACCAATTTGATCATAAAATTGGATTAAAATCTCAATTGCATCTTATAATAATGTTTAAATTGAATGTTTAATCACTAATTCTTCATTAAAATAAATTAACATTTCTTAAAATTTCAATTCTTTTCCTAAGACTTCCAAATTCATCAAACACACTCAGATAAAATGCAATCTTAGAATTATGGGCTAATGATGCGGATTGATAAAGAACTTTACATTTTTTACCGAGTTAGGGTATGAACTCAATTTATTACTCTGGTAGGTAAAAAAGCTTCAAACTTTGTGTCGATTTAGGTAACAAACTTTTTTTGACCGGTTTAAGTTCAAAAATGATGACGTGTCAGTTTTTAAAATGTCATCTATGTTGTAAATGAAACCGCCACATGTAAGTTTTTGACTGACACGTCATCATTTTTAAACTTAAACCGGTCAAAAAAAATTGTTACCTAAATCGACACAAAATTAAAATGTTTATTACCTAATAGAGTAATAAATTTAGTTCATACTCTAACTCGGTAAAAAATGTAAAGTGCGTTACATATCTACGCCATTGAACCCTACAATTATATAAAAATCTAGTGTGACATGGGATAATTCATCATGCAAGATATTAATACGGGAGAATGAATTGATTAATTTTAAGTAGGAAAACTCAATATTGTATTGCTAGCGTCAGTTTGGTGCAGTTAGATTACAACTTATGGATTTAAATATATTTAAAAGGATTGAATGTGTAAAATGTACGTTTAAAAAGGGAAATCATCTCGATATCAAAATGTACGGATTGTTATGTACGGTAAACTATAAAGGAGACTAATTGTGTATATTTCGATTAAAAGTTTAGTAATCGAGTATGTAAATATTAATCTACGGATTTTAAATTACCCTAGATTATATCCCCGGTTAAAACACATATTGCAAAAGGTTGAGCTGGTGCAAGTAGTCTAAAAATTGAGGTGTTAACTTTGTAGGGTGAGGTTCAAATGAGATTAAAATTTTGTGTGAGACTAAAGAAATCAATGATATCATATTACATGTACAAAGCGAATGTTCCATACTACAAAACCTATTTACCCCAAACATCAATTATCTCACAAACGACAAATCGAAAAATCATGAAACTTGCACCATAATTTTCAGCGCTTTATCCTCTTCGATTTGCCGTCCCTCAAGGCATACTTCCGACGAATTTTTTTTTCTTCATTTTTTTAGTAGATTTCATATGTTACTAACACATGTGTTAGAGTGTTGCGTTTAGGGTTTAGGGTTTGGGGTTTAGGGGTTAGGGTTTGGGTTTTGGGGTTTCTCCCCGAAACCCCAAAACCCAAACCCTAACCCCTAAACCCCAAACCCTAAACGCTTTATAAAACTCTAAACCCTAAATCATACTAAACCCTAAACCCTAATAAACCTTAAACCCTACTAAAACATAAGATCTAAACCCTAAACCATGAACCTAGCTAAATCTTAACCCTAAACCCTAACCATGACCGTAAATAAAATGTACAATCAATCACTAACACATGTGTTACTAATTTATAAAACCCACCAAAAAATTAAAAAAATTTTTTTATCGAAAGTATGCTTTGAGGGACGGCAAATCGAAGAGGATAAAACGCTGAAAAATATGTTGCAAGTTTCATGATTTTTCGATTTGTCGTTTGTGAGATAATTGATGTTTGGGGTAAATGGGTTTTGTAGTATGGAACATTCTCTTTGTACATGTAGCATGATATTATTGGTTCCCTTAGTTTCATTCAAAAATCATGGACTCATTTGAACCTTACAGTATCTTTCAAATCAAACTTCATTTGAACTGATTTCACTATTTTTATTTTTTGTTTTATGATATTTCATTCTAGTTCACCCAAGTAAGTATGTAAACCATGAACCGATGAATACTACATCTAGATATTACTATTATCAACTAGGAAGGCCATTTTAAAGGTTATTCAAAATGTAAGTAGTTATGTGTACGTTTCCTTGCATTGTGTGTATAAGGATAAAATAACTTATATTGTGTCACGATTAGTATTACTTGTATGTAATATGTAATATTTTAACGTGGACATTTGTAAATATGTCACATGAGAATTTTATATAATGACACGATAGTCAAATTATATTAAACGGTAAACAAAAATAGAAGTTACGACTTTAGAAGTCAATTTTGTTAACTACCAACACATGCTTACTTAAACTGTAAAATCCTTAACCTTAAATCAAATACAAACCTTGATTAATATTTTGCACTTCTTCATCAAGCTCTTGGTTGCGCGATAATGGCGTTATGGTATCATGGTCTCATACATGTTTTTGGCTAATCTTTTTTCACATCAGTGATGAAAATGAATCATGAACATAAAACATTTAATTAATTAGTACTACGTAATTGATTTCATTGAGATCTTGTGAGGTAATATCATCAAATATTCATTCCCCTTGAATTGACAATTAGCAATTACTAATCACTAAATAATACTATGTATTTTTTTACAAGTGATGATATATATGGTTGAAAGTGATTCACATGGGATTTAGTTTGACGATGCAAAGTCGTCCTGATTATATGCAAATGCGATTGCATGTGGATGTTGACATAGAATGTCAGATATCATTATTTTTTCAAGCCAACTTGTTTTTCCAAAATATAAAAAATCTTATGTCTTAGATATACAAATACGTATAGGCAGGTATAGCTAGTAGATACCACCCGTACCATTCCGGGTACTTGATCAGAATTATTATTTTGATTAAGGGTTATTCACGTCAATCGATGAATCACGAGTTGTAAACCTCAACCGTTACACTTGAGTATTTTCTAATACTTGATCAAATGGTATAACATAATTGAAGATTTACATAAGAATCATAAAAAGTATTGTTGTACAAGTACGAATACTAGACGTATTAATTACGTATCTAGGTGCACACATTAGAACTAAAAGTTGAAAAAACAAAGAATTGCGTTTTAAATTTACACATTATATATTTTTGTATTTGTGCACGAAGAGCGAAACCATGCAAAAGGTAGAGGTAATAGTAGTTACGAGTTCATTCACACGTTAAGCTGTATTTAATGAAGTTGAAATTTTCTTAAATATCATAATTTATAATTAATGTGTATAAAATAGGTAAATATTATATTGAAATTATAGGTATTAAATGCAGATGATAATATTTAAGAAAATTTCAACTTAATCAAATACGATTTAACGTGTGTCACCGTGACACACGTTAACAAAACCCCTATATAGTACAACTTTACAAGATAATTTTGTGTTTTTGAAAAACAGTATGTTATTACTAATTTGAACCTTTAATATATTAATTTCGTAAACACGGGATTACGGAATGCATTCGTCCGCATGATGTAAAATAATACATACTCTAACGATTTGTGAAAGAAAAAAAAAATCAGAAACTTACGGATACTAGAAATAAATACATAAGCTATGATTATGCCTGTTATAATACTATTTATTTATTTATATAGAAATAATAAATATAGTAACTGAAACCGTGATAAACTTAAGAACAAATTTGGTGATTACAGGTGTTTGCATCAATGTACGTAAGTTGCCAACTAGTACAAGTAACATTAGTAGTTTTTATATATAATAATAAGAATTTTAAAATGGGGTTAATGATTAATCAAAAGGTACTTATGATGTACAATCACGCTTCATGATTATAATAATTAAAATATATTTAGTTGAACCAGCCCGGCCTCCTTGTTACCCGGATACAATTCTCCGGGTTACCCGCATACATCTACAGCGTGTGTAAGCGTCATACGTTAAAGTGTATTAAGGATGGTAAAATTTTCTTGAATTAAATTAGCAGTCGTATTTAATGCTCGTTAATTCATAATAATTTTACCTTTTTATGCTATATATCATAAGTTATATTGACATCCATCCTAAGTAAGAGCATCTTTGATATATGCACTATTATGGTATGTCAAATTGAACTATTTTAATATAAAAATAGAATTTTTGAAAATATATTTGCACTAAAAATAAGTTGTTTCAATGTGTTGTACTAAATTTTTCTAAAATGTAAAAAAATATATATACAATTCAACAATATAATACTAAAAACTTGTATATAACTACTAAATTGTCATACGAGATATAATAACAATCATTATATTTAAAAAGTTTGATATTATAAATGAAACTTTTATAATAATTTTTGAATTTCTTTGATGAATATTATAGTAAAAACTGTAATTAATAATTTTAAATAAAGTAATCATAAATTTATAAATAATGCATGATAATAATACACTTTAGTTTTTATATATATTATTATTTAATGTGAATAATGTTTTAGTGCTAATTTTAGTGTTACATCAGATATAATGTAAATTTGCATTGATTTTTGATTGCACTATAATAATGTAAGGTTTAGTGCATATATTGGAGTGCATTTTTTGCACTATTATAGTGCAAAAAGGTAAAAGTGATGCATACATTGAAGATACTCTAGGTTCGGGATCGAAGTAAGAGCTTTTTTCTACTCTTTTGAATTATTTTTAAAATAAAATTACATACGATATAAAAATATAATTGCTTCCTTATGGCCATGTGATATCGTGATGCTCGTAGTTTAGAATGTCAAACATTACAAAAACACAAGCAAACGATTTTTATTAATGATTATGCTTATATGCTTAGAAGGGTTGATCGCGATATATAAAGTAATAGACTTTTATATGCAGCATCACGATATTTCATTTGTCTTATCACTTTAAACATTTTAAGCTTTTATCACATCACCTAGTATCTATATTATTTTCAAATTATGTAACACGTTAAAATATTAATTTATGAATCTAGGCTTAATTAGGCAACGAAACACCTAAAAACGTCATTTTGGTGTAACTTAACATATACATAGTTTGTCATTATACCGATAACTAATAAAAGAGTAATAAAAAATATTTTAATGGTACGTGTCCTCACCTGCAAGGAGCATTAAAACAAGGCAAAATCACATATCCACAAATTAACAACGTATGCTAAGGTATGAATTTGAACCGATGACAAGTCGATCACATATGTGATAGGTATAGGTATAGGTGTAGGTATAGGTATAGGTATAGCTATAACTAATATACGGAGTATTCAATATTGAAAAGAATTATAGTTGTCTAATCACACAAATGATGACATTATCCATCCATTTTCTATGATCTACATATATATTAGACTTTTGTATTTATTGTATAAACATTTTGCTTATATGAAAAGGGTAGAATCGACTCTTCGACCCTGTTCATACATATATGAGTATATAATCAACCTCGCTATATCTCATAAGTTGTCTTATCAACACACATTCGATGTACTTGATCGATGTACGACCCCTTGTTTCTATTAAATTATACTTGAGATGCACAATTACATGCAAGGGAAGTACTTATAATTATATAAAAAAATAATATTTGCTTCCATGTGGCCATGTGATAATGCGATGGCCGTCGATCACGGTTTAGAAAGTCAAACAATAAATAAACATATAAACACAAAACTTGATGGCAACTGTTTAATCATTAATGATTAATTGATTATGCTCATCAGGGTTGACCATGTACGTTTAAAGTAATATAGACTTTTATTTGAAGCAATACGATATGTGATTTGTCTTATCACCTCATAGAAACTTTTGACTTTTATCATATCAATTTCAATATAAATTTCTTGTATGATCAAATAATTACTCCAATTGTTACATAAAAATCTATCTAATACACTTGGTTGTTATATAGAAATCACAACTCCACTTATAGCACTTATAGGTGTTAACGAGTCTAGGATTTAATGAGCTAATTGAGTTTGAGCTCGTTTATTTTAAATTTGAGCATAATACTATTCAAACTCGAGTCGAGTTCAAACATATAAGAACCACTTGATTAGTTTCAAAAGCTAAGAACTAAAACAACTTTAGCTAGACTTGTTCGAAAACTCGTGTAATAATCTCGAGTCGAACCAGCTAGTCGTGTTTGTTGATTTGAACGAGCATGTCTAATATCATAATCATTATAATTATATGTTATAAAACTAAAAAAGATACGTTTTTAGTCAGATTTTTACTTAATATTATATTGAATAACACAAATATTAACTATACTAGAAATATATATATATATATATATATATATATATATATATATATATTAAAGGACACTAAAGTTGATGTCATGAAGATGATTTGGCACTTTCTAAGATTGGTTTTGCTGCTGACGTGACTTCTTCTTACTATTCTGCTGATGTCATGGTGATGTGATGAGAGTAATAATTAAAAAAAATCAATTTGATAAATAAGTATTTATTTTACATTCAAAAATTATCTTGGAACTCACATAATATCAAAGATTATCTTGGAACTCACATAATATCAAAAATTGTCTTGGAACTCACATAATATCAAAGAGATATTTATTATTTTACATTAATAAATACTTATTGTTTGCTTATTTATGTCATGATAATTTATTATGATATGTCGTAATTAAGTGTCAAAGAGATTCTTTTTCTATACATATTCTATATATACAATATATACTAATATGTATTGATTTAATTTGCTTATAAACAAAATCCGTATTTTCACAGGTCATAAAACTATATATATATATATATATATATATATATATATATGAAGTGAGTTCTTTTAAGAATGCTAAAAAAATAGAGAATGAGAGAACCAATATTCGAAACCAACGCGTTTTTCTCTTTGATTAAAGATGTCATAAGATATAATTTCAACGAATTTTTTTTCTTCGCTTTTTTTACTGGATTTCACAATAAAATCACATGTGATTTATGATAAAAAAAAAAAAAAATTTGTTCACGATTATTTATTCATGGTATTAGCTACTTAACACGTGATTATAACTTAATATTCACCCACATTAATAGTTATAACTAAAATATTAAAAGTTGCAATAGTTTGCATTAAAAATCACATGTGATTGTTATTTGTACACTTAATCACAAGTGATTTGTTATATAATCACATATGATTTTGCATATAATTACATATGATTTTCATTTAAAAATTGATATTTGATGAGAAATTTACCGATATATGATAATTCATGTATGATTTCAACTTGATTTTTACTTGATTGTATATTTCTTAGTCAATGATTTGAAAATCCGTATTTTATTACTCTTTAAATACATGTGATTGATATTTTGATATTCAATCGCATGTGATTACACCTTAGTTTTTCATGTCTTAATCTCTTTACATCATCAATGATTTGAATTTAAAGTTTAATCAGAAATATAAGCGGGTGTAATTATTTTTTAGTGGTAAATCACATGTGATTTCATATTAAAAGTTTCTAAAACCAAAAAAATATTTAAAAAAAACTTCGTCGAAAGTATATCTTGTTGTATCTAGAATCGAAGAGAAAAAGACGCTGATTCCGAATATGTAATTTTTATAGTTTGTAGACATACGGTTTGTGATATATTTAGATTTGAAAAAAGGAGAGGTGAAAATGGGTATTTGAAATGGAGCAATCATATTGGTTCCTCCATTCTCTCTTTTTTTATCATTCTTTTTTGAAATTTCCTCATATATATATATATATATATATATATATATATATATATATATATATATATATATATATGACTTTGTTTTGATAGTATTTTCATTTCCTTATCTTTTTTCATTTCTTCTATGTGGGATAATCTTTTTTTTTCTCTTTTCGTATCCCACATTAGATGTGTATTACAAATAGGATGAGAAGAAGACATTATAGATACCAAGACCAAATATCAGATTACATACTTTATTATTAGAGTTTGATATCTAATGAAAGATCCGAGATGAGAGAAGAACGACTATTTGGGAGGGCTAAGAGGGGGCAGATCATCACCGCCGTCCATTTCGATATCAATGGTGTAGATCACGTAGGGGCCATTTTGCAATTATTTTGAGTGGAATGACTAAATTGTAACATATATTAAACAATATGGGAGGGGTAATATTAGGACATTTTGGTCGGCTTTCATCTCCCTATATATCCACAATAACACACACACACTCTCCAACTCACTCTCTAACTCCCGTCTCCCTATCTCTCTTTTCACAAAATTAATAAACACTCACACACCACCACCTTCGTCCACCACCACCAACGCCACCATCACTACCACCACGTTGTGACCAGAAAAAGAGGTGAAGAAACGACGACGAATTTGTAGTCGAAGAGTTGAGATGCGAACCATCACCGTTGGTGAACAACCCTCCACCGGACGTAACCAACCGTGATCGTTTCTCCATCTTCTCCCATCGCTCCACCGCCGCTACACCATCACCGCTCCAACGCCACCACCGACGCTCCACCATCACCACCACTTACGTTATCATCTTTACTACCACCACCACTTTATAGATATAGATCTGAAAAAATCAACAGCATCCTGCATTTTTCTACTGCATCTTACGTTACAACATCTTAAATTTAGTTGATATATATTGTACTAGTACTAATTTACTGCATCTTATTTTTTTTAGCATTTTTTATGTGTTTCTACAGCTTGATTTTATTTTTGAAATCGAAGAATTACTAGTAATTGTTTACTAGTACCTTGTATATTGTTAGTGCATCTTATGTTTTTTTAGCATTTTATAATGTGTTGCAATTAAAAGAAAACTACTAATACTTATTTACAATATCTTTTATACTGTTACCATATCTTTTTTTACCATTTTTATGTGTTTGTAAATCTAGGTTTTATTCTTAAATTTTAAAAATTAATATTAGTTGTTTACTGCATCAAGTGTATATATATATATATAGGAATGGGTTCTGGTGAAAACAAGGAGATAAAAAAAAATAGTGAAAACACATCTCCACCCTCCATCTATATATATATATATATATATATATATATATATATATATATATATATATATAAGGGGTGGGGATAAAAAAAACGGTGAAAACACTTTTTGATTCACAATTTTTTTAAGTTGTGAACTTCCATTTTTTTGCATCACATTTTTTTGTGAACCCTTGTATTTTCTTTATTCACATAAAATTATAAATCTTTATTTTTTTTTGGCTTCACACAAAGTTTTTAACTTTTCTAATTATGAACCTTATTGTTTTCACATAATTTTTTTGTAAAATTTTTTTGTAAATTTTTTTAAGTTTTTTTTATTGTGAACTTATATTTTTTTTGGGTTCACGAAAAGTTCTTAACTTTTTCAACTATGAACCTTAATTTTTTTGAGTTCACGGAAAGTTTTAAACTTTTTCAATTGTTAACTTTTTTTTTTCAACTGTGAACCTTAAAAAAAAAATTTGGTTCACGGAAAGTTTTAAAAAATTTCAATTGTGAACCTTTATTTTTTCAACTGTGAACCTTAACTTTTTTGAGTTCACAGAAAGTTTTTTACTTTTTCAATTGTGAACCTTAATTTTTTTTGTTCACGGAAAGTTTATAACTTTTTTAATTGTGAACCTTTTTTTTCCAACTGTGAACCTTAATTTTTTGGGGGGTTCACAACAAGTTTTTAACTTTTTCAATTGTGAATCTTATTTTTTTGTTTTGGGTTCACAAAAGTTTTTAAGTTTTTCAATTGTGAACCTTAAATATTTTTTTTTTATTTCGAATTTGACTTTATTTTATTTTTTTCAAAAAAAAAAAAAAAATCACACAAAAAATATTTTTTTGTGTGAAGTTTAATTTTTTATGGTTTACTTCAAAAAAAAAAATTCACACCTTAAAAAACTTGTGATTAAAAAGTGTTTTCATCGTATTTTTTATCCCCACTCCTTATATATATATATATATATATATATATATATATATATATATATAAGTTAGATTAGATAGAGGGTGGAGATGTGTTTTCACTGTTTTTTTTATCTCCTTGTTTTCACAGGATCCCATTCATATATATATATATATGTATGTATATGTATATGTATTTGTTACAATAACGTGTATATTTGTCATTGCATTTTACATTTTTTAACAATTTGACTGAATTTTGCATATTAATAGGATTTCTGATTGGAAAAAAAAATTTGGACAATTTTTTACATTTTGTTGGGCATCAGGCAGATCCAAACTTTGTCAAAATTCTAAAATAGTCTTTTAACCTCTGTTCCCCTAATTAATTTCACAAACTTTAAGATTGTATACTTTTTAATGAGTTTATTTTAGCTAATAAACGAACCAATCGAGCAAACTAAAAGAGTATCGCACCGTGAACACTAGTTTATAATTCAAGCTCGAACTCGAACATAGTTCAAATGAAATAATTGAGTTCAAGTCGAGCTCGAACACGGTAACTTTTAAACAAATTGAGTCAAATATTAGATTCGGCTCGACTCGGTTCGTTAACAGCTCTTGTCTCAACTTACATTACTATGTATGTAAGAGTTTGACTATAACCAAACCGAAACAACATGTAACAAGCTACAACAACTAACTCAAGACTATAATGCCGTTTCAATCAAACACTAACAAGAACGGATTGAGAATATTGTGCAATTCTTACACAAGTTTACTCACAGAAGACGTTTTTCATCCGTAAACACTTGTACAAAATTTGAGCGACTCTTACAGCCTACAACAAATATGTTGCCCCACACCAAATATCCATCACGAATACGTGATTTTTGGAGACAAAACAACCTTACTCAACACAACAAGTATATAGAATGTGCTGCCCACTAGAACAACATACAATCAACCAAACACCTACAATTTCTACACGGAACAAAAGGTCAAAACTGGAAACTAATCTACATTCTCAAGTCTTGTGAATATTTTTGTCCTAACGGCTATATTTGCAGCAGCAAAAGAAAACGGAGAAACTGAGCAGACATTCAAACACACGCACAAACATGTGAAATCATTACGGTGAAACGAGCTTTTTATGCACCGTCAGCTGCTGCCAGGACTGAACCATTAGATCTGATTCCACGACCCCTTGTACGTGGTCCCCTCCCACGCCCACGGCCTGCAACCAATAGTATCAAGCTTTTCATGGAGCGACACGTGACAAATATATGAGAAAACAAAATATACAAATATAGTGTGTTAAATATATATATATATATATATATATATATATATATATATATATATATATATATACACAAACTATCAAGAGAAAGTGAACTTTATCCATCCTGGCATTAATTCATCAAGGGAGACCTTCTTGTACCAAAACTCCTTGGGATTCTATTTCCCAACAGAAACCAATAGAGTTTCTATATCTTGAATGGAGCAATGACGTAAACATACAAGATAATCAAAAATGGTCTGATGAGTTATGTCTGAATTTATGTTTTAGGCAAATATGATGCTACTACATTTTCCATTTTTAAGTTGTCCATCAATGAATCTTTTTCTATTAAATTATGCATCCTAGCATACCAATACCAAAGCTAATAGTGATTATAAACATGTGTAGAACACATTAATATCGAATAAGCGGCCTACCGATACTCAAAAATTCCATTTATTTAGCTAGGTGGCTAAAACAGATATCAAACAAAACAAAAATAACAGGCAACTTCTTGGACTTATAATCAAGGTAATAGGTTACTTCAAGTCGAGGTGGTAACTAATAAGCAATAGGGAGTCAAAATAATAATAGTACCTCGTCCTTGCATTGATGGTCCGTGATCCTCTGCATCTTGTGGAGCATCCATATAAGTGCCATTATTATAACCTCTCCTTCCACGACCACGATAATTCCCACCTCTTCCTCGCCCTCGGCCCCTGGGGTAATCACGAGGGCCATCGAATTCCTCATCTTCATATTCATCTGGCACATAACCATATTCCCGGGCCGTCAAAAACAATGCATTAACAGAGGGCACTACGCGACTATTAAAACAAAGCATATACAGCCAATGAAAGACTCTAATAATCTATAAAAAATGAAATATGGACATGACATACATACATACAAGTATATAAATTAGATTTCAGTTTTTAGACTTCTTTCCGCATAACTCACCTCTTACGGCAACAACAACAACCACACACACACGCGCAACAATTATTTTCTAACAGGACCGGAATATAAACAACCTTGTCATGTAAGTTACTTTTCTAGACGGGCAATTTGCATAAAGGAAGTGATGAACTATAGTCTCATTTCTGTTTCGGTTAACCAAAATTGTTTTCACCCCTAAAGAGGTAACCAACTTCGGAAACTTTAATATGATACCTCAAAGCTTTCATGCGACTTGCACTTCATAGACTCGCAAAATTAAGATAACTTTTTACAACAGCCAATATCATTAATAATTCAGAAAGATATCAACAGACCAACTACGTATATTATATTTATACACTATGAGAAAATCTGAAACCCTCAGTTGTAATAGTAAGCTATACAAGAACCAAGTAGATTTACAAGTAAAGTCTGTAAAACCAATCATACCAGACACAATTTTAGACCTTCCTCTTCCTCTTCCCCTTCCCCTTCCACCACTACCCCTGCCCCTTCCAGTTGGCATTCCATCTGCATAAAGACATGTTCAAATTGTAGATACAGAGTACAAATGGAGAATATCGACACATTTACTTATGAATGTGTCAATCCGTGTTATGTTTATCTCAGGTGAAAAGGTTAAAGAGAAACTTAGAGTTAGTTGGAAAAGGTCGGTAAGTCTCCCATAATCTATTTTTAATCCATAAAACGTCGTAATTTTTCCCCTCAAATATCAAAGTATAAATGAAATATTATGCTTTGTGTATCATATTTGACACATCAGTCATTTAAAAATAGTTCATATTATACCTCTTTCATACTCGAACTCAGAAGAAGCCTTCACCTGATCAGCTGGCAATGGAGGCTGATACCTGAAAATGTGTGCATGATAAAAGTAAGGTGATGCTGAATTTTCACATTTCTGAAATTTACCTAGGTAGTTTCTTACAGCAACATAATTAAAATAGCAGTAAGTGATGAACTAATGAAGATAGGCTGGAAGAAGAAAAAGACACAAGACAAATGTACAGACAGATACCTGAATAGCTAGAATATGATATGATGCACACGAATTAAAAATAAATAATTGTCAATATAACTTGAACACTTCCATTAACATAGAACTACAACTTATATTTCATAAATAAATGTTTGATACCAGTCAAAGTAATATCCTTTTTTCACATACGTCTTTGAGAAGATGATGACTATCCATATTGAGAAATATATATATTCTATTTTCTCTATGAAAGAACTTTGTACCTGGTGCATCTAGCAGCCATCAGAATTTAATTCATTATCTCAACCAATCATGTAATATAAGGATGCACGACAAAAAAGTAACTCACCCGATAGATGATGTATCCAGTTCCTTCTTAGAGAGGGTTATTGTGATCATGGAGACATGCCTAGTAGTTTCAAGACTGCAGCATCAAAAAATAAGTACAGACAAAAAAGAAAATCGTATTATGGGACTGGCATATGCCTTAAGACACAATATAAGATCACGTCCTTTACAAATATATGGTCAAAAATGATCTTACGGAAGTAAGCCTTCTTCTAGGGGCTCCCATGTGTCAGTTATGTCTGTGGAGCCAATGGATGTTATTTGATGAAGACCAACAATTCTCCTCTGCTTTACAGCAAGTACAAAACCACTTCTAAGCATAAATATCAATACGCAGTAGAAAACGAGTACATATGGAACAAGGAAGCACACCAAACCTTTATCAACTCCACGATTGTAACAGTCTTGTTAATAGCTCTACCCATCGCTTTAAAAACAATTTCTGACGAACTTTTTCCCTATAGAATAAAAATAAGTATCCGATAGGTAAGACACACAATAAACTGCATCACTTCAATCGTTCACTAATTTAAGAGTAATATACAAATATCACAGTAACTTGAGCGACCCAACTATTAACGAGATGCTTACCAGATTCAAAAGTGTAACACACACAACTTTAGGAAATCACAAAAAACGACGCATAAAAGACGTATAAAATTTGCAGCAAAAAGCTGAGGTCCTATAGCATAAACCAGCAGAAGCAACAATCATTACGGAATTACCTCCAGCAATCCCATAGCATAAGTGATATAATTTCTCATCCTTCCCTGACTAGTAATTCGTATCTCATTCTCTTGAATTGGTTGTTCAGCTCGTGGCTTTTCCACCCTTTGGTACCGATCCATATTCTACTAACCAAAACCAAAAGTTCAAATAAATCACAACTCTTTCATCAAATACCACATTTTTATCATAATCTGCTTACCGATGCATAAATCGAAATTCACCGTTTTCTCAGCTTTAACACTTGAGAATTATAACAATAAATTCAATGCAGACATAAAATTGTTAAATAATATGAGTATTATTCATTTTAATTTCCTCTACACACACAAATGTAAGTATCTATAATTCATCAGTTTAACAAATAATGGATGGGGGAAATAAATATTATGAATTTACAAAAACTTTGGGCATTCAAGACACAGAAATTAGTAGCTTAAACATGAAGCAATAAATAAGAAATTAGAATCAATATACGAATAATGACGAAGATTAATTAAACAATTTGAGGATTACCGTTTTGTATAAGACAGTAATAAGCTTCTTCTGCTTCAATATTCTTCGTGTAAGCCCTAATCCGTATGTCTACGAAGTTTGTGTGTATTTATTTTGAACACTGGTTGAACCGGTATTTTCGTTTTGTTACACGCATCAGACCGGGTTTTGTCGCATACAAGTTTGGGCCAAAATTAAAATCAAGATAATGACAACCACATTGAATGTTCAGATATGAAGGAGTTATACACATTAAAAAATACATAAACTAGTAGTTCTCTCAAATTCTATACTTTAGTTGGTTCTTGCTTGAATCGAAACGAGAAAATCAGAAAATTCATGTAATAAGTCTTGTGTTTTGAAATGTAGATGTAAAAAAGTTAAGTACTAAGTAGAGAAACTATGTGTTACTAGTATGTGTAAAGTTCTTGAATTTTCATTTCAACCCTTCATTCTACTCCATTATAGCAACATAGACTTTTCGTTTTACTTTTGTTGAATCCATATAATCCAATTACGGGAGAATTGCATATATGTCACCATTAAGTGACATAATATCATATCTACCCAATTTAATTTTAAACTATCAAATATGTCATTGTTAAACTATAATAATATCATATATGCCCAAATACCAATTGTAGTCAACAAAACTACCTCAAAATACTTAACAATAATTAATCATTTAAGAATTTACCATCATACCTTCTTCTTCAAAAATTGTATCCCTAAACACATACATGAGTTACCTGCATATAATTAATCTCTGTCAAAAGGCAATAGAAAACTCAGAGAATAAATAAGCAAACTTTAATATACTCTCTCCGTCCCAAATTAAGTGTCATTTTCTAACTTTTTAAGTCTTTCTTTTTCAACTTTCGCCTTAAATATTTTTGTTTGTGTTCTATAACACTTGATGTAAAATATATGAATTGATTGAGTTTTTAAATGTATTTTCATTGGTATAATTTTCAAAAAGTAATATATAACACACACAAAAAAAAAAAATTAAGGTCAAAGTTAAAAAAGAAAGACTTCCAAATCTGATTAAGGACACTTAATTTGGAACGGGAGGAGTATTTATTTTGGAACACACTCACTTAATCTTAACCCACTTTGACATTAAATTGAAAAACTTAGTCAATAGATCCTTGCAATTGGAGGCTTAGCTCATGTGGCGAAAACTTCTTGAACTTCCATTACCTTATCGTAAGGACGAAATTTTTTTTATTTCTTTACATTAATAGCAAAACTAACCTTGTTCTATTTGCAACTCTTACTATATGTGAGGTATGATTAGTATTTCAATTTTTTTATGAACAAATGACCGTTAATTTGTAGATGGACAATTGTAAACTCTTACATATTCGTTGTTCCAACATTTACAAAATAGAAACATTTCATTTTTATATAAAGGATGATAAAGAAAGTTCAACTGATTTCTAAGGTTTTACATGTTTAGCGATAAATGTTTGCAGAGAAAATGAAGGGTATACCGGTCCATTATTAATTTATTAATAATTATTTAGTATTTTGAGGAATTTTTATTGATTAATATATAATATATGATATTTCAGTAGTTTAACAATGGCATATTTAATATTTCAAAATTGAATTGGGTAAATATGATATTATGCCACTTAATAGTGTCATATATGCAATTTTCCCACTTATTTTACGGATGGTTTCTCCGATAACTCATAACAGTACAACACTCCTTGCTATCATTTCTCGTAATGGTACACACTACACACTTTGAAAATGAACATGAATTTGCATGATGCAAAGCACACTTTCTTTCTTCTTCTTTTTCCGGAAAAAGCATAATATAAACAAAGCACACTTCGTGTACTTACTATTAAGATTAGATAAGCCAACGTTAATCCTCGAAATCATCATCATCGTCCATAATCTGATTCAAATGGGTGTATCATATCTCTTCAATTTCGTATACAAACACAACTACAGACCGAGTCTCTAGATCTTGTTTACACGCTAAAGTCATACAATAATGACAACATAGTACAACCTTTCGCTGGTTGCTTTTGTAAGGCATTTTATTAAAGTTAGTAGTTAGTACAACACAAATGTCTCGACGTATTTGTAAAGACAAAATTTATGATGTCCACATATCTACTAGAACAAGTGCTAAAATGATTAAGACTTTACTCACCATATTATTTAAAATTAATGTCCGCTGTTTAGTTGTTGTGAAAAGAAGATAAATTTGAGATCGCTTCACACTTGGTATTTTTCCAACTCTAGGGAAGAACCAATCAATGTTACAAGCCTTTAATCGCCCAAACTTGAAACACGACTTTATAATCGAAGCATTTTCGAATATGCCAATGTAACATGTATTCAATCATGTGTTTTGGAACATAGTGCGACATCTCAAACTTACCAAGAATGCGCGCATACAAACAATCGCTCAAAATCGGCCCATTTTACCCACTCTGATCAAACTGAAAACTCTAGTTACCAACTAGAACACCAAATGAAGAAATGCATGCTTTCAGATCTTCAGAAAATCAACGTTGAATTGTTGATTTCAATTTAGTAAAGAAGTCCAAATAAACATAAACACAAAGAACTATATTACATAAATTCCAAATCCAGGATCCATAAATTATTGAAACTAGAAATGATACAAAGAAAACCAACATCTTTATCCCAAAGTTAGAGGTGCTAAACATGGTTAAATTACCAAACTACCCCCAAAGGCCCAAACCAAATCAGTATCAGAAGTTTTTCCAAACTAGTTAGTCCATGTTATTACCTCCAACACCACTTTGGTCATTTTTGCTAGCCTCCCCAGCAGATGACCCCAAAGAATTGTTATCTACAACATTCACCATCACTTGCTCACTTCCACTGCTCAACATCATCCCGGCCGGTCCGGGTCCCACAATCCCATTATAACCATTTCCCGCCATACCCATTAATCCGGGCCCACCATTCAAATAAGCGGGATACATTGTCATTGGCAATGGACCAGCCCTCATGCTAACCATTGCCGGACCAGCCCATGGAACCCTAGGTGAAACTGCCGTCAATCCATAACCGCCAACTGGATAACTACCGCCAAAGACACCGCCACCGTAAGGATAACCACCATAGCCCGTGAACGGTCCATAACTTGGAAGAACCTCGTATCTAGGTCTAAATGGAGCTTGTTGATGACTGCTAAAGCTAGTATCCCTATTGCTGCCAATAGTGCCGCCAGTAATCTCTTTAGGAACTGCCCGTTTAACCTCCACAAGTTTACCGCACAATTCATGGAAGTTCTTCTGCATAACTTCTTCAACGGAATCCTCAGAGTCAAAAGTGATGAATCCAAACCCCCGCGGCCTGTGGGTCACGTTGTCATGCATCACGACCACGTCAGTAATTCTACCAAATTTTTCAAAGTAGATTTTGAAGTCGTCCTCAGTTAAGTTAGCAGACAACCCACCTACAAAAATCTTTTTAGTCCTTAAGTGATCACTGCTTTTAGTACCATTACTTCTGCTATTCCTATTCTGTCCTCGACTCTGTTCTTGCTGATATTGGTTCTGTTCACTTCTCGGTACTGCCTTTTTCACTTCAACCTATCAAAGTTCACCAGATATAAAGTAGGAACGATGAATAAAGAGGACATACTTGTATGTTGACTGTTTCACATCATAATTCAAGGGGTGGGTTTAGCTATTTAGATCAACACAAGTTTCACACTTGCAACGAAGTCACCAAAGTGTAATTTTTATGCTAGAGTTTTCTAAATCATTTATTCAGAAGTTTAGGCATTTTGGTAATCATATTTGACGCCCTAGTCATATACAAAAATAAAACACAAAAAATACAAAAATAAAAATTGGAGAAAGAGTAGTACTTTGGAAAAACCTGACTCATTTCATCTGGTACAAAATTTGCTGGTTTTAGACCCAATCCCGTTAGACAAGTTACCCGACCCACCCATTTTGCCAACTTTAGTCATCTATTGCATACATGGATTAGGTAAGGAACAATTTCAAGCTACATTTGGAACATGGATACAGCTGATTCACCTCTTCAAAGTTTCCCTATCCTATCGAAGAGTTAAAGGGAGTAACTACGACTATCTCCTCATATTAATGAGATCATATGACAGATTTAGATTCAACCATGTGGTATTTGTAAGTTTCTTATAAATTTATCTTTGGACTTTTCTAACCATCTTACCTGGTGGTCATCAGCAAAAACTTGCAAGAAAAAAAAGAAGTTCGTAAATAAAAGGTTTATTAGATCTGTGCAACTGTTATTCTAGCTATTGTTTTCTTTGACACTTTCATAACACAAGAATTAGTCTACTACACCACAAAAAAGTAAGCTAAAGTCAACAAAATTAGTCACTCAAAGTCTCATACAAAGAAGTCAGATTCAATCTACTAGTACTTTTTCAATGCAAACTTGACCCTCAATTTTTTATTTATACTTCAAAAAGTGTCCATAGATTTCCACAATTGTTCATAAATCACTCAAACTTGCAATCTATTGTCTTTTTGAGCCTGTATAGCAAAATAAAATCCAAATATATTTCCTTAATACTTCAATCAATATCTTACTTGAGCCAAAACAGAATTTTCTAAAAGGGGGTATTTTGGATGTGCATTTTTATTTGATTCTCAATGTCACAAAAATTGCTGTCAAAATACACATCCAGACACCTCCTAAATACAACTCAAGAAATAGCTAATATTACGATCAAATGCCAAATAACTAAAAACTATGTGTTAACTACACGAATAGAAAGTATTAGTCAACAAAACTCAACTAATAAACAAAATATTTGAAGCAATTAAACGTTAATAAAACGAACCGTTCTGCCAAGAATTGTATGAGTGTCAACAAGAACTTTATCAAGAGCTGATGCATCTGCAAACGAAACAAAAGCGAACCCACGAGGGCTACCAGTGATTCGATCCTTAGCAATCACTGAACTCACTACAGTTCCATAGTTTTTAAAATGGTCTCTCAGCACATCTCCTGTTGTCTCCCATGAAATCCCACCAACAAACACCTTGCTTTGATCACAATCCTCCATTATTACCCTAAATCAAGGTAAAACAAAAATTCCCCAAAAACAGCTATGAATAACAGTCAATTCTAACCGACAAAAAAAGACCCTATTTCTTGATTTTTCAGGAGTTTTAAGAAAAACTACAAATTAAGTTTTATCAACAACAATAGAAGATAAGAGCCCTTTTCTATGTTCTTATAGGGTTTCATGAAAAACCATCTAAGATTAAATTTTTAAAAAGAAAAATGCATAATTTTTTCTTGACTCTGGACAAACCAAAACAATTTTAAACACCCAGAAGAGAACAAAAGCGAAGAACCGACTTTTATGGTTTTCTAGGGTTTCAAAAAGGGTTTTGTGTAAATTGGTGTAAACATTGGCACATTCTAAATTGAAAAGAAAATAAAAATACAAAAACCGGAGTTGTTAGCTTTTTCTAGGGTTTCAATAAAGAAACCCCTGTGAAATTGATTTCTAGGGTTTGAAATTGAAGGAGGGGGAAGGGGGGTTAGGGTTTGGGAATGGAGTTAAAGAAAGATGCTGAAAATAAAAAAGGGTAGTGTTTGTGTTGGTGTGGGTTTAAGAAACTAGGAAGCATTTTTATTAGATACTGTCGGGAATCCAAGTGAGTCAAGGCTCAAGAGTTTTTATGGATTCAAAAACAAAAAGGGGGTGTAGCGACCTGAGGTGTGGGAGTGGAGATTGGGTTCCTTTGACTTTGACCATACTTCTACTTGTCAATATCCATCGAGTGTTCTTAACTTATACGGAGTAGTTGATTTTACAATTTTAAGCACTTGAAAGTCAACTGTTCCTAGGATCACTCTTAATCCAAAATTAAAATCACGATAAATATTAGACTCCTCTCAACGGTTCGGATGCCCGGTCGGTTCCACTGACAGAACTGACACCGTTGTTGAAATGGTACGTCGGTTTGAACTGGTCGATTCCATGTCGGATATCCAACGAAGGTGGAGATGTGAGGTGTGAGTCCGACCAAATAAAATAATACTCGTAACTTCTTTATATATGTTTGAATTAAAAAAAAAGTAACAAAAAAACTATACTGTTGGCCACGGTTATATATCCGTTTTAAGCTTATACCCGTATCAAATATATGGAAGGGATCATTTCACCTGTATCTTTGAAAAGTTTGATAATTACGTTAATCCTTACAAATTTTAAAATTACGTCGATATCCTTTAAAACTTGAAAGATTATCGTATGTATCCAAATCAAATAATAATTTAATAAAAACTAATATATTTATACTATTTAATATATAGGTGAATGACTCTTTTACCCTTTGTATTACAAAATAGATATAGATTTTATCTTCGATTCATGTGACAACGCTCGTTGTTGTCTTCGTTGGACGGGGTAATCCCCTATTTTTAATTTGAAGACGAAAATAAGTTTTATTGAAGAGATAAGATTGATCCTTAGCATTTGCTTATTCAAGTGGCCGGTTTAACTTGAAGTGGTGGGGTATTGATTTTAGCCACAGCAAAGAATTGATGAGTGTTTGTTCGAAATAATTTAACATGTACTCCGTATTTTTTATTTCCTTTTAACTCTTTGATTTTCTTTAGATCCATGGCCGAAATCTCCCTTTTCTATCTCAAAAACTAATCATAATTTTTCATTTGATTTCATAGGCGTTATAATTTAAAACTCATGTTTATTATAAGACTCAAGAACATTCTTAATTTGGTATTCAACAATATGCTCTCCTTGATATGAAATCAAAAAACCTGGACAAGATGTCAAAAAATGATGTTTTGTTTCTTGAGTATGAAGATCAGTGTTAGTGTTGTTTTTGAGAATTAACGTGTTTATTTGGAAGTAAAACTTGTAAGTTAAGAGTAAAAAAGTCATTCGATAAATTTTTGGTAATATTTTTTTATAATTAAGGTATTTATATATGATAAAATTATCAATTTGGGTATGTACGAGAGTTTTAAAAGTTTGAAAGGATATTGACGTAATTTCAAAATTTGTAAGGATATTGACGTAATTATCAAGTTTTTCAAGGATATAGATGAAATTCTCCCTATATGGATGGCTAATTAGCTATTCAAGGTTTGATGTAAGGTACCATTTAGTGATATATGTAGCAACTTTCCTCAATTTTGAATAGGTTACTTACTGAAAAATGAAATTCTTTTTAGTTTGTTTGCTATTTTAGGAAACTCAAAAAACGTAAGGAACTTCATTTTTCAGGCAGTGTAATAGAGAGTATTCATCGAAACAGGTTTTGCTTCTCATATGATTGGAAATTAGATTGTTTTCTTTGTTAAAAATGTGCACTCAGTAAAATAACGTATTGAAATATGTATTGTAATTTCAATCTATTCTTCAACGAATTTGATCTAAAATGAATTTTAAGTAATTAAGTTGATTTAATAAACTTGAAACGGAAAACACTTAACATTCATAATTATGAAACTTTAAAAAAATCAACTTCGAAATGTTAGGACTCTATATTTTGGATTAAATTAATAAACATCTTCTTTTAATCGATCTAGTCCTTTTAACATACCTTATAACCATATTTAATAAAGTTTCTTTTTATAGTATTTTAGCTCATATAATTGATTTGTTTAATTATAAAATTCACTAATTTTGCAAGGGGCTACACGTACACTTTGTCTCTATTGATAACTTTTATAGCAATATATAACTATATGTTTTTTCTAATACTTTTAATATTATATATATATATATATATATATTTCAGAAGGTTAATAATATTTTATATATATATATAATTAGACATTTATAGTAGTGTACTTGTGCTTACATTTTTGTTTTGTTGTTACCACTATTTTAAATTGAAAAATTATATTATACTCCGTATTAAATATATAAAGTAAATACATGTATGCATGTTCAAACACTATATTTATTAATACTAGATCATAATATGTAAAATTTGCAGGCTATAGCATTTTAAACAGTTTGGTGATATTTTAAAAAGTAAATTTTACAAGTACCGAAGATGTCATATCGAAATGCAAATACCACAATTAATTAAATCGTATATTGAGATAATCGTTTAATTATGGTCCTTTACGGTTTGTGTAAAACAACAACAATCTAAACTTCTTTATTAGCTTGGTTATCGCTTTAATGTTTTACAATAATTGAATGCATCCTAGATATATCCTGGACTTTTAATAATATTTATAAAGTCTGGTTAAAATTGTAGGCGTACATGACTTAGGAAAAGAAATAGTTAGCTAGGGAGTTATAAATTAGGTCAGTAAGTAATACAAATAATATTGTAAAAAAAAATATCATGGATCTCATAGTATATTCCAATATACAATAACTTTAGGGTTGGGTTTCTTTGCATATAACAGTTAAAATAAAATTCAAATACAACCAATGTAGATGCAACCCTTCATGCGTGTTATAATAGGTAACAGTGTTTTTTTATCTCATTTTGAAATTAAACGACAACACTATTTTATTTTTCAAAGGTTTTAGTCATCGATTGTTATTTGGAATTATTCTAATGTACGTAATTTACTACCTTGAACTTGACCAACTAGGTGTACTAGTACCCTGAACTATTAAAGGTACACCATAGTACCCTGAACTTATGTACTCGGTTAATTTTAGGCCTTGACTCACTAAACCTGTTTCCGAGTCTATGATATAAAAAGCTTGTTTCCGGTATATTTTAGATGTTATTGGTTGACGATTCCACTATATAAAAAGCATGTTCCCGGGCATGTTCTGTGACACCCGCCAAATTAGGACTAGTGATTAGTGCCTAATCAACTATTAATACATGTAACTAGTTCTGTGTTAGGCTAATTAATGTATCGGAATATATATTGTTGAATATATACAAGTATGTGATTTGATTAAATCGTACAAGTTTTCAAATCAATTCGATTCAATTAATACGGACGTTGGTGAATAATTTTATTAAATAATATGACATTATTTAATAACTTTATTTTATCCAAAATATTATTTAGATAATATTTCAACTCGTATCGTACAAACAATGATTACGCGATTAAAATAATAAACGCGCAAACAATCGAAACAAGAATAAGTTATATTTTATAACTCAAGTAAAAGTATTTAATGAAATACTTCAACAAAAATATTGAATAAATATTCGTATTTTAAAATGTATATTTAAGCGTATAAAATAATTATTTAAGCGTTTAAACGAATGGGAAAACGAACACCGCACGGAGCGCGAGTACACGAGATTAAGAATGGAGACCCACACCTCGGTGGGCCCCCACCGAAAATCAGCCAAAATGGGGGGGGGGGGTGTCGCACCCCCAAAACACGTGGTAGCGGAAGTAGGAGGTATCATGGGGGCGCTGACCAAATTAAATATCACAACACAAAAATTAAAGCAAACGACCTCTATATGAGACGTTTGAAAAATAGTTACATTACAATAATTCAGATGTTTAAAAAATATATCGGGAGTTCGCATAAACCGTTTAGAGATTTCTAATACATTACTGAATTTACAAAATACAGTTACATGCAATCTAATCTCTTGATGTTTTGAAAACAATGCGACTCAAGCTAAGCTTTCCAAAAGCTTCCTACTGCGGCGGGTTACTTGAAAAATACATACTAAAAGGTCAACATAAAGTTGGCGAGTTCATAGGTTTGTTAAGTAATCAGTTGCTAAAATGATCCACAAGATTTCACAAGTTTTGCATCATTCGTCAATGATAAGTAAAAGTATCGTTAGCCAACGACAAGTAAAACTATTGCATACAGAAATATAAGTATACCATTTGCATGAGTCTCATAGTCAAGCTTAACGTTGTTTGCCTTCGGTAAGTGTACTAATCCGATACACTTCTAAATCACAAGTAATACTGCGCCCGTGGGTTGGCTAGCGCGACTAGCCCGGACGAGGTTTGTCAAACCCTGATAGATCTATCCAATAATACTCACGCACAAATTTTAATGACTATGATGGGTAGAGGACTTTAGTGGATTATTCAGGTCTCATGCAATCCGTACAAAAAAAGTTATTTCCAGTACTTGTGATCATAAAGCAGTTTATAAAACAGTTGTATGTATTCTCACCCCAGTGAAAAATAGTAAAAAGGGGCTATGAAACTCACCAGAGTTGAGCAGGTAGCAAGCAATATCAAATATTAGCAAGTAATGGGTGTTCTCGTTCCCGTGTGCAACCTCCTAACGCCCTAAACGTATGAGGTTGTATAAGTAGATGTCTCAAAAGACCATCTATAGCGATTGTATAAGTGGGGGTTAATGTCCACTTAAGCCAATCGGGTAGGTGGGGCTTTTATGTCCACCTAAAGCTAGTTCATCAACTAGTATGTCCAAATAGTAGTTCAAGTTCGTTTATCGAAAATATGTACGACCCGTTGGTGAAAGTTTATAATAATAATTCTTTAAGACATTATTATTAAGTTTGTGTCATTGTATAATTTGTTACTGTATGTATCATGTGCGGTTATAAGTTGTTACTCATGTTCAATACTTAGTGAAAAACAAGTCTCATACATTCTGTCTTTAGCGACACTAGTAGCGACACTAGGGTCAGTGTCGCAGGTCATGCGACACTAGGGTAAGTGTCGTAGTGTATGCGAGTGTCGCAGGTCATGCGACACTAGGGTCAATGTCGCAGTGAGTGTCGCAAGATGGCGATACTAAGTCTTGTGTCACAGGTTCAAATCAATTTTCAAATAAGTAGCGACACTAATAGCGACATTCTAGTTGGACGAACAACTACAAAGGTAGTCTTTCTAGATACCTGCTCATATTTATAACCATCGCGTGTCGTGAACACCCTCAGGTTACCAGTCTTCGGACAGCTCATTTCGGCTAATCAACTCAAGTTTATTAAGTTAAACTCTCAAGACTCAGGTGAGTCTCATAGCCCCTATTTTACTGTTTTACTCAGGGGTGTGATATCATTGCTTGTTTTATTTTAACTTTATGAACGCAAGTACGAAAACAAACAATTACTACATGAGCTATCTCCCTAATCTTTCAATGCCCTCCTCAGCATAGTTTGGTAATATGTTGTAGCGTGAATATTAGTATATGGTACCATATAGGATTGACCCTCCTCGTCCGGGTTAGCATGCACTAACTGGGTAAACGGATGTACTAATATTTTTTCAGACGAGTATAGATTAGGCACTCATGGTAGGTACCTTGTTGCACCTGCAACCATCGGTTCAGTGTCGTTGTGATTTCTGATGGTGGTGCAGGTGCAGCAGGGGTTTTAAAATTTATATTTAGCTGGGCTTAAATTATACGTACTACCTACTCTGGTTAGCAAGCGGTAAGTATGACCTAAGATCGTTCTATGAATCCAAACGTGTGGATGATTAAAGCTGGTGCTTTTGGTAGGAAATATTTAGGATGGAACTAAGTAGGTAGGTTTGGGGGTTTTAAACTAAAGACAAGTAATTTAAAATGCAGAAAAGTAAATTGCAGGAAATTAAAGTGCAGTAAAACAGGTAAAGATAAATATGTGATTGCTGGGATTTCGATAATTAATGTTTCGGGATGACAGATTAAATAGGAACAATGCTAAATGTAATGATTTAAACTATCAGGTGTAAACTCTAGAACCCTACCAACTAAATTTTCCATTGGCATGTCACTAGGAACTAGGTTATCGTGATTCTGATCGGAGCAATACGCAAACTTCCAATACTTATCTAGTTGAAAGATAAACAACCTATCTTGGCTTAACGCCGAGGTGCATGAATCAGTAGCGTATCGTCTCATAGGTTCGACCTTTCTTAACCCCTAAAATAGTTTAGTATTTCATTAGCATGCAGATTAATAACTTTATATGTTTCGACCGTTGATTATGTAAGACTTAGTGTTTTAAGGATTCTAGGTCACTAGGATTTTGTTCTTATTCCTAAGTCTTATTTTGTGCATTAAGGCTTGGTCACTTCAACTTATGACTTGAGCTCTCCTTTTCAAATAGTTATACATCCCTGGATTATTTGCAGTTTATAAAAACGTGTTTCATATGCAGGCCATGCTTTTCAGTAATCAGACAATGTACTTTACGTGGTAGTTCAACTGCTTCTTACGTCAGACATGCGGTCAGGAGTAATTAACGGTGAACATGACACTCTAAACTAACTAAATGTAAAGCAATGCAGAAATGTAAATCTAATATGTACTACGAGTGGGTTCATTGTGTCTTACTTGTTGCATGTCATGGGCACAGATAACTACTTACCATAATTAAGGTTGATCAAGTCTTAATTACTAGGTTGCAGTCACGTGGATAACCAAAAAGGGTAATCCATAAATTAAACTCAAGTTCATAAAGTCTTAACGATACAAAGGTCATTAACTCCTATTTTATCTGAACGCGTTTTCGAACATCATTTTATTGTGCGTTGACTTTCGTAGGATATACCAGTTAGTTGTGAAGTTGTATTATCCTTTCGGAATTCCATCTGTTAAACCAGAGCTGATTCGAGTGATGTAACTACCTTCGGTCGTTTATCGACTTCCATACATTTGTACTCTATATAAAACGTTTCCAGTACTATATCAGATAAACTGTCGAATATGGGTCGTTATATCACTTTTAATTATATACTGTCATCCCTACTTATAATTATCTACATCATCAACAATCACAATAATAGACTACTCGCAATTCATGGCAATAAACAAATCACATACAAGGCAATAATACATAATTAAAATATGAAATAAAGCAAGTATGATAAAGGTTTCGATATCACCCAGAAATAAATGCGTAGCAGCATATTATTATGATTGACAACTCGTTCACACGTACAAAGATGAATCTCCAAACTCCTAACATTTGCTCTAGCCTCTATGTTAATCCGTAGATTAATTACAATAATTCTAGACTAAAATATAAGAGAATTTTTAGAGTGAGAAAGTGGAAATGGAAGAGTGAGAGTATATGTATGAGTGTGAATATGAGAGTGTGTTAAAATGGGAGCTAGGGGCTGCTATTTATAGGAGAAACTTGGCTCAAGTTAGCATCCCAAAGCTCACAATAGCAAAAGGTGAAAAAGGTGGTGGCACCAGGTACGAAAAGGTGGAAAAGGTGGTGCACCGGGTACACGAAAGGACAAAAAAGCGCAATCCGTGTGGGTGAGTGGTGGCCAGCGGCGGCTAGGTGGCTTCCGGAGGCGGCTGCCCCCCCCCCCCCCCCCCCCGCGTACCGGTTCATCGCCCGTTGCCTTGTTTCTCGATTCGTGCGTGTTTTCTTCGTTATGCGTCCGTTTGCATTGATTCTTATTTCGTCGGATTTGTAATTAAAAAACGAAGCCTTTGATGAAAAGAAATCCCAAAAATATGTCTCTGAACTTTAGATGTGTCGTACAAATCATTTAGATCTTCCGGCGTATGTAGAATCTTCATTCTTCGTCCGTTTTTGTTGATTCTTCTTCTATTGGATTTGTAATTGGAAAATGAACATCTTGGATGAGATAGATGTTGGTGATGGGCTCTTTTGTCTTAAAATCTCATTTTGATGTCTTGAATCTTCAAACGTGCGTGAAATCTTCATTTTCTATCCGGTTTGCTTGATTTTCATTGTGCAACCTTGTTTTTACCATCTTGACATAATATTACTGATTTGTAATATTTTTGAGTTAAAGTGCCAAGAATTGTTCCAGAATGAGAGAGATATCAGTAGTAAAAACGTGACTTTTTACGCGATATCACACCTCGATCAGGATACCTTAAATGTGGACCTGACACCTCGAGTTAAGATCAGACTATGTGTTCATGGCTCTAAAACTTTTATTTTGCTTAATTGCAATTTAAATTCAATTAAATCTTGCGGTTCATACAATATGTGTTGACATACAAACCTGTGAGCTCACCAACGTTTCGCTGACCCATTTTAGCATGTATCACAGGTACACAGCAGTAGATTGGACTGCCCAAATCAGGAATCATTAGCTCGTGTCAGCATGCAAACATTCAGAGATTTAGCTGCATTATTATATTTTATATAAATTAATTATGTATGTAAATCTCTCGATTTCAAACTGAGCTAATGTAATTTATATTTTTATGCAAACTTTAGTTTTATCAATGTAAGTTGTAAAACGACGTATATAGAGTCGTTCATTATATCTTTGTGATGTGATTATTGATTAGTCGCGCTCCGACCCGATTCGCTTCCGCAACCCGAATTTGAAGGTGCGACAGATTGGTATCAAAGCCTAAAGTTATAGTGAACTTGGTTGCATTTAGTGGGCATAGACTATGATCGTTAGGCAGTATTCCTCATTAAGTATGATTAGGTTCAGTGACTACATTGTATTGGTTTAATTTAACATAGCCTGATCAACTATGTACAATTAAAAGAATATGATGTGAGATCTGAAAGGAGTCATGACTGAACAAGATACACTAGTTGACTCTAACCTCGAGAGAACCGGGACTCAAACATGTTTGTGCTAGACACTCAATAGGCTGTTATGTGATATATATATATATATATATATATACATAGATAGACCTCTCTATAAATCTTAGGCTATATTATATACTAATATATGCCTCATTCTTTCTAACGCTTTGTCTCAGAAATGGCAAACACACCACCCAATTCATCTCGCTCTCATCTGTATAGATCACGAGACTCAAGGGTAGCTAGGAGGAACACCGAGTTGCCTCGAGCAAGCCCATATTCCACTCAAAACTGACCTAATGACCAGTCTCAAAGGCAAACGACAACAAGCCAATGGCGATGGTTATCCAACCAACTCAACACCTGGAGGGACGAGGAAGGAATCCGACTCCCCGAAACTAATGGTAGGTTTTCCGGCATGGAAGTCTCTCCCTATACCCAAGAACCTACTCACTTCACTGTTCCTGTGTTAGCTGCTCGAGTGCACCACCACGAAAGCAGGCTACGCAACATGGAAATCGAACAACGCAATATTCGATCTAAATGGATGGAGCAAACTCAAGACGGTATCGCCCAGTTATACATAGGTCAAGCGGACATCTCTGAAACCTTGACCCGAACTCATGACCAAATGGATAATACCACACAAATCATGAAGATCGTTCATAACCAAGTAATCAGTAACCGAAATGAGATCTCCGTTTTACAATCAAGGTTGCAAGAATGTGAGACGCGCCTGCGGGAAACCGAGGATGCTCTCAGAATGGTTAGCAGATTTGCAGAGTCTGTGGACCAACTCACCTCACTACTTCCATAACTCAATCTACATCGGGATTAGTGTAGTAACTATCTAGTAATCTATTGTACTTTTGTAGGATCTATGTAATTTGACTGGATGTAATAATTTCCGGCATCTTTTGCAAACTACATAAGTCTGTAACTTTTGAAACTCGTAACTCAAAATTGTCTGTAATCATTTAACTCTGTAATATCAATTAACAATCTCTCTCTATGATTCAACCTTATTGGTCATTGCATTGTGATGTGTATATTGTTGGGTTTTCTATTCCCTAACTAGATTAATATGCGCAGCGGAATTATTACAAAATAATTAATCTAAGGCAATCATGAAACTAAACCCTAAGGGATCTTAACTTGAATAAATAAAAGCAATAAAATAAATAAGATAAATAAGAAATTACTAACCTTTGAGAAAACCAATTTCTCACTCCTAGACGAACTAACAAAACCTTCTTGCTTGGTGGCGAGTGCCCAAACTAGAACACCTCTAATGGCTCACACCCATAAACAAAGAGAAATCCTAAGTCTCCTAAAGTCACGATTCTAGATCGCAAAACTCTTACAAGGAGCAGGAATAAGAAAGAGAAAACTAGAATTGAATATTATTCAATTCTAAAGAAAGTGCAACCTAAAAACAAATGGGTAGGTCCCTATTTATAGGGGAGGAAGATGGCTTAGGTTTCATATCCAGCCGATGTGGGACAACACCATTTTCAATCCATACGGCGTATGGATCTTCCATCCGGCGTATGGATGATGATTCCAGAACATTCTGTCAGCCATCCCATTGCCTCAAAACCTTAGCATCCATACGGCGTATGGAACTTCCATACGGTGTATGGATGGATTTTCCAGAATTTCATTTTCCTTTTAGTTTTAATTAATATCCAATTAATAAACTAAATATAATATTAATTCCAATTAATATTCTTACTGTTCATTGAGGGCGACCCAAAAAGGACTCCACTTTTAATGATGTACTTACCAATTAGTTATGATATTGGACACTATTCCAATAGTCTCCCACTTGGACAATTCATCAACTATTATTGGTCTAAGCTTATCCATTAACTAAGCAGAGAGTGTCATCCAACGCAACTTTCGAACTCTGATTCTTATCTTACAGTTAGCCCTTTAGATAAGTGATCAACTATTCCTTTGCTCTACTGATATCATATGAATCGAGACATGGATTTTAATCAATCTCAAGATTCATGATTAGTTTTTTGATTTCCGATTACATTGACTTTATGAGACTATTGAACCATCAACTTAGTCTCTGTCAGGCCTAGCACTTTAGAGTCAAACTTTAATCATCAAAGGGCCCAAGATATCGCTTTCCCCATTAGTCAAAAAGGAACAAATAAATTTTGACTACATAGTACTAGTCAACTCATCATGTCATGCCTAGCATACCCTTTATAACTGGCATTTACGCACAGCGTTAGAATAGGCTAAAGTATAACAGACTTGAAAAACTGGAAACGCAATGTATCTCAATTTCAAGAATAGAGGATATTATCATCTTAAAATCACTCGTGATTTAATCCATGAAGTGATTTCTTTACGTACGGGTCTCTCCTATACTTAAATCCCCATTAAGTACCCATGAGTGTTGCAACATTCTCTATGCCATGTCTAATCTGCATAGACAATCTACTAACACTCCATGACAGTTTTGATTCACCACTTACTTCCAGGAGTGTGAACGACTGTGGAGGTTTAAGTAAAACTGTTTTACTCGGGAAGTGGTGTCTAAACATGCAAAACAGAATCATAATGACAAACAATAGTAAATGGTAGAACTCCTTCCAATAAATATATCTCCATTATTTAATCACCAAGTCTATAACAATTTATCATTGTTTACAATGTTTCAAAAATCAAACTAACAACTAAAACTTTACATTATCCCTTAAGCCTATGCTCCTAGCATGCTCATCATGTTTGGACTTCCCAAGTGGCTTTGTGAACGGATCATCCGGATTATCCTCTGATCTTATACTCTTCACAATCATGTGTCCTTCTTTGACTTTCCTTCGAACAAAATGGTATTTTCTTTCAATGTGCTTTGACTTTCTGTGATCCTTGGGTTCTCTACTCAAGGCGACCGCACTTTCGTTATCACAGATTATTTCAATGGGGTCTTGAACCGTTGGAACAACTCCAAGATCTCCAATGAAATTCTTAATCCAGATGGCTTCCTTTGAAGCTTCGCAAGCCGCTATGTACTCAGACTCGCACGTAGAGTCTGCCACCGTATCTTGTTTGGAACTTTTCCATGTCACCGCTCCCCCATTTAGTAAGTATACCCAACCAGACTGTGAATGGCTATCATCTCTATCTGTTTGGAAACTTGCATCACTATAACCCATTACTCTGAGTTCTTCTTCTCCACCATAAACCAAGAACATGTCCTTAGTATTTCTCAAATACTTAAGAATATTCTTTACAGCTGTCCAATGACCTTTACCAGGATTTTGCTGATGTCGACTTACTAAGCTCAAGGCAAATGAGACATCAGGCCTCGTACACGTCATGGCATACATGATCGATCCTATATCTGAAGCATATGGGACTCAACTCATTCTATCTGATTCTTCCTTAGATTTTGGACAAAGATCCTTACTGATCTTAATGCCATGACATAAGGGTAGATTCCCTTTCTTAGAGTTCTCTATTTTGAATCTTTTCAAAATTTTATCTAACTATGTGTCATGGCTAAGTCCTATGAGACGTCTCGACCTATCCCTATAAATCTTTATACCAAGAATATATGTTGCATCCCTCAAGTCTTTCATAGCGAAACATTTTCCCATCTAGTCCTTTACACTTTGTAATGTTGGGATATCGTTTCCTATGAGTAGTATATCATCCACATATAATACTAGGAAGACTACAACACTCCCACTGAACATGACATATATACAGGACTCATCTTCGCTTCTAAAAAATCCAAACTTTGTGACTTTTTCATGGAAGCAGAGATTCCAGCTACGAGAGGCTTGTTTAAGTCCATAAATAGCCTTTTGAAGTTTACACACTTTATTAGGATACTTTACATTTTTAAAACCCTCCGGTTGTGCCATGAACACATCTTTTGTCAGTTTCCCGTTAAGGAAAGCGGTTTTGACATCCATCTGCCAAATTTCATAATCATGAAATGCAGCTATGGATAGCATACCCTAATTGATTTTGTCTTAGCTACTGATGAGAATGTTTCCTCATAATCAATCCCGTGGGTTTGAGTATAGCCCTTCACTACCAACCTAGCTTTATAAGTGTGTACTTTCTCATCTATATCAGTCTTCTTCTTGAAGATCCACTTACAACCCACCGTCTTAAGACCGGGTGTAGTGTTAACCAAATTCCAAACTTGGTTGTCATACATGGACTGAATTTTGATTTTCATCGCTTTCTTCCACTTAGCAGCCTCAGGGCCTGCCATCGCTTCCTTGTTGTTAGCAGGTTCATCTAAGTCATTTAGTGTACTGTCACTAATTTTATCCTCTTCTTCTACATGATAACCAAAATAGAAATAAGGAGGCTTGCTAACTCTTCAAGATATGCGAATGAGTAAGGATATGTCTTCAGGTTCAACAGGCGTTTCCACCTCTTGTTGAACATCAGTGTTTAATGTAGGTTTTTCATCAGCCAACTCTTGAATTTCTTCAAGATCAATCTTACTCCCACTATCCTCTTTAGATATCATTTCTCTCTCAAGGAACACTCCTCTTCGAGCTACGAAGACCACATTATCTGCGGGTATGTAGAACAGATATCCAAATGACTTTTTTGGATAACCGATGAAAAGACACTTTTCAGATCTGGAGTCTAGTTTGTCCTGAGTTTCTCGTCTAACGAAAACCTCACAACCCCAGATTTTGATGTGACCAAGAGAAGGACGTTTTCCGTTCCACATCTTATAAGGTGTCTTTGAAACCTTCTTGGTGGGTAAAAGATTTAAGATGCGAGCGGCTGTTTCTAATGCATAACCCCAAAAACTTATCGGAAGTGTTGCCCGACTCATCATAGACCGAACCATGTCCAACAAGGTTCTATTTCTCCTCTCAGCAACTCCATTAAGTTGTGGTATTCTAGGAGGAGTCAATTGTAAACTATTCCACAATCTCTAAGATGATCGACAAACTCGATACTAAGGTATTCTCCTCCCCTATCGGATCGGAGAACCTTTATCTTTCTGCCCAATTGATTCTCTACTTCGCTTTGGTATCTTTTGAATACCTCAAAAGTATCCGACTTATGCTTAATCAGATAGACATGTTCAAATCTACTGTAGTCATCAATAAATGTAACATAATACCGATTTCCAACTTTTGCGGTGCATCGGAATAGTCCACAAACATCCGTGTGTACCAAGTCCAAGAGTCCTTCACCTCTTTCACACGACCCTATGAATGGTGATTTAGTCATCTTTCCCAATAAGTAAGATTCGCATACATCATCTGATTTGAGGTCGAATGATTCCAACACTCCATCCTTTTGGAGTTGGCCGAGGCATTTCTTGTTTATTTGCCCAAGACGATAATGCCACAATTTGGATTTATTAAGCTCATTAGACGAATCAATATTTAAAATCAAATTGCTAACACATTCAACATTTTCATATATGTCATTGTAAGGAGAAGCTTTGAAAATAAAACAACCATTCAAATAAACTAAAATATCACCATTCTCATTATCAAATGAAAATCGATAACCATCCTTAAACAAAGCATAAAATGAAGGGGTTAGTGTAGGGAAATGCATCTAACTTATGCACGAAGTCTATTGTATGTACCCAACTTTTTTTTGGTCTATTGTGTGTATCAATCTTTTACTTTGGTCTATTGTGTGTATCCGTTGACTTGATGTGTCAACTATATAATTCGCCATGTCAGTTGCCACATCATTGACACATCATCAAAAAAGGGTGTCACATCAGTCGGATACACACAATAGACCAAAGTAAAAGATTGATACACACAATAGACCAAAAAAAAGTTGAGTACATACAATAAACTTCGTGCATAAGTTGGATGCATTTCCCTACACTAATCCCTAAAATGAAATAATGTTTCTACTCATTTTTTACGAATAATAGCAATTATTCGAATCTATCCTAACTCCAGAATTCAACACGAGTTCATACTTTCCAATCTCAGTAACAGGCGTGATTCCTCTGTTTCCCATGACTAGATTAAGCTCCCCATGCTTCAACTTTCTACTTTCCTTTAGATCATGCAATACAGTGCAAATGTGAGTACCACACCCTATATCCAGAACCCAAGAATTAGGATTTGTAGTATTATGGAGTTCGATCATGAACATACCTGAGTGAATACTCTTTTCGACCTTTCCATCCTCAAGGTCCTTCAGGTATTTCGGGCAGCTACGTTTCCAGTGCCCCTTAGTGTTGCAATAAAAATACACTGCTTCCTTCGGATCATTCACTGGTGCAATATCAGAATTATTCTTTCTTTTGGACCCACGATTGGACTTTCCATTTATAGTCTTTACTTTCCAATTTGACCTCTTCCTTTTCTTTGCAGTTTGACTAATTGCTAACACAGGAGCTGCTGAGCTAGAGGACACATCATCCTTTTTGATTCCTTACTCAGCGGTTTGCAGCAAATTATGGAGTTCCATTATTGAGTCTTCTCTCTCATTCATATTCATCTGATATGATATTACAAACTGATTGTAGATAGCTGGCAGACAAGATAAAATTATGGCAATGGAAAACTCTATGTCAAATATCATATTCAATGATTCCAACCTATCAAAGTACCCTTTCATCTCCAAGATGAAAGCACAGATAGATGCTCCAGGTTTGGGTTTGCCGTAATCATATTGCGAATTTATTTTAGGTAGACAATTCCTTTGTTAATTTCATTCTCTATGAAACTCCTATTTCTTTTGAGATTCATTAATTCTTATCAACGGCATGTTAATCTCGGATATGCTCATCTACTATTCATGAATGGTATGCCGAGGATCATGAACAAGATGGTGAATTTAACCATGAAAAACCCGCGTGGTCCCCGGCCCGAGTACGCTCGAGAATCGCGAGTTCCACATCACCTCTCAATATGATCTCATATTAATGTGTCGGTAAACCACACACGCTCCATTAACAGATCATACGAAAGATGTGCGGTTTTTATGGGTTAGCATACTATTCACATTTTATACTATCTAGAACAGGATTTTGTTTTAGTACTTTTAGGTCATACTTTTGATCTTAACATCATCCTATCAAAGTCCTTGGCAGCTCCATTGAACGCACAAAGAAGTAGAGAATATCTCTCTTATAGTTTATTCACTATGGATGAGCCAATTCATCAATTGACTGACGATGTATTTAACTTTAATGATACATATACTTATAACTCATAATATATGTAATATATCTCTTTAAACTCTTAAAGTCTATGGTTCTATTTTAAAACATTTTAAAATTTAGGGGTATATTTTAAACATTTCAAAATCTAGGGTCTAAAGTGTAAATTCATTTTACCAACTTAGACAATTCTATTTCCAATGTATCTTTACCTATATACTATTGCAGATAATTAAATGCTAGTATTTATCAAGCTAAGGCCCTGATACCACTGTTGGGTTTTCTATTCCCTAACTAGATTAATATGTCGAACGGAGTTATTACAAAATAATTAATCTAAGGCAATTAGGAAACTAAACCCTAAGGGATCTTAACTTGAATAACTAAAAGCAATAAAATAAATAAGATAAATAAGAAAATTACTAACTTTTGAGAAAACCAATTTCTCACTCCTAGATGAACTAGCAAAACCTTCTTGCTTGGTGGCGAGTGCCCAAACTAGAACACCTCTAAGGGCTCACATCCACGAACAAAGAGAAATCCTAAGTCTCCTAAGGTCACGATTCTAGATCGCAAAACTCTTACAAGGAGCAGGAATAAGAAAGAGAAAACTATAATTGAATACTATTCAATTCTAAAGAAAGTGCGACCTGAAAACCAAGGGGTAGGTCCCTATTTATAGGGGAGGAGGATGGCTTAGGTTTCATATCCAGGCGATGTGGGACAACACCATTTTCAATCCATATGGCGCATAAATCTTCCATACGGCGTATGGATGATGATTCCAGAACATTATGTCAGCCGTCCCATCGCCTCAAAACCCTAGCATCCATACGGCGTATGGAACTTCCATACGGCGTATGGATGGATTTTCCAGAATTTTATTTTCCTTTTAGTTTTAATTAATATCCAATTAATAAACTAAATATAATATTAATTCCAATTATTATCTCTCATTTATTTCTCTTACTGTTCATTGAAGGCGACCCAAAAAGAACACTTTTAATGATGTACTTACCAATTAGTTGTGATATTGGACACTATTCCAACATATATATACATCTACCTCAATTATCATTCTGGTGCAATCTCTCATGTACCTCTTGTTTCTTTTTTTGAAGAATCATGCCGCCAAAGAATAACAGTTACAGCGATGCTGAAATTCCTGCTCTCATTTCCCGAGCTGTGGCTGAAGCCCTGGCTACTCGGGAATCACCTCGAACCTCTAGGAGGAGTGATGACACCGCTGACACTACTCCTGTCATCAAACCTTGCTCATATAAGGACTTCCTCAGTTGCAAACCGTTGTACTTCAAGGGAACGGAAGGTGCCATTGGTTTGATCCGGTGGATGGAACGTATAGAATCCGTCTTCAGTCTCTGCAACTGTACTGAGGATAGCAAGGTTAAATTCGCTGCTTACACCTTTCAAGAAGGTGCACTTACGTGGTGGAATACCCACGCCAACTCTGTGGGCATCGAGATAGCAAACCAACTTTCTTGGGCAGAATTGAAGAAGAAGCTAACGGAAAAATATTATCCCAAAGAAGAACTGCATCAGTTGGAGGAAGAGTTCCGGCACGTGACTGTGAAGGAACTGATATTATTGGGTATATGACCAAATTCCAGCAATTTGCTTTGTTATGCCCGGGTTTGGTCGATCCGGAGGAAAAATGCATCAAGAGTTACATCAGCGGCCTCCCAGAGAATATCCAGGGGAACGTCGCCTCATCTAAGCCAACCACTATTGAGAGTGCAATCCGGTTGGCACACGAACTCATGACACTAATCGTCATCCGTGAGACACCTCTCCCATCCTCCAACAACAAATGCAAATCTACTGAACACCACGACCAGCCAAACAAGAAACCCAATGCCATCCAAGATTATACCTCCAACACCGAACCCAAACGCGGGTATACTGGGAGCAAACCTTATTGTTCCAAATGTAACCGCCACCACGAGGGTCAATGCAATACCCCTTGCAACAACTGCAGGAGGTACGGTCATTCGACCAAAGATTATCGAGCTCCCAAATCCAACAACAATACCTCCAACAACAACAACACTAGGCCACCAAGAGCCTGCTTTGAATGTGGGAACACCGGGCACTTCAAGAATGAATGCCCAAAACTGAACAACAACAACAACAACAACGCGAGAGGTAGAGCCTTCATACTCAACTCTGGGGATGACCGCGAAGACCCTAATGTGGTCTCGGGTATGTTCCTCCTCAACAACTTAACTGCTTCTGTTCTATTTAATACTGGTGCCGATAGAAACTTTATTTCTGATGAATTTTACCCATTGCTTGATATCACCCCTGTCGCTCTAGATGTTAAGTACACTGTAGAACTAGCAAACGGTAAACTCGTAGAAACCGATAGTGTGATACCTAATTGCACTTTAAACCTAGCCAACGAAACCTTTTCAATCGATCTTATGCCCATTGAAATCGGAAGTTTCGACGTCAGCATAGGAATGGATTGGTTGTCCAGACACCGAGCCGAAATCGTTTGTTACGATAAGATCGTTCGCATCCCTCTCGTCGCCGGTAGAACTTTGATCATACAGGGGGAGACTGGTAGGACGAGACTAAACATCATCTCTTACCTAAAAACCCAAATTTTTTTGAGAAAAGGGTATCCGACAATCCTCATGCACATCATGGAGAAAAAGTCAGAGGAGAAGCAACTTGAGGATGTGCCCATCGTTCGAGACTTTCCAGAAGTCTTTCCCGAAGAACTACCTGGTGTACCACCACCAAGACAGGTTGAGTTTTCAATCGACCTCATGCCAGGTGCTGCACCTGTGGCTCAAGCACCATACCAATTAGCCCATCCGAACTTTAGGAGCTGTCCACCCAGTTACAGGAACCCCTGGATAGAGGATTCATTAGACCGAGTTCTTCACCTTGGGGAGCTCCGGTCTTATTCGTGAAAAAGAAAGACGGTTCTTTCAGGATGTGTATCGATTACCGAGAATTAAACAAGTTGACCGTCAAGAACCGATACCCACTCCCGCGTATCGATGACCTGTTTGACCAACTTCAAGGGTCGAGTATTTATTCCAATACCGATCTTCGGTCAGGTTATCATCAACTTCGAGTTCACGACACCGATATCCCGAAAACTGCTTTTCGAACTCGCTACGGGCATTATGAATTTCAAGTGATGCCCTTCGGTTTAACTAACGCACCGGCTGTATTCATGGACCTCATGAATCGGGTGTGCAAACCTTACCTCGATAAGTTTGTCATTGTTTTCATCGACGACATTCTCATATACTCACGAAATGAACAAGAACACGCGCAACACCTCAAAACCATCCCAGAACTACTCAGACACGAGGAGTTATATGCCAAATTCTCCAAGTGTGATTTCTGGATACAATCCGTTCAATTCCTTGGATATGTTGTTAATAATCAAGGAATCCATGTTGATCCATCAAAAATCGAGGCTATCAAGTGCTGGCAAGCACCAACAACTCCAACCGAAGTACGACAATTCCTAGGTCTTGGCGGGTACTATCGGCGGTTCATTGAAAATTTCTCAAAAATAGCCCAACCACACACGACCCTGACTCAGAAAGACAAAAAGTTCAATTGGACTGATAAACAAGAGTCAGCATTTCAACTTTTGAAACAAAAGCTTTGCAGTGCTCCTATTCTTTCCTTACCGAAAAACACTGATGACTTCGTGGTATACTGCGATTCTTCTCATCAAGATCTTGGTTGTGTATTGATGCAACGGGACAAAATCATTGCCTACGCCTCTCGACAGTTGAACATTCATGAAAAGAACTACACTACCCATGATCTTGAACTCGGAGCTGTCGTTTTTGCTCTCAAAATCTGAAGACATTACCTCTACGACACTAAGTGCACAATCTTTACCGACCACAAGAGTCTCCAACACATATTCGATCAGAAGGATCTCAACATGAGGCAGTGTCGGTGGGTCGAGTTGCTTACCGACTACGATTGTGAGATCAAATACCATTCGGGTAAGGAAAATGTTGTTGTTGATGCCCTTAGTCGAAAAGAACGATCGAAACCACTTCGAGTCCGAGCCCTCAGTATGACCATCCACAACGATCTAAACATTCAGTTTCTCGTTGCTCAACTCAAAGCTCTGAAACCCGATAACGTCAAAAATGAAGGCTTGCGAGGCATGGATAAAAAATTGAAAATCAAACCTAACGGGGTTAGATACCTCCCTAACCAAATCTGGTTGCCTAGTTTTGGGAACCTGCGAGACTTGGTGATGGATGAAGCTCACAAGTCCAAATACTCTATCCATCCGGGATCCGATAAAATGTACCACGACATCAAGGAATTTTATTGCTGGCTGAATATGAAAGCTGAAATCGCCACATACGTCAGCAAGTGCCTTACTTGCTCAAAGGTCAAAGCCGAGTATCATAAACCCTCTAGTTTACTCCAACAACCCGAAATTCCTGAATTAGCACTAAAGGAAGAGCGGTCGGTGTTTGACTTAGCATACAATCTGAGTACCGAGGGAAACATTTGGCAGGCAACTGCGTCTTCCCAGTGCTGTGTTTTAATGGCGTGATGAAATGACTGGATAAAATCTTCAGCGTCAGTTGTCCCATCATTGGTTCCCTGGGTAGCAGGGACTGAGATTCCCAGTGGGAGTGGCATGCTGGTAATAGCCAGATGGAATTGAGTATTTAAATCTGGGATCACGTTCTACGGCTGAGACGCCTTTCCCTGCATGACTGCTAGGAGGTTCGCCAACATTGGTGGTAGCGGTGGGGGAGGTGGTGGTACTAACGGGGGTTGCATTAGCTGTGCAAGGAGTTGCCCCAGGGCGTTTGCTATTTCCTGAACAGATGTGTGGGTCTGTTGTGACCCCTGCGCAGCTTGTTACGACTGCAGAAATGGTGCCTGTTGAAAGGGCGTCTGCTGGAAAGCTGCTTGTTGGAATGGTACCTGCTGGAATGGTGCCTGCTGGAACGGTGGGAATTGTTGTGATTGTTTTTGAAAATTTTGCGCAAAAGGTTGTTGGAAATTTTGTGCATGCGTTTGCTGGTATGCCTGTTGAACATTTTGCTGAGGGAATTCCTAAAAGGCCTGCACAAGTGGCTGCTGAAACATCTGTTGCTGACCCACACTTGATTGCGTTTGTTGGAAAGGCTGAGATCATATTCCCAGAAAGGGAGGTTGCCTAGTTGTTGGTGTTGGTCCTTGATGTTGTGATGTTTGCCTTCCTGGTGTGGAAAAATACAACTGACGATGTGCCTGTTCAAGCATCTATCGATGACTCCACGCAGCCATCTCTCTAGAAGTGTCCATTGGCACTTGTGTGTTTTGAACCGTAAAATGCATCATATTCTCGCCGGCCGTCGGTGAGAGGCCGATGTTTGACGCCATAGAATGTGTCACTGAGTGTGTGCAATGAAAACGGTTAGAATATTATTGATAGCTTAACAAGAGAGTTAGGGTTTAACAAATGGATGGTGTCATTTGATCAAACATAAATTTATACCCGAGTGCAAGATGGATTGGACCGATTCGTTACTCTCCGCGACTTGCATAAGGACCCGTTAGAGTGCATAGAACAAAACTAAGGATGGCAAAAAAAAGGTGACGAGGAGATGAATAGTGATCTCCTCTAGACGATGAAGGTGTGAGTATGAGATGAGTGGGTATTTTTCTGAGGTGTTGGGAAATGAATATTGTTCATACCCTTGTATTTATAGTGGTGTATGGTCACCTTAGTGAGCAAGTTTGCCACGTGTCATCATCTCATAGTTTTGATCGTACGGTTAACTTACCATCTTGATGGGTACTATTCATCGTACGGTTGAGTCACCATCTCATGGTTTTAATCGTACGGCTGAATCACCATCTGGTGGTACTGTTCATCGTACGGTTAGCTCATCAACTTGGTGGTAGTAATCGTACGGTTGTGATTGATACTTTCTGTTTATGGGTCCCCTGTGGTGATGTGGACCAATGGTGTAGTTGGATGGGGATCTTTGTCGGCCACTGGGGAGACCACCACTAACGCAGGTGGAACCCGTTATAAGGTTGTCTTCTAGAAGACAAGGACGTTAGGGGTGGCAATTCGGGTCGGGTTGGGTTACTGGGTTCGAGTTTGCGGGTTGACGGGTCAGAAATGATCAACCCGAACCCGACCTGATTTTATTATCGGGTTGAAAATTTTAACCCAACCCGAAACTCGATAACCCAGGCTCAACCCGAGTAACCCGATTTTTATTTAACTGAATAGGTTTTTGGGTTACTTTCGGGTCAAATGGGTCAGTTTTCGGGTTACTTTCGGGTCAAATGGGTTGGTTTTTGGTCAAATGGGTTATACGGGTCAAATGGGTCATGTGGGTCAACTGTCTCAAAAATAATAGGTAACCATTAATAAGCAAAAAAATGGTTAACAACCGTAACTAAAGTCTCAATTTATATAGATAATTGTGCTCCATCATATATAACATGTATCTCTAACATTAAAAATGTCATTTAAGTAACACAATCAATTTATATATACAATACATATGTAGAGGTTAAAAACTACGTAAGAGAACGATAATGTTAACTTAAAGTAAGAAAAATGATTCTGTAATGAACATTTTGAAAACAAATTATCAAATTTTAACTATTTAACTATAGGTGTTAATATATAATTGAAAATTTTATCACTCCTCACTCCCATATATAATTATAGGGTTTATTGTTTCGTTATGTATTAAATTTTACACTTTTTACTATTATAGAAAAAATGCGAGTGGTGGGAATTTGGGCAAACAGAGGTTCATATGTTCTATATATTACCTCAAATATAAAAAATTTATAACTTTAATTTATATTTTTAGGTTTCGGGTCATCGGGTTGACCTGATGACCCATCGGGTTGACCCGAACCCAATCTTGAAAAAAATCAGGTTGTCGGGTTTCGGGTTGGTGGGTCAATGGGTCAAAATTCTAACCCAACCCGAAATTTTTCGAGTCGGTCTCGAGTCGTGTTTTGGGTCGTGTCAGAAATTGCCAGCCCTAAAGGACGTTATCTTGATGGGCTTGTACCATTTTGCTTGGGCTTTATGAGTTGGGCCTCCTGTTAATTGGGCTTTACATAATGAGCTCTCCTGTCAGTAGAATTCCCTGCTCACATGTTTTCCTGTCAATAAGGTCTTCTGTTGATAAGTCTTCTTATGGATTGAGTTCGCCTGTAAAATGGCCTTTCCTGCTTTATTTGTGGGGCCATTAAGAATGGTATATACTCACAACTCTATTTCAATCTAATCTAAAAATCAATATATCCAACATATATATTTGTTCTTCCTAGTTCCTACTTCTTTTAAAAAAATCCATCCCAGACACTAAATCCTTACTGGGCCTGGGCCTTATTTCAAATACAAAAGCGTCCAGCCAGCCCACCGTAGCTGCAGCTTGGGTTAACGACTTCTTAAAACCCCGGCCGTCCATCTAACATCATCCGTCTCTACATAAACCCAGAAAGATCAAATTCACCACCATCTCAAATTTTAGGGTTTTATTATATTAATTTCATCTTCTTCAATTACAGTTTATATTATCAAAAATTTGAGTTTATATTAGGCTTCGCTATCTGGTCGGCGTGAATTATTCAGTTTTAGTAAAACCCTAATTAAAACCCTAATTAAAAGTAATACTACATAATTTAATACGGAGTACATGATAGTTATTTTCAAAATTATAAAGTTTAAGAATAATAATAAAAATATTTAAGTTTCTTAACATACCCGTGTTTTCACGGGTCTTAAAACTAAGTAAGGATATATAACTTAACAATCTATCCAATATGCAATCTCACGTGATTCTATCTTCTATACACCTTTTAGGCCCACTAAGTTTATACATAATTTTTACAAAAAAATATTAAATCTCGAATCTCATACATATAAGAAATTCATCTAAACCAAATAACTTAAATATTTATAAAGTAGACTTACCGTCTATATGTTTTATAATAGGAACCTGTGATTCGTTTATACGAGGAGTATATTTTAGATTTAGATAGTAGACTATCTAATACGAGTAATAATTAGTATAATATTAATATTAATATTAATATTAATATTAATATTAATATAATAATAATAATAATAATAATAATAATAATAATAATAATAATAATAATAATAATATTAAGTCGATTGGAACCGTGATTCGTTTACACAACAGACACTATAAAATTAAAACCCTAATTAAAATTTTAATAGTCAATTATCAATCGAGAAGCGGCAAGCAACTACGCACCTAAAAGCAGGTATTTAGCTATTACTAACTACTGTTTATTTGTTTACGTGCAAATGTTCGTTTTTACTTCATCCCGTTAACTGTGTAATTTGTTTTAGGATAATTGGATTTATTTTGTCACGAACTCATCATGAATATTCTGGCTGCAACGAATCGAAACTTTCGTCATGCAGCTCGTCTTCTTGGCTTAGATCCTACGCTTGAGAAGAGTTTGTTGATGCCTTTTAGAGAAACAAAGGTACGTATATGCGTTATTAATGATTCGCGTTACTCAATACGTGATTAATAATATTTGGAACGGGTTTCGTTCAATCCAGGTGCAGTGTCGTATCAGGAAGGATGATGGAACTTTGGCATCTTTTGATGGATTTCGAGTTCAACATGATAAATCACGTGGTCCTACCCATGGAGGACTCCTATATCATCCTAAGGTGGTTTTCATATCTCGTTGTATTTTTTATTTTATTTTATAAATGGCTTAAATATTGGTTGGTATATATGTTCGTTATCTTGTTTGTTACAAGGTTGGAGAGGATGAAGTAAACGCTTCGGCTCAACTAATGACTTGGAAGGCTGCTGTGTTCGACATTCCTTTTGGTGGAGCTGCTGCGGGAATCCGTTGTGCTCCTAAAGACTTGTCTATGCTTGAGCTTGAACGTCTTACTCGGAACTTCACACAAAATATACGTGAAACTATTGAAGAATATGAAGATATTCTAGCACCGGATACGGGAACCGATACCCAGGTTAAATTTTATATGGAATACTATAGATTTAAGTGATAATATTTTCATGGTCTATTACTTAGCCTTATGATAATCTAGCTAACAACTCAATTAGTAATTAGCCCGATTTCTATCAACTGACTGTTTGGGCATACATATTGACAGACTATGCATTGGATTTTGGATGAGTATTCTAAAGACCATGGTTCAAGAGCAGGATCTATTGTCACTGGAATACCGCTAGTGAGTATATGATATACAAGTAGATACTAGTATATATATGTATATATATATATATATATATAACCAGATAACTTTTATTGTCTGTTAGGTTATTGACGATATCATCGATGTTGAAGATATCGATGGTGGACCGATAGCAAGGGTGGGTGCAACTGGATGTGGTGCAGTTTTTGCCACAGAGGCCATACTTGCCGAACACGGGAAGTCAGTCCAAGGTTTGAAATTCGCTATTCAGGTATTGTTGCTTTCCTGAATGATAGTAGATCACATGTCTAATGAGCCACAGTTTACTTTGTGTTTTCAAATATTTCACGTGTTGACTTTTTCAGGGTTTTGGGAAGGTTGGATCTTGGTATGCTAGGCTGATACACGAGAGGGGTGGTAAGATTGTTGCAGTGAGCGACTCTTCTGGAGCCATAAATACCCCAAATGGTATTGATATACCAGCATTGGTTAAGCATAAAGATACAAGCGGGAGCGTGCAAAGTTTTGATGGAGGAGACAACATGAATGCCGATGAATTGCTCGTCCACGAATGTGATGTGCTCGTACCATGTGCATTAGGCGGTGTTCTAACCAGGTATCGCATTGCGATTTCATGATGCTAGCTATCAATTTGAATACGTACATGATATGTTCGCAATAGATGTATCCCAAACTATGAAAAAACGTCCCTCAAACACTCAATTAAAGTACTCATATATCCAATACATTAATTAATTCTCACTTACCCAATTGGACTATTAATTTTCACGGTCCAAAATTTTCAGAAACATTTTACTCTTATTTGATACACACGATACTGATTTCAAAGACTGAACCCTTATTCGGGTTGACTGAATGGGCGATAATGACGTCAGTTTTATGTTGTTTTAAAAATGGCATGTGCAATAGTCTTATGAAGTTGTTTGACTTCTTTTAAGTATTATTAACTGTATCCAACTTTACTCAAATATTTAAGTATGTATTCTAACTTAGAATGTTTCTATAGTATATAACTTTCAATTATTTTTATCGTATGTATTATGTGATTTTTGATGATGTAAATTATATGGATGACATGTAACACAATCTAGAAAATACACATCATCAAAACTAAGTTTCAATACGATGTATTATAAGTTAATACATACTAAAGTTTTTAACAAAAGTTGAATACATTTAAAAATACTTATCCCTCAAACAAAGAGTTGATAATAGTTGAAAAAATCTATTATATATTAAAATTCATTTAATGGACGTTGTAATATAATGATTAATTATCTTAATTCCAAATTGATACGGTTAATTTCATTCATCAAATTTCCAATTGAAGAGAAAATGCAAGAGATGTTAAAGCGAAGTTCATCATAGAAGCTGCAAATCAACCTACCGATTTTGAAGCAGAAGAGGTCCCATTTTTATTCTTCAATCTGTTGGAAATTACGTTTCAGACTTCTCTATCAAGTCTTGTTCTACACATTTACTTACAACGTCTATCTAATAAGATGTATGTTTTATTGCGTGCTACAGATTTTGTTACATAAAGGAGTTGTCATACTTCCCGATTTATATGCAAATGCTGGGGGTGTGATTATTAAGCACTTCGAGGAGGTTCAGGTCTTATAATGAGGATAAACAAATTAAATTATTTAGTGTCCTTATTTTTTTTCCATCTTTTGTATGGATTAGTTTGTAGATGGGATTGAACAAATTCTTTGTTTTTGGTGCTTCACTTTGCAGATAGATCAGGGACGTAAGTGGAATGAAGAGAAGGTGAAGAAGGAACTAAAGAAATACATGAATAAAGGTTTTTATAGCGTCAAAAGCATGTGTCGAACGCATGAATGCAATCTCCGCATAGGAGCCTATACATTGGGAGTCAGTGAGGTTGCAGAGCAAACCGTTAGAAATAATAAATGGGAAGAGGTGGATCGTGAATTAGCACTAAAGGAAGAGCGCGATCTTTTAGAACGAAAGAGAAACTTCATCTACAAGTAGATTACAATTTTGACAGAGGTAATAACTCAATATATGTGATTCTAATTCGATCCCACAACTTTCTTTTCGGTTCATTAAACTAGAAATTGGAATGCTTGTCATTATTTATTTGCTTGTTTAAATATGTGGTGATGTTGGCTAGCAGAAGAAGTTGTGGCAAAGGGGAATAGATGGGAATGAAGTACGATTGTATGAAGATACCTAAATAAAATATGTGAAATAGGTTGTTCTTACGTTTTATAAAATTTATATACGAAAAAATTTAAAAAAAGATAAGACCACTTTTGTCATTTTAAGTGATGGAAAGACTATCTTTGAACATTACTTGGATTATTATTTGAATTTTATAAAAGTAACTTATCGTTAGGATCGATACTACTCCCATTAGTTTATATTGAGACATAATTTTCTTGTGGGATACAAATTCACACCAACACTATACTATAAATGTATAAGTAATATCGTTATAACGATAAATCTCACTTGTTTAATAATGAATATCAATACAATGATACACTTATTACTATGCAATGATGAATATCACGTTTATATTTATTTCACCGATGGGTATCCGACTTAATTATGTGAGAGGAGCCAATTAATCTAAATGTTGTGACCTGTATGAGTATCGGAGACAACGCATTTGTATGTGTAATTGTGTAATATATGTTTAAAACTTGGTCGTATTTTTAAGAATAATACATTGGATATGATATATGTTTCAAATTTTATTGGAAACAAACCTACAATATATACGAACAAAATGTCTTATGTATTCGAGTCTATATATGTAGACAAACAGTAATGTATCCGAATAAACGAATGGAACAAGTATGTATGTATGTTTCTTCAAATTTTAGACTCACATAATAAAACCATTTCAATCAAAATGGTATAAAAATTCAAAATGTAGTGTAAGATTTGGTTTGTACCAACTTAATGCAAATTTAAAATTCTAATGTGAAGATATTCATTATCTTCGAATGTGAGCATTGATGCTAAAACTTTTATACAATTGAACGACTATTTTATCGTAGCCTACCTTGCCAATTTGACTATTTTGGCATTTTACTAATATATATCGAAACATATATTTTTTCTTGTTTTTTAGCTATACCACCTCATTTTTTTACATTTTATTAAAAACATCATAATTAGAGCTGGTAAAATGGACGGGTATGAGTTACGGGTCTAAACAGACGCGGACATAAACAGGCGCGGGTCTAAACGGGCTCGGGTCATAACGGGTTATTTAAAAATTCATAAAAAATGTTCTAATTCTCTAAAATATATATTTCTTCCAAAATAAGTTATACATTTTTAACTATATAATATAAAAATATAACATAATGGTCATTCATTTAAATCCATTCATGATTTGAGTTATACCGAGTTAAGCCTATTCCTAAAACTTCTCCAGCCCATAAGAACCCAAACTTTATGTTATTATACTCAGAATTACCCAGATATGAAGCAAATTGACAGAATTTGTCAGCATTAATCATAATATGCTACATCATCAAATTAGTTTTTTCTTATAAAGTCTTCAAAATTTATAACATTCTCATCTTAAAAGTTTTTATAATTCTAAATTTCTAACTAACTATTGCCTTCCACTCATAATTTAATTTTATTATACTAATTATAATAGTTTTTAATTAAAAAAAAAAGATTCATTACATCTAATAGATAACGATTTTTTATACATAAAAAATAAATACATTTTCTCGTTGATATCTCATACATTGCAACTATCTAACTTTTTCATCATCAAGTATCATGTTTTAAGAAAATTAGTTTTACTAAGATATATGAAATTGATTATTTTCCGTGCATTTGGGTATATCTTAGTATTGAGTTTCAATAATAAAATTTTAACATTCAACAATTTTAATACAATTGAAAACTTAAAAAGCATAGGATTAATTTTAATTTCTAATCACATTGTATTGTTAGGGCTAAACAAATGTATTAAGACTTAACATAATAATGCTTCCGGTGGTTGTTACTTTTGTCATTCACATGTTAATAATATCGGTGTTACCGTGTGAAGTGGGCAGATACCCAATTTGAGAATCTCTTAAGGAAATGATATATTGCATCATACTTGATGTATAAACTGCTTAAAAATAAATAAAAGTAATTTATTATACTTTGATTTATGTTATTAATCATTTTATTTCAATGATAATTACGTCTATTATTAGCAAAATTAATTAATATAATTGTATTTTATAAACGATCGCGCATCCGACATCCATGAGTATGAGTAGTTTAATGTATAAACTTTGTAACAATAATATGTTGATGACTATGAGTCCAAGTAGAGGTAATAAAGAAACGGTTGATTAAGCATCCACACCTCAAACTTTCTTTTTCTTTTTTCATATTATTGTTATTTTTATAATTCTTATTTTATCATAATTTATTCAACTCAATAATCTAATTTTTATTAATATTTAGTCAAACATGTTCTAGATATAACGACAAATTGACATTTCATTGATATATGTTAAAGAAAAGTTATTAGAGGATAATTATATGGGATGAAGGGGCTAATACTAGTATTTCAAAGTCATAATTAGAGGTGGCAAAATGAATGGGTTGGGTCGGGTCGGATCTAGATGGATTTTGGTCTAAATGGATCCGGGTCTAGATGGATCATTTAGAATGATGGGTCTAAACGGGTCCGGGTCAAACGGGTCTCGGGTTGGGTCGGGTCATCGGGTTCACCAAACTTTTTTTTATTTGAGTGAAAAATGAAAAAAATGAAATGAGGTGGAAAAAAAATTACTCGCTAAACCCATCCAAGCCCGTTGGTTAATTGTTATACAATTATAGGTTATATTGAAAAACCCATATAGACTCATCCAGAAAATGAGGAGGAAACCCAACAAACTCTTCCCCTCTTAAAAATTAATCAAATTGACCCATTATTAACCAATAAGTCTAAAATTGTCACCTCTAGTCGAAATGTACCAACCAATCAACAATTATGAATTTGATGACCCCATTTTTTTTTTGTAATAAAACAAACTATTTTGACCGTTTGATCTAGTCCACGTATTAGTCAACTTATAATACGGCATCTACGATCTACGTTAATGAAGCGAAACTTTTACGTATTTGTAAGTTCATCCTTTAATGCATTTTATTTATTGAAATTGAAATAAAAAACTAATTCTTTATTTAATAATAATAGTAAGACTTTAATTGTGTGCTTAATATATTAATATTTACCAAATATGAAATACATCGATCCATATTCACTCAATGAATCGCATATTAAAAGGTATATGATCAGTTTAACACGACCAAACTTATTTGGTTACATATTATTTTGTCACAAGTTTGAAGACAACTTTTAGAAGTAATGAATTGATAACTATACCAGTAAGGCCCTAATAATTATATCAGCAAGGCCCAAATAAATATAAGTTGGGAGATGAACGTCAACTAGTTGGCCCATTAAGCAAGTTTATAAAGCGTAAAGCATGCAAATAGGAATGACAATGAATCATGTGTGAATCGAAAGTTCTATTTCTCATATATTCGTATTCATATCCGTATAATTTGATTAAACAAGTTAATGAATGTCCACTGTATTTTCTAGAAAATATTAACATTCTAAAAATGTATATTACGTGACATAAGAAAATTCAGTTACAAGAATATGTAAATATTATCGTCAATGAAACATAATTTGTTACAGTTACAAGTAAACATAAGTTTTGACGAATGTAAATTTGCAATATCGACGTTTGTTGATTAATCATACAGGTTTTGATTGTAATCCATTGTTGACTGTGACTTCACTATATGGTTGAAAGCAAAAATTGGTTCGGCGAGGTAGATATATGCATTTCGATTTGCTATAAATCAATCATAGAAAACCCCTCATATGAATTTATGAATATCCACGTAATTATATCTCCTATAACTCTAGTTCTCAATAGCACTTTAATAGTTTATGGTATATGTGGATATATAAATATATATTCATATATGTATAATTGTATATATTATGTCAATATGTATTTCACGTGATAATGAATATTTTCAATGTCGTTTGTCGTATACATCTGATACACTAGTCATTAACATTTATATGTATATCTATTATTCATACATTTAGATCGTCCGCATTTATCATCAAGTGAATAAATCGGGTGAATATCCACTCGATCGGTTGATAATTGTTATCCCTATATCCAAGTCATATATTAGTTTTGGAATGTAGTTTTTGGAATTCTAGAGGGCATTCTAATTCTAGTGTTTATGAGTTAAGAAGCTCTTCTAAAAAAAATTCAAAATGTAGTGTAAGATTTGGTTTGTACCAACTTAATGCAAATTTAAAATTCTAATGTGAAGATATTCATTATCTTCGAATGTGGGCATTAATGCTAAAACTTTTATACAATTGAACGACTATTTTATCGTAGCCTACCTTGCCAATTTGACTATTTTGTCATTTTACTAATATATATCGAACATATATTTTTTCTTGTTTTTTAGCTATACCACCTCATTTTTTTACATTTTATTAAAAACATCATAACTAAAGCTGGTAAAATGGACGGGTATGAGCTACAGGTCTAAACGGATACGGACATAAACGGACGCGGGTCTAATTGGGCGCGGGTCTAAACGGGCTCGGGTCATAACGGGTTATTTAAAAATTCATAAAAAATGTTCTAATTTTCTAAGATATATATTTCTTCCAAAATAAGTTATACATTTTTAACTACATAATATAAAAATATAACATAATGGTCATTCATTTAAATCCATTCATGATTTGAGTTATACCGAGTTAAGCCTATTCCTAAAATTTCTCCAGCCCATAAGAACCCAAACTTTATGTTATTATATTCAGAATTACCCAGATATCAATTGCAGCTTCCAGCCGAGCTCAGCAGTGTGCACACTACCTTTCACATTTCTAACCTAAAGAAATACCTGTCTGATGAGACACTTATCATCCCACTCGACGAAATTCGCATTGATAACAAACTTCATTTTGTCGAGGAACCTGCGGAAATCATGGACCGTGAGGTCAAACAACTCAAACAAAGTCGTATTCCCATCATTAAGGTCAGGTGGAATTCGCGGCGTGGTCCGGAATTCACTTGGGAATGGGAAGACCAAATGCGACTTAAGTACCCTCAGTTATTCACTAACTCTACATCAAACGCTACATCGAGCTAAATTTCGGGACGAAATTCTCCTAACAGGGGGAGAATGTAACACCCGCCAAATTAGGACTAGTGATTAGTGTCTAATCAGTTGTTAATACATGTAATTAGTTGGTTTAGGCTAATTAATGTATCGAATTTTATATATTGTTGAATATATACGAATATGCGATTTGAGTAAATTGTACAAGTTTCAAATCGAATGTGATTCGGTTCAAATAAATACGGACATTGGTGGCCAATTTTATTAAATATAAAAGTATTTAATAACGATATAGTACCCAAAAATATTATTTTGATAATATTCTAGACCCTTCTGTATTGTATGAATAGACGCTTACGCGATTAAATACTAAACGCGCAAACAACCGGAATAAAGTTGAATTGTATTTTATGACACTATTATTAAGTGTTATCGATAAAACATCTGTATTTTAAAAACCCACAATTAGACGTGTATTAAATTATTTAAAAAGTTTAAACAATTGGATAAACGAACACCGCACGGAGCGCGACTACAGGAGCTGAGAAAGTAAGGCTTTCATCAAAACCCCACTCTCTCCTTTTCTTCCTCCTCATTTCTCACATTCTTCTCCCTCCTCTTCTCTCTTTTCTATCATTTACCACCAAACCACCATCAACATAATCTACAAAATAACACCACTAAACCACCGCGTCACGATCTACACTCCTACCTTTCCGGAATCTTGATTCATTAACTTGTAAGTTTCTGACGAAAACTCGAAACCTCTCAATTTTAAGGGTTTTTAAGTTTTAGTTGTTTCTTTAAGCTTAGAATGTCCTTACAAGGGTTGGGTAAAAGAATCAGACCAAACGGAAACCCGAAAACTCATTTTTGGCTCAAAAATTCGTTAACAGCCTTAAGTGTCCCAACGAAGGTGCAGTATAGCGTCACTGCATGCGTCACTTAAGTGACGCATTGAGTGTCGCTAAAAGCCCTAATCATGCGTCACTTTCATAAGTGCCGCATAAAACCCCTTTTTCCCGACACTTACCTCCGTCACTTGTTTAGTGACGCCTAGAAGCCTTAACCGACACTCATACCCGACACTAATGGAGTGACGCCACCTTATGGTAAGTGACGCCCTAAACTCAGAATTTCCAATTTTATGCGACACTTCCTAAGTGTCGCCCAAGCCACTAAGTGACGCCTCACTATGCGTCACTTTCATAAGTGACGCCATAAGTGACGCCCTCACTCAGATTCTGTCATTTCATGCGTCACTTCCTAAGTGACGCCTAAGCCCCAAGTGACGTTATAAGTGTCGCATGAAACAGAACCCGGATTTTTCACTAAGGGTCGAGACCTGAAATTTTATCACTTGATTTTACCCAAATTCAAATTTAGATGTGTTTTTCCCTATAACGATATAGTAGAAATAAAAATTTTCCAAGCTGACCTGGCAGCTCGACCCCAGCCAGGGGCTCTGCTCCTTGGACCCCGCTACCAGGGGCGCTGCCCCCGGACCCCCGTCATTAATGGGCTTCGCCCTTACCCTAGGTTCACGAGTAACGGTGTTACAACTAAACTTTCACACAAAGTGTTAAACTTGTATAACATCGAACACGAATGCGACACAACTTCTAAAACACAATGGAACTTACTTTTAGGTATAACACTTCAAAATCATCAAAATAATAATGTGGGATTATTATTACAAACAATCACCAACGGGCCGTACACATTTTCAAACACTTAAACAAATAACCAAATCGTGGTAATTTGGACATTCTAGTTGAACAAACAACTACAAGGGTGATCTTTGAGATACTCAATCATGTCATAACCATCGCGTGTCGTGGACACCCTCAGGTTACAAGTTGTTGGACTTTGATTCTTGGCTAATCAATCTAAGTTTATTAAGATAAACTCTTCAGGCTCAGGTGAGTCTCATGGCCCCTCTTTTTACTGTTTTACTACGGGTGTGATACATTGCTCTGTTTATAACACATGAACGCGAGTACATATTTCAATATACTACATGAGTTGTTTTCAACTAATCAAACCAAAGTCCTCCGTCAGTATAGTCTGGTAATACGAAAGTAGCGTGAATATTAGTATATGGTACCATATAGGATTGACCCTCCTCGTCCGGGTTAGCAAGCACTAACCGGGTAAACGGACGTACTAATATTTGGGAAGACGAGTGTAGATTAGGCACTCGTGGAGGCACCTCGCTCAGAATTCTCTATATGGGACCCGACCCTCGAGTTAAGCTCAGACTATGCGCTCATGGTTGTATACATTATCTGTAACTTTATTTGCTGGATGCAAATCAATACTTAAATCTTGCGGTTCATAAAATATTATTTGATACTCAAACCTGTGAGCTCACCAGCGTTAGCTGACCCATTTTAGCATGTATCACAGGTACTCAGCAGTAGATTTGGACTGCCCATCAGGATGCATCTTAGCTCGAGTCTTCATACACACTTCAGAGATTTCATTGCATTATTAGATTTTGTATAACTAATTATGTACTTAAATCTCTCATATTACAAACACGAGCTATGTACGAGTTCAAACTGTTGTAAACCTTTTAATATTAATATATTTTGTTAAAACGACGCATATAGAGTCGTTTGCTATATATATGTGTGCTTTGATTATTGATTAGTAACACCCAAATTATGCTTCCACAACACATTAAATTTAGGGGTGTTACATATTGGTATCAGAGCCTAAGGTTATAGTGAACTAGGTTGTATTTAGTGGGCCTAGACTATGACCGTTAGGCAGTATTCTTTATTAAGTATGATTAGGTTCAATGACTACATGGTATTGGTTTAATTTAACATAGCCTGATCAACTATGTATAATTAAAAGAATATGATGTGGAATATGAAAGGAATCATGACTGAACAGGATACACTAGTTGACTCTGACCACGAGAGAAACCGGGACCCAAACATGTATGTGTTAGACACCTTAGGCTATTATGTAATATATATGTATATACATAGATAGGCCTCACTCTTTTTAACGCTTTATCTCAGAATGGCAAACACACCACCCAATTCGTCACACTCTCCATCCGGGTCGCAGAACCCGAGGGTAGCTAGGAGGAACGCCAGGTTGCCTCGAGCTGGCCCGTACCCCACTCACTTCACTCTGCCGGCCTTGGTCGCTAGGCTGGACCGTCACGAGCAACGACTTCGCACCATGGATGTCGCTTTGCAAGAAACCAATTAAAATTGGAGACTCACAGCGCTTGAGCGTATCAACCAAGTCTCCGAGGACCACGAAAACACCGTTAGCAACATGAACATACTCCACGACCGAGTGGTGGAATCAGGAATAGAAGTCGAACTTTTGCGACTCATGTTGGGACAATGTGAGCAGCGCCTGCAAGAGGCTGAAGAATACTCAAGAATGTTGGTACAACGAATAGCATTGGTAGAAGACAACGCCCGACAAACCAGCAGACTCGCAGTCACTGTGGATCGACTCGTCACACTAATGGAAAGGATCAACTTGCATTAGAACTAGTGTGGCTGTCATCTTGTAATCCATATCTATCTATGTAGGACTTTTACTATTCTAACCGGATGTAATAATTCCCGGTACCTTTTGTACTCCCGTATTATGTAATCTTTTGAAAACTCGTGTCATGTACCAAACTTGGTTATTTAAATGAAATATAATTATCACTTTATATCGTATATTCCATCATATACACATGTGATACATCAGAATTTCACACAAGAATCTCATTGTATTTTCTTGATCTTGTTCAGCAAGATGCCACCGAAGCGATTCACTTTCAGCGAAACTGAAATCGCCCAACTCATAGCCCAAAGCGTGGCTCAAGCTATGGCTACCCGACAACCCAGTTCGGGCAGCGAAGACACAGCTGCTAACGGGCCTCAATCCAAGCCTTGTTCATACAAGGACTTCTTGAGATGAAAACCCTTGAACTTCAAGGGAACTGAAGGAGCCATCGGACTGATCAGATGGTTCGAGAAAATGGAGTCCGTCTTCCACATCAGCAAGTGTGCGGAAGAGGACAGAGTCAAATACTCCACCTGCACCCTCGAAGATGGTGCTCTCTCATGGTGGAATTCATATGCCCAGTCTGTGGGTATCGATACCGCCTACCTACTCCCTTGGGAGGAACTGAAGACAATGCTTACTGCTAAGTATTGCCCCATCGAACAACTCCAAAAGCTAGAGGAAGAATTTTGGCACCTAAAGGTGCAGGGAATTGACATTGACGGATATACCGTCAGATTCCAACAGCTTGCCATCCTTCGCCCAGCAATGGTGAGCACCGAACCTGATAAAATCCGAAAGGTACATCCGTGGTCTTCCGGAACCTGTCCGGGGGAACGTCGCCTCCTCAAATCAAACCACCATTGATGGTGCTATCCCATTGGCCCATGAACTCATGGCCATGAACGAGGACTCAGAACCACCCACTTCTTCTTCCAACCACCTCAAAAGGAAGTGGTCTCACAACCACAGCAACAACCAAAACAAGAAACCCGACACCATCAAAGCCTACAACTCAACCACCGAACCCAGGCGTGGTTACACCGGGAACAAGCCCTACTGTTCCAAGTGCAACCGCCACTATGAAGGTCCTTGCGGTCCTTATTGCAACAACTGCAAGAGGTACAGACACCTCACAAAGGACTGTAGATCCCCCACCAACAGCAACACTCCAACTACAACCCCAAGGCACCCAAGACATGTTTCGGGTGTGAAAACACCGGGCACTTCAAGAATGATTGCCCAAACCTGAAGAAAAAGGGCAACAATAGCAACAACAACGCAAAAGGTAGAGCGTTCGTACTCAACTCTGGGAACGCCCGGCAGGACCTGAATGTGGTCTCGAGTATGTTCCTCCTCAACAACTTAACTGCTTTTGTTCTATTTGATACTGGTGCCAATAGGAGCTTTATTTCTGATGAGTTTTACCCCTTACTTGACATCACTCCTGTTGCTTTAGATGTTAAGTACACTGTAGAGCTAGCAAACGGTAAACTCATAGAAACCAATAGTGTGATACCTAATTGCACTTTAAACCTAGCCGATGAAACCTTTTTGATCGACCTTATGCCTGTTGAAATTGGGAGTTTCGACGTCATCATTGGAATGGACTGGTTGTCCAAACATCGAGCCAAAATCGTCTGTTACAATAAAATCGTCCGCATCCCTCTCGCTGTCGGTAGAACCTTGATCATACAGGGGGAGACTGGCAGGACGAGACTAAACATCATCTCTTGTTTGAAAACCCAAAAATTTCTGAGAAAGGGTTATCCAGCAATCCTCGCGCACATCACGGAGAAAAGGTCGGAGGGGAAGCGACTTGAAGATGTTCTGATTGTTAGAGACTTCCCCGAAGTCTTTCCAGAAGAACTACCTGGTCTACCTCCGCCTAGACAGGTTGAGTTCTCGATTGATCTTGTGTCGGGTGCTGCACCGGTAGCCCGTGCACCATACCGCCTAGATTCGTCCGTACTTCAGGAGTTGTCCTCCCAATTACAGGAACTTCTGGATAGGGGATTCATCAGACCGAGTTCATCACCTTGGGGAGCTCCGATCCTATTTGTTAAAAAGAAAGATGGTTCTTTCCGAATGTGTATCGACTATCGAGAGTTGAACAAGCTAACTGTCAAGAACCGGTATCCACTTCCCCGCATTGATGACATGTTCGACCAACTTTAGGGATCGAGCTTTTATTCGAAGATTGATCTGCGATCAGGTTATCATCAGCTACGAGTTCGCGACACTGATATTCCGAAAACTGCTTTCCGAACTCGCTACGGGCATTACGAATTTCAAGTGGTGCCATTCGGCCTAACCAACGCACCGGCTGTATTCATGGACCTTATGAATCGGGTGTGCAAACCTTACCTTAACAAATTTGTCATTGTCTTCATCGATGACATTCTCATATATTCGCGCAACGAGCAAGATCATGCGCAGCATCTCAAAACCATCCTAGAACTACTTAAACACGAAGAGCTTTACGTCAAATTCTCTAAGTGTGAGTTCTGGATGAAAACCGTACAATTCCTTGGACACGTGATTGACAGTCAAGGGATTCACTTCGATCCATCAAAAATTGAAGCAATCAAAGAATGGCAAGCGCCAATCTCTCCGACCGAAGTACGGCAATTCTTAGGACTTGCCGGGTATTATCGGCGTTTCATTGAAAATTTCTCCAAGATAGCCCAACCACTTACGATTCTGACTCAAAAGGAGAAGAAGTTCAATTGGACCGAAAAACAAGAGTCAGCTTTTCAGCTATTAAAACACAAGCTTTGCAGTGCTCCTATTCTATCCTTACCCGAAGGCACCGAAGACTTCGTGGTATACTGCGATGCTTCTCATCAAGGTCTCGGTTGCGTGTTGATGCAACGAGACAAAGTCATTGCTTACGCTTCACGACAACTCAAAATCCATGAAAAGAACTACACTACCCACGATCTTGAGCTTGGAGCTGTCGTTTTTGCTCTCAAAATCTGGAGACATTACCAATATGGCACTAAGTGCACAATCTTCACCGACCACAAAAGTCTTCAACACATATTCGATCAGAAGGATCTCAACATGAGGCGACGTCGATGGGTCGAGTTGCTTACCGATTATGATTGCGAGATCAAATACCATCCGGGTAAGGCAAATGTTGTTGCCGATGCCCTCAGTCGAAAAGAACGAACGAAACCACTTCGAGTCCGAGCCCTCAGTATGACCATTCGCAATGATCTAAACATTCAGATTCTCACCGCTCAACTCGAAGCTCTGAAACCCGATAACATCAAGAACGAAGCCTTGCGAGGCATGGACAAACAACTCAAAATCAAACCTAATAGCATTAGGTACTTCTCAAATCGAATCTGGTTGCCTAACTTTGGGAACCTGCGAGACTTGGTGATGGATGAAGCTCACAAATCTAAATATTCTATCCATCTGGGATCTGACAAAATGTATCACGGCATCAAGTAATTCTATTGGTGGCCGAACATGAAAGCCGAAATCACTACATACGTCAGCAAGTGTCTCACTTGCTCAAAAGTCAAAGTCGAATATCAAAAACCTTCTGGTTTACTCCAACAGCCCAGCATTTCTGAATGGAAATGGGAAAAAATTACCATGGATTTCATAACCAAACTACCAAAGTCATCGAGGGGTTATGATACCATTTGGGTGATCGTTGATCGTCTCACAAAATCTGCTCACTTCTTGGCAATCAAAGAAACCGACAAAATGGAACGCCTCTCACAAATCTACATCAAAGAAATTGTTTCTCGACATGGTGTTCCAACCTCGATTATCTCTGACAGAGACGCTTGTTTCACATCTCGCTTTTGGCAATCACTTCAAAAATCCTTGGGTACCCGTCTCGATATGAGTACCGCATACCATCCTCAAACCAATGGCCAGAGTGAACGAACTATTCAGACATTGGAAGATATGCTACGAGCTTGCGTAGTTGACTTCGGTGCAAACTGGGAAAGACACCTGCCATTGTGCGAATTTACCTGCAATAACAGCTATCATGCAAGCATTAAGGTTGCACCCTTCGAGGTACTGTACGGTCGTAAGTGCCGATCACCGACATGTTGGACCGAAGTGGGAGACACCCAACTCACTGGTCCTGAACTCATACACGAAACCACTGAGAAAATCTTCGAAATCCAAAACTGTAACACCCCTCAATTTACATCATTTAAATATAATAAATCCGGAAGCATTAGTCCAATTTTCAATAATACCAAATTTACATTACAAATTCAACTTAATTTAAATCATAGTTTATCAACATGGGTGTTATTTAAAAACCACAAAATAACATTAATTTGTATAATCAAATATCAGAGTAACGCCCAGATGTCAAACATTCCTTTCAGTCCAACTTCTTGCCCACCCGATAAAATCTATAACCTGCAAGAAGTGTTAATGTGGGGGTTAGCATAACGCTAAGTGAGTAGATAGTTAATCAACAGTCTAACTTAGCATAACAACTTTGTGTACAACAACTAATCTTAAACATTTCAGTACACAATACAACTTGTCAACAATGCAACAATTCAACAATATCACATATCAATAATGAGGATCGGTGGTTCTTGAGAAACCCTTCTGCCGCGGTGGCTCTCAAAGAACGCTTACCCAACCATATCCGTATGGCCATACGGACGAGACCGATAGCTAATTATTATCATCCACCAACACAGGAGATGTGTTAAATCTTGGATAATACTTAGCCCAACCAACAGTTCATCAACTCGTTGACCTCATTAACAACTGATGCCCGAAGGCCAAATATGTCACGTGATCACATATCCACATATTCAATTAGGTCAACATATCAGACTAAACAGTCTATCAACAGTATGATTACTATCAAACCAAAATCATCATGGCAACGAAACAGTAATAATACAATTACTTGTTGTAACCAAACCTGTTACAACTAAACCACACTGAGGATTAAAGATCCACTCACCGAATACCTCAGTCGTCCACTCAGTAGTCTAATGTCACTGAGTCTTCTCCACATCTGAGAATACAATAGAATAACACCAGTTAGTAACTTGTCTCAACATTATTTACAACATTCCTCAAGCATATTTACACCCATCATTCTCCAAAATACTTAATTCATATAAGTCACGCAATCATCATAATCATCAATATTTAATCCTTACTTATATGAATTCATATCATAATTTCAACTAATCAAAACATCAATTTATCACTTCTCTTGAATCAATAATACTTAACTCGTATTAACAACAATTATTCATCATATACCACTAATATGATCTTTAAACTTTCATAATCATTTATCAACTATCATAACTACATCATTAACAATATTATTAACTTTCAACATCAACAATTCATCAAAATCGTTATTATCAACATAATCAATTGATGTGTCATCAATTCAAACTTTATAATTCATTATTCATGAATAATCAAGTAAATTCATAACTTTATTCATGAACATATCTCAATTTCATCATTTCTAGCTTATCAAACTCAATTGCATAACTAGTTTGCAATTTAACAAAATTCATCAATTCAAGTATCAACTAACAACTATATCATTATTTCAAGCTTCAATTTAACTTTAATCATGTTAATTAAATCAAATACACAAAAACCCAATTTCTAGGGTTTACATTAAATTCAAGAATTAACAATTACAACATGTTTATAATGATGATGGAATGATTAATACATGTTATTGAAGCTTAACTAACATCAATTCACACTTTTGAAACCCTAATTTCGGATTTTAACCAAGAACACTAAAACCCCCAAAGTCTAGGTTTTAGAAAATGAAGAACACAAGATTATACCTTGATTAGAACGATTAAAGAAGCTTGAATCCAAGTTACGAAGCTTCAATTTCATGTTAAAGAGTGATTTCTTGAATCAATCTAGAGTTTCAAGTGATACGTATGTATGTACGAGATGTATGTATGTATCTGTGGAGCTAAGAGTCAAACAACCGACTCAACATTTGGAAGTATACTAGAAGCGGTTAAATCTCATTCCCCGTACTTATCATTGTCTGGAACTTAAAAACCATTTGCGGGGAAATATTATTTTATTTTACTGTCAACTGAATTAAATTAAAACAGTTAATAATTTATTAATCACAATAAATTACTTGACTCTTTTACCCATTTATTTTCAATTACCAATTTACAATATTTCCTAACATTTCAATTAACCATTTCAAGTCAGGAAATAATAATAAAATACTGGACCCGTAAATTGGATGTTACAAATCTCCCCCCCTTTAAAAGATTTCGTCCTCGAAATCTAATCACACTTAGTCACTCTAGTGTGACATAATCACCTATTCATTTCTATTTCAATTTACAGTTTTCATATACTCCTAACCACATAATTATTCATTACTCTTATTACACAAGATGTGGTTATAATTTAATTTACTTATGCATATCATCATTATGCATATCTTTAATCATACATCACCAATGTATCTACATCTATTTATTTAGATATATATTATTTCATCAACTTACACACCACCAGTGTGTATTACCATTGAATTTATATAAACACATAGGTTGTGCTTGGTATTACACTTAATGTATTAACACAAAGCACATTAACTGGCAACAAGTGGAATGTCATCAATTACTTAATCACAATATTCCCAATAATTGTAATATCATCAACAACTTCACAATTAAAATTCTTTCTACATGTACATATCCTTATATACAGGTTTCTATATTTTCCACTGCACAAATACTGTGCATAAACTCCGTCTTTGATAAGTTAGTCGACCATTTACATAGCTATTCACAACTAACCATGTATACAATTTAGAACACATAATCCCTTGATGTAGTGTTACTTATAGTCATGTAAAATTTCATCTATACCACAACAACAACAACAACAACAACAACAAGTGGTAATGAATACCACAACATGCACATTAGCAATAAAGTTCAATTCAATTTACAACTAACAATTTAGCTAACAACTATGTATTTCTTTAGCTAACCACTTGCTAGAAATTCTTACTTTTGCAACTATTTAATGACCACTTTACAACTTGTAATTATAAACACAACCTGATTATATGAAACCCGTTATTCAAAAGAATCACAATTCATATAATCCTACTCACATAAAAGTAACAGTAAGTAGTATGTAGAGGTCAAATCTTTCAAGTAAAATCCTTATCACATAATCAATTAGCATCCTATCATATCAACCTGGATGCTAAATCAACACCTGTTAATACCATGCATCATTAGCATAAGTATTTTAGCAACACAAGGTGCTGTCACTAGTCATCTGTTCAACAACATCAATACAATATTATTTGCAATCAACTGACCTCTACTTTGCTTAAATCATCTGTTTATTATCACCAGTTGCAATTAACCATATACACATCACTTGTACCATAGGTACCACATTAACAACAATTTATGGTTTACTACTCTTTCATTTCAGTCAATCAGTGACTATTTCTCCACTACAGGTCAACATATCTCACTTGTTATTTCAAAATCACTTTAAGTTCTCTGGTACTTGGTAACCTCAACAATTCCATGTAAAATGGCATAATATAAATACGTTGGCCAGACGTCGTCATATTATGTCAGGTACACTTTATTTTCAGGTTACTTCATACCATCAATCTCCAAAGTGATTAACTCTTACTTTTTCATATCTCACAAGGTGATATTAATAATTATCACACATATAAAAACACTTTATAGCAGTTATATGACCACTTATTAACTTGATACCAGTTTCATTAATCATTTGAATAAACAACTAATCACATAATCAGGTAAATATAATTCTTTTTACTATTTCATTATCACAGATGTAATATCCATCACAATTACATCAATCCAACACTTTTATTACCTGATTCAATATTAATTACCAGTTACATCACTTAATACTTATAATACATTTAGTACTAAACACTTGTCAATACTATATGGAATATCCAACACATATATTCATCATATTACAATTAGTTCACATATATGATCCCCATAACTCTATAATCAATAGTTACTAACCCTTGTTAGCAACAATCAACAATATCAGTTACTGATATATTTCGGTAGTTAAATAAACCATTTGAACACAACTTATATACAATATTATAGGTAGACCTCTTGTTGGTGCATTTTATGTGTCAGTCAGTTGGTCAAACGTTTGTAATAGTTAAAGTCAATTAGTCCGCGTATGTATAATGTTTAGTGTGTATATGCGAGTCTGTAAACGAATAGTGAAATAGAGAATATACACAAATTAGTGTTTATGCGACACTAAGCAAGTGTCGCATATAGCGACACTTAGCTAGTGTCGCTATAGGGTTTGGACAGCCTATAAATAAGGAGTTATGTTTCAGTTTTAGGGCTGGTCGTTGGTCGTTAGAGAGAAAAAGTGAGGCGTTTTGTGTGTGAGAGAGAGAGGAGAAAAGCTTGTAACGTTTATACTCAATTGTGAATACAAAGAAAACATTATAGAAGTGTTCGTGTGATTCATAAACGTTCATATATTCAATTAAACGGATTCCGCACGTTTGGTTGATTTCGATTCGATTAGATCAGAAGGTACTGGAACCTACAAGTGGTATCACTTAAGGAGTGTCGTATGTTCTTCACCCGTCACTTTACAAGTGTCGTATAATTTAAATCACCAAATTCAAACGTCACTTACATCAGTGACGCTTGATAGCGTCACTTCCAATAATTGACGCTACACATTGATTTCAATTTTCAATACTGTACATTACGACACTCCTTAAGTGACGGTAGTGGCCATGCGTCACTTACCCTAAGTGACGCCTAAAGTCAAAATTTGTTTTCTAACCTTTCAGCGTTCGGGCTAACTTTCTAACGTTTTCGGTTACCTTTCTTTGTATTTTTAGCTTACAGATGGCTGAGTTACAGAACTATTACCGCCGTACCAACACCCGACACAATATTACGGCATTCCTTGAGTCTACTCATGCGAATTCGGCGCCATTCAGGCCTATGATCGAGTTTCTTCATCGATCAAGAATTCATCATGCGATTACGGCAACGACTCCGGTATATATGAATCAAATCGAGGAGTTCTATGATCATGCCGTGATCAGAGTACAGGGTGATGTTCCCCGGATTGTTTCAACAATGTTTGGGGAGGAAATCGAGATTACTGAGAACTCGATTCGAAGGGTTTTACAGTTCACCGACAACTCCACGATGCCCACGATCTTCCCCACTACATTCATCTACGGGGGACTTCAGAGAATGGGTTATCCAGCTAATCAGCTGTCGGATTTCCGCAAGCAATACCTCTGCAGGGTCTGGAGGTATTTGTGCCATATTATCATCGTCTTCTTGTCTCCGAGAAAGGGAGGCTATGATGCTGCCAGCCATCTCACTCTATCTCTCATGTTGGCCTTGATTTACAACAAACCGTACAACTTTAGCGGTTACATCTTCGGCAACATGGTAGAGAATATTCGTGCCGGAAAAGACAAATGGCTGCAGTATCCTCGTTTTGTGCAGCTCTTGTTGAATGACCTGGATCTCGGTATTGCACCAGATCAGAGGTCTCTTTTGGTTCCCACGCCCATGCTTCTGCGAGTCTTCAATGACTGCAAGCTTGCACCAAAGGGCGAGCCAGTTTTGGCCGATCGTGACCTTTTCGGGCACGTAGTAAACGAAAACTACGTTGCGCCGCACGATCATGGATTTTTGGATGATGTCGTGCCTCCGGTCAACGAGGACGACTTAGTTGATGCCAATATCGCTCAGGACCTCGATGATATTGATCAAGTTGATCGGGTTGAGGTCGATTCTGATGATGGTGGGCCCACTCCTCCGGATTCTGAGGGTGATGTGCCACCACAATCAGCTTTAGATGGGATTCAACTGGCTGATCCCCAACGCTTTAAGCGTATTATGCGCCGGATTTCGGCTGGTCGGGTTCATATTCCGAGAAATCCTGGCAAGCGTCCTGCTGGGTCGTCGCCTTCTTATGCTGAGTTACCTTTACGTCGACGCCAGCGGACTTCGATTGTCCTTGAGGAGCCAACTCATCAGGCTTCTCCTCAGCCTGCAACTGCTTCTATTCAGCAGGTTTTAGCTCAACTGGAGCTTTTATCTAAGCGTTTTGATGATCAACAGGCGATCATTGCAGCTCAAGCTTCACAGATTAAGGACTTAGAGATTAAAGCTGCCACAGTGGACTCTCTCCAACAACAGATAACGACTATGTCTTCTAGGTTGTTAGAATTGGAGTCAGTCACACTTGTTTCGGGGGAGGATAATTCTAGGGAAATAGAAACAAATGTAACTCCTTCCCCTGAACCAGAAAATGTACTTCCATCTTCTACTATCAATGAAAATATCAGTTTAGATTATTTCGTGGAGGTTCAAGGTCAGGCAAGACCTATCGCAGTAGATTATTCATTCGTAGATCTTACTTATTTGCAAAACTTGATGAATGATAATAATGCGATGTCTGAGGAAGAGGAAATGAATGATCCTGTAGCAAAGGATTATTTCTTTGAGGAAAATGACGAAGTTGAAGTTGAGGGGGAGCAATTGCACAGCGATGAATGTTATGATGACGCTCCCATTATAGAATCTGACTCGTCTGAAGATGAATCGGAAAAGGAAACGAATGAGCCATCAACTTCTACAACAAAACCGAATATTGTGCTTAAACCGATTATCGAGGTACCGGTTACGTGTAAATGCTACAAAGTTAGATCTGATTACACGGGATTGATTAAGAGTTGGAAGTTCGATGAGAATAACTCTGTTTTCATGATAAAGAGAAGTGACGGCATTCAGTACTTCAATATGAAGTTTTATAAATTAAGTACTTTGCCGAAGTGTGAGCTTCAAAGGTTAGCTCAGATACCCTTGATCAACCGATCACGAGATTCACGAGCAGATTTCTTTCAGGTGATCATACGTCGAGAGATGAATAGTAAAAAATATAACTTGATAAAGCCGACGTTGGGTATGCGATACAAGTTTAAGAAGAAGTTAGATCCGATCACTCGTCAACCTATTGTGAAGATGATCTATCCACCAGCAAAGTGTCTACAGAAGATACCTTTGGAGATCATTCCGATAGATTTTTTGAATAGGTTGGAGTACTGGGAATATGATAATATTACTGGTGAAGCTGTAATTGTGTTTATTCCAAAATCGGAACCAGATACGGATTCGGAGGTTATGAATGTAGATTTGGAGGTTGAAGAGAAAACAGCATGGGATGTTGTTCAACCTAAGAAAAAGTCTACTTGGGGTCTTAAAAGAAAGATATTTTGTGTATTTGATCCGTTGAGTTTGATAAATCTCTCTGAACATGATATGAAAAGATTACATCAGAACAGGATTCAGTTCAAAGGAAGAGATAGAGCTGAAGCGATTAAATTTCAAAAGGTTATTGATATTTGCGTAGCCAACGGAGTACATGCTGGTGGTGTATTTCCTGCTGGTTGGAAGTGAAGATTCAAAAGAGTGTGAAGATTTTAAAGACCAAGCTGAAGACACGGGGGAGTTTGTTGATGCATCTTTGAGTGTCTGTCAGTTGGTCTATCGAGTTGTAATTAGTGTCGTTTGTTAATTAATAGAAATATAGTTTTTGTTAATGCGACACTCGTGTTTTAGTTTAGGCGACACTTGCCTAAGTGACGCATAGCGACACTTGATTCAGTGACGCATAGCGACACTTAGGTAAGTGACGCATTAAGGCGGCCACATGCGACACTTACACAAGTGACGCATGTCGGCTGTGTTTTTAGTATAAATAGAAACCTACGGGTTTTAGGCTAGGGTTGACGAAACCCTAGCACAATTTGTCGACTTAGTTTCTCTGTAATCGATTCCCATACTCAATCCAAGCTAATAAACGAGTTTTCTTTGATTGAATATCATTGTTTCGGTTTGTGTTTGTTAGCATCAAGTGTAATTGATTGATTCCGCCTATCAATTACCGTCAATTGTCATCTAGATCCAAGCGCTAGGCACTTTCACCTCTTAAAACAAGTTTTACTATTGTATATAGTCATTAGAACGATCCCTGGGCTTAAAGAAACAAAGGCCCAATACAAAACGTAATTCAAAAGTTTAAAATAAGGTCCGAAAAATAGTAAAATGCCATTTTCGGGCCCCAAACGACCCCGAACTGCCCAAAACTTCCAGGGCTCATGGCAAAGCGATGAGCTTTGACCGTTGGGCCATTTCCGAGTGACCATGTAAATTTCATATTAATCGGACACCGAAATTTTATAACGTAATTTCTACGTCAAATGCTACGTCGAACGTTGCAAAATGTTGTTCCCACTGTTTACTAAACTCATTACCATTGTTTATTATACTTGTTACCACTGCTAGTTACAATCGTTACCACTGTTTAACTTCTGTCGTGTTTTTGAACTAGACTAGCCGTTCGGCTAAGAGAAGCCGTTCTGTTTTTCATGTCTAGCCGATCTGCTTTGTAAAGCAGATCTGCTTCTCTAGTTCATTTCAACCTTTACATTCCTGGGTCAAGTTCTGTTGTGTTTTTGCACTAACTTAGCCGATCTGCTAAGCATAGCAGATCTGCTATCAAGCTATAGCCGATCTGCTCAGTAACCATAGCAGATCTGCTCAGTATCTGAGCAGATACTATGTGCAGTTTTTCGATTTTCAAACGCGCATATCTCCTAAACCGTAAAGAGTTAGACTCTGAAATTTTGCAGGCACTTTCAACTAACCAAAATAAAACTTTCTCTTTTTACACTTTTTCAATTTACACATTTTACGAGAAAACGGACGTATGATTCATTTTGAGCCATTTTCGACTATTTTAGTTGACACGCCATATTCTAAATGGCTTAGTTTCTGACTCTAACCTTTCAACCACATGTTTACACATATATTTGGAACGTGTGGGCATATTCACCACTCTCATATACCCATTTTATTATGTTTTTACTAATTGACTCGTTTAAGGGTCCAATTGGACACTTTTACCCAATTCAACCATTTTCAACTTTGATTTCTTTCAAACTCGTCAACAATTATAAAAGTTGGTCGACTACTTTGACTTTCTTACTACACCACTTTTAGTAAATAGATCATAATTTAACCACAATCATGATCAATATTATACACATACACATCTTACCATATTTATCACTTAATAACATAGTCAATACACAATTTGACTCTACCAATTTCAACCTTGACTTTTCCCAATCAAAGATACACATTTCAATCAATGAACACTTTCTAATTTACACAACAACAAGACTCCAAACTTATTAATTGAGATTACCAACATCTCATTAAATTTACTATATGGAGTCATATCAACTTTGTTTATCCAAGATTTATTACTACACTTAATCCAATTGCTCCCAAAGTCATTATTTCACAAAAGCAAATAATTCCACACACACAATTCATAGTATCACATTAACATATATTGATTACCAAAGACTCACAACTGGGGATTCATATCAGTCTGACTCAATTTACTTTACTACCAATCATATCATAGCAAAGTAAACAATTCAAGTTTATTGAAATACACCAAGCTTATCGAAAAGTACCTGATATACATAGGCCCACGAAGGTTGAGGAATCATTGAGAAAACCAGACGGCTCCTCATGTTCCTCCATCTCTGCAACCAAAATAACACTTTTGCAACTTGTTATAGGTTAGTACACATTTAGTAATCACTTTCTCATACCACCACTAATCCCCACACCCCGGAATGTTTGACTTGACACAACTTTAAGTTTGGGATTGAACATTTTACAATGTACAACTCACCCAAACTCATGCTCTGATACCAACTTGTAACACCCCTCAATTTACATTATTTAAATATAATAAATCCGGAAGCATTAGTCCAATTTTCAATAATACCAAATTTACATTACAAATTCAACTTAATTTAAATCATAGTTTATCAACATGGGTGTTATTTAAAAACCACAAAATAACATTAATTTGTATAATCAAATATCAGAGTAACGCCCATATGTCAAACATTCCTTTCAGTCCAACTTCTTGCCCACCCGATAAAATCTATAACCTGCAAGAAGTGTTAATGTGGGGGTTAGCATAACGCTAAGTGAGTAGATAGTTAATCAACAGTCTAACTTAGCATAACAACTTTGTGTACAACAACTAATCTTAAACATTTCAGTACACAATACAACTTGTCAACAATGCAACAATTCAACAATATCACATATCAATAATGAGGATCGGTGGTTCTTGAGAAACCCTTCTGCCGCGGTGGCTCTCAAAGAACGCTTACCCAACCATATCCGTATGGCCATACGGACGAGACCGATAGCTAATTATTATCATCCACCAACACAGGAGATGTGTTAAATCTTGGATAATAATTGTGACACCCGACGATTTAGGGTTACTGATTAACCCTCTAGAAACCCTAATTACGTGTGTTTAGTTTTGTATTAGGCTAAATGCTTGTAATTACTTGAAACTATTTGTATATTTATGTGAATATACACTTCCGTAATTGATTTATATTATGCTACGTAATTCGTTGTAATTACGCTCATGCAATTTGGTAAAAATTGTGCAAAACAACCGGACGGAGTCCGACAGTATATACGACGTTGGTGAAAACTTTTCTATAAATAACTTAAATCTATTTTTAGAAGTTATTTATCATATATTATTATTTTAATATAATAATACCCGAGAAACCTAGACGTTTCGATTAAAACGTCTCAAACGCAACGAAAATGCGCAGAACGCGCCCGACAATCGAACGAAATTCAAAATACATTTTTGAATCTAAAATATATTAATTAGTGAAAAGTTATCAATTAAAATATCGTGTCTTTAAACGATAACGAAAAAGTCCAAATAAAACATCACGCGATTTAAAATCCGTGCAACGAACGCGCAAATCGAGATCGATAAATTAACGAAACATTTTTATAAATGTCTTTCAAGTATTTTATAAGAATACTTCAAATGAAAATATTGAAACTTAAATCGTTACTTAAAAACGCGTATTAAACATTTAACACCAAACCGAACGAGTAAACGAACGTAAAATGCAACAAATAAAGCTAGAATTGGAAAATGACCAAAATGCCCTTGGTGGGGCCCATATGAACGACCAGCCACCCCTTCCCCACTTAGATTCCATGCAAAAATCAATTATTACCTTTACTTACAACCTCCATACATTAGCCATGCAAGTCTCTTTTCCATTTTCACACTCAACATTTCACACACTTCTCCTCTCAAAATACCTCTCATCTTTCTCTCTCTCTTTGACTGAAAACTCAGTCTTTACACCACCACAAACAACCACCACAACCACCATTGCCACCACCACTAAATCACCATCAACCACCATCATTTGCTAGGGTTTTTCAAGCTCAAGAACATCATCCTCTTCATCATCACTTGTTCTTCATCTTTTCTTTGTAAGGCTTCTCAATAACTTTCACTTATTTTACTTTAATACTACTGATTTCAATGTTATAAAGTTCATCTATCATGTTTATGTCCAAATATAAACTTAAAATACGTTTTTATGATTTATACACATGAACACATAATCTGTCTCAGAAAAGTCAGTTTACTAAAATACTCATAACTTGAGTTATACAAAGAATTAGAAGATGCATTTTTTTTAAAAGTTTTGTATTGAAAAGATCTACAAAAAGTTATTCTATGGCTTCTTCCAGAAACCTACGGATTTTCTTAGAAATATGAATCTATGCGACTGGTCTGCATGTAATTGAAAACTGTGTAAGGATTCATCCATAAATTTAATACCTATCAAGATGGACACTATAATTACTGGAAAAATTAAGTTAACCTCTGGACATATGGTAGAACAGCTGGTAAAAATCTTGGACTCTAACTCGGAATATAGCTAGTTAAGAAAAATAGAGAAAGTAAACCGACAAACCGAGAAACATGAACATGGACTGTTTTTGGACTTCTATAAAAACCAAGACTTTTGGTGAACTCCGGCATGAACCGACAACATATTTAGACTCTATAAACTGATATTTGGGTTGGGTGAAAGTTTCGGGTCAAACCGAGTAAGTTTGACCAAGTCAACAAAAGTGACTCGTTTTCGAAAAACTTACTATTTTTGGAAAGTGGTAACAAAAATGGGTTTGGGTGACTTAATTAGAATCTTGGACCAAAAACTAATTTTAGAAAGATTCCCGAACGAAAACCGACACTTGAGAACACTTGGACTAAAATTGAATTTTTGGTCAGACCCTTAGTGTCGCATGACCATGCGACACTAACCTTAATGTCGCATAACTTGCGACACTACCTGCGATACTACCCTTAGTGTCGCATACCCAACAGTGGCAATGACATGCGACACTGACACTAGTGTTGCTAATGACAGAATATTTTAAACTTGTTTTTCACTAAGTATCGAACATGAGTAACAACTTATAACCACACATGATACATACTGTAACAAGTATACGATGACACAAACTTGATAATAATGTCTTAAAGAATTATTATTACAAACTTTCACCAACGGGTCGTACACGTTTTCGATAAACAAACTTGAACTACTATTTGGACATACTAGTTGATGAACTAGCTTTAGGTGGACATAAAACCCCCACCTACCCGATTGGCTTAAGTGGACATTAACCCCCACTTATACAATCGCTATAGATGGTCTTATGAGACATCTACTTATACAACCTCATACGTCTAGGGCGTTAGGAGGTTGCACACGGGAACGAGAACACCCACTGCTTGCTACTTGATTATTGCTTGCTATCTGCTAAACCTTGGTGAGTTTCATAGCCCCTTTTTACTGTTTTCACTGGGGTGAGAATACATACAACTGTTTTATAAACTGCTTTATGATCACAAGTACTGTAACAACTTTTTCGATACGCATTGCATGAGACCTGAATAATCCACTAAAGTCCTCTACTTATCATAGTCATTAAAATTTGTGCGTGAGTATTATTGGGTGGTACCATCAGGGTTTGACAAACCTCGTCTGGGCTAGTCGCGCTAGCCAACCCACGGGCGCAGTATTACTTATGAATTAGAAGTGTATCGGATTAGTACACTTACCGGAGGCAAACAACGTTAAGCTTGACTATGAGACTCATGGCAATGGTATACCTATATTGCAGGAAGCAATACGTTTACTTATCGTTTGATAACGATACTTTTTACTTATCATTGATAAATGATACATACTTATGAAATCTTGTGGATCATTTTAGCAACTGATTACTTAACAAACCTATGAACTCACCAACTTTATGTTGACCTTTTAGTATGTATTTCTCAGGTAACCCACTGCAGTAGGAAGCTTTTGGAAAGCTTAGATCGAGTCGCATTGTTTTCAAAACATCAAGAGATTAGATTGCATGTAGCTGTATTTTGTAAATTCAGTAATGTATTAGAAATCTCTAAACGGTTCATGCGAACTCCAGAATTATCTTGTAAACATTTGAATTATGGTAAAGTAATATTTTCAAACGTCTCATATAGAGGTCGTTTGCTTTAATCCTTGTGTTATGATTATTGATTTGGTCGGCGCCCCCGTGACACCTCCCACTTCCGCTGCCACGTGTTTTGGGGGTGCGACAGATTGGTATCAGAGCCAAAGGTTATAGCGAACTAGGATTGCATTAGTGACCTAGACTATAACCATTAGGTTAGTATTCTTGTTTATTATGACTGGTTCAGCGATTGCATCATTTGAATTTAATTTAACATAGCCTGATCAACTATGTACAATTAAAGGAGAATTGATGCAAGACATGAAATTGTTATAGTGAATGGGAATGCGTTAGAAGACTTTGACCAAGGATAGAAACGGGACCAACCCTATACGTGCTTATGTGCTAGGTTATTATATTTCTATATATAACCTTAACTTCTCGTACACTAAACTCCTTGCCACAAAAATGGCAGACTCCTCTAATGTATCATCAACCAGCTTGAACAACGAAACTCAAACGCTATCCACCACTGAGGGTACCACTCCCTTACCCATCTCTATGACATCAAACTCTCCCGAACCTCTTTACTACATGACCGACGAATCCTGGGTAGTACGAAGACGTCGAGGGAATGTCGGGTCATCCCGAGCAAACCCTTACTCAAACTCTATTGCTAACACCACAACTAATACCCATCGTCCGGCATACGCCCGTAGGCGGGATGTGCTCCACTCATTATCTTTTATTATGTTCCGTAAACTTTCAAATTTAGACCGGCTGTAACATTCCCGGCACTTTTTGTAATTCTTATAATTGTGTCTTTTGAAACTCGTAGCCTGTATCCAACTTTTCAATCTAATGAATAATTGTTATCATTCAACGCTGTTGTATATTACCTCATTATATATACACATGTGATATATCATAACCTCTTGCAACCCTCTTATATGTCTCAGTTCGTTGTTGTTCAGCATCATGCCTCCAAGACGACATACTTACACCGACACCGAAATCGCTGTTGGGATCTGAGGAAACTTGACAAGTGTAGAAGACTAACCACTGTCTGCATTATTGCTAGCCACTGTTTGTGAAGAAGAAGTACCACTGCTTAAGGAGTGCTAGCCACTGCCAGAAGAAGTAAAGATCTAGCCACTGCTAGTATAGTTAAGCAGTGTCACTGTTAGTATGTGTCTGTAAAGGGAACTTACTACCACTGTTGGTACAAAGTAGGTTATTCCCACTGTTAGTATATAGAAATCTGTTAGAGATATTTATGGAATAAATTTGAATTCCATAATTATAGGAGATTGTTTAGCAGGACTCTATGTGTTATAAATAGAGATCCTAAACCTAGTTTTAGGTTAAGAGTTTTAGCGCAGCTTCAAGGTTTTTGTAACCCTAATACAAATCAGTGTATTCGTCTTATATCATTAATAAGATTGAAGCTTTTTATAATTCTGTTCTTGTTATTCATATTGATCTTCATTATATTACTAAGTGTTATTCCGCAAACTTCTTAGTAATCATTCAAAACTTTGTTAGTCTAATAACTTTATTAGATCGATCTGGGTTTATCAAGTGGTATCAGAGCTAGTTTTAGTTTTGAATCCAGGAAGATCTCATTTTTACTGTTTTATTGATCATTTTTATAATCAATATATTATAGCAATGGCAGAAGGTAATGAAGGAATCCAGGTCACAAAGATCCCAATGCTTAGACCTGATGAGTTTGATCTGTGGAAAAACAGAATCAGACAATATATGCTTCTCACAGACTACCAGATGTGGGAAGTGGTTGTTAATGGTCCACCAGTGACCCTTAATAGTGATGGTGTTCCACAGGCAAGATCACCACCAACATCTGAGGTAGAAAGAAAGGTTAGATCAATAGAGTATAAAGCTCTAAGTACTTTATTGTTATCTATTCCTAATGAATATCAGAGACGATTTGAAGCATGTCAAGATGCTAAAGTTCTGATGGAAGCAATAGAGAAGAGATTTGGTGGTAATGATAACACCAAAAAGAACAAAAGATCTCTGTTGAAACAGCAATATGAGAACTTTAATTCTGTAAAGTCAGAAACTCTGACTCAAACCTTTGATAGGTTTTCAAAGCTTGTGGGAGATCTGGAAAATCATCAAGTAAAAATTGATAAAGATGATTTGAATAGGAAGTTTTTGAGGTCATTGAGTGATGAATGGACCATGTATACTGTTGGTTTGAGGCAGAGTGCAGATTTGGAAGCTAAGGAATTAGAAGACATCTATAATGATCTGAGAAATTTTGAAGCTGAGGTAGAGAACAAGAAGATAGGATCAGGAAGTAACAACAACAATTCTGCTTTTATGTCAATGGCTGGAACAAAAACAGAATCAAGTCTGAAAGGTTTTTCTTGTGGGTCTGGTGGAGTTGGATTATCATCAAATAATTCTAATGATCAAATCTTAGAATCTTTCTTTGCTAGTAATGTGAACTCTTCACTTACTAATGAAGATCTAGATCAATTTGAGTCAGATGATCTAGAAGAAATGGATATAAAGTTACAAATTGCTCTGATCACACAAAGAGCAAAAAGGTTTATGCAAAGAACTGGTAGAAATAACTTTGCACAGAAGAGGAGTGATGCTAGCTGGTTTGACAAGAGCAAAGTTGAATGTTTCAACTGTCACAAGTTGGGACATTTTGCTAGGGAATGCAGAAGCCCAAAGGTTGATCAGAATGAGAGAGGAAATGGCCAGAGAAGTGGAGGAAATATGGGCCAAAAGAAGAATGTGCCAATTCAAGATACTTCATCAAATGCACTGGTATCTGTTGATGGATGTGGATGGGATTGGAGTGATCAGGAAGAGCATGCAGTGAAGAATCAATGCTTCATGGCAACAGCAGAGTCAGACAAGCAATCTGAAGTTCCTTATGAGGTACAAATAAAATTGTGTTCAAATGTGTGTAAACAAACTGTGAAACATTATAGAGATCATAACCAGAAAGTGTGTGATGAGCTAAAGCAGTGTGAAATCAAAAGTAGACACACAATCTCTGTAATAGAAAATCTTGAAAAACAGATTCAGGCATTTGAAGATAATACAACACAGTTTAAATATGATATTGAGTATGCTAGGTGGGAGAGAGACACTTTTAAAGATAAAGTAGAATTATTAACTAAGAAACTTGCTGAGGTCACATGTGAAAGGGATAGCATAAGACTTAATGTGAGTAACTTAGAACATGCATCTAAAAGTGTAAATAAACTTATAAATTCTCAGATTCATGATAAACTCAAGACTGGGTTAGGATACAGCAATGTACCTCCTCCTTATAACAACAACTATTTTCCTTCAAAAACTGAAATTGATTTAAATTTACTCAAAGAAGGATTAAATGATGATGTTAAACAGGTTGACCCAGTTAACAGTTTAAGAGAAGATGTAAACATTGATAAAGTTGAAATTCATGAGTGGACTAAGGAAGATGATGAAGAGAGTGATACATCTGAATGTAATGATAATGTGTTCATTGAATCAGATAAATCATCTCATGAAAGTAGCAATAATATTACTGGTCTAGTTAAAGAACTGAAAGTTAATAAACTAGAAGAGGGTAAGAAAATGTTTGAAGAGAAGGTAAAACATCATGAAAAACATGAGAACATAACACCTAACACACCTAGAAATTTTCAAAGGAAGGTTAGGCATGATGCAAAAACAACTGTTTCTGTGAATCATACAACTGCTGTGAATACATGTGATAAGTGCAAGTGTAAGGATAACTCTTCTACTTCACAAAATTTTCAAAAACATATTCCCAGGGGTAATCAAAGAAATTGGAATCAAATGGTGACTCAAAAACTGGGGAATAATGTTACTGTGATTAAAGAAAAGTTATGCCTTATATGTGGTAGAAACAATCATCTTCAACATGAATGCTTTCATAATCCAAAAACATATCAAAAGAATGTGAAACATCCATGGACAGCAGCTAATATGATTAACAAACAAAACTTTAAATCTAAAGTTAATCATACAACTGCTGCTAGCAAGATGAATTACAGGGCAAATCAAGCTATGGCTGCTGCAAAAGTTTCCACTGCAGGAACAAAAGCTAAAGATTTAGCCAACAGTGGTAAGACTAGAACAGTGGAAAATGCTTTTAAAGCCAACAGTGGAAAGAATTATACCACTGGCTCAGTTAGTACTGGTAGAGTAAAGAACACTGTCAGGAATACCAACAGTATTAATTCTTTTACCACTGGTAGAACAACTAATACTGTCAGATACAATAACAGTGTTAATCACTTTACCACTGTTAGACATAACAACAGGTATAATCTTGACACTGTTAGGCATTACAACTTTGGTCCTTCAGTTAACACTGTTAGACCAAAATCCACTGTTAAGCCTAAAATTAGTTGGATTTGGACACCTCTTCAATCTAATGCTCCTAGATGTTCAGAATCTAACATTGCATCAAAATCAATAATCTTCAAGAAAGTTGATTACCTTGATGCATCAGGGAAACCCAAAGCCAAATTGGTTTGGGTTCCCAAGAGAAATTAATTCTCTTTGTGTTTGTTTGTGTGCAGGGCAAGCCAAGAAGTTTATGGCATATTGACAGTGGCTGCTCAAGGCACATGACTGGAGATAAGGAAAAGCTACAGAACTTCAAATCATTTGATGGTGGATATGTAGCATTTGGAAGCAATCCAAAAGGTGGAAGGATCACAGGCAAAGGAGTTGTTCAAAGTGCCAAGTTAAGCTTTGAAAATGTTTATTATGTGGAACAGTTGAGGTACAATTTGCTAAGTGTGAGTCAAATCACAGATAAAAAGAACCCTGTTCATTTTACTGACACTGAATGTCTTATTCTGTCTAAGGAGTTCAAAATTCCAGAAAATATGATTTTAATGAGAATTCCTAGGCAAGATAATGTCTACAAGTGTGACTTAGCAAACATGGCACCTCAATCTGATTTAAACTGCTTGATTTCTAAAGCAAATTTAAATGAGTCTACTTTGTGGCATAGAAGGATGTGTCACATGAATTACAAAACCATTAATAAACTTGTCAAAAACAAGCTTGTTAGAGGTTTACCTGAGAAGGTCTATTCATGTGATGATCATTGTGTTTCTTGCCTAAAGGGAAAGCAACACAAAACTTCTTTTAAGTCCAAAGCTGTGAATTCAAACTGTACTCCTTTATACTTATTGCATATGGACTTATTTGGACCAACAAGTATAAGTAGTATGGGAAAAAGATCTTATTGCCTTGTTGTAATTGATGATTATACCAGATTTACATGGGTTTTCTTTCTTAGAACAAAAGATGAGACAGGTGAAATACTTAGATCATTTATAACTAAGATTGAGAACCAATTAGATACAAAGGTTAAAATCATCAGGAGTGATAATGGAACAGAGTTTAAAAATTCTGAGATGGATAAATTCTGTGATGAGAAAGGCATTAAGAGAGAATTTAGTGCTCCTAGGACTCCTCAACAAAATGGAGTAGCTGAAAGAAGGAATAGGACACTAATAGAGGCTGCTAGAACTATGCTAGCTGATGCAAAACTTCCTATGTCCTTTTGGGCAGAAGCAGTTAGCACAGCTTGTTATGTTCAGAATAGGGTAACAGTTGTTAAACCTTATTTCAAAACCCCATATGAGCTGTTGTTTAAGAACAAACCACTGGTTAGTTTCTTAAAATCATTTGGATGTCCTTGTACTATCTTGAATACCAAAGATCACCTAGGAAAGTTTGAAAGCAAAGCAGATGAGGGTGTATTTGTAGGATATTTTGTTCAGAGTAAAGCTTATAGAGTTTTCAATCAAAGGACCAGAGTCATAGAAGAATCAATGAATGTTACTTTTAATGAGAATATCATTAATCCTGATGGAATAGGTCCAAAGTCCTTGTTTGATATTGATGCTCTAAATCATGCTTTTAGATATACAACTGTCAATTCAAGTACAGGTACAAGTACAGGTACCAAATCAGGACCAGAAGATGGAGCAAGTGAGAAAGAATCAGGAGTGTCCACAGAAAGTAATAAAGACTCAATGGAATACATTGTATTTCCTATCTGGACTCCTGATCCACCTGAGGTGTTATCTTCTGATCTTTCACAGTCATCTCAGCCTATTGAGATAGAAGAGCAAATTGAAACACCCTCTAATGAAAGTTCAGGGCAGGATGGTAATTTTACCAACTTGGAGGACACCATTCCAGAGACATCAACATCTAATTTTCATGTTCACAAAGACCATCCTTTGGAACAGGTGATTGGTGATCTAAATTCTGGTATACAGACTAGACAGCAGTCTACTGTCAATGAAGAAGAAATACATACATCTCTATATGTATGTTTTCTATCACAAATAGAACCTAAGAAGGCAGTAGAAGCTCTTAAACACCCTAGCTGGATTGAGGCAATGCAAGAGGAGTTGCTACAATTCAAGATCCAGAATGTGTGGACTCTTGTTGATCTGCCAAAAGGTAAAAGGGCTATTGGTACCAAATGGATTTTCAAAAACAAGAAGGATGAAAGAGGCATTGTAATAAAGAACAAGGCAAGGCTGGTGGCACAGGGATATACACAGGAAAAAGGGATTGATTATGATGATGTTTTTGCTCCTGTTGCAAGGATAGAAGCCATCAGATTGTTCTTAGCATTTGCTTCATATAAAGGATTCATAGTGTATCAGATGGATGTCAAGAGTGCTTTTCTGTATGGCACAATTGATGATGAGGTGTATGTGTATATCCAGATAAAGTTTGCAGATTAGATAAGGCATTGTATGGTTTGCATCAAGCCCCTAGAGCTTGGTATGAGACTCTATCAGTTTATCTGTTAGAGAATGGATTTAAGAGGGGAACCATTGATAAGACTCTGTTTATCAAAATGGAGAACAATGATATTTTGTTGGTGCAAATCTATGTTGATGACATCATTTTTGGATCTACAAATGATGGTCTATGCAAAGCATTTGAGAAATTGATGCATCAAAAGTTTCAGATGAGTTCAATGGGGGAACTCACTTTCTTCTTGGGACTTCAAGTCAAGCAGAAGTTAGATGGTATTTTTATTAACCAAAGCAAATATGTCAAAGACATTTTAGACAGATTTGGTTACTCAGAAGCTAAAATAGCTAGTACACCAATGGAGACACACAAAGCCTTACATGCAGATCTTGAGGGGGAGGATGTAGATGTGCATCTATACAGATCTATGATTGGCTCCCTCATGTATCTCACATCCTCTAGACCAGATATCATGTTTGCTGTGTGTGTGTGTGCTAGATATCAAGCCAATCCCAAGCAATCACATTTATATGCAGTAAAGAGGATCTTCAGATATTTAAAGGGTCAACCACAATTGGGTCTTTGGTATCCAAAAAGTTCTTCTTTTGATCTTATTGCATATACAGATATTGATTATGGTGGTGAGAATATGGATAGGAAGTCTACATCTGGGGGTTGTCAATTTTTAGGAGAAAGATTGGTGTCATGGCAATGCAAGAAGCAGACCACAGTATCTACTTCAACTGCAGAAGCAGAATATGTTGCTGCTTCAAGTTGCTGTGCACAAGTGCTTTGGATTCAAAATCAAATGCTGGATTATGGTTTGTCTTTTGTAAATACTCCTATTTATATTGATAATAACTCTGCAATTAGTATCATTAACAATCCTGTTAAGCATTCTAAGACCAAACATATTGAAATTCGTTACCATTTCATAAGAGACTGCAATGAAAAGAGATTGATTCAAATCTCTAAAATCCATACTGATAACCAATATGCAGATCTTTTCACAAAGGCTTTTGATGTGGGAAGGTTTACATTTTTGGTCACCAGTATTGGTATGATTAATCTAACTTAACTTATGTTTGGTATTAGAATTGATACTAACAGTGGCACTGTACACAGAAGTGCTATTTGGTGTTACAACTATCTAGCCACTGTTTCTTCTACAGTTGCCACTGCTTGTAAACATATGTATCAATGCTACTGTTATTGTTTTCTAGCTAACCACTGCAGGTTCTTATCTACTGTCAGAAGACATTGCTACTAAAAAAAAAAAAAAAAAAAAAAAAATACATATACTTATGAAGCTAAATTTGTGGCACTGCTAGTACTAAGTATTGGTTACCTTGGTCGGTTGCCACTGCTAGTGCTACTACCTGCTGTTAGCTTTATAAGTATATGCCACTGTTAAGGTATTTTTATACCTTACCACTGTTACGTATAACAGGCAGTGCCACTGTTAGTTATTTTTCTAGGTCGTGGTTCTGTTCTTATGACCAACAGTATATAACCTTAGAACACTTCACTTTTTCATTACGCTTTCTTATTTTCTTAAATCACCACTGCCATTACTCTTCAAATCATACCCTCAACTGTATTACAATCAATTCAACAGTCATGGCTTCCTCATCCACAGATCTTACTTTAAGTGTTTACGAAGAACATAATATGATCGCCTTTTTGATGAAACCCTCATCTGCGCAAAACTTCACACAAATTGTGGATTTTCTGCGGTCCAGTTATATATTTCACGCTCTTACGGTCAATCCAAGGGTATCTCGAGGTCATCTGAACGAATTTTGGAGGAATTCCAGAGTGGAAGTGATTGAGGGAAACCGTCAACTGATTTCTAGGGTTCAAGGAACTCAAGTGGTGGTATCTGAGGACTCTCTTCGAGAAGTACTACTTCTTGATGACGCTTCAGGTATAATTTCTCTTGATGACAGAGATTTGTATGATAATCTTAGACTAATGGGATATGAGGGTGATTACACACGTTTTACATTTTTCAAATCACTCTTTAGTCCTCAATGGAAATTTTTAATACATACACTTCTCCACTGTCTGTCATCCAAACGAACTGCTTTCAATGAATTTGGGTCCCAAATAGCTTATGCACTTGTGTGTTTAGCTACGGGTCAAAAGTTTAATTTTTCTAAATACATTCTTGAAGGCATGATTAGATATATAACTAAAGGGAAAAAGGATATGTTCATTATGTATCCTAGATTTGTGCAACTTGTTTTAAATAAACAAATTTCTGATCTGATTGCACAAGAACTTATTATTGGTGTTAGTACTCTTTCTGCTAGAACTTTTACAGAAATGAGTAAGAATACTAATAAGAAGTTTTCTGGGAAGGAAACAGCATTGTTTTCTGCAATGCTTCCTGCTCCTTCCACCACAGATGTAGTACCACCAACTACATCTGAACCAATTGATGACAGACCAGTAGTACCAACTAGGTCTGAACACACATCAATTGGGGGTACTAAAAGAAAGCAAGGGACCAAACAACCTACCCAACTAAAGCCAAAGAAAAGACAAAGACAACAGGCAAGTGAGGTTCCTGCTGCTCACTTGTCTCAGCCATCAATTGTACCACAGCAAGTGACCCCACAGGAGATGGGTGGTCATTCTGGAAGGGCTGCCACTACTCCTTCTAGTCCACTGACAGAGGAGGGCAGTGGTAACATAAATAAGACCCAACCAGAGGCAACTTCTAATGCTGAACCTATGGGTGATGAAGCAGGTGAAGGTCCCAGTACCAATAAAAGGGGGACTTCTGTTGATCATGCTAGGCATGAGACAGAAGATGCTTTTGTCAATGATTCATCTAGGAGGTCACACTCTAATGATGATGAGGCTAGTCCTTACATTGAATTAACGAATGTACAACTGACAATGGCTGTGGACAAAATTTGGGAGAGGTTGATGAAGGAGAAGAAGGTGAATAAAGCTCAAGATGCTAAAATTGCAGAGCAAGCTGCTAAGATTATTGAGCAGGAGAAAATTATTACTGATCTCAAAGACAGGATTGCAGTTATAGAAGCTTCGTTGGTTCAGGGCACTTTCAAAAAGGGGGAGAATTATGCAGAGGAGATATTTAATGATGATATGTTCAATGCTGGTGTGAATGATGATGAAGATGTTGAGCAGACTGAGGTTGTGGGTGATAATGCAGATTTAGATAAAGCTGATACTGAGGTCTTGGAGGATGTACAGACTGAGGTTGTTGAAAGTGTGAATAGAACTGAGGTGGTAGATGAGGTTGAAATTGGAGAAGAAGTAGTTCAATCTGTGAATAAGGGTGATGGTGATGGTGCAAAGGCTGAGGGGGAGTTAATAGCTAAATCAGAACCCAAATTTACATATGGTAGGAAGAAATCAATACCAGTGTCAAGGGTTAAGGCTAAGAAAGTGAAAACTTCCACTGCTGCTACCACTGCTACAACCACTACTACTGCTGCTACCACTGCTACAACCACTGCAACTGCTGCTACCACTGCTACAACTACAACTGTTACTAAAAAGTCACCCACTGCTAGAACAACTTCCACTCCTACTGTTAGATCAATTGAAGTTCCTTTCACAATAAGAGAACCAATTACATCACCTAAACCTAAGTCTAATCTTTCAAAGATTGATCCAAAAGACAAAGGTAAAGGTAAATTGGTGGAAAAGCCAAAGGTGAAGAAGGTGCAACAAAATATTGAGCATGACATGGAGTATGCTATGAGGTTGCAGGCAGAATTGAATGAACAGGACAGAATTGAAGCTGAACAAAGAGCTGATGAATCTGAGGTAGATGAAGTAGATGTGTTGCTTGAGAATGGGCAAATTGTAAAGATGACTAGAGAAGCCAGCAGAATATATGCAGAGATGAAATCAAAAGGATTAAATGATGATACTGTCTATCATGCTTTTGAAGCAAAGAAACAGGGTGATCCTCTGCAGATGGCTTTGAATAAAAAAATTGAAAGGGAGAAGAAGGAAAAGAAGGAAAAGGAGGCTGCTAAGAGGAAAGCTAGGAAACCAACTAAGTCTGAAATGAAAAATGATTTGGTTTGTAAGCTTAGAGGAGGTAGGATTCCTACTATGAGACTGAGGAGTATGTCACTGGAACAATTGCAAAACTTGTATGATAATAATCCTCATGTCAATCCTGCAGCAAGGGAAAGGTTAGAAAAGAAAAGAAAAGATGAGACTGAAATTCAAAGGAGATTACAAGAAAGATATGATTTGATTGATAAGGAGTTGGAAGCAGAAAAGGAATTGAAATTAAAAATTGAGGGTACTAGAAGATCATTTATTAGACTTCAGGAGTTGGATGATGATGTTTGTGATTTGGATAGAGATGAGGAGATTTTGGATAAAATGTTTGTGATAAAGCCTGATAGATCAGAAAATCTCAACTTAAATGATGAAGAATTTTCAAAAATCATCAAGTGGGAAGGAGTGTTGATAGCATCCAAAGAAATGGCCTATGAAATTAGAATTGAAAGGAAAAATGGGGTTGTCAGCTTTCACAGGTCAATGCTTGATATTTTGAAGAGAGTGCAAAGATTTGATGTATATGATATGTACAGAATTGGGTTAGAAAAGGACTTGAAGAATATTAAATCTAGTCTTGAAAAATATGTGTGGGAATGGATACAGATGATGTTTGAGCCTGAGAAGTATGGAGATATATTTTTAGGTGCTGAGGTGGTTGCTTACTGGAGATATTTTGCAAGAGCAGGAGTACATTGTATTTCTCTTAAGAATGGTAAATTTGTGTATATGTTGGAAGAAAGAGAATACATTCTGAGCATAGTTCTGTTGAGACAGATTATGGAAAAGAAATTGCAAGTGGCTGTGAAAACTGATAAAGGAAAAGAAATTATTTACTGGATGATGAATCAATTTCACAAAAGAGATCAAGCCAGCAAGAAAGGTTAAAACTCTCCTATGAAAGATTGAAGCTGAATGAAGAAACTTATTTCAATGCAAGATTGATTAAGTTTAGGGGGAGATTGTTGGGATCTGAGGAAACTTGACAAGTGTAGAAGACTAACCACTGTCTGCATTATTGCTAGCCACTGTTTGTGAAGAAGAAGTACCACTGCTTAAGGAGTGCTAGCCACTGCCAGAAGAAGTAAAGATCTAGCCACTGCTAGTATAGTTAAGCAGTGTCACTGTTAGTATGTGTCTGTAAAGGGAACTTACTACCACTGTTGGTACAAAGTAGGTTATTCCCACTGTTAGTATATAGAAATCTGTTAGAGATATTTATGGAATAAATTTGAATTCCATAATTATAGGAGATTGTTTAGCAGGACTCTATGTGTTATAAATAGAGATCCTAAACCTAGTTTTAGGTTAAGAGTTTTAGCGCAGCTTCAAGGTTTTGTAACCCTAATACAAATCAGTGTATTCGTCTTATATCATTAATAAGATTGAAGCTTTTTATAATTCTGTTCTTGTTATTCATATTGATCTTCATTATATTACTAAGTGTTATTCCGCAAACTTCTTAGTAATCATTCAAAACTTTGTTAGTCTAATAACTTTATTAGATCGATCTGGGTTTATCAATCGCTCAAGTCATTGCACAAAGCGTAGCTCAAGTCCTAGCTGCTCAACAAAATCCGGGCGGCGGAGGCGCACCTGCTAATACGTCAACTCCAAAACCCTGTACTTCAAGGGATCTGAAGGAGCTATCGGCCTGATACGTTGGGTCGAAAAGACCGAATCTGTTTTCCGAATCTGCAACTGTGCGGAGGAGGACAAAGTCAAATTCTCTACCTGCACCTTATCTGAAGGCGCACTCACCTGGTGGAACTCTTACTCCCAGACTCAGGGACTTGATGTCGCCTATCAACTTCCCTGGGAAGACCTCAAAACAATGCTCAGGGAAGAGTACTGTCCCCGTGAGCAACTGCAACAACTTGAGGAAGAATTCTGGAAACTCTCTGTTCAGGGAAACGACATCACCACCTACACCACTCGATTCCACCAGCTATCTGTCTTATGCCCATCCATGGTGGACCCCGAATACAAACGTATCGAGAGATACATTTGGGGGCTACCAGAATCAATCCAAGGTAACGTCATCTCATCAAGACCCGGGACCATCCAAAGTGCTGTCCGCATGGCTCACGAACTCATGGCCCAGATTGTCCGCCGAGGGACAACCACTGAGAAAGTCATCGGGGACAACAAAAGGAAATGGTCCGGCAACAACCACAACCAACATCAACAGCAACCAAACAAAAAGGCCGAGACTGTTAAGGTTTACACCTCTGGTTCAGGGTCGGGGGACAAGAGAGGATACATTGGGAACAAACCTTACTGTTCCAAGTGTACGCGACACCATGATGGCCCTTGTACCTGCACCCAGTGCAAACGACAGGGACATCTAGCCAAAGATTGCAGAACCCCCAATCCAAACACCAACCCTAATGCACCAAAGGCTTGTTTCGAGTGCGGTGACACTAGCCACTTCAGAAACAATTGCCCAAAACTAAGAAACAACAACAACCGCAACAACAACAACAACAATAATAACAATAACAACCCTCGCGGTCGAGCTTTTGTACTCAATGCTGGAGAAGCTCGTCAAGATCCCAATGTTGTCACTGGTATGTTTCTCCTCAATGATCTAACCGTTTCAGTTTTATTCGATACCGGTGCTGATAAAAGTTTCATATCCGATAAATTCTGTCCACTACTAAACATCACACCCACTGCCTTAGATGCTAAGTTCACTGTAGAATTAGCGAATGGCAAACTGATTGAGGCCAATAGTGTAATACCAAATTGCACTTTAAACCTCGCCAACGAACTGTTCCCTATAGACCTCATCCCTGTGGAAATCGGAAGCTTTGATATCATTGTAGGCATGGACTGGTTGTCCAAACACCGTGCCGAAATCGTTTGTTTCGAAAAGATCGTGCGTGTACCACTCGCTACCGGTGGAACCTTGATCATACAGGGGGAGACTGGTAGACGGAACCTGAACATCATATCCTGTATGAAAACTCAAAAGTACCTGAGGAAAGGGTACTCGGCAATTCTCGCACATGTAACCGAAAAGAAGTCGGCTGAAAAGCGAATTGAGGATGTGCCCATCGTCCAAGACTTTCCGGAAGTCTTTCCTGAAGACTTGCCAGGCCTACCCCCGCCTAGACAAGTCGAATTCCAAATTGACCTTGTGCCCGGTGCTGCACCCGTGGCACGAGCCCCGTATAGATTAGCCCCTTCCGAGCTACAGGAGTTGTCCACCCAATTATAGGAACTCCTGGACAAGGGATTCATCCGACCGAGTTCTTCACCTTGGGGAGCTCCGGTCCTATTCGTTAAAAAGAAGGACGGATCCTTCAGAATGTGTATTGACTACCGCGAGCTGAACAAACTTACCATCAAAAACCGATACCCACTTCCAAGAATTGATGACCTGTTTGACCAACTTCAAGGTTCGAGCTTCTACTCGAAAATCGACCTACGGTCGGGTTATCATCAACTTCGAGTTCAAGACTCCGACATTCCAAAAACAGCTTTCAGAACCCGTTATGGGCACTACGAATTTCAAGTGATGCCATTTGGCTTAACCAACGCACCGGCTGTATTCATGGACCTTATGAATCGGGTGTGCAAACCTTATTTAGATAAGTTTGTCATCGTGTTCATTGATGACATCTTGATCTACTCTCGCAACGAAACCGAACATGGCCAACACCTGAAAACCATCTTGGAATTACTCAGACACGAGGAGTTATACGCCAAGTTCTCCAAGTGTGAGTTCTGGATGCGAACAGTACAATTTCTAGGGCATGTAATTGACAGTCAAGGGATACGTGTTGATCCAGCCAAGATCGAGGCCATTAAGTGCTGGGAAGCACCTACCACACCAACTGAGATACGACAATTCTTAGGTCTCGCCGGATACTATCGGCGATTCATTGAGAATTTATCCAAATTAGCCTTACCCTTAACCTCACTGACTCAGAAAGACAAGAAATTCGACTGGACCGATAAACAGGAGTCAGCCTTCCAACTTCTGAAACAGAAACTCTGCAGTGCACCAATCCTGTCCTTACCCGAAGGCACCGATGATTTCATAGTTTACTGCGATGCCTCACGCCAGGGACTAGGTTGTGTGTTAATGCAACATGAAAAAGTCATTGCTTACGCCTCTCGACAGCTCAAAATCCACGAAAAGAATTATACCACTCATGACCTTGAACTCGGAGCTGTCGTCTTTGCCCTCAAAATCTGGAGACATTACCTCTATGGCACTAAGTGCACCATCTTCACCGATCACAAAAGCCTCCAACACATATTTGATCAAAAGGATCTCAACATGAGGCAACGTCGCTGGGTCGAGTTGCTTACCGATTATGACTGCGAAATTAAATACCATCCTGGCAAAGCAAATGTTGTTGCTGATGCCCTCAGCCGAAAAGAACGTTCAAAACCACTTCGTGTTCGAGCACTTGGGCTAACCATTCACAATGATCTTATCACTCAAATCCACACCGCTCAACTTGAAGCACTGAAAAATGAGAACATCAAAAACGAGGCCTTGCGAGGCATGGATAAACAATTCGAAATCAAATCCAACGGAACCCGATACTTCTCCAACCGAATTTGGTTACCAAACTATGGGAACCTGCAAAATTTGGTGATGGATGAAGCTCACAAATCTCGATACTCTATACATCCTGGTTCTGACAAGATGTATCACGACATTAAACAACGGTATTGGTGGCCCAACATGAAAGCTGACATAGCCATCTATGTTGGCAAATGTTTAACATGCGCCAAGGTTAAGGCCGAATACCAGAAACCCTCCGGGTTACTACAACAACCCGAGATACCTCAATGGAAATGGGAAAACATAACCATGGACTTCATTACGAAACTACCGAAAACACCGAGCGGTTGTGATACCATTTGGGTGATCGTCGATCGTCTCACGAAATCTGCCCATTTCCTAGCCATCAAAGAAAACGACAAGATGGAGCGTCTGGCTCGCATCTACCTCAAAGAGGTTGTGGCACGACATGGTATTCCTATTTCAATCATCTCAGATAGAGATAGCCGCTTCACCTCTCGATTCTGGCAAACACTTCAACGAGCCCTCGGTACTCGCCTCGATTTGAGTACTGCTTATCATCCGCAAACCGATGGTCAGAGTGAACGGACCATTCAAACCTTAGAAGACATGCTACGAGCTTGCATAGTTGACTTCGGAAACACTTGGGAAAACCACCTACCCTTGTGTGAATTTTCCTACAACAACAGTTACCACACCAGCATTAATGCTGCACCATTCGAGGCACTTTATGGGAGAAAGTGCCGATCACCCATTTGTTGGACCGAAATCGGCGAAAGCCAACTCACTGGTCCTGAAATCATTCATGAAACAACCGAGAAAATCATGACTATTCAAAACCGGCTGAAAGCCGCACGTGATCGTCAGAAAAGCTATGCTGATGTGAGACGCAAACCACTCGAGTTCCAGGTTGGGGATCGAGTACTGTTAAAAGTATCACCTTGGAAGGGTGTTATTCGTTTTGGAAAACGCGGCAAACTAAACCCCAGGTACATCGGACCTTTTGAGATTCTTGAAAGAATTGGTCCGGTGGCATATCGACTGCAGCTACCACCACAACTTAGTAGCGTGCACAACACGTTCCACATTTCTAATCTGAAGAAATACCTGTCTGATGAGACACTTGTGATCCCGCTCGACGAAATCCATATTGATGACAAACTCCATTTCGTCGAGGAACCTATTGAAATCATGGACCGTGAGGTCAAACGTTTGAAACATAGTCGTATTCCCATCGTTAAAGTCCGGTGGAATTCTAGGCGCGGTCCTGAATTCACTTGGGAACGGGAAGACCAAATGCGACTGAAACATCCACATCTATTCTTAGATACCTCACAGAACACAACAGCAAGCTAATTTCGGGACGAAATTCTCCTAACGGGGGGAGAATGTGACACCCGACGATTTAGGGTTACTGATTAACCCTCTAGAAACCCTAATTACGTGTGTTTAGTTTTGTATTAGGCTAAATGCTTGTAATTACTTGAAACTATTTGTATATTTATGTGAATATACACTTCCGTAATTGATATATATTATGCTACGTAATTCGTTGTAATTACGCTCATGCAATTTGGTAAAAATTGTGCAAAACAACCGGACGGAGTCCGACAGTATATACGACGTTGGTGAAAACTTTTCTATAAATAACTTAAATCTATTTTTAGAAGTTATTTATCATATATTATTATTTTAATATAATAATACCCGAGAAACCTAGACGTTTCGATTAAAACGTCTCAAACGCAACGAAAACGCGCAGAACGCGCCCGACAATCGAACGAAATTCAAAATACATTTTTGAATCTAAAATATATTAATTAGTGAAAAGTTATCAATTAAAATATCGTGTCTTTAAACGATAACGAAAAAGTCCAAATAAAACATCACGCGATTTAAAATCCGTGCAACGAACGCACAAATCGAGATCGATAAATTAACGAAACATTTTTATAAATGTCTTTCAAGTATTTTATAAGAATACTTCAAATGAAAATATTGAAACTTAAATCGTTACTTAAAAACGCGTATTAAACATTTAACACCAAACCGAACGAGTAAACGAACGTAAAATGCAACAAATAAAGCTAGAATTGGAAAATGACCAAAATGCCCTTGGTGGGGCCCATATGAACGACCAGCCACCCCTTCCCCACTTAGATTCCATGCAAAAATCAATTATTACCTTTACTTACAACCTCCATACATTAGCCATGCAAGTCTCTTTTCCATTTTCACACTCAACATTTCACACACTTCTCCTCTCAAAATACCTCTCATCTTTCTCTCTCTCTTTGACTGAAAACTCAGTCTTTACACCACCACAAACAACCACCACAACCACCATTACCACCACCACTAAATCACCATCAACCACCATCATTTGCTAGGGTTTTTCAAGCTCAAGAACATCATCCTCTTCATCATCACTTGTTCTTCATCTTTTCTTTGTAAGGCTTCTCAATAACTGTGAGTCCCAATTCACTATTATGTTAGTGATTGTGAATCGTTAACAGTGAGTTAATTGTAGAAGGGGGGTTGAATACAATTAAAAACTTTTCTTTTGTGTTATAATGTTTTATCTTTGTTTACCAAGTTTTTAACAGTATTAATGTAACAGCAAAATGTATACAAGTGTGTATATGAGACAAATAGTTCAGATGCTGATATAGATGTAGCTGAAAGACAAATTATATTATTGATAAAATTTATCTCTGTTGATTTGCGGAATAGATTAGCCAAAGCTAATCTAAATCAAACAATACAGCTAGTACAAAGAGATGAGCAGTAGTGGACAAACACGCTAACTGCTCACTCGCTGAAGTAAACTAGTAGTGGACAAACACGCTACTAATTTACTCGCTGGTGTTTACTTGTATCTTAGACAAACTAGTCACTGACAAACAAGTGACAATACAAGTAATCGACACAAAATGAAGTACAACATTCTACGCTATTTATAGACGCTGAAATCCTTGATTTCCGGATCTGATGGACACGTGTCGCTGTTGGATTGGAGAGGTAGTTGAGATGTGATATATCATGGCACGACATTCTATCTTGGGAAATATCACCTTGTACTATAGACCAATCAAAAGCTTCCACGTTACCTTTTGCAAGTTACGAGGAACACGTGCTGCGCCGTAGTAACGCCGAATGTTGACTTCTTATTTAATGCGGCATTTAATGCTGCAGTCGCTGATAGAAACACAATTCTCCTCATTCTCGATGCGAGCTAACATGCTCTAAAGAATGACTTGAACAGCTAATCTTCAGCGACTTCTTTTATTCAGCAGATGAGAGAACTCAAGAAGACTTGGAGACTCTCGCTGATAGATGAGTATCAGCGACACACATAGTTGAGTCTTTGATCTTTATAAATTCTTCTTCTACTGGTCTAAGATACAATCAGCGACAAGAAGACCTTCAGCAACACTATCTTCAACTTGAATCAATCTTCATGTACAGAGAGTAATGCTCTCGCTGATGATGATCAGCGACACACAAAGTTGAGCATCATTCTCTTTCAGTAACACAGACTGATAGAAGATCAGCGAACATAAACTTCAGCAACAGGAGCTTGACTTGAAACATTTCTTCATAGAGAGAACTTCAGTAAGTGGGTCAGAGACTTAAGAGAGTATGATGTCATCAGTGACTTCGTATATCAGCGACTGATGACTTCAGTAATTCAACAATCTCCCCTTAAAGGCTTGTAAATATAGTTTACGTCTCCCCCTTGATTATTGAGATCAGCGACCATCTTGAGTATGACGATAGGTCAGCTAGCATGCTTCCAACAGATTCAAAGATCAGAAAAGCTATTCTCGATGAAGCCTTGGCCAGAAAGTTCAGATACCTACCTTCTAAAGACAAATATGAACTTGAAGCTGAGCTTGGTATAGTGAAGGAAGAGGAGATGTGGAGAGATAAATAGCTTAGACATTTTGTAATAGATAGCTTCTGTAAATAATTTGTTCTATGATATATATGAGGCCTCAAACAAGAAATTCTACAAGTGCAAGTCACTGGGCAACCTACTATCAGAGACTCCAAATCTTTTTCAACTACAAAAATTTTACAAGGACAAGTCTCTGATCATTCAACTCTTCAACAAAGTAAAAGGGAGATTATTGAGTCTAAAATTTCCAGCAACTAGTTTGTCTAAGGGAGCTCTGACTTAAACCATTTAGGGGGAGATTGTTGAGTCACTGATCGTCATACTCAAGATGGTCGCTGATCTCAATAATCAAGGGGGAGACGTAAACTATATCTACAAGCCTTTAAGGGGAGATTGTTGAATTACTGAAGTCATCAGTCGCTGATATACGAAGTCACTGATGACATCATACTCTCTTAAGTCTCTGACCCACTTACTGAAGTTCTCTCTATGAAGAAATGTTTCAAGTCAAGCTCCTGTTGCTGAAGTTTATGTTCGCTGATCTTCTATCAGTCTGTGTTACTGAAAGAGAATGATGCTCAACTTTGTGTGTCGCTGATCATCATCAGCGAGAGCATTACTCTCTGTACATGAAGATTGATTCAAGTTGAAGATAGTGTTGCTGAAGGTCTTCTTGTCGCTGATTGTATCTTAGACCAGTAGAAGAAGAATTTATAAAGATCAAAGACTCAACTATGTGTGTCGCTGATACTCATCTATCAGCGAGAGTCTCCAAGTCTTCTTGAGTTCTCTCATCTGCTGAATAAAAGAAGTCGCTGAAGATTAGCTGTTCAAGTCATTCTTTAGAGCATGTTAGCTCGCATCGAGAATGAGGAGAATTGTGTTTCTATCAGCGACTGCAGCATTAAATGCCGCATTAAATAAGAAGTCAACATTCGGCGTTACTACGGCGCAGCACGTGTTCCTCGTAACTTGCAAAAGGTAACGTGGAAGCTTTTGATTGGTCTATAGTACAAGGTGATATTTCCCAAGACAGAATGTCGTGCCATGATATATCACATCTCAACTACCTCTCCAATCCAACAGCGACACGTGTCCATCAGATCCGGAAATCAAGGATTTCAGCGTCTATAAATAGCGTAGAATGTTGTACTTCATTTTGTGTCGATTACTTGTATTGTCACTTGTTTGTCAGTGACTAGTTTGTCTAAGATACAAGTAAACACCAGCGAGTAAATTAGTAGCGTGTTTGTCCACTACTAGTTTACTTCAGCGAGTGAGCAGTTAGCGTGTTTGTCCACTACTGCTCATCTCTTTGTACTAGCTGTATTGTTTGATTTAGATTAGCTTTGGCTAATCTATTCCGCAAATCAACAGAGATAAATTTTATCAATAATAGAATTTGTCTTTCAGCTACATCTATATCAGCATCTGAACTATTTGTCTCATATACACACTTGTATACATTTTGCTGTTACATTAATACTGTTAAAAACTTGGTAAACAAAGATAAAACATTATAACACAAAAGAAAAGTTTTTAATTGTATTCAACCCCCCTTCTACAATTAACTCACTGTTAACGATTCACAATCACTAACATAATAGTGAATTGGGACTCACAATAACTTTCACTTATTTTACTTTAATACTACTGATTTCAATGTTATAAAGTTCATCTATCATGTTTATGTCCAAATATAAATTTAAAATACGTTTTTATGATTTATACACATGAACACATAATCTGTCTCAGAAAAGTCAGTTTACTAAAATACTCATAACTTGAGTTATACAAAGAATTAGAAGATTCATTTTTTTTTAAAAGTTTCGTATTGAAAAGATCTACAAAAAGTTATTCTATGGCTTCTTCCAGAAACCTACGGATTTTCTTAGAAATATAAATCTATGCGACTGGTCTGCATGTAATTGAAAACTGTGTAAGGATTCATCCATAAATTTAATACCTATCAAGATGGACACTATAATTACTGGAAAAATTAAGTTAACCTCTGGACATATGGTAGAACAGCTGGTAAAAATCTTGGACTCTAACTCGGAATATAGCTAGTTAAGAAAAATAGAGAAAGTAAACCGACAAACCGAGAAACATGAACATGGACTGTTTTTGGACTTCTATAAAAACCAAGACTTTTGGTGAACTCCGGCATGAACCGACAACATATTTAGACTCTATAAACTGATATTTGGGTTGGGTGAAAGTTTCGGGTCAAACCGAGTAAGTTTGACCAAGTCAACAAAAGTGACTCGTTTTCGAAAAACTTACTATTTTTGGAAAGTGGTAACAAAAATGGGTTTGGGTGACTTAATTAGAATCTTGGACCAAAAACTAATTTTAGAAAGATTCCCGAACGAAAACCGACACTTGAGAACACTTGGACTAAAATTGAATTTTTGGTCAGACCCTTAGTGTCGCATGACCATGCGACACTAACCTTAATGTCGCATAACTTGCGACACTACCTGCGATACTACCCTTAGTGTCGCATACCCAACAGTGGCAATGACATGCGACACTGACACTAGTGTCGCTAATGACAGAATATTTTAAACTTGTTTTTCACTAAGTATCGAACATGAGTAACAACTTATAACCACACATGATACATACTGTAACAAGTATACGATGACACAAACTTGATAATAATGTCTTAAAGAATTATTATTACAAACTTTCACCAACGGGTCGTACACGTTTTCGATAAACAAACTTGAACTACTATTTGGACATACTAGTTGATGAACTAGCTTTAGGTGGACATAAAACCCCCACCTACCCGATTGGCTTAAGTGGACATTAACCCCCACTTATACAATCGCTATAGATGGTCTTTTGAGACATCTACTTATACAACCTCATACGTCTAGGGCGTTAGGAGGTTGCACACGGGAACGAGAACACCCACTGCTTGCTACTTGATTATTGCTTGCTATCTGCTAAACCTTGGTGAGTTTCATAGCCCCTTTTTACTGTTTTCACTGGGGTGAGAATACATACAACTGTTTTATAAACTGCTTTATGATCACAAGTACTGTAACAACTTTTTCGATACGCATTGCATGAGACCTGAATAATCCACTAAAGTCCTCTACTTATCATAGTCATTAAAATTTGTGCGTGAGTATTATTGGGTGGTACCATCAGGGTTTGACAAACCTCGTCCGGGCTAGTCGCGCTAGCCAACCCACGGGCGCAGTATTACTTGTGAATTAGAAGTGTATCGGATTAGTACACTTACCGGAGGCAAACAACGTTAAGCTTGACTATGAGACTCATGGCAATGGTATACCTATATTGCAGGAAGCAATACGTTTACTTATCGTTTGATAACGATACTTTTTACTTATCATTGATGAATGATACATACTTATGAAATCTTGTGGATCATTTTAGCAACTGATTACTTAACAAACCTATGAACTCACCAACTTTATGTTGACCTTTTAGTATGTATTTCTCAGGTAACCCGCCGCAGTAGGAAGCTTTTGGAAAGCTTAGATCGAGTCGCATTGTTTTCAAAACATCAAGAGATTAGATTGCATGTAGCTGTATTTTGTAAATTCAGTAATGTATTAGAAATCTCTAAACGGTTCATGCGAACTCCAGAATTATCTTGTAAACATTTGAATTATGGTAAAGTAATATTTTCAAACGTCTCATATAGAGGTCGTTTGCTTTAATCCTTGTGTTATGATTATTGATTTGGTCGGCGCCCCCGTGACACCTCCTACTTCCGCTGCCACGTGTTTTGGGGGTGCGACAATAATTAGCCCAACCAACAGTTCATCAACTCGTTGACCTCATTAACAACTGATGCCCGAAGGCCAAATATGTCACGTGATCACATATCCACATATTCAATTAGGTCAACATATCAGACTAAACAGTCTATCAACAGTATGATTACTATCAAACCAAAATCATCATGGCAACGAAACAGTAATAATACAATTACTTGTTGTAACCAAACCTGTTACAACTAAACCACACTGAGGATTAAAGATCCACTCACCGAATACCTCAGTCGTCCACTCAGTAGTCTAATGTCACTGAGTCTTCTCCACATCTGAGAATACAATAGAATAACACCAGTTAGTAACTTGTCTCAACATTATTTACAACATTCCTCAAGCATATTTACACCCATCATTCTCCAAAATACTTAATTCATATAAGTCACGCAATCATCATAATCATCAATATTTAATCCTTACTTATATGAATTCATATCATAATTTCAACTAATCAAAACATCAATTTATCACTTCTCTTGAATCAATAATACTTAACTCGTATTAACAACAATTATTCATCATATACCACTAATATGATCTTTAAACTTTCATAATCATTTATCAACTATCATAACTACATCATTAACAATATTATTAACTTTCAACATCAACAATTCATCAAAATCGTTATTATCAACATAATCAATTGATGTGTCATCAATTCAAACTTTATAATTCATTATTCATGAATAATCAAGTAAATTCATAACTTTATTCATGAACATATCTCAATTTCATCATTTCTAGCTTATCAAACTCAATTGCATAACTAGTTTGCAATTTAACAAAATTCATCAATTCAAGTATCAACTAACAACTATATCATTATTTCAAGCTTCAATTTAACTTTAATCATGTTAATTAAATCAAATACACAAAAACCCAATTTCTAGGGTTTACATTAAATTCAAGAATTAACAATTACGACATGTTTATAATGATGATGGAATGATTAATACATGTTATTGAAGCTTAACTAACATCAATTCACACTTTTGAAACCCTAATTTCGGATTTTAACCAAGAACACTAAAACCCCCAAAGTCTAGGTTTTAGAAAATGAAGAACACAAGATTATACCTTGATTAGAACGATTAAAGAAGCTTGAATCCAAGTTACGAAGCTTCAATTTCATGTTAAAGAGTGATTTCTTGAATCAATCTAGAGTTTCAAGTGATACGTATGTATGTACGAGATGTATGTATGTATCTGTGGAGCTAAGAGTCAAACAACCGACTCAACATTTGGAAGTATACTAGAAGTGGTTAAATCTCATTCCCCGTACTTATCATTGTCTGGAACTTAAAAACCATTTGCGGGGAAATATTATTTTATTTTACTGTCAACTGAATTAAATTAAAACAGTTAATAATTTATTAATCACAATAAATTATTTGACTCTTTTACCCATTTATTTTCAATTACCAATTTACAATATTTCCTAACATTTCAATTAACCATTTCAAGTCAGGAAATAATAATAAAATACTGGACCCGTAAATTGGATGTTACAAAAACCGACTTAAAGCCGCATGTGATCGACAGAAAAGTTATGCTGACGTGAGATGCAAACCACTCGAGTTCCAAGTTGGGGATCGAATACTCCTGAAAGTATCGCCTTGGAAAGGCGTAATCCGATTCGGCAAACGCGGGAAGTTAAACCCCAGGTACATTGGGCCCTTTGAGATCCTTGAGAGGATTGGCCCCATGGCATATCAATTGCAGCTGCCAGCCGAGCTCAGCAGTGTGCACCCCACCTTTCACATTTATAACCTAAAGAAATACCTGTCTGACGAGACACTTATCATCCCACTCGACGAAATTCGCATTGATAAAAAACTTCATTTTGTCGAGGAACCTGCGGAAATCATGGACCGTGAGGTCAAACAACTCAAACAAAGTCGTATTCCCATCATTAAGGTCAAGTGGAATTTGCGGCGTGGTCCGGATATCACTTGGGAACGGGAAGACCAAATGCGACTCAAGTACCCTCAGTTATTCACTAACTCTACATCAAACGCTACATCGAGCTAAATTTCAGGACGAAATTCTCTTAACAGGGGGAGAATGTAACACCCGTCAAATTAGGACTAGTGATTAGTGTCTAATCAGTTGTTAATACATGTAATTAGTTGGTTTAGGCTAATTAATGTATCGAATTTTATATATTGTTGAATATATACGAATATGCGATTTGAGTAAATTGTACAAGTTTCAAATCGAATGTGATTCGGTTCAAATAAATACGGACGTTGGTGGCCAATTTTATTAAATATAAAAGTATTTAATAACGATATAGTACCCAAAAATATTATTTTGATAATATTCTAGACCCTTCTGTATTGTATGAATAGACGCTTACGCGATTAAATACTAAACGCGCAAACAACCGGAATAAAGTTGAATTGTATTTTATGACACTATTATTAAGTGTTATCGATAAAACATCCGTATTTTAAAAACCCACAATTAGACGTGTATTAAATTATTTAAAAAGTTTAAACAATTGGATAAACGAACACCGCACGGAGCGCGACTACAGGAGCTGAGAAAGTAAGGCTTTCATCAAAACCCCACTCTCTCCTTTTCTTCCTCCTCATTTCTCACATTCTTCTCCCTCCTCTTCTCTCTTTTCTATCATTTACCACCAAACCACCATCAACATAATCTACAAAATAACACCACTAAACCACCTCGGATCATCTCGTTCGTTTGGAAGAAAAGAACCACCGCGTCACGATCTACACTCCTACCTTTCCGGAATCTTGATTCATTAACTTGTAAGTTTCTGACGAAAACTCGAAACCTCTCAATTTTAAGGGTTTTTAAGTTTTAGTTGTTTCTTTAAGCTTAGAATGTCCTTACAAGGGTTGGGTAAAAGAATCAGACCAAACGGAAACCCGAAAACTCATTTTTGGCTCAAAAATTCGTTAACAGCCTTAAGTGTCGCAACGAAGGTGCAGTATAGCGTCACTTCATGCGTCACTTAAGTGACGCATTGAGTGTCGCTAAAAGCCCTAATCATGCGTCACTTGCATAAGTGCCGCATAAAACCCCTTTTTCCCGACACTTACCTCCGTCACTTGTTTAATGACGCCTAGAAGCCTTAACCGACACTCATACCCGACACTAATGGAGTGACGCCACCTTATGGTAAGTGACGCCCTAAACTCAGAATTTCCAATTTTATGCGACACTTCCTAAGTGTCGCCCAAGCCACTAAGTGACGCCTCACTATGCGTCATTTCAGAGATTTCATTGCATTATTAGATTTTGTATAACTAATTATGTACTTAAATCTCTCATATTACGAAAACGAGCTATGTACGAGTTCAAACTGTTGTAAACCTTTTAATATTAATATATTTTGTTAAAACGACGCATATAGAATCGTTTGCTATATATCTGTGTGCTTTGATTATTGATTAGTAACATCCAAATTATGCTTCCGTAACACATTAAATTTGAGGGTGTTACAGATAATATGTTGATGACTATGAGTCCAAGCAGAGGTAATAAAGAAATGGTTGATTAAGCATCCACACCGCAAACTTTCTTTTTCTTTTTTCATATTATTGTTATTTTTAAAATTCTTATTTTATCATAATTTATTCAACTCAATAATCTAATTTTTATTAATATTTAGTCAAACATGTTCTAGATATAACGACAAATTGACATTTCATTGATATATGTTAGAGAAAAGTTATTAGAGGATAATTATATGGGATGAAGGGGCTAATACTAGTATTTCAAAGTCATAATTAGAGGTGGCAAAATGAATGGGTTGGGTCGGGTCGGATCTAGATGGATTTGGGTCTAAATGGATCCGGGTCTAGATGGATCATTTAGAATGATGGGTCTAAACGGGTCCGGGTCAAACGGGTCTCGGGTTGGGTCGGGTCATCGGGTTCACCAAACTTTTTTTTTATTTGAGTGAAAAATGAAAAAAATGAAATGAGGTGGAAAAAAAATTACTCGCTAAACCCATCCAAACCCGTTGGTTAATTGTTACACAATTATAGGTTATATTGAAAAACCCATATAGACTCATCCAGAAAATGAGGAGGAAACCCAACAAACTCTTCCCCTCTTAAAAATTAACCAAATTGACCGATTATTAATCAATAAATCTAAAATTGTCACCTCTAGTCGAAATGTACCAACCAATCAACAATTATGAATTTGATGACCCCATTTTTTTTTGTAATAAAACAAACTATTTTGACCGTTTGATCTAGTCCACATATTAGTCAACTTATAATACGGCATCTACGATCTACGTGAATGAAGCGAAACTTTTACGTATTTGTAAGTTCATCCTTTAATGCATTTTATTTATTGAAATTGAAATAAAAAACTAGTTCTTTATTTAATAATAATAGTAAGACTTTAATTGTGTGCTTAATATATTAATATTTACCAAATATGAAATACATCGATCCATATTCACTCAATGAATCGCATATTAAAAGGTATATGATCAGTTTAACACGACCAAACTTATTTGGTTACATATTGTTTTGTCACAAGTTTGAAGACAACTTTTAGAAGTAATGAATTGATAACTATACCAGTAAGGCCCTAATAATTATATCAGCAAGGCCCAAATAAATATAAGTTGGGAGATGAACGTCAACTAGTTGGCCCATTAAGCAAGTTTATAAAGCGTAAAGCATGCAAATAGGAATGACAATGAATCATGTGTGAATCGAAAGTTCTATTTCTCATATATTCGTATTCATATCCGTATAATTTGATTAAACAAGTTAATGAATGTCCACTGTATTTTCTAGAAAATATTAACATTCTAAAAATGTATATTACGTGACATAAGAAAATTCAGTTACAAGAATATGTAAATATTGTCGTCAATGAAACATAATTTCTTACAGTTACAAGTAAACATAAGTTTTGACGAATGTAAATTTGCAATATCGACGTTTGTTGATTAATCATACAGGTTTTGATTGTAATCCATTGTTGACTGTGACTTCACTATATGGTTGAAAGCAAAAATTGGTTCGGCGAGGTAGATATATGCATTTCGATTTGCTATAAATCAATCATAGAAAACCCCTCATATGAATTTATGAATATCCACGTAATTATATCTCCTATAACTCTAGTTCTCAATAGCACTTTAATAGTTTATGGTATATGTGGATATATAAATATATATTCATATATGTATAATTGTATATATTATGTCAATATGTATTTCGCGTGATAATGAATATTTTCAATGTCGTTTGTCGTATACATCTGATACACTAGTCATTAACATTTATATGTATATCTATTATTCATACATTTAGATCGTCCGCATTTATCATCAAGTGAATAAATCGGGTGAATATCCACTCTATCGGTTGACAATTGTTATCCCTATATCCAAGACATATATTAGTTTTGGAATGTAGTTTTTGGAATTCTAGAGGGCATTCTAATTCTAGTGTTTATGAGTTAAGAAGCTCTTCTAAAAAAAATTCAAAATGTAGTGTAAGATTTGGTTTGTACCAACTTAATGCAAATTTAAAATTCTAATGTGAAGATATTCATTATCTTCGAATGTGGGCATTGATGCTAAAACTTTTATACAATTGAACGACTATTTTATCGTAGCCTACCTTGCCAATTTGACTATTTTGTCATTTTACTAATATATATCAAACATATATTTTTTCTTGTTTTTTAGCTATACCACCTCATTTTTTTACATTTTATTAAAAACATCATAATTAAAGCTGGTAAAATGGACGGGTATGAGCTACGGGTCTAAACGGACGCGGACATATACGGACGCGGGTCTAATTGGGCGCGGGTCTAAACGGGCTCGGGTCATAACGGGTTATTTAAAAATTCATAAAAAATGTTCTAATTTTCTAAGATATATATTTCTTCCAAAATAAGTTATACATTTTTAACTACATAATATAAAAATATAACATAATGGTCATTCATTTAAATCCATTCATTATTTGAGTTATACCGAGTTAAGCCTATTCCTAAAATTTCTCCAGCCCATAAGAACCCAAACTTTATGTTATTATATTCAGAATTACCCAGATATCAATTGCAGCTTCCAGCCGAGCTCAGCAGTGTGCACCCCACCTTTCACATTTCTAACCTAAAGAAATACCTGTCTGACGAGACACTTATCATCCCACTCGACGAAATTCGCATTGATAACAAACTTCATTTTGTCGAGGAACCTGCGGAAATCATGGACCGTGAGGTTAAACAACTCAAACAAAGTCGTATTCCCATCATTAAGGTCAGGTGGAATTCGCGGCGTGGTCCGGAATTCACTTGGGAACGGGAAGACCAAATGCGACTTAAGTACCCTCAGTTATTCACTAACTCTACATCAAACGCTACATCGAGCTAAATTTCGGGACGAAATTCTCCTAACAGGGGGAGAATGTAACACCCGCCAAATTAGGACTAGTGATTAGTGTCTAATCAGTTGTTAATACATGTAATTAGTTGGTTTAGGCTAATTAATGTATCGAATTTTATATATTGTTGAATATATACGAATATGCGATTTGAGTAAATTGTACAAGTTTCAAATCGAATGTGATTCGGTTCAAATAAATACGGACGTTGGTGGCCAATTTTATTAAATATAAAGGTATTTAATAACGATATAGTACCCAAAAATATTATTTTGATAATATTCTAGACCCTTCTGTATTGTATGAATAGACGCTTACGCGATTAAATACTAAACGCGCAAACAACCGGAATAAAGTTGAATTGTATTTTATGACACTATTATTAAGTGTTATCGATAAAACATCCGTATTTTAAAAACCCACAATTAGACGTGTATTAAATTATTTAAAAAGTTTAAACAATTGGATAAACGAACACCGCACGGAGCGCGACTACAGGAGCTGAGAAAGTAAGGCTTTCATCAAAACCCCACTCTCTCCTTTTCTTCCTCCTCATTTCTCACATTCTTCTCCCTCCTCTTCTCTCTTTTCTATCATTTACCACCAAACCACCATCAACATAATCTACAAAATAACACCACTATACCACCTCGGATCATCTCGTTCATTTGGAAGAAAAGAACCACCGCGTCACGATCTACACTCCTACCTTTCCGGAATCTTGATTCATTAACTTGTAAGTTTCTGACGAAAACTCGAAACCTCTCAATTTTAAGGGTTTTTAAGTTTTAGTTGTTTCTTTAAGCTTAGAATGTCCTTACAAGGGTTGGGTAAAAGAATCAGACCAAACGGAAACCCGAAAACTCATTTTTGGCTCAAAAATTCGTTAACAGCCTTAAGTGTCGCAACGAAGGTGCAGTATAGCGTCACTTAAGTGACGCATTGAGTGTCGCTAAAAGCCCTAATCATGCGTCACTTGCATAAGTGCCGCATAAAACCCCTTTTTCCCGACACTTACCTCCGTCACTTGTTTAGTGACACCTAGAAGCCTTAACCGACACTCATACCCGACACTAATGGAGTGACGCCACCTTATGGTAAGTGACGCCCTAAACTCAGAATTTCCAATTTTATGCGACACTTCCTAAGTGTCGCCCAAGCCACTAAGTGACGCCTCACTATGCGTCATTTCAGAGATTTCATTGCATTATTAGATTTTGTATAACTAATTATGTACTTAAATCTCTCATATTACGAACACGAGCTATGTACGAGTTCAAACTGTTGTAAACCTTTTAATATTAATATATTTTGTTAAAACGACGCATATAGAATCGTTTGCTATATATCTGTGTGCTTTGATTATTGATTAGTAACATCCAAATTATGCTTCCGTAACACATTAAATTTGAGGGTGTTACAGATAATATGTTGATGACTATGAGTCCAAGCAGAGGTAATAAAGAAATGGTTGATTAAGCATCCACACCGCAAACTTTCTTTTTCTTTTTTCATATTATTGTTATTTTTAAAATTCTTATTTTATCATAATTTATTCAACTCAATAATCTAATTTTTATTAATATTTAGTCAAACATGTTCTAGATATAACGACAAATTGACATTTCATTGATATATGTTAGAGAAAAGTTATTAGAGGATAATTATATGGGATGAAGGGGCTAATACTAGTATTTCAAAGTCATAATTAGAGGTGGCAAAATGAATGGGTTGGGTCGGGTCGGATCTAGATGGATTTGGGTCTAAATGGATCCGAGTCTAGATGGATCATTTAGAATGATGGGTCTAAACGGGTCCGGGTCAAACGGGTCTCGGGTTGGGTCGGGTCATCGGGTTCACCAAACTTTTTTTTTATTTGAGTGAAAAATGAAAAAAATGAAATGAGGTGGAAAAAAAATTACTCGCTAAACCCATCCAAACCCGTTGGTTAATTGTTACACAATTATAGGTTATATTGAAAAACCCATATAGACTCATCCAGAAAATGAGGAGGAAACCCAACAAACTCTTCCCCTCTTAAAAATTAACCAAATTGACCGATTATTAATCAATAAATCTAAAATTGTCACCTCTAGTCGAAATGTACCAACCAATCAACAATTATGAATTTGATGACCCCATTTTTTTTTGTAATAAAACAAACTATTTTGACCGTTTGATCTAGTCCACATATTAGTCAACTTATAATACGGCATCTACGATCTACGTGAATGAAGCGAAACTTTTACGTATTTGTAAGTTCATCCTTTAATGCATTTTATTTATTGAAATTGAAATAAAAAACTAGTTCTTTATTTAATAATAATAGTAAGACTTTAATTGTGTGCTTAATATATTAATATTTACCAAATATGAAATACATCGATCCATATTCACTCAATGAATCGCATATTAAAAGGTATATGATCAGTTTAACACGACCAAACTTATTTGGTTACATATTGTTTTGTCACAAGTTTGAAGACAACTTTTAGAAGTAATGAATTGATAACTATACCAGTAAGGCCCTAATAATTATATCAGCAAGGCCCAAATAAATATAAGTTGGGAGATGAACGTCAACTAGTTGGCCCATTAAGCAAGTTTATAAAGCGTAAAGCATGCAAATAGGAATGACAATGAATCATGTGTGAATCGAAAGTTCTATTTCTCATATATTCGTATTCATATCCGTATAATTTGATTAAACAAGTTAATGAATGTCCACTGTATTTTCTAGAAAATATTAACATTCTAAAAATGTATATTACGTGATATAAGAAAATTCAGTTACAAGAATATGTAAATATTGTCGTCAATGAAACATAATTTCTTACAGTTACAAGTAAACATAAGTTTTGACGAATGTAAATTTGCAATATCGACGTTTGTTGATTAATCATACAGGTTTTGATTGTAATCCATTGTTGACTGTGACTTCACTATATGGTTGAAAGCAAAAATTGGTTCGGCGAGGTAGATATATGCATTTCGATTTGCTATAAATCAATCATAGAAAACCCCTCATATGAATTTATGAATATCCACGTAATTATATCTCCTATAACTCTAGTTCTCAATAGCACTTTAATAGTTTATGGTATATGTGGATATATAAATATATATTCATATATGTATAATTGTATATATTATGTCAATATGTATTTCGCGTGATAATGAATATTTTCAATGTCGTTTGTCGTATACATCTGATACACTAGTCATTAACATTTATATGTATATCTATTATTCATACATTTAGATCGTCCGCATTTATCATCAAGTGATGACATAAGAAAATTCAGTTACAAGAATATGTAAATATTGTCGTCAAAGAAACATAATTTGTTACAGTTACAAGTAAACATAAGTTTTGACGAATGTAAATTTGCAATATCGACGTTTGTTGATTAATCATACAGGTTTTGATTGTAATCCATTGTTGACTGTGACTTCACTATATGGTTGAAAGCAAAAATTGGTTCGGCGAGGTAGATATATGCATTTCGATTTGCTATAAATCAATCATAGAAAACCCCTCATATGAATTTATGAATATCCACGTAATTATATCTCCTATAACTCTAGTTCTCAATAGCACTTTAATAGTTTATGGTATATGTGGATATATAAATATATATTCATATATGTATAATTGTATATATTATGTCAATATGTATTTCGCGTGATAATGAATATTTTCAATGTCGTTTGTCGTATACATCTGATACACTAGTCATTAACATTTATATGTATATCTATTATTCATACATTTAGATCGTCCGCATTTATCATCAAGTGAATAAATCGGGTGAATATCCACTCGATCGGTTGACAATTGTTATCCCTATATCCAAGTCATATATTAGTTTTGGAATGTAGTTTTTGGAATTCTAGAGGGCATTTTAATTCTAGTGTTTATGAGTTAAGAAGCTCTTCTAAAAAAATATGTTAACGATACTAACAAGTAGGGGTGTTCAAACAGTCGGGTTTCGGTTTAGTGGGGTTACAAATTCAATCCAAACCAACCGAATAATAATCGGGTTAATCGGTTTGGGTCTCGTAAATCCAAACTTACGATGAGGTTTGAAGAATACTAAGAAAACATTTTTAATCTTTTCGAAAAATGAAAGTATAATTTACTCATAATGATATTTATTAAATTAAGATTTATCATTAGGAGATAAAATTCATTATTTTTTCAGTTTAATTGTTTAATAATCATTGTCTTACTTAATTGTTAATTGAATCCGATTGAAATAAAAAATATGGATTAACTTAAATTATTAAGTGAACTATAACAATGGATGTATAGTTGATAAAAAACAATATGTTACTAATAAAATGAAAAGAATGAGAAAGAAGAACTTTCATAAGATTAGAAGTATGTGATGGATTTTTAAATCCATCCTATATATAAAAAGATTACTACTACTATATCGGGTTTTCGGGTGGCCCCAAATTAAAATTTTCTAATCCAAACCCGAACCAAAAACCAGTTATCATTTCGGTTAAAATCAAATAACCTAACCAAATCCAAATAACTCGAAACTAGTTAAACCAAACTTATTTGGATTGAGCGATTTTTCGATTCAAACCAATTAATGAACACCCCTACCAACAACAAACAAAATTATTGTAAAAACAAACCTTTTAACATTATTTTATAAAAGCTGATTGAATAACATTTTAAACATTCACATAATTTGAGTGGGTTCAAATTTAAAATATAATGTGAGTGGGTGATTAATTATCATTCTAATGTGCTCTAAAAGACTTGTTGTTTATTACCAATTCAGAAGTTGCGCGCGTACTTTTTGGACCAAGGGAGTGTAAGTTTACTCTCTTATTCTTTGCATGTTTTAAACTTTTAAGCCTTTTAACTTCTATGCATATCATTTATTATCGGGAAAAATAAATTTAATTTTTTAATACAAGCATGCTTTAGTTATAAGAGCTGATTTTGACAAGTAAACTTTTACTTGTCACAAGGAAACAGTGCATTAATCAGTTGTACTATAGGCATAAACGTGCGGTTTACTTGTGACAAGTAAAAACTTACTTGTCAAAATCAGCTTCCTTTAGCTATTCTTGTTTTTCTTTTTCGTATTCCAATTTTTTTTCAATAATACAATCTTCTTGTGTCTTCATATCTGAAATATTATCATCTTTATTGTCAAAGGTGTATTTGATGGGTGAGGTTCAAATGAAAAAAGAAAACAGTGTAAGAATGAGAGAACCAATAATATTGTGTCATGTGTACAAAAAGAATGTTTTACATGTACAAAACCCATTTACCCCCAAAATCAATTGTCTCACAAACGACAAATCAAAAAATTATGAAAATTACACCATTAAATTCAGCGTTTTCTCCTCTTCGATTTGCCGTCCCTCAAGGCATACTTTCGACAAGTTTTTTTTTTCAACTTTTTTGGTGAGTTTCACATTACTAAAACATATGTTAAAGTGTTGCGTTTAGGGTTTGAGGTTTAGGGGTTAGGGTTTAGGGTTTGGGGTTTCACCCCGAAACCCCAAACCCCCAACCCTAACCCCAAACCCTAAACACTTTACGAAATTCTAAACCCTAAATCATACTAAACCCTAAATCATACTAACCCCTAACCCTAAACCCTGCTAAACCCTAACCCTAAATCCTAAACCCTTAACCCTTGCCCTAAACCTTAACCCTAACCACAAATCAAATGTATAACCAATCACTAACACATGTGTTACTAATTTGTAAAACCTATCAAAAAATGATTTTTTATTTATCAAAAGTATGCCTTGAAGGACGATAAATCGAAGAGGAGAGAACGCTGAATTTAATGGTGCATTTTTCATAATTTTTTGATTTGTCGTTTGTGAGATAATTGATGTTGGGGGGTAAATGGGTTTTGTACATGTGAATTATTCTCTTTGTACACATAGCACGATATTATTAGTTCCCTCATTCTCACTCAAATTTGAATAATTCTCTTTGAACTATACTATGTATCCGATACTAGACGAGTTCATTCTAGGTGGAGAGCTCCAAGAAACAAGCAAGCAAGAGGAGGACTCGTTTGTTAATCTGTACTAACTAGATATCTAATGGTACTATCTCATACTCTTAAATCATTTATGGACAAGTGACAGTGCCCTTATAAAACTTTTTTTTTTAATTATTATTTTACATTTGCTATATCTTTGGTCAATTTGTTATTTAGCATTTAGCAAGTACAAGTCTTGAAATAGTATTCAAACTATTATACGTAGGGGTGACAAAATGAGGGTTGGGTCGGGTGTAACTGTAGATTAAGTAGGATAAATGGGTAAGTTTTTATTTTTTTTTTAAACGGCAAAATATATTAAAATAAAAACTAACAAGATGCCAGGAGTTACAAGAGAGATAAATGGGTAACTTTTGGTATGGGTGAAATTGGTTCAGGTTGAGCTAATACTCATCGTTTTGTCCCAAGATTTTAAGATTTCAAAAAGTAGTAATTGGTGAGATTTGATTACAAAAATTATGTGATTTTAAAAATAAGATAATGATCCCTTTTTTAGAGGGGAAAAAAAGGAATCATCAATTAATACTACAATCATTTACTAGATTTTATACATTAATTTTTTTTTTCATTTGTCCTGTTTCCTAAGCTAATTTCTTCAATTTTACCCGGTTGAGATAAAACCTTACTAAAATTAAATCATTCACCTATTGATAAATAGCCACCTCTAGTTAACATTACCCCAAGAAACACGCACACACACACATTTATTTGTATATGGCCTATGAACATGTTATTTTCACCTACAGACAATCATTGAGAGGATGAGGGAGTTGGAAAAGCAGGAATGAAGTGTGCTTTCTAGCTAGTCCTTTAAGTAGATCATTGAGAAGCACTTGTTTGCCCGAAAGATTACATGGTATTGTTATGGAAGGCCAAGTACAGTATGGGTTAAATTAAGTTGTAAATTAATCCCATTTGTCTACAGATGAATTGTGTTTTGTGAGTAACTTAAATATAAGTGTAGAACCTAAATTTTGTGAGTAGCTCTAATTGTTTGTCCAGTTCCACAGGTTGATGATTATATTCGTGGCTATAAGTTCACTTAAAATGTAATATAAAGATGGTGAACTAGCTTTCCAAAAAAGAATAGGCAAACAGATACACACAAGCCTTCATGTGTTGTTAGAAATTGTTGTTGTGTTTAAACAAGAACGAGTTTAAGAGACAAAAAAAAACATTGAATCATAGTGGCAAGATTAAAGATGCAACTTGAGTTTGCAAGTGTTTTGCTATGTCGTTGTGTAGTTAGTTAGATAATGTATGGATTTATGTAGAATGCAAAAAATGAAAAGCTTCGTAATGGTTTGTATTAATGAAAAAGTTTGGTTGAATAACTTTGGATGAAATTTGATGTTCCTTTTCTTTGATTCTATGTGTTGTTTTGTAGATGGTTTTGAAAGAATGAGCAAAATGGTTTAAGAACAGAATGCTTTGGATGTTTTTTGTTATATGTAAATTGAGCAAAATGTATTTATACTTAGTTGGATTGAGTTGCTGGATGGTCATGGACCACAATGACCAAAGTAATTGCAAACAAAAGATGTAGTATCAGAATGACACCAAATATGCATATTTCTAGACACCAATATTTTGCCCAAAATGACACCAAAATTCTGCACAAATTCCGCCCAAGATGACATCAAATTAATACCAAAAATTTACCCAGAATGGCACATAAATTCTGCCCAAATTGACACCAAATATACTGCACATAATTCTTCTTGTACTTTCACCAAAATGACACTAGAATAACACCAAAATTGGTACACATTTTGCACACTTTTTACACCAAATAATCTAAAGTAGATCTATTTCAGGAACCAAAATAGAGGATCATGATATAAATTTTATCCAGATTTCATGAAACTCATCCTTGCAGATTGTATAACAACAGTAAAACTAGTAAAAGAGACCAAGAATTGGAACTCGAAATGTCACTACTAATCAAATGGAAGCAATCATTTGATGATAGGCATTATCTAATGTATAAACCTGACCAGTTTAACAACAAATCACTGAGTTTTTAAAACTTCAATCCTTTGTCGGTAGTAGCCTCAGCAACCTTCTTGATCCCCAGTGTGAAAGCACCCATTCGAAGGTCACACTCATGCTCCTTACACATTTCGTTAATGCTTTCGAAACTTCGATTCATATACTTCTTGAGTTCACTATCCACCTTCGATCTAGTCCATTTTATACCCTCTTTGTTCTGTAAAGTCAAAGTCAGACACCATAAAAGTTAGTACTCGTATATATTAATACAAATTACATATAAACAGTGAATCAAACTAAGTAAGGCATATTTTCGATTTTAATACCTGCTTCCACTCAAAGTAACTAACAATAGCCCCTCCCGCATTCACATATATATCAGGAAGAATTACAACCCCTTTCTCAGACAGAATCTGTATCAACAAATCACACATTATAAGTATGATATCTTTTTGTAAAATGACATGCTGAATTTGAAGAATATGCACCGCAAAATGTACCTTGTCTGCTTCAGGATCAGTAGGCTGATTTGCAGCTTCAATGATATATTTAGCTTTCACTTCTCTCGAATTTTCACTTTGATGGATAATTTAAAGACACAAAAATGAACTCAAGTTGGATTTAAATACAACGAATATTGCAACATATGGAGTCTGAAGTCCTAGTGAGTTCCAACAGATTGAACACAACAATTTCAATATCATGATGTCAAATCTGAAGTCCAAATGCACTCATTGACCTCAATAGACCAGTTTACTGGATATTTTACATGAGCTCAAATTATAATGTTTTCTAACATTTATGACTCTATAAAGTCAAAAAAAAACTGCTGTTACTATTGGAATGACACTAACTCTGTTTTCAAAACTTACCATTTAAACTATTAGAAAATCAGAAGCTTATTGTGAAACTAATTGGAAAATTTGGTGACATACCTGGTGAGAGTGCCCCCTAAAGCACTTAGTACGAGTACATCACACTTAAGATGAAGCAACTCCTCAGCCTTCATGTAGTCCCCACCATCGAAACCACTTAAGTTCCTGCCTTGAGTTTTGGTATGTTTTAACAACTCTCGGATATCAATGCCATCAGGGTTAGTTATAGCTCCAGTGATGTCACTGACCCCAATGATCTTTCCACCAAATTGATAAAACAGCTTAGCAGCAGCGCTTCCCACTTGTCCGAATCCCTGAAAAAACCACTAATTGTCAACAAAATATAATCGTAGAAAAGTTAAATTTCATGCCCATGGGGAATTGCTTGCAAAATAAATTGTACCTGAAAGGCAAACGTGAGAGCTTTCATTGATTTTCCATGGTGAGCAAGTAAGGCTTTTGTTGCCAAGAAAACTCCATGACCCGTGGCATCCTTCCTTCCAAGTGATCCACCAAGCACCTAGTTATAGAATGCAATTAGTTATCTAAAATTTAGTAAGTGGTATATTGACCATATAATGTACAATTGCTCTATATTGATATATTAAATACTCACCAAAGGCTTTCCGGTAACAGGAGCAGGGGAGTGACCATGGAACTTCGAGTACTCGTCCAACATCCAACCCATAGTCTGCAAATATGTGTAATAAGTTAGCAAGATAGTTTTTAGTTGTTGATTCTATCTAACTGTATTTAGATTGTATAGTAAATCGGGCTTGGTAGTTAATAACAAACCTTTTCATCGGTTCCCATCTCGGGTCCCGGAATGTCCAAGTTCTCTCCAATTACATGGTAAATCTTTTGAGCATAGATGCGAGTAAGGCGTTCCAGCTCGTTTGTAGTCAGATTCTCGGGATTACACGAGATCCCACCCTTCGCTCCACCGAAAGGAATGTTGGCCACGGCTGTTTTCCATGTCATTAGTTGAGCCAGTGCAGATACCTCGTTACTATCAACCTTCCAAAGAAAAGAAACAAGTATACACGATATTGCAAAAGTAAGATAAGAGTGATAAAATCATGAATCATAACAATATCAAATAATTACAACTTAGAGATCATAAATTGGCAAGTTTAATCCAGACTTCTAGTTTACAAGCTATGTATATATTACTAATATGAATATGAATAAATGGCCAGTGAATATGTATTTTCCTAAATAATTTTTCAGAATGTACACTTGATAGTAGTGCAAGTGAATGATGAAAAAAACCTCGAAAATCAATCTGAGAATTACACATTGAAAAAGATAGATGAAGTCGAACGAACCTGTGGATGATATAGCACGCCACCTTTCATCGGACCGCGCCAATTGTTATGTTGAACTCGATAGCCGGTGAGCGAGTGCAAATCTCCGTTATCTCTTTCAAACAAACATTCCACCTTATCAAAATTAAAACGTACGGATTAGTAGTAAATCATTACATATATATATATATATATATACACACACAATGAAAATCATACATAAATATGCATGTTAAATCAGAATAGATCATCAATGCATCATAACAATCATTAGCTCTATTCTAATACATACATGAATTAATAAAACAAATAACTGAATGAATAAGAACATGTTGCACCTTTATCGAAATTAAAACGTACGGATGTGTAGTGAATCATTACATTACATATATTTACATACAATACAATGAAAATAATACATAAATATGTTAAAAATCAGAATAGTTTATCGATGATCATAACAATCATTAGCTCTATTCTAATACATAGATGAATTAATAAAACAAATAACTGAATAATAACATGTCGCACCTTGACTTCTCTATACGGCAGCAACAAACATTTTTTGATTTTGGAATCCAAATGTAGAATTCGAGCAGCTTTGGTGAAGTTTTCAAGTGCTGATTTGAGAGCAGAGCCAGTCGTCATTGTGACTGTGATATTCTAGAGAAAAAAATGAGGAACAGAGGAGGTCGGTGTATTGTTATATAGATATAGATGTAAGATGTATATGCATATGCATATGTATTTGTATGTACGTATATGCACGTCTGAGTTAGAGTGAGAGAGAAATGACATTCTGTTATGCGGTATAACAGAATGAAGCAGGAGGGAATGTTGCGAATCTTCATATGACGTCACAAAACTTGTTGTTCCAAATATGCATGCTTTGATTGTTTGTACCTTGTGCAATATCCATTAAGCAGACTGGTACTCATAGACTCGTAGACTCGTATACGGTAGCTATAGTGGGTTGTGTAAATTACAGTAATTATCATGCTCATTATAATAACTTTTGTTAATGGACTATCAACAACTTTTGTTTTTCTCTCGTAACTACATTATACTTTCGCGAGACTACAAATTTGAAAATGTGTATAGATGACTTAAGAAATATAGATTTAATCGTATGTATGATGTAATATGTTGAATGTTTTGAGACTATAAATTAATGAAAAAGGTCATCTTTTATCGTTATGGCTTCAAGAACAATATATACTAGTAGTTTATGTCTTCTATTATGTTGGTTGTGCAATACCTTGTGTCTTTACTTATTTTAGCCTTAAGTAGTAGTTATTTGTTGCCATTAGAGCAAGTACCGAGTGTCTAGTCGTTACTATTTGCTGGACCTGTCGTATAGTAGAGATAATCAAACTTAAAACGTAAATTATGATAAGGAGTACCTAATATATGAAAATATAGATATAATATATAATCTGCATATGTACGTATACGTATATGTAGACGTACATATGCAGATTTGGAAAACTATTTAATTAGAAGAGGAATTTGAGTTACTTTGTTTTTGAATTATTATTAGTGGTTTAAATAAATATAAAAATATATATCTAGCCCATTTTAATTTGTGAAAAGTTAACTAAACGAGTTGGTGTTTAAATTATATAATTAATTAGTCTTGAATTACTTTTTTAGGTGTAATTAGGTAAGTGAAGCATGCATACTGCATGGGACTTAATCCATGAATAATTATGGAGCTTAAGATCACTGGTGATTAAGTATTTAGACTAATCAATTAAAGGGTGATGATTAATTTAGAGGGGCTAAATATAGATTTTTTTTACCTATTTCCCACTTTCTTGTGAATATATAAAGAAAGGAAAAGAGATTAAACTTCAAATGGATAATGTCAATAAACTTATAGTTTTCCAGTATCTCATTATAGGTTTTATGGCTTTATTTGTGGCAGTTGACACATGGCTCCAACAATCTCAGGGAGCATAATGTAGTTATTTAATTGTAGACTATAATCGTGTAATGTATATATCAAAATTAGTGGTAGAAGTATCTACCTTCCATTTAAAAATGTTTAAGAAAAACAAGTAGTTTAATATGTGTTAATCATCACTTGTTTTATCTCATTTCAATATAGTAAATAAATAACGAGCATCTTTAGCTTTTTCGTTTTAATGTCAATTTTATGTTCAAAGTTGTTAGCATTTTACGGTTACGATATTCAAAGGAGTGATGGTCATTGGCAATTCTCATCGGAGTCCATAAGTATACATCAAATGTGACACAATGTAGATGACAAAACAAACATGTAACTAACGAGTCTCTCAATACGAAGTTAACATATCTAATATGTAATAATTAACCAAATAGACATCTCTTGTCTTATATTATTACAAAAGGATTTTTAATAGGCTACACCATAATAGGTTTGGCAAGAGCATTCCACAGGATTTTCAGAAAAAGGTAAAATGAAAGGTGGATCAAGTTTTTGGCATTATATGTGCAACACTAAGTGCGGTTAAAGTCGAAAACTTAACATGTAATAATTGGGTAAAAAAATACAGTGTGTATCTCATTTTTATTTCAATGTTAATAGTGTTCTCATCAAATTAAATTACTATGTAATGTGGAGTATATGTTTATGTGCTAATAATAATATCAACACGATTACACTTTTTTCGCCGTGACACGTTGGCATCCACGTGACATTATTACATTTAATGAATTCAAATATTGATAAAAAATAGTTGTACTACCGGTGATGCTAATAGTACAACTGTATAAAAGTATCTTCTAACTGGTGGTACGTACTCCATATGGTACTACTACTGGTGATGCAAAGAGTACAACTACCAGCACCAAACCAAATCAGGTTGACTCTGTTATAAAAAGTGAAAGTTGTATGACTTATCTCCCGCATCTACTTTTTTCTCCAAACCATTAACCAATCATCCCCACTATCTTCTTGCTTTGTATCCCCTTATTATCTTCTAACAACCAGCATTGTACACCGTCACCATCTCCGATCTTCGCACCGACGTCGTCGCCGGCAATTGCCTCCCACATGCTACTCGTGTTTTAAACCATAGATATCTGCAATTGCCGATGCGTTATTGAATCGTCAAAGGAAAGAAAAAAGGTGGGTCGTCGGAACTTGAAGGTTCATGGTAGGCATCGTAGTTTGGTTGGGCCAGTGAGGTCTTAATTGACGGAGTGGGAAACTGGGAATACAAATGAAAGATGATGATTGGCTAATTAAAAAAAAGTGAATCCAAAAGGATACAAACATTAAAGTAAATAAAAAAATAAATTACATTACACTATAAAATAATAAATTAACTATCAAAAATTAAAAGTTTGCAACATATCCTACATACCCAAACATACATTAAAATCCTTGTACATTTTATCTTAAAAGACTTGTATTTGGGGGGTATATATATATACACACGGAGTATATGATATGATACTTTTTCAAGTTCCGAAGTACAAATATCTAATCTTTCCATCAAGAAAAATACATTTTGGTCACTTCGAGTGTAAAAGGATGATAACATAATGAAAGCATCGTATACAAAGATGTCCAATATATGCTATTTAATTAATTGTGGGATGGACACTACATGCATTTTTTTTACAAAAACACATTAACGGTTATTGCAATTTGCTCATTTAACTAAGTTAACGCGATAATAATTGTCCATTGTATCGGGTGCAGTTTTTTTGGAGGCCATCTGACAATCAATCGGTCATTTGTAGTGCCCTTTAAGCAACGCACTAATTTTATTTGTTTCAAGCGTGCATATAGACGTTTTATAATCATATATTAACGTTGAGTTACCAACCCATATTGTCTTACAAATTCGTATTGAGTGCGTCACCAGTTTTCTTTTTAAAAGAAGGCACAAGTTAATTGCAATCACGGCTATGTCATTTACCATCTTAATAATCAAATTCAAAGGACTGAAGTACGACTTACGGTTAATTAGATCATTAAAATCAATTCGTTGACCATGTATTCTTAATTAATCTGCACAAAAGAATATACATCTTCTACTACACGAAATCACCACCACCACTTGTAGAGGATTCTTAATTATATCTGAATGTAGGCTCGTTATACCCAAACTGCCATCTGTTTTTGGAGACAACACCTTGTTTCGTGCGATTAATGGGGTAAAAATATAGGGGTTCCGAACCTATTTTCTTTTTAGTCGATGAATGACTTTAGATGGACGGAAAAATCACTGTGTATATCAATTCTTTTAGAAAGAAATCATGGTTCCGACTTTTAACCGACTAATTTTACGGGATCTAAGCTTACCGTCACATACAAAATATTAGGGATGAGCATTAGTACCAATTTCCCAATACCGTATTTGTACCGTACCGGTACCGTACCATACCGGTACCAACCATTTTCAACCATGTACGGTATTCGGTACTTAAATATCAATTATTTTTGGATGCGGTACTTCCGGTACGGTATCGGTATTTTACCGTTTTAGTACTTGGTCCCATTATAGAATGTCCTACTTTTTTGCATCCATTTGATTTTTATTGGATATTTTTTTATTTAAAAAGGATAAAACGTAGTAGGTAACAAATACTACGACTAAAATTCATAAAACCTAAACCCTAACATCTATCGATTGCTAAGGAATTACAATAAACTATATACATCATCGCAATATGCAGCCATCGTCATCATCAGGAAAGAAAACGAATTTGGTAGTAAGTTCACTATAGTTTTATACTCTAATATATTGTTGAGGTTTGTAGCACTAATAATATTTAATATTGAAAGAAGCCATTAATTTCTTTTGCATATGCCAATGATCGACCAATTTACATGGTTTGCACATGTCATTAAAGTATTATTAAGAAACTGATTCATGTTACTTCTTTTGTATATATACAAATAGTATATCGTATTTGGTTTAATTTAGTACTAAACAGTGTTATTTTTTAAATTACTAAACATGGTTTAACCAACGTATATGGTTTGGATGACTTCTTTAAATAAAACTATGGTTGAACATATTAGTTTCTATGTGCGTTTGACTAACAGTTAATAACATTATTGATTATATAACGCTTGCACTGTATGTGTATAGGGAGATGATACGATTGTTGAAGAAACACCTTATGAGATCATTGATGATGATTCCGATTTGAATGCGGATGAGACAAGTGACAAAGAAGTAAAACACGGTAAAAGAAAACGCATAAACAAAGAAAGAGAACCGCATAGTAAAGCTAAAAAAGTGGGAGTAGAAGATGAAGAAGGTTGCGGGAGGGAGAGAGCTGAGTGTTGGCCTCATTATGAGCGGGTTTTTCTAGAAGAAGATGATGGAGTGAAGCGGAAATATGGAAAGTGCAAGTACTGTGGTAGTTTTATCAGAGCCGATAACACTCGAAACGGTACTACTGGTCTCAATAAACACTTAAAATCTTGTAAAAAAAATCCTGAAATTATTGCTAAGATGAAACAAAGTACCTTAACAATTGAAAAGGGAGTTAGTGGAGAATGTAGTGTGGGAGCATGGAAGCATGATGAGGGTAGAATTAAAAAGGCTTTATTAAATTTGTTTGTTCTTGCTGAATTACCATTTAAACTAGTAGAACATGAAGCTTTTGTTGAATACACTAATTCTTTGAATGGAAAGTTTAACTTACCATCACGTCACAAAGTATCTAGGGATGTAGCAAAATATTATATAGATGAACGAGATAGGTTGATGGCTTATTTAAGCAAACCGACAAATACCGTTCACTTGACTACAGATACTTGGACATCTTCTTGTCAAAGGGTGAACTATATGGTTCTCACGGCTCATTTTATAGACGATGATTGGGTGATGCATAAACGTATTATTAATTTTAAACCCATTGAAAGTCATAAGGCGGATGATATAGGCCGTGACTTGTTAGAGTGTATACACGGTTGGGGGATAAAAAATGTTATGACGATGACGGTTGATAATGCTCGTTGTAATGATAAGGCACTCGAGTATTTGGTGAGAAAGTTGCCTAATTTGTATGATGGTGGAAAACATTTTCATGTTAGGTGTATGGCTCATATTCTAAACCTTATTGTGAAAGACGGTTTAAAAGAGAATAACTATCATATTGATTGTGTGGCAAAGGCGATTAGGTACATTAGACTCTCATCACAAAGAATTGCCAAATTTAAAAAGTGTATGCAAGATTCGGGTAATGAATCAAAGAGGTTTTTGTGTGGTGATTGTCCTACTAGGTGGAATTCCACTCATGACATGTTGAAAATTGCTATTGATTTAAGAGAGATATTTTTTGCTTATGAACTTGTTGATAGTAGTTATCGTCATGATCTTGAAAGGATGCCTGAACATTCTGATTTTGGTGTGTGCAAAGAAGTGGTTGATTTTCTAGAGAAGTTCAAGAATAAAACGGAAATTGTTTCAGCCACATCAAAGCCTTTGGCTCATATATTTTTCGGTGAAGTTCTAGATGTAGATAAACATCTTCGAGTGTGGGAGACTAAACCCAATTTTTGTCATATGGGGGCAGCAATGCGATATAAGTATGATAAGTATTGGGGGAAATTTGATGAACTTAATGACTTTATGTATTTTGCAGTTTTGTTGGATCCTACTATGAAATCGCCTTTTCTTGCACATGCATTTGGAAAGATGATTTGTTATACCATAACGAAAGAAAAGCCCATGTCAAAACAATCTCTTGAAAATAAGGTGTTGAAAATGGTGAAAGAAGTTGAGGATAGGATGGATGAGTTGTTTAAAATCTATCAAGCTCGGTTTGACACTATTGATTATAATTCCGGAACTCAAGAAGTTTGTAATGAAGCTGCAATTGATGTCGCTAATGACTTTTTAGGTGAATATTTAAGCGCGGAAGGAAGTAGCATGGAGTCATTTGAATCTGAGTTAAAGAGGTACCTAAAAGAACCCAAAATTAACTTAACTAGCGGGTTTGACATACTTAAGTGGTGGAAACTAAATGCTGTTAGGTTCCCAATAGTATCTCGAATGGCTAAAGGTAAGTTATAATAATTTTTATTTTATTTTTACATTATGATTTTACAATATTATTTTTTTTTAAGATTGTGTTTTTTGTTAGATATATTGGCGATACAAATTTCCACCGTGGCATCCGAGTCGGCATTTAGTACGGGTGGTCGTGTTCTAGACCCATATAGAACAAATTTGTCACCTCCCATTGTTGAGGCCTTGATTTGCACACAAGATTGGGTGAGAAAGTCGAGGAAGCCAATTGTAGATGACATCGATGACATATTAAATGATGACGACATTGCCATAGGTAATGTACGAATTATTAGCCTATTCTATATGTATTTATGTTTATATAATAAGTGTTAAGTTATTTTTATTCTTTTTTTAACTATAGCAATTGAAGAGGCGGTAAACAAACAAAATGCAAAAGGAAAAGGGAAACAGACATTTGAGGATTAAAAGCTTTTGGAAGCGGATCGTTTTATGTTTTGGAACTTCTAGCTAAATTACATTTTGTTTTGAGATTGCATGATTAAGTATTGTTTTATATTTTATTGGTGTTTTTTACTTGGACTTCTCTATGGAAAAATATATGGTAGTTGATTCACATTATTAAAAGACATATTTATTTATTTTGATGATGTAGTATCTACAATTTGTGAACGTCGAAATCATAGATGGTATTGTGTGTCATTGTCTTGATATGGCTTTTGATTGCTATTTATTTTAGTGTATGAGTCCAGTTTGTTTTTGAGTATGTGTTATGCTAGATGTTGTAAAAACTCTTTTGGTTATGTAGGGTAGTGAGGTGGTGATATGTTTTTGACTGCCGAAGATTGTTATTTTTTTGTTGTTGTCAAAGGAAGATGCACTATGTCTATCTCTAAACCCATTTATATTAGCGGTACCAAACGGGTATAGTACCATTTTTTACCGTACCGGTACCGATACCGTACATGTACCATACCACTTCAAATGGTACGGTATTCGGTATTCATATTATGCCAAAAAAAAGAGCGGTACCAACCGGTTTGATACGGTACGGTACCGGTATTGTACCACGCTCATCCCTACAAAATATCAAATTAGTTGGTTTCCTTACTCCTTAGGAGATAATAGTAGTCAATTTAATATATAAGTATTCAAGAAACGTTAACACATTATCTAGCTAGCTAGAATTCCATGATTGATCATACACCAACATATACATAGACAGTCCATATGGCGTAATTTGTACCTAAATGATTTAAACCATCTTTGAATCAAATATTAATTATTGATTTATCTCTACCCCTTCATTAAGCATTTCCATATGTTGACCTTATGTCATATGGGAAATCCCCATGATACCCTTCTATTTAATCTTAAATAAAAAAATAATGTTAACACAAATGACTCTTTCTATTTTGGCAAGTCAACTATACAATAACTCTACAAAATCAATTACATCAAAACATTCACTACTCAATCACTAAATCACTACACACAAAAAAAAAACATAGTAAAATTAATACTATATAAACGCACTTGTACTCATGAAAAATATACCAATCTATTCATGTGCGTTTGGATTTTGCTATTTGAAGTTTAAATCTATTTTCATTTATCTGTTATATAATTTTTTCATGTAAACATATGAATATGACATTTATAATGCACACATCTTAGACATGCAGTGTTTTTTTTAATTTGTTATAGTGGTGTTCATCATATTACTTCGTATTATTATTATTACTTGATTGATTTAAGTCGTATATTTTATATCAATTTTTCAACTGCTCTTTCATCACTTTTTTTCACGAATTTTAAATATATTCTCGTCGCATTACGCGGGTTATCGGCTATACAACACATATGCATGCATGCATGAATGAGTTTGAAAGGTGATATGATCTAACATTGACACGAATTATGGTAATTAAACATGTTTATCAGATTAAAATAAATATGATTAACTAATGTGACGATAATGTATATGCATTAAATACTTGTTTCACTAGTCAAACATAATTGTGTAATTGTGATAAAAATATGACCGAAACGATATTAAGTTGTTGATAATGTGAATGCATCTAATTCAAATTATAGTAGTCATTTATTTGCGTTTTCTATCTTTAAATATACTGTCATTATTTTTCGAATATTTTCATTGTAGGTATATATACACCATTCTTCTTCAAATAATTTATCGTGATAAAGAATTTGATATGCAAATACTTTTGAAGGGACCACAGGTGGGTGTGATATAACAAAGGCTGTTACATGTATCGTGTCCCCCCACCCCCAACATCTACATCTCAATATCGTTTCTTTCCGTTTCCGGAAAAATTTGATAATTCCCATCACTAGAAAAAAAATACTTTATGGTTTATGTAGTACTTACAAAAAACCATAATATTATAATAGGATTTTACTATGATCACTTGTAAGAGGGCGTATTCGAGCTCATTTTGGTCTAAGAATGTCATAACGATCGCAATGGACATTATGGTTGGGTGGTATTATGTGTGGGAACCGGGCACATTAATGCCGTTTTGTAAACCCCACACAAATATTTATTTATTTATTTTTCTTTTGCTTTGCTTTGTACGATGTAAAAAACTACTGCACCTTTTAAGAAGTAACGGTTTTATAACCAAAAAGAAAGCAAAAATTAAAAAATAATTGTGGAAACACTTTTTACTCCGATTGTATACACATACATGTAACATACACACTCGACACAATAACTTATATCCACATTTTATACGTACCCATTAACAAAAACAATCCAAACTTTTTCATCAAACATGTCTAACCTAATCCCAAACCCCAATTCAAACTCAAACCCAAGCAATATATCGTACACAAATCTTATTTTATTCGATACACCAAATAAACCCGTACACAAATCTTATTTTATTCGATACACCAAATAAACCCGATTCGAATACGTACGTCATCCCTAATTCGCATTCCAAATATGCAACAATAAAGATTGTCTTCACCGCATCTCTATCCTCAATAACCACATTTCTATCATCATCAACCACTCGATTACAACCAACAACAATTGCGTATTAACCAACAACAACAACAAAAATTGTTTAATCAACAACAACGTTTTTAACAACAACACCAACAACAACCCCAACAATGTAACATCCAATTTTTAGACATGTAACAAAATAATATATTGTGTACAATATTTGAGTTTTAAAGTGTCTTCTTCATTTTTTTCAATAAAAAGTAAAGTACATATAAATGTGCACATGGTATAAATTTATCAAGCTTATAACTTCTTGACATATTATGATCAATAAACATAAATTACGTAAATTTTAATGAATTGACACCACATTAGTACGTGAATGAAAACAGGAGATGCCACAAGAGCTATAGCCAACTAATTAAGGCTATAGTAGACTTGATGACTAAACTCTTTCATTACTTAAGATCATGCCAACAAATAAAGTCTAGAAAATTAGAGGTGGCATATTATGGTCTACAACTTAGTGACCAAGTAAAAATGCAAATAATAAAGAAAGTATTCACTTCATTTGTTTACATTGACAAACCTATACCAAAACGAAAAATACGATGAGTGCCACATTTGAAACGCTTTAGAGAAAATGGAGCTAGTAGAGAGAAGCTAGTTGTACAAGTATATGAAGCATGGATCAAACTCTCGGCTAAAGAACATTTTTAAATCCTAATCAATGTGAGTAGCCATGTTGTTTACGAAAACAGAGATATATTCTACGTACGTGTTTATGTGCTACGTGTTGCATTAGAAATGTTAGAGTTATGAATGCATATATTGTCACGTTATGTTCACGTTTTAAGCATGTGTTTTTATATATGCATTATGTGTGGTTATATACACATTATGTGTGGTTAATGTGTAACGAGCGTATGATACGAAATTCAGAGTTTAAAATGAGTTAGTGCAACGCTTCCCGTAGTTCAGTTAATGGGATCCATATCTTTAAGATTGGATCCAGATTCAAGAGAAAGTTACGGTTATGGCTCGGTTACACATTAACTCAATAAGAGATCTCGTTATGTATTTATATACAAAAAGCAGTGTCATGGTATGATTGTATGTGATGTTTTAATAGAAAACACATGAACTCACTAAGCCTTTAGGCTTACGCATATATTGCGTATATCTCGGGTTTAATCAGATAGAGTTGCCCAAGAAAATATGCTAATGAGATGCCTTAATTATGAGATTAGACGAGATATAAATTGTCTATATGTAGAGATGTTCATGTAGAAAAATATAGTTATAATATATACCGCTGTAAAATGACGAGGTAAAAATGAAAGGGTGTTACAACAATCACCGAAAAAGAGAAGTCACAAAAAGCGAGCTGAAAGAGGAAAGAAAATGCAACAAGAGACTTTAGTCAGCAAAAGAATAAGCGTGGTTAACGCAATGTTGACTCGATTCGTCTAAAGACTCTCGAAGAGGCAACTCCTAAAAGAAATGAACTTTGTGGGGTACGACTTTCAAAAAATTTAACAACAATCATGGTTGGGTGTACCAGTGCACGACGACAACCAACTATCCTTTCAATGGCTAATTATCAACGGTTTTTGCAAAAAATTGAATGCATGTTACAATGCTTGCTCTTGCAATTGGGGTAGCGGTCGGAACGACTACCAAGTCCATGAAAGATGTTAACAATTTTAAGGTAAAACATTATCTTCTCCTTTTAACATTTTTTTTCTTCACGACCTTATTTTTTTTGTTGATTTTTAAAACTAATGAAAGACTACACTAACGTTATTGATGACTAACGTATTTACTAATAATATTTTCTTTATGACGAAGGAGTAAACGAAATCAAATCATGTAGAAAAATGAAGATAAATAAATATCGCACTACACTAACGTTGTTAATGACTAACGTATTTACTAATAATATTTTCTTTATGACGAAGGAGTAAACGAAATCAAATCATGTAGAAAAATGAAGATAAATAAATACCGCACATCCAAATCTTCTATATGAACAGTTTAATATTTGTTTTAATTGTATGGACCATTTCAGAATTATTAAACTTTTATTATAAATGTATCACTTAATATATAGTAAGAATTTTTTTGAAATAATATGAATCATTAGATAGAGATCAACAATTGAATCTAATCATTCATTTATTTAGTGACATCATTAATTCTATTTTTATGTGACTAAAATACTAATATACCCTTCTATATTTACAAATTACATCCTTCAAAATTTACAATATAAATCATATATTTTATTTAATCGTACATAATCCTCCAAATATTTTATGAAGATTTTAATTTAATAACCATTTTATTATTACTTTCATAATTCAAACTCTTCCTACAATCTTCTTTATTTTATCTCTTATTGAAAAAAACTCCAATAAATTATTTTCAATTTCCAAAAATTCATGACTTTATTCTATCGACTAATGATTTCAATCCTTGCCATTTTTTTTTTCCAATTCTTTTATCAATTCCTAATTTAAGATTCTTAGATTATGGATATCAACGGGTCGGGTTCTGACGGGTTATAGTGTATCTGTACCCATACCACTGTCATTTTTGAAAATCTCTAGATAATAAGGACTATTAGATGAATATCAACAATTATGATTGAACCCTTAACTTATTTCATGACATCATTAGTCCTCCTTATGTATGTAACTTTTGCAAAACAAAAAAAATTACTTATTGAAAATATGATGCGAATGTGAAACACGAAAAAAAAACTGTAGCGGATGACAATACTTGAAATCTTAAGGCTAACAATTTAACTTTTTAATTAACTAATTCAAAGTTTTCGGTATAATAATATGATATATAATATTATTATTAAAGAACAATAGAGATACAAAAAAGGAAGTGATATCATGCACAATATTATCAATAATTAATTAATTAATTTACTATTTTTCCATTAATTCCGTCAAAATTTAAGAGACAAAGTAATGCATAATTAAGTTGTTAATTTAAATTACAAAGAGTAACTTAGATGGACGAAGACCACCAATGCTCTGCAAAGAGCGTTATTTTTAAAGTACAAAATAGTATTTACCTACTGAACCGAAAAATTTGTTTATTCGGAAAAACATATCCGTATAATTTTAAATAATATAGTATTATTAAATATTAATACAAATAATAAAGTGATATTCTACACATTATTATCCCTTTATTTTTGTACTCATCAATTCAAAATCTATCACAATTTAAATCCTTAATACATGAAACGCCCTGATTTCGTAACCATTTTTTTTTTTTTTTTATAAACACAATATTCACTGATCTGAATTTTTTTTCCACTATTTACTAAACTCATTACCACTGTTTGTTACACTTGTTTCCACTATTTAAGTTCTGGAGTCATTTTGATCTTGCTTAGTCGTTCGGCTAAAGAAAACCGTTCTGTTTTTCATGTCTAGCCGATCTGCTTTGTAAAGCAGATCGGTTTCTCTAGTTCATTTCAACCTTTTCGTTCCTGGGTCAAGTTCTGTTGTGTTTTTGCACTAACTTAGCCGATCTGCTAAGCATAGCAGATCTGCTATCAATCTATAGCCGATCGGCTCAGTAACCATAGCCGATCTGCTCAGTTTCTGAGCCAATATTATGTGCAGTTTTTCGATTTTCAAACGCGCATATCTCCTAAACCGTAAAGAGTTAGACTCTGAAATTTTGCAGGCACTTTCATCTAACCAAAATGAAACTTTCCCTTTTTGCACTTTTCCAAAATTCACAACTACACGGGATTTTGACGTATGACTCTTTTTGACCCAAAATCGACCATTTTGTGAGCATACCAAGTCTTAAACCATGAAGGCTAAGATATTGTGCTTTTAACCACACTTCATATACATCAAAACAAAATGGTAAGACACTTCACCACACCCTTAACCCTTCTCTAACTCGGTTTAGTCCTTAAGTGCATTTAATGACCCATATTGACCCTTTTTGACCCGCTGACCCACAAAGACTGTTTTGACCCATTGACTAGCCAATTACAACCCATAATCGACTAATGGAAGGTTTGACTACATGTCAACACTCCATAACCAATGAAAACACATTCTAACTATTTTTAACTATCCTTTCATTTCATAAATACCAAACATATTCAACCATTAACTTTAAAACTTAAAAACCATAATTTACATCATGTACAATCGTTATTGACTTTCAAAGTCAATCTATTTCAAAAATGCTTAAGTCATGGCTCACCATGACTTAATTTTTAAAACATGTCTTGAAGGGCGATTTACACAAGTCTTATCCAAACGACATAAAAGAGAAACTTGCCATACACTATACTCAAGCAATCCACGCTAATTCTCTTTAACCGCTTTTCCCTTCCCTTGTCCACTTCCACCTAAAACATGAAACACTTAAACAATAAGCACTCTTGCTTAGTGAGCATATAAGCACTTAACCAAATAATGCATAACATGGCTACATAAACACTATGCTAGTAAAACTAGCAACTCTGTATCATAAACTTCATAAGCTTCATATCACTAACTCATGATTGTACCCACCTCTAGCTCGGAAGCTATCCGGTAGCATGTACAATCATAATTCATATCACTATAATCATATACAAGTAATACACTTAATCTTCACTTGATTAAATCCTTATATTACTCACCTTAGCTTTTGATTGAAGATTCACAATACAATACCAAATATAACACTTCCAACTTCTTATCACCTATACACATATCAAATAACAACATGTTTAAATTCAAGGAATTCATAACTCTAAACCATTAATCACTTTTAAACCCTCCCCCACTTTGGTTAACCTAAGTGATTCATTAACACTTTTACTTAAATCATGTTCTAACATAGTTCTCATACTCTAATTGCATCATAGATCACACTTTTTACTAATTAACACTAATTCATACATATTTAACCAAAACCCCATGTTTACTCAAGAACACCCATAATCAATGAATCATTTTCAAGATGTAATATAGCTAGAATCGATCACTAATCCACTTACTAACAATGATCTTAACAATTCCTAACCCTAATTTCAGATTAATTTCACTAATTCCCTAAACCCCATGGAAACCCCCATAAACTAGGTTAAAAGATAGAGAAATCACTTACAAAGATTAGAGGATTGAAAAAGATGATGAAAGGAATTGATTCTTCAAGGATTAAAGCTTAATTTGATGTTTGATCAAAGATTAGATGAAGGAACTTAGCTTCTGCGATTTTTCTCTTCTTACTATGTGTTTTCAGGAACTAACAGGAAGGAAATGGAATATACACGACACTATGTACGTGTTTTTCTATTAATCCTTTCTTTTTAACTACATAGTCTGGAACTGAGAAACCATTTTACGTTTTTCACTATATCTTATTATTTACCCAATATTACTTCGTAATAAAATTACATTCACGTACGAAATTAAATTCTAGATAAAATTGGGGTGTTACAATACATTTTATATTTAAAATTAAAACGATACAAACCGACACCAACATCAAAATACTTATTGAATCAATATAAAAGATATATCATAAAGTTAACCTGTAAATTTTTGTGGGTTTTAAACTAGTAATAATAGATTAGAGAGAATTTTTTTTAACAAATCATTATTTAAAAAAAGAACACCTTGCGATTACAAAACGATATACCTAACCGTTGCACAAATTTGGGCCAAACAAAGTCATAAACAAAATGTCGTTACTTTACTCCTTCACTCACCCACCTTTTTCCCCTGCAACAAAAACCCTAATAACTAACTCCTTCCTGTCTTTCTTCCATCCAATTCCTACACTAATTCATCCCAGGGTTTCCTTCACGTCTCACTCCATAACTTCCGATACGAATGCCGAATCACACGGTGAAGATAAACTTTTTTCCGGTCATCAGCAGCGGACCAATTACGCCGGTGTTCGGCTCGAAGAAAACGTTCTAGAAACCGGAAAAATTAGACTCGATACTTGGATTTCAAGATCTTGGTTGCGTATTGATGCAACAGGACAAAGTCATTGCCTACGCCTCTCGACAGTTGAAAATTCATGAAAAGAACTACACTACCCACGATCTTGAACTCGGAGCTGTCATTTTTGCTCTCAAAATCTGGAGACATTACCTCTACGACACTAAGTGCACAATCTTTACCGACCACAAGAGTCTCCAACACATATTCGATCAGAAGGATCTCAACATGAGGCAGCGTCGGTGGGTCGAGTTGATTACCGACTACGATTGTGAGATCAAATACCATCCGGATAAGGAAAATGTTGTTGCTGATGCCCTTAGTCGAAAAGAACGATCGAAACCACTTCGAGTCCGAGCCCTTAGTATGACCATCCACAACGATCTAAACATTCAGTTTCTCGCTGCTCAACTCAAAGCTCTAAAACCTGATAACGTCAAAAACGAAGGCTTGCGAGGCATGGATTAAAAATTGAAAACCAAACCTAACGGGGTTAGATACCTCTGTAACCAAATCTGGTTGCCTAGTTTTGGGAACCTGCGAGACTTGGTGATGGATGAAGCTCACAAGTCCAAATACTCTATCCATCCGGGATCCGATAAAATGTACCACGACATCAAGGAATTTTATTGGTGGCTGAATATGAAAGCTGAAATCGCCACATATGTCAGCAAGTGTCTTACTTGCTCAAAGGTCAAAGCCGAGTATCATAAACCCTCTGGTTTACTCCAACAACCCGAAATTCCTGAATTAACACTAAAGGAAGAGCGGTCGGTGTTTGACTTAGCATACAATCTGAGTACCGAGGGGAACATTTGGCAGGCAACTGCGTCTTTCCAGTGCTGTGTTTTAATGGCGTGATGAAATGACTGGATAAAATCTTCAGCGTCAGTTGTCCCATCATAGGTTCCCAGGGTAGCAGGGACTGAGATTCCCAGTGGGAGTGGCATGCTAGCAATAGCCGGATGGAATTGAGTATTTAAATTTGGGATCACGTTCTACGGCTGAGGCGCCTTTCCCTGCATGATTGCCAGGAGGTTCGCCAACATTGGTGGTAGCGGTGGGGGAGGTGGTGGTAATAACGGGGGCTGCATTAGCTGTGCAAGGAGTTGCCCCAGGGCGTTTGCTATTTCCTGCACAGATGTGTGGGTCTGTTGTGACCCCTGCGCAGCTTGTTGCGACTGCAAAAATGGTGCCTGTTGAAAGGGCGTTTGCTGGAAAGCTGCCTGTTGGAATGGTACCTGCTGGAATGGTGCCTGCTGGAATGGTGCCTGCTAGAATGGTGGGAATTGTTGTGATTGTTGTTGAAAATTTTGCGCAAAAGGTTGTTGGAAATTTTGTGCATGCTTTTGCTGGTATGCCTGTTGAACATTTTGCTGAGGGAATTGCTGAAAGGCCTGCACAAGTGGCTGCTGAAACATCTGTTGCTGACCTACACTTGATTGCGTTTGCTGGAAAGGCTGAGATCATATTCCCAGAAAGGGAGGTTGCCCAGTTGTTGGTGTTGGTCCTTGATGTTGTGATGTTTGCCCTCTGGGTGTGGAAAAATCCAACTGACGACGTGCTTGTTCAAGCATCTGTCGATGACTCCACGCAGCCATCTCTCCAGAAGTGTCCATTGGCATTTGTGTGTTTTGAACCGTAAAATGCATCATATTCTCGCCGGTCGTCGGTGAGAGGCCGGTGTTTGACGCCATAGAATGTGTCACTGAGTGTGTGCAATGAAAACGGTTAGAATATTATTGATAGCTCAACAAGAGAGTTAGGGTTTAACAAATGGATGGCGTCATTTGATCAAGCATAATTTTATACCTGAGTGCAAGATGGATTGGACCGATTCGTTACTCTCCGCGACTTGCATAAGGACCCGTTAGAGTGTATAGAACGAAACTAAGGATGGCAAAAAAAAGGTGACGAGGAGATGAATAGTGATCTCCTCTAGACGATGAAGGTGTGAGTATGAGATGAGTGGGTATTTTTCTGAGGTGTTGGGAAATGAATATTGTTCATACCCTTATATTTATAGTGGTGTATGGTCACCTTGGTGAGCAAGTTTGCCACGTGTCATCATCTCATAGTTTTGACCGTACAGTTAACTCACCATCTTGATGGGTACTATTCATCGTACGATTGAGTCACCATCTCATGGTTTTAATCGTACGGCTGAATCACCATCTGGTGGTATTGTTCATCGTACGGTTAGCTCATCATCTTGGTGGTACTAATTGTACGGTTGTGATTGATACTTTCTGTTTATGGGTCCCCTGTGGTGATGTGGACCAATGGTGTAGCTGGATGGGGATCTTTGTCGGACACTGGGGAGACCACCACTAACGCAGGTGGAATCCGTTATAAGGTTGTCTTCTAGAAGACAAGGACGTTAGGGGTGGCAATTCGGGTCGGGTTGGGTTACTGGGTTCGAGTTTGCGGGTTGACGGGTCAGAAATGATCAACCCGAACCCGACCTGATTTTATAATCGGATTGAAAATTTTAACCCAACCCGAAACCCGATAACCCAGGCCCAACCCGAGTAACCCGATTTTTATTTAACTAAATAGGTTTTTGGGTTACTTTCGGGTCAAATGGGTCAGTTTTCGGGTTACTTTCGGGTCAAATATGTTGGTTTTGGGTCAAATGGGTTATACGGGTCAAATGGGTCATGTGGGTCAACTGTCTCAAAAATAATAGGTAACCATTAATAAGCAAAAAAATAGTTAACAATCATAACTAAAGTCTCAAGTTATATAGATAATTGTGCTCCATCATATATAACATGTATCTCTAACATTAAAAATGTCATTTAAGTAACACAATCAATTTATATATACAATACATATGTAGAGGTTAAAAACTACGTAAGAGAATGATAATGTTAACTTAAAGTAAGAAAAATGATTCTGTAATGAACATTTTGAAAACAAATTATCAAATTTTAACTATTTAACTATAGGTATTAATATATAATTGAAAATTTTATCACTCCTCACTCCCATATATAATTATAGGGTTTATTGTTTCGTTATGTATTAAACTTTACACTTTTTACTATTATAGGAAAAAATGCGAGTTGTGGGAATTTGGGCAAACAGATGTTCATATGTTCTATATATTACCTCAAATATAAAAAATTTATAACTTTAATTTATATTTTTAGGTTTTGGATCATCGGGTTGACCTGATGACCCATCGGGTTGACCCGAACCCGACCTGGAAAAAAATCAGGTTGTCGGGTTTCGGGTTGGTGGGTCAATGGGTCAAAATTCTAACCCAACCCGAAATTTTTCGAGTCGGTCTCGAGTCGTGTTTCGGGTCGTGTCAGAAATTGTCAACCCTAAAGGAGGTTATCTTGATGGGCTTGTACCATTTTGCTTGGGCTTTATGAGTTGGGCCTCCTGTTAATTGGGCTTTGCATAATGAGCTCTCCTGTCAGTAGAATTCCATGCTCACATGTTTTCCTGTCAATAAGGTCTCATGTTGATAAGTCTCCTTATGGATTGAGTTCGCCTGTAAAATGGCCTTTCCTGCTTCATTTGTGGGGCATTAAGAATGGTACATACTCAACTCTATTTCCATCTAATCTTATCTAAAAATCAATATATCTAACATATATATTTGTTCTTCGTAGTTCCTACTTCTTTTAAGAACATCCAGCCCAGACACTAAATCTTTACTGGGCCTGGGCCTTATTTCAAATACAAAAGCGTGCAGCCAGCCCACCGTAGCTGCAGCTTGGGTTAACGACTTCTTAAAACCCCGGCCGTCCATCTAACATCATCCGTCTCTACATAAACCCAGAAAGATCAAATTCACCACCATCTCAAATTTTAGGGTTTTATTATATTAATTTCATCTTCTTCAATTACAATTTATATTATCAAAAATTTGAGTTTATATTAGGCTTCGCTATCTGGTCGGCGTGAATTATTCAGTTTTAATTAAAACCCTAATTAAAAGTAATACTACATAATTTAATACGGAGTACATGATAGTTATTTCCAAAATTATAAAGTTTAAGAATAATAATAAAAATATTTAAGTTTATTAACATACTCATGTTTTCATGGGTCTTAAAACTAGTAAGGATATATAACTTAACAATCTATCCAATATGCAATCTCACGTGATTCTATCTTCTATACACCTTTTAGGCCCACTAAGTTTATACATAATTTTTACAAAAAAATATTAAATCTCGAATCTCATACATATAAGAAATTCATCTAAACCAAATAACTTAAATATTTATAAAGTAGACTTACCGTCTATATGTTTTATAATAGGAACCTGTGATTCGTTTATACGAGGAGTATATTTTAGATTTAGATAGTAGACTATCTAATACGAGTAATAATTAGTATAATATTAATATTAATATTAATATTAATATAATAATAATAATAATAATAATAATAATAATAATAATAATAATAATATTAAGTCGATTGGAACCGTGATTCGTTTACACAACAGACACTATAAAATTAAAACCCTAATTAAAATTTTAATAGTCAATTATCAATCGAGAAGCGGCAAGCAACTACGCACCTAAAAGCAGGTATTTAGCTATTACTAACTACTGTTTATTTGTTTACGTGCAAATGTTCGTTTTTACTTCATCCCGTTAACTGTGTAATTTGTTTTAGGATAATTGGATTTATTTTGTCACGAACTCATCATGAATATTCTGGCTGCAACGAATCGAAACTTTCGTCATGCAGCTCGTCTTCTTGGCTTAGATCCTACGCTTGAGAAGAGTTTGTTGATGCCTTTTAGAGAAACAAAGGTACGTATATGCGTTATTAATGATTCGCGTTACTCAATACGTGATTAATAATATTTGGAACGGGTTTCGTTCAATCCAGGTGCAGTGTCGTATCAGGAAGGATGATGGAACTTTGGCATCTTTTGATGGATTTCGAGTTCAACATGATAAATCACGTGGTCCTACCCATGGAGGACTCCTATATCATCCTAAGGTGGTTTTCATATCTCGTTGTATTTTTTATTTTATTTTATAAATGGCTTAAATATTGGTTGGTATATATGTTCGTTATCTTGTTTGTTACAAGGTTGGAGAGGATGAAGTAAACGCTTCGGCTCAACTAATGACTTGGAAGGCTGCTGTGTTCGACATTCCTTTTGGTGGAGCTGCTGCGGGAATCCGTTGTGCTCCTAAAGACTTGTCTATGCTTGAGCTTGAACGTCTTACTCGGAACTTCACACAAAATATACGTGAAACTATTGAAGAATATGAAGATATTCTAGCACCGGATACGGGAACCGATACCCAGGTTAAATTTTATATGGAATACTATAGATTTAAGTGATAATATTTTCATGGTCTATTACTTAGCCTTATGATAATCTAGCTAACAACTCAATTAGTAATTAGCCCGATTTCTATCAACTGACTGTTTGGGCATACATATTGACAGACTATGCATTGGATTTTGGATGAGTATTCTAAAGACCATGGTTCAAGAGCAGGATCTATTGTCACTGGAATACCGCTAGTGAGTATATGATATACAAGTAGATACTAGTATATATATGTATATATATATATATATATATAACCAGATAACTTTTATTGTCTGTTAGGTTATTGACGATATCATCGATGTTGAAGATATCGATGGTGGACCGATAGCAAGGGTGGGTGCAACTGGATGTGGCGCAGTTTTTGCCACAGAGGCCATACTTGCCGAACACGGGAAGTCAGTCCAAGGTTTGAAATTCGCTATTCAGGTATTGTTGCTTTCCTGAATGATAGTAGATCACATGTCTAATGAGCCACAGTTTACTTTGTGTTTTCAAATATTTCACGTGTTGACTTTTTCAGGGTTTTGGGAAGGTTGGATCTTGGTATGCTAGGCTGATACACGAGAGGGGTGGTAAGATTGTTGCAGTGAGCGACTCTTCTGGAGCCATAAATAACCCAAATGGTATTGATATACCAGCATTGGTTAAGCATAAAGATACAAGCGGGAGCGTGCAAAGTTTTGATGGAGGAGACAACATGAATGCCGATGAATTGCTCGTCCACGAATGTGATGTGCTCGTACCATGTGCATTAGGCGGTGTTCTAACCAGGTATCGCATTGCTATTTCATGATGCTATCAATTTGAATACGTACATGTTCGCAATAGATATATCTCAAAAATTGTATTGTTGTTCTCGATAGATATATCTCAACCTTTGAATAGGCACCCCTCAAGCACTCAATTGAATTACTCATATATCCAATCGATCGATTTATTCTCACTTACACGATTGGTCTATTAATTTTCAAGGTCACAATTCTTATTTCAAATACTGTACCCTTATTCGGGTTGACTGAATGGGCGATAATGACGTGAGTTTAATGCTGTTGTAGAAAACGCCTTATGCAATAGTCTTATGAAGTTGTTTGATTCTTTGTCGACTACTTTAAGTATTTAAAGATGTATTCGACTTTAGTAAAAAATCTATATGTATTCAACCTATAACACTCATATTGTATTAATCTAACTTTCAAATATATCTATTGTATGTATTAGACGATAATTTTAATGATGTTGTAAGTTATGTGGATGACATGTGGCATATTATAGAAATGATACATCATCAAAAATACGCTTCAGTACATAAAATATAGATATTTGAAAGTTAGATACATAAAATGGAAGTGTGATAAGTTGATTCACTTTTAAATACCCATGAAGAGTCAATAATAGTTACAAATCGATTATATTTATAATTCACTTGATAGACGATGTAATATTTTGATTAATTATCCGAATTCCAAATTGATATGCTTGATTTCATTCATCAAATTTCCGATTGAAGAGAGAACGCAAGAGATGTTAAAGCGAAGTTCATCATAGAAGCTGCAAATCAACCTACTGATTTTGAAGCAGAAGAGGTCCCATTTTTATTCTTCAATCTGTTGAAAATTACGTTTGATCAGATTTTTCTGTCAAGTCCTATTCTATACATTTACTTACATAGCCTTTCTAATAACATATATGTTTTATTTATTGCATGCTTCAGATTTTGTCACATGAAGGAGTTGTCATACTTCCTGATATATATGCAAATGCGGGGGGTGTGATTATTAACCACTTCGAGGAGCTTCAGGTCTTATAACGAGGAGAAACATATTAAATATTTAGTGTACTTATTTTTTTGTTCCATGTTTATATAGATTAGTTTGTAGATGAAATTGAACAAATTCTTTTTTCCCGGTGCCTCACTTTTCAGATATGTCTGGGACGTAAGTGGAATGAAGAAAAAGTGAAGAATGAACTAAAGAAATATATGAATAAAGCTTTTCACTGTGTCAAAAGCATGTGTCAAACGCACGAATGCAGTCTTCGCATAGGAGCCTATACATTGGGAGTCAGTGAGGTTGCGGAGCAAACAGTTAGAAATAATGAAATGGAAGAGGTGGATCATCTTTTAGCACTAAAGGAAGAACGCGATTTTTAGAACTAAAGAGAGACTTCATCCATAACTAGATTAGAATTTTGAAAGAGGTAATAACTCGATATATGTGATTCTAGTTCAATCCGACCACTTTCTTTTCAGTTCATCAAACTAACTTGGAAAGTATAAATTGGAATACTTGTCAATACTTATTTACAGTATTTGTGTAATTCAATTTGATGTTTATTCCGAGCACTTTTATTATAATATAGGAGTTCTTTTATTCAAAATAAAGGATTTCAAATTCATGGAAGCTCCAAAAAACTCCTAGCCAAACATACACGTATGTATGTATTTATAAGTAGTGAGTTTTATGGCATTATAAGAAGATTGATTATCATGTTTTTTATAGAAAGACACATTTAAGACTAGTGATCAAGCATATTTCGGCTTGAGTGCAGATGGGGGGAATCACCTCTTTACACTGCACTAGTGTCGTAACCCGGATCGAGATAGTTCTCATCGAGGGTGGTAAAGGGTGATCGAATACCCGTCTAAGAAGATGGGGTTTAGAGGTGAGGGCCTATGGAGGCTGCACACCCTTCGTGTGTAATGTTGTCTGTCGTGTCCTGTCCTGTCGTGTGGAGATCTAGGGTTTGTACCCTTATGTATGGGGAGGGGGAAACCCAATAGAGAAAAGCCCATGGGCCAAGCCCAAAGTGAGGGTATATCATCAAGTCCCCCAAGTTCGGTATGATATGTTCATACATGTCGTGTCGAACTTATTTAATATGTCATTGCTTATATCCTGACAAAGGTGCCAACCATAACGGTGATGGGCTTACAAAATAATCGAGCAGCAAAAGACTAAGCAGGACTCCTTAGGCAGGTTGCTACTATAAGCCGTGAGCTCTAAACGAGCAGAGTTCAAGCATGGCTCCAGGACAAGCTGCTCACACAAGCGGAACTCTAAGCGAGCCGCTGAGATGGGTTGAGCTCTAAACGATGGGAGCCCGAGTAAAGCTTAGCAAGGAATGTAGTTCGTCAAAAGGAACGCAAGAGATATTCCTTGCAACGTAATTCCGTAGGGATGACAGATAGTACTTCATCACTCCCCCCATTTCAGTATGATAACTTTGTCAAGTGTCATATTGAACTTATCATTGTGTCATGACATATTGCCTCACGTCAGCACTTTGCTGGGATAAGGGCTTATCTATGCGACACAACGATATTTTATTCATGCCTGTTAACGTCAATTTCAGCTGGAATCAGGTCTTACAGTTTATTCGGACCGAATTTGTTTTGTTTTAAGTCATGACGATTGTAGATTTCCAGACTACATTATGGGTTGGTGTGTGGTGGCGGTTTTACCGCGGCTCGACCAATTAGTCCGGTCTCACCTCGGTAATTAATCGTGCACGGGGGGACCTCTGCCTTCGGGAAGCTAGAAGGCATTCCCTTATGGGGGCAGGCTCGCTATGGCTCCGGGCTTAGCTGACTTCTGCCGTCATATGTCGAGCCCATAACGACGACGCCTAGAGGCGGTTTTTATTTCTCGCTCATCGTTATGAGCGTACGTAAGAGCATGCAAGTGAACTTTTTTGGTTAAGCTAAAGCCTCGAGGGTGGATCAGTTCCCTCGATGATTCGCGGAGGGTGGATCAGTTCCCTCCGAGCTTAAAAGTCAATAGTGCTGTTGTGCGGTTATTTATATGGGCTTAACCGACCTTGCTAAAAGGTTTTATGGTGTGTAGCCATTTATGGGGGGGGCGAAACCCTATGGCAGGACGGAACCCGTCGGCGTGGCGGACCCGGCTGCATAGCGGAGCCTAGTGGCGGGGCAAAACCCTATGGCGGGACGGAACCCGTCGGTGGGGCGAAACCCGGTGGTATCGCGGAGCCTAGCGGCGGGGCGAAACCTTATGGCGGGACGGAACCCGGTGGCGGGCGGACCCCGGCGGCATAACGGAGCCTAGTGGCGGGGCAAAATCCTATGGCGGAACGGAACCCGTCGGTGGGGCGGAACCCGACGGCATAGCGGACTCGGGGGCAGGACCCGACAGTATCGCGGAAAGGATGACGGCGGAACCCGATGGCATCGTAGAACCCATGGGCGGCGGAATCCAGGCCCTTCAATGTAATATACTTGCCCCCAGTTCAATAGTACTAAAAATTTTAGTAGTATTGAATTTAAATGATGAGTTCCCTTTCCTTTCGACATGTTAGTTGTAACCCAGGGGAGCGTGTGGGCTTCGATCAGAACAACGTGTAACCTGTGATCGGGATAGCGAGCGGGATGATTCCGGATATTAAAATCCAAGTATAAATCAATCCTTTTTATTTGAGCAGGTGATGTAAGCCATGGGGTCCGGAGTATATAAACGATCCCGGATTTCACGTACGAGCCCAGAGCTCGGTTTACCGAAACGGCTGCTTTCATTCATACATGAGGTCAGAGCTCGGTGAACCCATATTTTGCAAAGCATTACGAGCCTGGAGCTCGGAGCACGTGTATAACTTGTTATAAGATGACGCTGTCAAAAGTGTGGTGATGTACATGATACCCACATTTAAGTGCATCAAGTGCGTGCCACAGAGTTATGCAGAAGCGATCACGAAACACTGAGGTCGGAGCTCAGTTGTGTGTTCCCGGAGCTCAGAGTCATGTAGAAATGATCATGGAACACTGAGGTCGGAGCTCAGTTGCGTGTCCCCGGAGCTCGGCACTCGGAGCTCGGGTCCGTCTCGGAATGAACTAAGTTATTTCAAGCAATCACAGCTCGGAGCCTCGGTTTATCTCAGATGGGCTCGGAACCCGGTGCCTTGGCGATGAGAATGAAGCTTGGATATATCAGAACGAACTCGGAGCTCGGAACTCAGCCCGATCCAGAAAGAAAAGGAATCGCCGGAATGAGCATGGAGCTTGAACCTTAGTACGGAGAGTAGTACGAGCGCGGATCTCGGTTTACATTGGACGAGCATGGTGCTCGGTTTTGTATTGGAACGGGGCCCGGAGCATTATCGCGATCCCACAGTTCGGAATGATTCTGAGGCCGGAGCTCGGAACTTAGAACCGGAGTACGTCAATAACCCGGACCTTGGATTCTATGTAGTTGCGTGTGCATGAGAGCAAACGTATGTATAAACATAACATGTATGGAGCACCTGTACGTACATTAAGTTTATGACATGCATGTTTAGCGCGAGCATGGAGCAACGATATTATATTGTCATTGAGCACCCGTACGGAACTCGGGGCCTGGCTCGGAGCAAAGAGTTACACCGATGATGAATGCAGAATTCGCATCATAGTTCGAACGAGCTAGAAGTTTGGACGATCCTTGAGAACGGAGCTTGAATCATGGAGTCCAGAACGGGGCCAGTTCCACGTTTGCGCGACGATACCATGCATGGCGTAATACACACGTACTATGGTGTATATATGCATAAATTACATTACATATAACCTACTCTTCAGCTTGCATGTTGCCATGCGTGGCTTAATATGTATGCACGTAGGTGTATATATGCATGACCTGCCTCGAGGAGCTAATGTACACGAGCCTGATCTCGATTCATCTTGATGTGAGGTCGGAGCATATTAGCGATCCCGAACCTCGGTTTTCTATCTCGCCACGAGCTCGAAGCGTGAACGAACCTGTAGCTTTGGCCTCGGAGCTCGGAGTCCGGAGTATAAAACGATCCCGGAGCTCATCACGGAGTAACAAAAGGAATGAGCTCGGAGGTCATCACGAATGAGCTAGTCACTACACAACTGTGGAATGAGCTCGGATTTCGGAGCTCTAGCCGGATGCATAACGGAATCTCTTTGTAACGGGTCCTGAGCTCGGAGATCAGAGTGTGTCAACGATACACACATCCATAACATAGCCTTAGTCCGGCCCGGAGTTTTGTCACAAGGACCTTAGGCTTCAACACGGAGTTCAACCGAATGTGGCACCGGGCTCGGAGCAAGGTCAGAACGAGCACGGGTTTGGACACAGGAGTGCTGACACGGTTCTCAGAGGTGTGTATCAAACGAGCCCGGAGCTATCTTGCCACGAGCGCGGAGCTCGGAGAAATGTCCGTACGAGTTGGGAGCTCGGATTATGTAGAACGAGCTTGGAGCTCGGTTTAGCTCAGACAAACTCGGTATCGGAGCAATGTGTAGAATCTCAGAATGAGTACATCAAAAACATACTTGCATGATGCCATGCACGATGTAAGAGAGAGATACATATATATGTATTCATGATGATGCCATGGTACATATGTACATGCTTTCATGAGGTGGTTTACTGTTGGTGTATGAGGCCGGAGTTATGCAAACGAATGCAGCCTCGAATATCAGAGATACCAACACGAGTGTGGAGCTTGGTTTTATCCCGGAAAAGCTCGAAGAAGGAGCTCGGTGTCCGGTGTATGCGAACGGGGCCGGAGCATGTGAGCGATCCCGCCCTCAGTTTCATCTCGAAATGAGCTCGGGGTATGTGTGAAAGTACGTCAACGTCCGGGCCTTGGTCTTATCTCGAAATGAGCTTGAAAGGTGATATGATCTAACATTGACATTTATAATGCACACATCTTAGACATGCAGTGTTTTTTTTAATTTGTTATAGTGGTGTTCATCATATTACTTCGTATTATTATTATTACTTGATTGATTTAAGTCGTATATTTTATATCAATTTTTCAACTGCTCTTTCATCACTTTTTTTCACGAATTTCAAATATATTCTCGTCGTATTACGCGGGTTATCGGCTATACAACACATATGCATGCATGCATGAATGAGTTTGAAAGGTGATATGATCTAACATTGACACGAATTATGGTAATTAAACATGTTTATCAGATTAAAATAAATATGATTAACTAATGTGACGATAATGTATATGCATTAAATACTTGTTTCACTAGTCAAACATAATTGTGTAATTGTGATAAAAATATGACCGAAACGATATTAAGTTGCTTGATAATGTGAATGCATCTAATTCAAATTATAGTAGTCATTTATTTGCGTTTTCTATCTTTAAATATACCGTCATTATTTTTCGAATATTTTCATTGTTGGTATATATACACCATTCTTCTTCAAATAATTTATCGTGATAAAGAATTTGATATGCAAATACTTTTGAAGGGACCACAGGTGGGTCTGATATAACAAAGGATGTTTTTTGTTATATGTAAATTGAGCAAAATGTATTTATACTTAGTTGGATTGAGTTGCTGGATGGTCATGGACCACAATGACCAAAGTAATTGCAAACAAAAGATGTAGTATCAGAATGACACCAAATATGCATATTTCTAGACACCAATATTTTGCCCAAAATGACACCAAAATTCTGCACAAATTCCGCCCAAGATGACATCAAATTAATACCAAAAATTTACCCAGAATGGCACATAAATTCTGCCCAAATTGACACCAAATATACTGCACATAATTCTTCTTGTACTTTCACCAAAATGACACTAGAATAACACCAAAATTGGTACACATTTTGCACACTTTTTACACCAAATAATCTAAAGTAGATCTATTTCAGGAACCAAAATAGAGGATCATGATATAAATTTTATCCAGATTTCATGAAACTCATCCTTGCAGATTGTATAACAACAGTAAAACTAGTAAAAGAGACCAAGAATTGGAACTCGAAATGTCACTACTAATCAAATGGAAGCAATCATTTGATGATAGGCATTATCTAATGTATAAACCTGACCAGTTTAACAACAAATCACTGAGTTTTTAAAACTTCAATCCTTTGTCGGTAGTAGCCTCAGCAACCTTCTTGATCCCCAGTGTGAAAGCACCCATTCGAAGGTCACACTCATGCTCCTTACACATTTCGTTAATGCTTTCGAAACTTCGATTCATATACTTCTTGAGTTCACTATCCACCTTCGATCTAGTCCATTTTATACCCTCTTTGTTCTGTAAAGTCAAAGTCAGACACCATAAAAGTTAGTACTCGTATATATTAATACAAATTACATATAAACAGTGAATCAAACTAAGTAAGGCATATTTTCGATTTTAATACCTGCTTCCACTCAAAGTAACTAACAATAGCCCCTCCCGCATTCACATATATATCAGGAAGAATTACAACCCCTTTCTCAGACAGAATCTGTATCAACAAATCACACATTATAAGTATGATATCTTTTTGTAAAATGACATGCTGAATTTGAAGAATATGCACCGCAAAATGTACCTTGTCTGCTTCAGGATCAGTAGGCTGATTTGCAGCTTCAATGATATATTTAGCTTTCACTTCTCTCGAATTTTCACTTTGATGGATAATTTAAAGACACAAAAATGAACTCAAGTTGGATTTAAATACAACGAATATTGCAACATATGGAGTCTGAAGTCCTAGTGAGTTCCAACAGATTGAACACAACAATTTCAATATCATGATGTCAAATCTGAAGTCCAAATGCACTCATTGACCTCAATAGACCAGTTTACTGGATATTTTACATGAGCTCAAATTATAATGTTTTCTAACATTTATGACTCTATAAAGTCAAAAAAAAACTGCTGTTACTATTGGAATGACACTAACTCTGTTTTCAAAACTTACCATTTAAACTATTAGAAAATCAGAAGCTTATTGTGAAACTAATTGGAAAATTTGGTGACATACCTGGTGAGAGTGCCCCCTAAAGCACTTAGTACGAGTACATCACACTTAAGATGAAGCAACTCCTCAGCCTTCATGTAGTCCCCACCATCGAAACCACTTAAGTTCCTGCCTTGAGTTTTGGTATGTTTTAACAACTCTCGGATATCAATGCCATCAGGGTTAGTTATAGCTCCAGTGATGTCACTGACCCCAATGATCTTTCCACCAAATTGATAAAACAGCTTAGCAGCAGCGCTTCCCACTTGTCCGAATCCCTGAAAAAACCACTAATTGTCAACAAAATATAATCGTAGAAAAGTTAAATTTCATGCCCATGGGGAATTGCTTGCAAAATAAATTGTACCTGAAAGGCAAACGTGAGAGCTTTCATTGATTTTCCATGGTGAGCAAGTAAGGCTTTTGTTGCCAAGAAAACTCCATGACCCGTGGCATCCTTCCTTCCAAGTGATCCACCAAGCACCTAGTTATAGAATGCAATTAGTTATCTAAAATTTAGTAAGTGGTATATTGACCATATAATGTACAATTGCTCTATATTGATATATTAAATACTCACCAAAGGCTTTCCGGTAACAGGAGCAGGGGAGTGACCATGGAACTTCGAGTACTCGTCCAACATCCAACCCATAGTCTGCAAATATGTGTAATAAGTTAGCAAGATAGTTTTTAGTTGTTGATTCTATCTAACTGTATTTAGATTGTATAGTAAATCGGGCTTGGTAGTTAATAACAAACCTTTTCATCGGTTCCCATCTCGGGTCCCGGAATGTCCAAGTTCTCTCCAATTACATGGTAAATCTTTTGAGCATAGATGCGAGTAAGGCGTTCCAGCTCGTTTGTAGTCAGATTCTCGGGATTACACGAGATCCCACCCTTCGCTCCACCGAAAGGAATGTTGGCCACGGCTGTTTTCCATGTCATTAGTTGAGCCAGTGCAGATACCTCGTTACTATCAACCTTCCAAAGAAAAGAAACAAGTATACACGATATTGCAAAAGTAAGATAAGAGTGATAAAATCATGAATCATAACAATATCAAATAATTACAACTTAGAGATCATAAATTGGCAAGTTTAATCCAGACTTCTAGTTTACAAGCTATGTATATATTACTAATATGAATATGAATAAATGGCCAGTGAATATGTATTTTCCTAAATAATTTTTCAGAATGTACACTTGATAGTAGTGCAAGTGAATGATGAAAAAAACCTCGAAAATCAATCTGAGAATTACACATTGAAAAAGATAGATGAAGTCGAACGAACCTGTGGATGATATAGCACGCCACCTTTCATCGGACCGCGCCAATTGTTATGTTGAACTCGATAGCCGGTGAGCGAGTGCAAATCTCCGTTATCTCTTTCAAACAAACATTCCACCTTATCAAAATTAAAACGTACGGATTAGTAGTAAATCATTACATATATATATATATATATATACACACACAATGAAAATCATACATAAATATGCATGTTAAATCAGAATAGATCATCAATGCATCATAACAATCATTAGCTCTATTCTAATACATACATGAATTAATAAAACAAATAACTGAATGAATAAGAACATGTTGCACCTTTATCGAAATTAAAACGTACGGATGTGTAGTGAATCATTACATTACATATATTTACATACAATACAATGAAAATAATACATAAATATGTTAAAAATCAGAATAGTTTATCGATGATCATAACAATCATTAGCTCTATTCTAATACATAGATGAATTAATAAAACAAATAACTGAATAATAACATGTCGCACCTTGACTTCTCTATACGGCAGCAACAAACATTTTTTGATTTTGGAATCCAAATGTAGAATTCGAGCAGCTTTGGTGAAGTTTTCAAGTGCTGATTTGAGAGCAGAGCCAGTCGTCATTGTGACTGTGATATTCTAGAGAAAAAAATGAGGAACAGAGGAGGTCGGTGTATTGTTATATAGATATAGATGTAAGATGTATATGCATATGCATATGTATTTGTATGTACGTATATGCACGTCTGAGTTAGAGTGAGAGAGAAATGACATTCTGTTATGCGGTATAACAGAATGAAGCAGGAGGGAATGTTGCGAATCTTCATATGACGTCACAAAACTTGTTGTTCCAAATATGCATGCTTTGATTGTTTGTACCTTGTGCAATATCCATTAAGCAGACTGGTACTCATAGACTCGTAGACTCGTATACGGTAGCTATAGTGGGTTGTGTAAATTACAGTAATTATCATGCTCATTATAATAACTTTTGTTAATGGACTATCAACAACTTTTGTTTTTCTCTCGTAACTACATTATACTTTCGCGAGACTACAAATTTGAAAATGTGTATAGATGACTTAAGAAATATAGATTTAATCGTATGTATGATGTAATATGTTGAATGTTTTGAGACTATAAATTAATGAAAAAGGTCATCTTTTATCGTTATGGCTTCAAGAACAATATATACTAGTAGTTTATGTCTTCTATTATGTTGGTTGTGCAATACCTTGTGTCTTTACTTATTTTAGCCTTAAGTAGTAGTTATTTGTTGCCATTAGAGCAAGTACCGAGTGTCTAGTCGTTACTATTTGCTGGACCTGTCGTATAGTAGAGATAATCAAACTTAAAACGTAAATTATGATAAGGAGTACCTAATATATGAAAATATAGATATAATATATAATCTGCATATGTACGTATACGTATATGTAGACGTACATATGCAGATTTGGAAAACTATTTAATTAGAAGAGGAATTTGAGTTACTTTGTTTTTGAATTATTATTAGTGGTTTAAATAAATATAAAAATATATATCTAGCCCATTTTAATTTGTGAAAAGTTAACTAAACGAGTTGGTGTTTAAATTATATAATTAATTAGTCTTGAATTACTTTTTTAGGTGTAATTAGGTAAGTGAAGCATGCATACTGCATGGGACTTAATCCATGAATAATTATGGAGCTTAAGATCACTGGTGATTAAGTATTTAGACTAATCAATTAAAGGGTGATGATTAATTTAGAGGGGCTAAATATAGATTTTTTTTACCTATTTCCCACTTTCTTGTGAATATATAAAGAAAGGAAAAGAGATTAAACTTCAAATGGATAATGTCAATAAACTTATAGTTTTCCAGTATCTCATTATAGGTTTTATGGCTTTATTTGTGGCAGTTGACACATGGCTCCAACAATCTCAGGGAGCATAATGTAGTTATTTAATTGTAGACTATAATCGTGTAATGTATATATCAAAATTAGTGGTAGAAGTATCTACCTTCCATTTAAAAATGTTTAAGAAAAACAAGTAGTTTAATATGTGTTAATCATCACTTGTTTTATCTCATTTCAATATAGTAAATAAATAACGAGCATCTTTAGCTTTTTCGTTTTAATGTCAATTTTATGTTCAAAGTTGTTAGCATTTTACGGTTACGATATTCAAAGGAGTGATGGTCATTGGCAATTCTCATCGGAGTCCATAAGTATACATCAAATGTGACACAATGTAGATGACAAAACAAACATGTAACTAACGAGTCTCTCAATACGAAGTTAACATATCTAATATGTAATAATTAACCAAATAGACATCTCTTGTCTTATATTATTACAAAAGGATTTTTAATAGGCTACACCATAATAGGTTTGGCAAGAGCATTCCACAGGATTTTCAGAAAAAGGTAAAATGAAAGGTGGATCAAGTTTTTGGCATTATATGTGCAACACTAAGTGCGGTTAAAGTCGAAAACTTAACATGTAATAATTGGGTAAAAAAATACAGTGTGTATCTCATTTTTATTTCAATGTTAATAGTGTTCTCATCAAATTAAATTACTATGTAATGTGGAGTATATGTTTATGTGCTAATAATAATATCAACACGATTACACTTTTTTCGCCGTGACACGTTGGCATCCACGTGACATTATTACATTTAATGAATTCAAATATTGATAAAAAATAGTTGTACTACCGGTGATGCTAATAGTACAACTGTATAAAAGTATCTTCTAACTGGTGGTACGTACTCCATATGGTACTACTACTGGTGATGCAAAGAGTACAACTACCAGCACCAAACCAAATCAGGTTGACTCTGTTATAAAAAGTGAAAGTTGTATGACTTATCTCCCGCATCTACTTTTTTCTCCAAACCATTAACCAATCATCCCCACTATCTTCTTGCTTTGTATCCCCTTATTATCTTCTAACAACCAGCATTGTACACCGTCACCATCTCCGATCTTCGCACCGACGTCGTCGCCGGCAATTGCCTCCCACATGCTACTCGTGTTTTAAACCATAGATATCTGCAATTGCCGATGCGTTATTGAATCGTCAAAAGAAAGAAAAAAGGTGGGTCGTCGGAACTTGAAGGTTCATGGTAGGCATCGTAGTTTGGTTGGGCCAGTGAGGTCTTAATTGACGGAGTGGGAAACTGGGAATACAAATGAAAGATGATGATTGGCTAATTAAAAAAAGTGAATCCAAAAAGATACAAACATTAAAGTAAATAAAAAAATAAATTACATTACACTATAAAATAATAAATTAACTATCAAAAATTAAAAGTTTGCAACATATCCTACATACCCAAACATACATTAAAATCCTTGTACATTTTATCTTAAAAGACTTGTATTTGGGGTATATATATATACGGAATATATGATATGATACTTTTTCAAGTTCCGAAGTACAAATATCTAATCTTTCCATCAAGAAAAAGACATTTTGCCATTTTGGTCACTTCGAGTGTAAAAGGATTAAAATAAATACTTGTTTATCAGATTAAAATAAATACGATTAACTAATGTGACGATAATGTATATGCATTAAATACTTGTTTCACTAGTCAAACATAATTGTGTAATTGTGATAAAAATATGACCGAAACGATATTAAGTTACTGATAATGTGAATGCATCTAATTCAAATTATAGTAGTCATTTATTTGCGTTTTCTATCTTTAAATATACCGTCATTATTTTTCGAATATTTTCATTGTAGGTATATATACACCATTCTTCTTCAAACAAATTATCGTGATAAAGAATTTGATATGCAAATACTTTTGAAGGGGACCACAGGTGGGTGTGATATAACAAAGGCTGTTACATGTATCGTGTTCCCCCACCCCCAACATCTACATCTCAATATCGTTTCTTTCCGTTTTCGGAAAAAATTGATAATTCCCATCGCTAGAAAAACTTTATGGTTTATGTAGTACTTACAAAAAAACCATAATATTATAATAGGATTTTACTATGATCACTTGTAAGAGGGTGTATTGGAGCTCATTTTGGTCTAAGAATGTCATAACGATCGCAATGGACATTGTGGTTGGGTGGTATTATGTGTGGGAACCGAGCACATTAATGCCCTTTTGTAAACCCCACACAAATATTTATTTATTTATTTTTCTTTTTCTTTACTTTGTACGATGTAAAAAACTACTGCACTTTTTAAGAAGTAACATTAATATAACCAAAAAGAAAGCAAAAACTAAAAAGTAATTGTGGAAACACTTTTTACTCCGATTGTATACACATACATGTAACATACACATACTCGACACAACAACTCATATCCACATTTTATACGTACCCATTAACAAAAACAATCCAAACTTTTTCATCAAACATGTCTAACCTAATCCCAAACCCCAATTCAAACTCAAACCCAAGCGATATGTCGTACACAAATCTTATTTTATTCGATACACCAAATAAACCCGATTCGAATACGTACATCATCCGCAATTCGCATTCCAAATATACAACAATAAAGATTGTCTCCACCGCATCTCTATCCTCAATAACCACATTTCTATCATCATTAACCACTCGATTACAACCAACAACAATTGCGTGTTAACCAACAACAACAACAAAAATTGTTCAATCAACAACAACGCTTTTAACAACAACCCCAACAACAACACCAACAACAACCCCAACAATGTAGCATCCCAATTTTTAGACATGTAACAAAATAATATATTGTGTACAATATTTGAGTTTTAAAGTGTCTTCTTTATTTTTTTCAATAAAAAGTAAAGTACATATAAATGTACACATGGTATAAATTTATCAAGCTTATAACTTGTTGACATATTATGATCAATAAATATAAATTACGTAAATTTTAATGAATTGACACCACATTAGTACGTGAATGAAAACAGGAGATGCCACAAGAGCTATAGCCAACTAATTAAGGCTATAGTAGACTTGATGACTAACTCTTTCATTACTTAAGATCATGCCAACAAATAAAGTCTAGAAAATTAGAGGTGGCATATTATGGTCTACAACTTAGTGACCAAGTAAAAATGCAAATAATAAAGAAAGTATTCACTTCATTTGTTTACATTGACAAACCTATACCAAAACGAAAAATACGATGAGTGCCACATTTGAAACGCTTTAGAGAAAATGGAGCTAGTAGAGAGAAGCTAGTTGTACAAGTATATGAAGCATGGATCAAACTCTCGGCTAAAGAACATTTTTAAATCCTAATCAATGTGAGTACCCATGTTGTTTACGAAAACAAAGATATATTCTACGTACGTGTTTATGTGCTACGTGTTTATGTGCTACGTGTTGCATTAGAAATGTTAGAGTTATGAATGCATATATTGTCACGTTATGTTCACGTTTTAAGCATGTGTTTTTATATATACATTATGTGTGGTTAATGTGTAACGAGCGTATGATACGAAATTCAGAGTTTAAAATGAGTTAGTGCAAGGCTCCCCGTAGTTCAGTTAATAGGATCCATATCTTTAAGATTGGATCCAGATTCAAGAGAAAGTTACGGTTATGGCTCGGTTACACATTAACTCAATAAGAGATCTCGTTATGTATTTATATACAAAAAGCAGTGTCATGGTATGATTGTATGTGATGTTTTAATAGAAAACACATGAACTCACTAAGCCTTTAGGCTTACGCATATATTGCGTATATCTCGGGTTTAATCAGATAGAGTTGCTCAAGAAAATATGATAATGAGATGCCTTAATTATGAGATTAGACGAGATATAAATTGACTATATGTAGAGATGTTCATGTAGAAAAATATAGTTATAATATATACCGCTGTAAAATGATGAGGTAAAAATGGAAGGGTGTTACAAACAATCACCCAAAAAATGCGAGAAAGCGAGCTGAAAGAGGAAAGAAAATGCAACAAGAGACTTTGGTCAGCAAAAGAATAAGCGTGGTTAACGCAATGTTGACTCGATTCGTCTAAAGACTCTCGAAGAGGCAACTCCTAAAAGAAATGAACTTTGTGGGGTACGACTTTCAAAAAATTCAACAACAATCATGATTGGGTGTACGAGTGCACGACGACAACCAACTATCCTTTAAATGGCTAATTATCAACGGTTTTTGCAAAAAATTGAATGCATGTCACAATGCTTGCTCTTGCAATTGGGGTAGCGGTCGGAACGACTACCAAGTCCATGAAAGATGTTAACAATTTTAAGGTAAAACATTATCTTCTCCTTTTAACATTTTTTTTCTTTACGACCTTATTTTTTTGTTGATTTTTAAAACTAATGAAGACTACACTAACGTTATTGATGACTAACGTATTTACTAATAATATTTTCTTTATGACGAAGGAGTAAACGAAACCAAATCATGTAGAAAAATGAAGATAAATAAATACCGCACATCCAAATCTTCTATATGAACAGTTTAATATTTGTTTTAATTGTATGGACCCTTTCAGAATTATTAAACGTTTATTATAAATGTATCACTTAATATATAGTAATCTTATATATTAAAAGAATTTTTTTGAAATAATATGAACCATTAGATAGAGATCAACAATTGAATCTAATCATTCATTTATTTAATGACATCATTAATTCTATTTTTATGTGACTAAAATACTAATATACCCTTCTATATTTACAAATTACATCCTTTAAAATTTACAATATAAATCATATATTTTATTTAATCGTACATAATCCTTCAAATATTTTATGAAGATTTTAATTTAATAACCATTTTATTATTTCTTTCATAATTCAAACTCTTCCTACAATCTTCTTTATTTTATCTCTTATTGAAAAAAACTCCAATAAATTATGAAAATTCATGACTTTATTCTATCGACTAATGATTTCAATCCTGGCCATTTTTTTTCCAATTCTTTTAACAATTCCTGATTTAAGATTCTTAGATTATGGATATCAACGGGTCGGGTTCCGACGGGTTATAGTGTATCTGTACCCATACCACTGTCATTTTTGAAAATTATCATTAGTCCTCCTTATGTATGTAACTTTTGCGAAATAAAAAAAATTATTTATTGAAAATACGATGCGAATGTGAAACACGAAAAAAAAACTATAACGGATGACAATACTTGAAATCTTAAGGCTAACAATTTAACATTTTAATTAACTAATTCAAAGTTTTCGGTATAATAATATGATATATAATATTATTATTAAAGAACAATACATATACAAAAAAGGAAGTGATATTATGCACAATATTATCATTAATTAATTAATTAATTTACTATTTTTCCACTAATTCCGTCAAAATTTAAAAGACAAAGTAATGCATAATTAAGTTGTTAATTTAAATTACAAAGAGTAACTTAGATGGACGAAGACCACCAATGCACTGTAAAGAGCGTTATTTTTAAAGTACAAAATACTATTTACCTACTGAACCAAAAAATTTGTTTATTCGGAAAAACATATCCATATAATTTTAAATAATATAGTATTATTAAATATTAATACAAATAATAAAGTGATATTATACACAATATTATCCCTTTGTTTTTGTACTCATCAATCCAAAATCTATCACAATTTAAATCCTTAATACATTTTACATTTAAAATTAAAACGATACAAACCGATACCAACATCAAAATACTTATTGAATCAATTTAAAAGACATATCATAAAATTAACCCGCAAATTTTTGTGGGTTTTAAACTAGCAATAATAGATTAGAGAGAATTTTTTTTAACAAATCATTATTTAAAAAACAAACACCTTGCGATTACAAAACGATATACCTAACCGTTGCACAAATTTGGGCCAAACAAAGTCATAAACAAAATGTCGTTACTTTACTCCTTCGCTCACCCACCTTTTTCACCTGCAACAAAAACCCTAATAACTAACTCCTTCCTGTCTTTCTTCCATCCAATTCCTACGCTAATTCATCCCAGGGTTTCCTTCACGTCTCACTCCATAACTTCCGATACGAATGCCGAATCACACGGTGAAGATGAACTTTTTTCCGGTCATCAGCAGCGGACCAATTACGCCGGTGTTCGGCTCGAAGAAAACGTTCTAGAAACCGGAAAAATTAGACTCGATACTTGGATTTCAAACAGGATCAGTGGAATTAGTAGAGCTAGGGTTCAGTCGAGTATTCGGTTAGGACTTGTTTCGGTTAATCATCGTGTTATTGTTAAGGTAAACTTGTGTGTATAGTTTTTTAATTTATATTGAAATGAATACAATTTATATGTTTGAATTTGAGTTTGTGCTTTAGGTTTTTAAGATTCAACTAGGGAGATTAAGATAAAGAGTGCAGTCTTCTATCACATCACAATCCATGTTTCAGTTAAGATTTGCTAAAAGAGAAGTTATGTAAGTTTATGGTATCGCGTGTATACGATTTATGTATAAATGATTGTCTTATTGCAATTTAAATTTCAAAAACTTTAAACTAGTTTGTTCTACTGAAGTCAAAATGTGTATCGTTTATCTTCCGATGGTGGTTAGTAATTACTTCATCTGCTTTAGTAATTTTGATTTTATATATTTATTAAACTTTAGGATTAGGATTTACATGAGAACTGCAACCATTCATAATTTTTTAGATTCTGTGTTTTCATAGTGTTTATTGCAATGTGAATGATTAGAGTTAGAATGCGATGATACTTGCTTCAAACAAGGGATTGTAGGCAATCTTGCATATTTCTGAATATAATTTTTATTGCTGTAACTGCTTACCTGCATCTCCAAATCTGTTTATATTGATTTTTTTAAGCCAAACATCAGAGATTATATGTTCAATATCTCAGTGCACAATTATGTTTCAGGCTTCGCACATGATAAGACATGGTGATAAGGTTGAATGCACAATATCCGAATTGCAACCATTAAAGGCTGAAGGAGAGGATATAGCTTTAGATATTGTTTATGAAGATGAACACGTATTGGTTGTTAATAAGCCTGCACACATGGTAATAATTACATCAACCTTCTTTAACCTCATTATTTTCGTAGATGGGCCAATTGCATTGTTTTTTAACCTTTTGTTCTAGACTTGCATTATTACTTTATGAATATCATTTGGTAGATTGTACAAAAGATGATATATAGTTGGGCAAGCTGGGCTTTCAGCGTGATGGTTAACTTGTTAAATTGGGTTGCAAGTAAGCATGGGCGGATCTAGCATACATAAATTGTGGGGGCATTTTTATTTTCTTATTTCATTTGTGAGAGGGCAAACTCATAAAATATTACAAATACTGTAAAAAGATTTTTATTTCAACATAATTTGAGTTAGTGTGAGACTGTGAGTCGAAGTGGGTCGGGTTTGTTTGGCCCACAAACAGTTTTTGTTTATTTGTTTGATAAACAATTAACGTGCAAACTTTAATCTCAAAATTGAGAACATTACAAAAAATCCAAGTCTTTGTATAAACACTCTGAGTTTGTATGCATTAACAATAGACTTTGGTTTGACCACGATTCAAAATTAATATACACGATTCTTGTTTTGACCACACCCCGTCCCCTTTGTGATAGAACATACCACAAGTTGACCCACACATAAGTAAATGGTTGAACTTGCCTCCTCCAATTATGTTATTATGGTGTACAATTGGAATCTCAATCATGATTTGAACTTCTTGTTCAGGTTGTTCATCCAGCGCCCGGAAACGCTACTGGAACACTAGTGAATGGCATTCTTCATCACTGCAGTCTGCCGACACCTGCCTTCCAAGATCAAGAGTTACTCTTAAAATCCGAGGATTTGTCTGACAACGAGTTGGATGAACCCTTCGTAGATCAAACATACTCAAAGGATTCCATTTTTGATACTAATGAAACATCGATTCGTCCTGGAATTGTGCATAGATTGGATAAAGGCACCAGTGGATTACTTGTTGTTGCCAAGGTAGTTTCTTGAGTAACATCATTCTGCTATTTCATTCATTTATTGAACTGCCAAACTTGATTCCTCATTGTAAACAAGCGACCACTTCTGTCAAATTTAAAATTAGATACCTTTTACAAAAATGGATGATTTTAACAGAACTGTGTCACATGTGCTGTAGTAAATCTATCGTCGACTATAAATGTATTTGAAATATAAATACAGCTTTTGTTTTGAGAAAACATATGATGCAAGTTACTGTAATTATTTCGGGTATGGTGGGACTATAATGTTTTCTGTTTTTGTTTTTTTTTTCTTCGTGATCTCCAGAAGAATGATGGTGAATTTGCATGAAAAACCTATGTTTTGGTGCTAATCTCTCTCTGTCTCTTTTCCTTCTGGGACAATATAGGATGAGCATTCGCATGCCCATTTATCTCAACAATTTAAGCAACACACCATTCAGAGGATATATGTGAGTCTCACTTGTGGAGTTCCTTCTCCAGTCTTGGGACGTGTTGATATCCCAATTGGTCGTGATTTGACAAATCGAATTCGCATGACTGCTGATACGGGCCCAACCAAATGTGGGAAGTCTCGCCATGCTGCTAGTAGGTGATTTAAGGTCTTCTTTTTCTCAACCTTAAAGGTGGCAAAGTTGGCCTGTTGGGCGGTTGGGTAATAGGTCAAAACAGGCACTTAACAAGTATTGCCCGGGTTGGACTGACCATATCTCTCTTTTGGAACTTCTTTATTTAAATAATTGAGTGATGTGGTAGACATGATCAAAAACTACATTACTCAATAATAATCTAAATAGTAAAAAGATATAGGAGGTTATAAGCACACACTAAAATTATGTTTTGGGCAATTCGTAACCCCTTTGAACCATTTGAGATTAGAAAAAAGACCCCAAATCAACCCATTAAAATGTAGATGGGTGGAAATTATTTTCCCTGTATTTTATCGGTAATCCGCTGCTTGACTAGATGGCTTGAACAAGAAGCTCGCTATCCATAACCGAGTAATTTTAGCGCCTAAAAGAACAGTGTATGGCAGCAAACTGATTGATTAAGTTAACTTATTTGATAATCAGGTACAGAGTAGTTGAAATACTTGCCGGTGGTGGATGCGCGTTGGTTGAGTGGAGGTTAGAGACGGGCCGTACCCATCAGGTATCGATTTTTTACATTGCAGTAGTTGTAAATTATTATATATGTGTAATGTTACATACGAAAATATGGTACTAGCTGTTATCTTCTTGTGGTGCTTTGAAACAGATTCGAGCACATGCCAAGTACCTGGGTATTCCTCTAATGGGTGACGAAGTGTATGGAGGTTCTAAGAACATGGCCCTCTCACGGCTACAGCTCAAGAACAGATCAAGCTTACACAGTCAGCTTTCACAGCTTGTTGGTAAACTCGAGAGACCTTGTCTCCATGCTTTGACTCTTGGGTTAGTCCATCCAAACCTGTCTCTTCTCTGTTTTAAAGTCTCCTATTAGTTTATATTTATATTGTTAATTATTATTTTTTTCTGATCAATACTAATCATCTTTTATGTGTATATGTTTTGGTAGATTTATACATCCTTGCACCGGAGAGAAAATGCGATTTTCTTGCTTGCCTCCTGCAGATTTTGCTGAAATTCTAACAGGACTTCGTAATATAAGCACAGAGAAGGTAATGGAGCTTATGTCATAAATTTAGTCATGCTGCAAAGTTGTGTTGTTTTATAGGTGGTGAAATGGGAAAATTGGATAATAGGTCAAACGTGTTTGTGTCTTAAAATGGTTATATGTTGGTAGTGGTTGAAACTGCTCTGGTTGGGTTGGTTAACGCGAAACTTTATTTTTGTCTATTTTCTTATTATTTTATATTAATATTAGTTTACGTTTTTAACAGAAATATATGTTCTAGTAGTTTGTTACTTAAATTGATGCAAGAAGTCTTATGCATATTAAATCAAGTTGTAGTGACATTTACAGGGAGCAAAGATAGTTGTACATTGTTTAAGAGTAGGAGAGGTGGCACTTTCAACTCATTTACATATAAATGCGTCGATTCGGGCTTAAATGGGTCGATGGGTTAAGCTTAAAGATTTAGATTAACAGGTGAAATGGGTTGAACAGGTCAAAGTTGAGTCATTCAAAGTGTATTTAACCCTATAAAGAAAGTTAGATCAAATTTTGATAATGTAGTTTTTGTTATCACAGTTAACACCATAATCCCTTGCAGAAAAATGAATAAAAAACTCTTATTGAGTCACTAAGCTGACCTGGCCCACTTTGACTGGATACCAGATTTTGTTACTTCAGCCGTACATGTGGTCGTGTAATTTAAGCTTTATCTTATTGGATTGCAGATCAAAGGAAGCTGATCAAGTTTTCGTGGTACATTTTTGACATCTGGAGACCTATTTTTCCAACTCTCTTTAGTTAAAAATAGAAAAGAGCAATTGTTTGAGACTACATCAAAACCTTGCAGATAGAAAATTATTCGTTACGCGCTATGTGAAGAGCCAGGATCAGATTATCGAAATTTTAGTTGATTAAAGATAGGATAGACATGTAGTTGTACAATTTAGCTTAGTAATCTTGCATTTCACAATCTTTGGTTTTCTCAGTTTGATTAGTTTGGCCCTAATTAACCAGAAAATTGGAATCATTATCATTTTTACTCAACAAATTGTTGTTTCAGCAGGTAGTAGATAAAGAGGGATGGTGAGTGCATTTAGTGCAAATCTACATAATGACTCTGGGCTCTTACACTTGTGCAGTAATCATGTAAATCCAGTGATGTTGGTGACTTGGTGGGGTAACTATAAATGCAGGAGAAATACTAGAGTTACAAAACAATTCTACTATATGAAAGAACTTATATTATCCTCTTTCTTCTTTCTCCCTGTGTTTTTAAATGGTGCCACATTAGCTTGTAATTAGTACTTTTTGAGTTTTTGTATACTCTGTTTCTAACTCTAGCATTCCTCCGCACGAGAAATAACATGGGCTATCAAAAAATAAAAGTTTGCAAGTAACTTGGGCTATTTTTTGATAGAATTAACGAACAAATCTATGAACTTAACTTCTCTAGGTGTTTACTTGAAGTAAAGCTTAGATTATAAGTTTTTCTAGTTTCTATACGCATTCATCTTCACATAGTCTAACAGTGCATAACCTTTACAAATTGTTGGTTTTTCTAGAACAATATTATCACTGATGCTTAGTAAAAAAAAGTCGAACATGTAATAAGTAATAACAAGTACATATTTATTGATATGTTCGAAGTTTTACTTTTTAAAAATTGCGTTTCAATTGGCCTAGTAGTGCTATTTTAACGTTAATTTTGTTGATTGATGGAAAACATATATAAAAGGTAAAGGGAATCATTCATGATGAATGATGATGAGTGCCCTTCTTCACCTTTACACGGGGGCACGTTGGTACTAAATAATTTGGTTTGATGCTAAAAAGCTCATTTACACAACTTCTTATTTTAGTCACAAGTTGTAAAGAGTATGTGTGAATTTACCGCAAATGTCGGATGATACCGTTAAGAGCAGTAATTGCAAGCCGATAGGGTCACCTACATTACAGGGTCTCCAAGGTTTAAGAATTTTTGTTACTAATATGGTTTAAAGTTGAAAAACTTATCGTTATATATCATAAGAAAATAATTAAAGAGAATTAGGGCTCATATTTCATTTCATCCCAAAATATTGGGAGAATTACACAACGTTTGATCAATTATTTTGCTATGAACACTCGAAAAATGATACCTTATAGAGTATAATGAAAAAAGTTGTCTTTTTTCGACTTCTAAAAATGCTGAGTTATATTTTTACATTTATTTATAACAATCTTAATATCATAAATGGATAATTTGGTATACTTGCGCAATGAAGCTACTATGTGGTATCGTACTGGATATCCCGGAATCATTTACTGACCCTATGTGAATGATGCAAATGATCATTGATAATTTGATATGATGAGAAACTATGAGATGACGAGAAGCATCGCGTCTAATCTGTTTGAGTAATAAAATGATTTTTCTTTTATATATATATATATTTTGTAAATGTTAGAAATCATTCGAAAAAGAATTTTTGAAACTCAGTGGGTCTAGGAGTTACAAATTTGATTAGTCAAGGGGTAAATGTTACATGTTTGTTGTAACTTTTGAAGTGACGTGAGGTGATTAACTGATTAGTTCATAAAAAAAATGTGGACGATCGAATATGTAACTTTTTTTGTTTTGATTTTACTGTACCTAAAGCTAAAAACAGTGGCATCTATGTTAGTGTTACCCCTAAATATTATAGGGAAATGATAGATTTGCTTTATTGAAAAAGAGAAAAAAAACAAATTATAACAAACTCAATGTCCTTCTAAAAATTGGTTCTCTCTCATAAAACTTGGTTGAAGTACAATAAATTATGCATTTCAAAAATATCATTAATAACAACGTTTAAGGTTTTTGTTAACATAATCATATGCAAGAACAACGTTTAAGGTTTTTGTTAACATAATCATATGCAAGAAGATGTGCAAAGTTTCTTCTGGATTCAAAATAGAGCAAGAAATTTTTTTTTAACCTGCAAGAGATGCTGTGAATTCAATCTAGAAGGATAAGTAATTTTGGAAGTGTTGTCCAAGTCAAAAGCATGTTAGTTTCTAATCACGAGAATCAGGTGTTCAGAGGGATTATTATTCATGTGCAGGATGTTTTCCAAGAGATAGGGGTATCAAATGAGATTAGTTTCTTTTGTTATTTCAATTGGGTTAATAATGTAAATTCGGATCTGTTTGGGGAGCTATCAAAAATGATCTAGAGTGAAAATCGGTGATTCAACCTCTAGATTCGGGGATTTTTTCCTGGAATTTTTAGGTTTTTTTCATCCATTTTAGCTCCCTCCAGTTAAGATACAGATGTTTTTGGTGTTTTAAAATAGTAGTGGTATTGGTGTAAGCATAATGTACTAGGGTGACTTTCTAGCAACTTGCTAGTAGTTATGTTAAATAAAATTTCCTTCGTCTTTGAAAGAAAAATAATCAAATAGTATTATATTATCGTGTTAATATATAAGGGTGTTTACCAAGATGAACATATCATGTTTAATGACAATGATAGGCATACTACTGCTATAGAATCTCATGGTCAACTTATATGCAATTTTTTGGATAAAAAACCAAATTTAATGCTTTTAAATTAAAGTCTTAATAGCTCCAACTTTGGTTGTTCAATGCATGCATGTTTAAAATTCAACGAACCGTGTGGGTCCATATATCTCTACTTAGACTTTTTATTTCCTCAAATTTTAAAAACTCAACTAGTCACAAACCGAGAATGAGACATGGGTAGGAAAAAAAATGTATTTCTAACACCTTTATCGGGCTCCTTTTATTTATTAATATTTGGTTAAATTTATAATCTTTCGGAATCTTTTTAGTCAGTTTCTTTTATTTTTCATGATCTTCACTCTTGAGTACAGAGAATTAATCTTGTTCACACTTTTAAGTTAGAAAGTTTGTACATTAATTACCTCGGTAAATATGTTATCGTACTTTCTACACCTTTAAAGTATCCCAACATGTACCAAAAAAGTCATGATTTATCGGTATACACGAGGAATTCATCAACTTAAAGGTATCTGAGTTGAAGCTCGATCTGTAGTATTTGTGTACATGTATGTACCATGTGTAATGTGTTGTAGGTGGTGCGTATTCTGTCTTTCTGAACGATTGAAGAATATCATAGGCCTATAGGGGTTAGCGTGAATCACATTTTTTTTTCACATATAACCCAAAAATAAACTGAAAAAGAAGTCTACCTTTTCAGAAAAATACGGGAAAAACATGATTCAGCCCAAAACCCTTACCAGCCGGCCCACTGTTTCAGATAAATTAAATAAAAATTATTATTATTTTTTTTTTTTGCAATAAAACCTCCTTAAATAATCCCATTTGTAATTGGAAGACTGATATTAATTAGATCCACTGTGATCGGCAACAACACCATTACCAATACCAACACAATACACACACACGAGAATCAATCAAAAATCAGAATCAAAATCACCGAAGCCAACAAAAACGTTAATCCTACGGACTTATCAATGACTCCTAAATACTAATATTTCTGCATTCATTTCATCAAACACCTTGTAACCAAACAAACAAACAACAACAACTTCATTCATTCATTCATACATTCAATTCTCAAGGTACTCGTCTCTTTCATTATTACACCTTCATCTTTCTATCTTTTACTTAAAAATATGTATAACGGTCTTCAGTTTATAATATTTATATTTATAAAGCTGAATTAGCATTAACAGAAACATGTATGTGGCTGTGTGTATTTATTGATGCATTAAGATCCGTACAATCCGTCATACTTTGATTATGATTGCGCATCATTTATTTAAGCTTTCTGGTTTAGTAATCGTTATTATATTATGTAGACCTTATTATAAACACTCTGAAAGCACGACGAAACCCTAGGTTTTTAAAAGGTTTTGATGTAGTTTACCTGAGCTGAATAAGCTATTTGATTTCAGGTAATTTGAGCTCTAATTTGTTTATTTATTGGTTTGCAGTTATCTATTGTGCTACTTTTTTAATGGAAAAAGTGTGAGTGAAATCTATAGAGGACAGAGAAAAGCGAGAGACAGTGTGGAACAGTTGAAAATAAGATCTCGAAACAGTGTTGTTGCTCGCGTGAGAAGGCGGTGATCTTTTGGTGTTTTTTTGTTGGATTTTAAGCGAAGGATTCATCATGAGAAAAACATGAGTAAAGGAAGAAAGGATTGGGAAAGGGGAAATTATTACTATCTGAGTTACCAGATGATTTCCCTTTCTTTTCGGTTTTGAACTATCCCAACGACTTATGGCTGATAGTCGATGCTTCTTCATTAAGGTATACTCAATCCAGTTTATGGTTATTTCTGTTTTCCCTGATTTGGTTTCGATGAATATTTGGTAGAAAGTGAACATTACATGCCCAAGTGTTGGTTGAGTCTTTATATATATATATTCTATAATATTCCATGGTAACTAGCATTGATAGCTCTTCTGATCTTTGATTAGACTGGTCCAAGGGTTACTCGTTCTGTCCCAATATATTTGTCACATTAGAGTTGCGACATAGTTTAACGGATTTACTTAGAATGGCCCTCAACAAAAGGGAACTTTCAGTCGGAATCTTACTGAAAAGGGAATATTGTACATACACAACTGATGTTATTTCTTGTCTGACATCTTCAAATGCTTTAAATCTCAGGATATGCTTATCGTTAGACCTCCGGTGAAAAGCTCCTTGGTGTTGAGAATAAGTGTAGTGGCTTTTGTTATGATATGTGGAGTTTTCATGTGTTCAGTTGGTCTAAAGCAAATTAGCAACTTCACAAAAGCTGGTTTCATTGATATTAGAATGGTTGAGCGGCCTTGTGATGTGCTCAAAGTTGAAAATTGGGAAAGATCTTATGTGCATTTCCCTAAGCCTACGACTTTTAGTCGGTATGGTTCCCATCTTGGGCTTCAGGTTACTTTTTTTTCCTTATTTTGTAGCACGAATCCCTGATCTGATTGCTTTGGAATGTAATTAGGGGTGAGTGTGCCTGCAATCCTGTTCGTTCCTTTGTTATTGCGTCAACACAGAGATCTGGAAGTGGTTGGTTTGAAACGTTATTAAATAGTCATATGAATGTAAGCTCCAATGGAGAGATATTCTCGGTTAAACCACGGCGAAGCAACATGTCAACTATTGTAGATACTTTGGACAAAATTTATAATCTTGATTGGTTGACAAGTGCATCCAAGAATGAGTGCACAGCTGCCGTGGGTTTGAAGTGGATGCTCAATCAGGTGCACACCATCTTTGAGCCATACCATATTAGTTTCTTTGCTTGCAACTTAATGCGCATATACACCCTGTATTTGGTAAATGATGTGCTGCATAGCTGTTAATTTCTTTGAACGAATATATGCATCAAGTGGTTGAAAAGTTGGCACTACTCGAAAATGTATCTTGAATACATCATTCTATTGAGCTCAGCATGATATACATGACCTATTTGTGCTTATTTAGTTAATCACTATCTTGTGCATATTGAAGTTCCTTGCGAACATGAATATGAGCATATCATTACAATGATATTTGACCTGAGACTGTCCTTTTCATTTCATTTTATATCACTGAAGGGTTTTCTTGACTTGTTTGATTTATTACAGGGTTTGATGCAGAATCATGAGTCTATAGTAGAATATTTCAATACTAAGGGAGTTTCAATGATCTTCCTTTTTAGAAGAAATCTTCTTCGTAGAAGAATCTCAATACTTGCAAATGCTTATGATCAAAGTGCTAAGCCGCTAAATGGAAAACACAAATCCCACGTGCATTCCCCTGACGAGGTTTGTGTGTGTTTATTTTGGGGCATGTTACTGTGTACATGGACTTTATCTTACTAAAGAATTTTGTATGATGTCAGGCTAAAATTCTGGCAAGTTACAAGCCCTCGATTAATACAACGTTACTGATACCCGAGCTGAAACAAGTTGACAACATGGTTAAACAAGCATTGGAATACTTCAATACAACTCGACATATTATTCTCTACTACGAGGACATAATTAAGAATAACACAGTAAGTCATTCAACACTTCAATTTTCTTACAGCTTTACAGAGGTGGTTTCAACCATCTACATTGAAATTTGTTGACTTAGGGTATGGGTTATCTCTAACGGGTCAAATGGGTTGAACGAGTTGAAAGGTGTTCAAATTGCATTTGTAATCTGTAGTTCTGTACAACCTCCTACATCACTCTACTCAGAAGTTAGATTATTATTGTAATTACATAGTATTTGCAATCACACTTAACCATTAACTATCTAATAAAAATGAATGGAGAAGTGTTTTAGGTCAAGCCAACTTGGTCTGACGTGTACCGTAAAGTTACCTTAATGTACACCCGTTTGACTTGTTGTCCAGCCCGCACATTAGCCATCTCAACTTCTTCCATCGTTGAAAAGTCAGTAGTTGACTTTTTCTTCTCATCGCAGGTATTGACAGATGTTCAAGACTTTCTTAGGATCCCGCAAATGGAGCTAAAGAGTCGACAAGTGAAAATACACAAAGGTCCTTTGAGTGAGCAGGTTGAAAACTGGAATGATATCCAAAGGGTACTAAACGGGACCCCATACGAGAGTTTCTTGCATGAAGATTATAGAGTTAGTTGAACACATGTAATTGTGTATTTGTTGTCTTAACTAACTCATTCTTTATTTATTTTTATTCGTTTCATTCGTCTTTCAGTCAGAAAACAACAGGATGTTTTCCCTGTTGAAATTTTGGTCCACTTTTCGTGTCTCTTTAGCATCTCAATCTAATTGAATCTTGACTAGACATTTGTTGCTACTGTTGTAGACTAGGTGCTGATTTAATGGAAACTTTAGCTACCAGGTTACATCCTATGTTTCCACTGATGAATGTAATAATATACTATGTTCATTAGAGGTGACAAAATCAGCGGGCCGGGCGGGTTTAATGACGTGGTGGTTGTGAACGGAAAAAACCACACGATTAAAAAGCATGGAATTTGATAATCCTTAAAAAGGTATCCAAAACGGATTTTTTTAAAGAAGTTCGTTTTAATTCATAATCAAACTTCAACTCCCCAAAATCCTAGCAGCTAAAGTATTCATATGGATTGTCATTTTTGACATTTCATTTGTCTTGAATCGCAATAAACGTTTGACTTTGCATAATCGAAGAAGTGACGGCTAAGAGAGTTTTCCATCATGGTTGATAATCTAACACATTACACATGTAATATTTCGCGCCGGTCAAGACAAGCCGATCTGGGTTGGACAGCTCGTAAACACCTTTTTATCCAATGTTCTTAATTTTATTAACAAAAATTAATGCTTTAAACATGAACACTTAACTACAATTTTTTCTAATGAAGCACTTTACGATTTATTATGCATTTGAATAATGTTAGAAGACCTTCATAAACATGACGTGTTTTTATGTTATCTATTTATTTATTTGCATTGCCCATTTAACCATTGATATATCACATGACCTAGCAGTGTTCGTACAACCTTTCAAGGGTATGTTACTACGAGTAATAGTAATAAAATTTACTTTGTTTCAAAACGACCTAAGTATCTATTCGACTATTCGTTTTTAAAAAGTCTCACTAATATGACGCAGTTTCATGACGGAACAAACATGTCGAAATTAATTTGTCTTAAAAAACATCTTTATACCATTCAGATATTCAACTCAACTTGCTTCATGTAGTGGCGCACATGTTCGAACCTATATGACGCAGTTTCATGACGGAACAAACATTTTTACGTACTAATCAAATGCTTTCGTTTATATTTTATTTATGTTTATATAATCATCGCCGACTATCTGTACTAATATATAAAGCATCTTGGTATTTTATATATGGTAACTCTTAAAAAATTAAGATACAACATTTCTAAATATTAATCATGTAAGTTCCATTTATTATTAATTTTAACATTATCATAATTTCTCCCGGTCACCACCGTATTATAAATCTCAAACTCTACATACGAACAAACTATCGTTATTGAGTCATTATCACAGAAAAACCGGTAATAACAAATATACTACTCCGTATATGACTATAATCCAATAACTATGCATAATAGAAATTGTATTACGTTGCATAGCGCGAGTATTAGGCTAGTAGTTGTTAATTCGTGACTTGGAATATCGAATTTAAACTCGTGACTCGACTCGACTTATAAGAGACACTATTTTGTATACATATAAATTAAGATTATTATTTAAGATTTTTGTTCCCAAATGAAGTAAAACATGCAAAGAGTTGATGTTTAAATCGTTGAACAACAATAAATAAAAATGTTTAATTTAAAATACTAGATTATACTCGTTTATTTTTTAATTTGTATTTTTATTACATTACACTAAAGGTAGTCTGATTTCATGACTCGTAAGAGTCACACACGACTCGGAAGAGTCGATAAACGACTCGGAAGAGTCGATAAATGACTCGTAAGAGTTGAAGTACAAGTCACCTCGTGTTTTGAATTTTTAGTTTGACCTCATAAATTAATGAATGTGTACTCGAAACTGCAAAATGTCAGGTTGACAGGTCTTATTCCTTGTATGAGACATGATATATTGCGTTTTGATCTTTGAGTAACAGATCAAGTTTATTGTGCAATTATGTTCTCGGGTTATACTTGAAATATATAAGTATAAAGTATTTATTTAAGTGAAACAAAAGAGAAATGTAACGTAGATGTTGATAGGACAAAATTGCTCGATTAGTCAACATTAAAGATGATCACTTTTAGACTCATTAGTTATTTATGGGTCAACTTGGTTAATATTTATGAGAGGATGATTTTGTTATATCTCCCCCATTTTTTTAAATGAGTCTAAATGGGTATTTAATATAACCTAGAATTGTATAACAATTAACCAACGGGTTTAGACGGATCTCGTGGGTATTTTTTTTCCACCTCATTTCATTTATTTCATTTTTCACTCAAATAAAAAAAAGTTTGATGAAAACCTGATGGGTCGACCCAACCCGAGAACCATTTGACCCAAACTTATTTGGACCCATCATCCACAATGACCCATCTAAACCCGGATCCATTTGAACCAAAACCCATCTAGACCCGTAACCCGACCCGATCCATTCATTTTGCCACTTCCAGTCAACATACACGATTGAAGTAAAACTGTTTTTACTAGAATTGGGACCAAACCTTTATGATTATGATAACACTCATCAGGACTAAAAATTGAAGCAGAAAGAAATATCTCTAAACGTTACCGTTGGATCCAAATAAATAAATTAAAAATAGAGTCTTACTAACGAATGCCGGAAAAGTTGTATATGTGTAATATTATTTTGTACATTGAGTCAAAATTCAGAAGGGTCTAACATAAATTTAAGGAGAAATAGAGAGTTTATTATGATCTTAGTACAATTATTAATAAATAAGAAGTATACTCATATCATCTCAATCAGAATTAACGTATATAACAAATATTAAAAAGTATAAACCCGAACAAATTTTTTTGTTGTCTTTGCAAAGATATTTGCGTTTGTTAACTAAAATCAAACTTAATGCGAATTGGACGATTTGTTTATTTTTCATGATTCCATCAACATCAAACTTACCAAGATGTAATATATATAAACAAAATGTTCGTCTGTCCGTATCTGCTACTTATATGTTTATTAATCAAACTGAACACTTTTACAAGATCGGTTATAACTCTTACGAGTTGCTGGAATTTGCTTTTGGGTCAAATTCCAGGATCCCAGAGAAATGTTACCAGAAATGATCGAATATACAACTAACTTGCTAAATTATTGATCCCAACTTAACAACATTATATGGCCAGGAAGGTCAAGAAGTTACCTACAATGTTACTCTGGAAACTTAACTGCTATTCAAGTGGGACGTTGAATATGGTACATCATACATCATCTTGTCGAGGGACACCTTCCACGCTATTTCTTCTCCTGATTGATCTTTTCTCTTCTACTACCTATATTATAAAAACACATTTTGTTGTAGAATTGGTAAAATGGGCATGCAAAGCCCCTTAGGTAACATTTGGATCAAATTAGGGACTTTTCACTATGAATCTAAACAGGCCGGGTCAGGTTGGGTTGACCCAAGACACTTTTTGTCATTCTTCTTCTTTAACTAATACGTGAAATTTGATTACAAAAACAATATTATTACTTCAATAACTTAATTTCTTGGATAAAGTGATTTAAGAGGTTGTATGCATCATTTGGACAACTTACAACCCTTATAAGTGGTTCAAGTTCAATCCATCTGATGCATTTCCAATTTAAATTTATTTTTACCCACATGACTCATTACTGACAAAACCCAACTGAACCCGTTAATAAGTAAATTGGTTAATTGAAGTGACCACTTCCTAAGTTTTTTTTAAATGCAAAATGGAATTGTGCATGTATTCAGTTGAAATTTACCATCTTAGACAAATGCACCAAGATAGTGATAATCTTGGAAAACTCTGGCCTCAAAGATGGGTCTTGCTGCCAACATTGCTCAAGTAGTTCCGTAATCTCTGGGTGAGTGTACTTTGGAATTATTGGCCTTAAACCCTATAAAAATATTAAGTCCAATATATAAGAATACAAGAACTGTAATTTTTATTTTCTAATATTTAAAACAAAACTTCAATTATGAAAATATACCTTCTGAACAACACCTATTGCTGCTTGAAGTGGAGTCATGCTTGCATAAGGAAGCTGCCATGTCAACCAGTAAAGTAAAATAAAAATTCAACCTACATTATGGAAAATAATCTCACTCTATCACATATAGAAAGGATAAATACTGGGGGACGATGATACCTTCCTTGTTATAAGCTCCCACAAGACAATGCCAAAACTGAAGACATCGGCCTTGTGATTGTACGGTCTGTGTTCAATAACCTTCCAAAAACAAAAGGTTATTTTTTTGTTGCTATAATTAAGAATAGTAATAGTAATTTTGTGTTACATTTATCTAAATAGTATCAGCGGAAATTGATATGGCTCTTTTACTCTAATAATGTATGTTTAGTGAAGACTAACCTCTGGAGCCATCCACCGATAAGTTCCGGTTTCTGCCGTCATAACACCAGACTTACTTTGCACTCTAGCAACACCAAAATCAGAAACCTTAACAATCTGCCAGATAAACAAGTGGCTTTTGAATCAGATATCAAACATATATCTTTCGAGCACTTTGCAGAAGAGGTTTTGGGCCCAACACTATTTAATATTTATGTATATCTTCTGTAGTGGCAAAATGGGTGGGTCGGGTGTGTTTGCGTAACAGATCAAACGTTAAAACGGGTTTCACCAAACCGTATGGTTGGGTTGCGCGGGGCACCTTTGTCCATTTTTTTACAATTTTTTACACTTATATAACTTTGGTATCAATATGATTACAGTAGATATATTAGAACCAAAATAATCTATTCTAATTGTTCCAATAAAGAGATAGACATTTAGTAGGTTAATGCATTAACAATGCACTTTCTGGGCGACTTTTACCCATTTGACTAGTTTCCTTTTCAGATAACCCCATTTATCGTCAGATTGCAACATACCCTGTATTGACCCATTCACAAGTAAATATTTGGAATTACCATATCTAAGTGAAAAGTGTGCTTCTACTAATTTGATTATTAGGTAGCATAGTAAATAAAATTAACAAGAAAATAGATCTAAGAAGAAATTTGGTTGCTTACGCCATTTTCATCCATTAGAAGGTTAGCAGTCTTAAGATCTCTGTGGATGATATTATTTTCATGCAAGTAATTCATTCCTTTCGAAACGTTAATTGCTATTTTGAGTACTGTTGGGACGTCAAAATGGCCTTTCTGGTTATGTAGAAAGTCATACACACTTCCACCTGCCATAAATTCTGGAAACCAAAGGAGTCTATCAGACTGAAGGACCAGTAATTCATACTACAAAATCATGAAAGCAAATGAAACAACCAAATCAACTATATTAATAAATGTGGCAACTTCTACCCATTTACTTACGGATGGGCGATTCAAGTTACATTTTATAGCTACCAGGTCAAGCTAATTAAAAATGCCAGACATGAAATGGGTGAGTTTCTCGTGCAATTATATATATAGGATTATATATTATTATATATCATATTTGACACACTACCCATATATTCAGACAAGTATTCTGGGTCGACCAACCCGCTCGACCCACCCATCTTTTCACCTCTACTATTACACATGGATTTCCAAGGTAGAATAGAATTACTTAGACTTACCAGTTACGATGCAAAGGTTCGGGGGTCTTGTACATGCCCCTATAAATTGCACCACATTTTTGTGCCGAATTTTCCTGTCATTTGAAGTAAATAAAAACAATGCACCTATTCTATATTAACCCACTGAGTTCTCCAATTCAAAACTAAAAAGAAATGAAAAGAAAGGGAGAAACAAGAAAAGAAAAGAAGAAAAAAGGAAAGAAGATAATAAGTGAGAACATGTTTTCAACTCGGGAAGGAAAAGAAGGAAGCGAAATGGTTCCATCCAAATCATCAGATATTTGAGAGGAATATTTTGAAAGAAATTTGAAAAAAGACTTCCCTTAACTTCTTTTCTCTTCTTTTCCTCTCATCTCTTAAAAGGATTGACCTTATTATATAGATGGTCGTGCAAATACATATACCAATGCACAGTTCACTTATTCTAAGAAATGAATGTAATAAACCTCATTATATAGACTTCCTGTGCAAATTCTCTCTGCACATTTTCATTTATATAAGCGTCCTTGATAGCTTTGATTGCCACATCCTGAGTACAAAATGTACCTTTATACCTGTGCAAGAAAAGAATAATTTAGACAAATAATATTCGACTTCTGCTACATGGGTGGCAAAAATGACAGATCAGATAATTTCTTGTATGGTTCGGGTAGACCCACAAACACTTTATCATTTTAAAATGTTCAAAGATAAATGTGTCGAACATGATCACAAAACAAGATCGTAACAATACCATTCTGATTTTTCCGAAAATAACGGTTTAGAAGGTTGTGTGTATTTTAATACGATCCAGACTACTTTCAACATGGTTTGACTTGCATGACTCATTTGACCGTATCTCTTTTCTGTTAACATATTATCTTACCTCATTAAATCCAACATAAATAAAATAATCCAAATCAATCTATTTGTATTACCAGTTTGCCACCTATACTGATATATAATATTATAATTTGTAAACAACTTGAACTTACAGATCACCGTATGATCCACCGCAAATTCTATATTCAAACTTTAATAACTTAACATCAATTTCCCAAACATCAGTGACATCCACAGGCAGCTTAACAATTTCCTGAAATTGCTTTCTCTCCAACTCCTTTGAAGGCAAGACTTGCGAATTTTTTGACCAAGGTATATCCTGCAGTGATTAGAAGATGTATGAAACAGAATACGCCGCAAAAAAACAAGAGGTGGCAAGATGGGTGGATTGGACAACAGCCAACAGGTCAAAACAGATCATTTCGCAGTATGGTCGATAACAAGTCAAGTTGACCCACAAACACTTTCTGTCCATTTCAACGTTTTTTCGCCAAATAACAAAAAACTAATACGTCATAATCATTACAACTATATAATATTACGATAATAATCTACATTTTTGTTTAAAAGATTCGGGATGCTATAACGCATTAATAATGTAGAGTTTTGGAAAATTTAATCGGGTTTGCCTTGTTCAACTCGTTCACTTTTAACATAATATTATACTTTAACACCCATTTGAGATAAATCACACCTAAATCGACCTATCCTTAAATGGGTTGATACTGCCACCTCTAGGAAATTGAATTTTACACACTGGTGCCTAAAGGTTGAAAGTTGACTACCTCAACCCTCGGTATTTCCATTGCCAATACATCTCTGAGTTTCTCCGTGTCCTACAAATATAAAGGAAACAAGTTTGCATTGCCCATAGAAGGATTGTAGATTCATAAATATTTTGATTACATGACAAGTATCCGATTTGTACAATGCTTCATAAAGCTTAGTAATTATAAATAGTGAAATACCTCGTGCGGCCAACCATTAACAACAAATACATCCAATGAGTAGCCATCAATTGTTGAAAAGGCGTGAGCTTCTTGGATATTCAGGCCGATCTCAGAGAGCAATGACGTCAACTGAATACAGATATAAAGATTACCTTACTACTGGTATACTATAAGTACTCCGTAATACAATAAAACCATATTATGTGAGGGAAATTTTGTAAATTCATTCGAAAAGAGAAACTTAAAGAGCTATAACTGTATTTGAAAGTAAAAAAGCTTCCAATTACCTTGCATAGGAGTTTAGGCTTATCATTAGTTGAGATCGTAATTTCATGCAAAGGCCTACAAGATTTTGAAGTTTTGTTACATCAGAAAATTGGAATAAGTGCAAAATTAACCAAATAAACAAACACGTGAAAGAAATTGGACTCAATAACAACAACAAAGCATATGCAACAATTAACTGTTAGCCTAATTAAGACTTTTGCCCTATGTGAAGAAATCAGGGTAGTATATTCTGAAATTTATAGAAAAGGAAATATGCTACTGATGTTGAGGAAATCTGCATAGCATATTACCCTAAGATGCAGTTTTCCCGGTACTCAACAATACATGAAAAAGAATTGGAGGCTTAAATAGAATCAAACCTTTCAGAATATTACCGAAATAAGTGCTTGGTGGCACTCATAACTTTGTCTCCACCTTGCAGATTTGATTTACTGGCCTCAAAATCAAATCCAAGATTCGATGATTGACCAAATGCAGGTGGTGGAAGAGTACTGAAAATCACAGAAAAGAGACAAACAAGTGCTCAATAAGTACTCGTGTGTCAAAAACAAAACATATATATATGATGTTCAAAATCATGCCTCTGCCTGCCTGGAAGGATAGAAATTTGAGCATCTTTCATCCTTGTGTAGCTTGAAGTAGAGTCACCACCATTTTCATCAACACCAGGATGAAGCTGCATGATTGTTGACACAAAAATCTTTTATGAAAGTTTTAAGAAGTTAACATTTATCGAAATAGATGAATCAACATTTGATTACTGTACCTAAATCTTGTCGTATAATTAGATGTATATGAATGAGTTACAAAATAGATAAAATCAAAAAATATCAAGTAAATGTACTTTTGTACCTGAATAAGGCGCACTTCGAATGCTGGTCTAGTAGTTGGGTCATGTGCCATGTGCAATAACTTTTTGTGTATAAGGACTTCTTGTGCCCTCTCAACATTCACATCCAAAGCATATCTGAGATGATTTTGATGAATTAGTCGGTTCCAACCATCACAACCACAATTTTATGCTGTAACTAACTTATCCATCAATAACCAAGTTAGACCATGCAATAAGATAACTACTAGTTGTGCAGGATGATTTGGCCCTACAAGCCGGTTGAAATACGGTTATACGAGTGACGTGGCATCATGAACATGTCCTTGTTGTACCTTGGCCATTATAACTAATTCAATTAACTGCTGTCATATTAATTAAAAATGTAGCTTTCTAAAGGGAATAAATTAATAAGTTCACTGTATAAAATAATTAGAATCTTCTTTTTGACTAAAGATCCCAACAGCAAGGTCTCCACAACTACTACAATAATTTTGTCCGCATTTTATTTTATTTTATTTTGAAAATGACAAGTTTACCACCCAGTGAGACTAATGATCATAACAAAACAAGACTTTGTCATTTGAGTAAACTATTGTGCACTCTCAACTTTTAAGGCCAAATATACTATTCTTAAAATGCTATCTTGACTTCAAAACTTGCTATTATTTCTACACAGAATTTTTTCCATTTCTAGTAAGCGTTGAAAAAGTTAACACAACATTATTTGTAATAGGTAAATCACATCACATGTAAGTGTTAAAACTTAAAACTATCTTTCTATCATCACTGCATCTACTTTTCATAATTTTGCAATTCTCAACACATTTTAATTTACAAATTGATACACAGTCAAAAGATCAGAAGAACACATTTTTCCAACGCAAAAGTTAACATAAATGTTTACACACAAAAATTAAGTAATTACGGAAAATGAGTTCCTATCTATGAAAGGCCCAACTTTTTTTTTTGTTAGTCTGTTTTTATTCGAATTAAACCATCAGCCAGCTAAAAATTTGATCAAACAAGTAATATAACTTTAGACTAATCCTTTTCTTTTTGTCCTTTTTTGGCGTGTGTTTGAGATTGCTAATTTTAGAGAGGTTATCTGCATTAAAAATAAGTACTTAAAACAGATAAAGACTTCCTATAAGAGTATTTAGGTGGTGTTTAGAATTGCTTATTCAAGTGCATATAAAAGCAGATAATCAAATCCAAACACAGTCTGAAAAAATGTTTATCTGATTAATTTACACAAAATAAGGTTCATCCTTGCTTATTAATTTTGCAGATAAGCACTTGAAGATAAACAATCCCAAATTCCCCCTTAAAACAGCTTATTCGCTGTGAAAATAAACAATAGGCAGATAAACTCATAAGTTAGCAATCCTAAACGCCCCTTAACTAGTAAAAGCCAATAACCTCAGTTGTTTACGGCTTACGAGCTCATTAACCTAAACTGATCAACATCAATAAGCCGTAGGCTGTAATTAATAAGCTCGTAGGCCGTGAAATGAGGTTATTGCAATTTCAAAATTCAATAAGCCAGTAATCCAAACACCTGATAAATCAAATTTGAGGCTCTAACAATTTTAAAGCCACGTACGGTCGCACTTATACAAAAATACCATAACAAATTACTTTAATAAACAAACTAACAACAATTTAAAAATTACCTTACAGGAAGACGATTAAAGTGAGACCATAACTGATCTTCAAAACCAGGTTCAAACACTTGAACACAATCAGACTCTCTAAGTCTCCGAAGTACCTCCTGATAAACCTCCACTTTCGGTCTCCGTTTCCGGCTCGCAACCGCACCTCCCGGCGACGCTTCCGACGCTCTGCTACTGCAACAACTCTCCGTATCTCCGCCTACCATCACCATTTTCATTCAAATCGTTCGAGTTTAAAAACGATCACTCGTTGATTATTGATTAACACAGCTTAACGATCGTAAACACATAGAAGTAAACGTTGAGATCAGCGATGAAATTTGTAGTCATTAGAAGAAATTGAAATGCAACAGTTAATATAAACTAAAATGATGAAAACAAACAAACAAATAAACTACGGTTTTATTAATGCCGCCCTATTTAACTATGATTTAGCAAATTTATTTATATATATGTATTTATTGCTTTTCCAGAGTAAAATGTTTTAAGTACAGATGAAGGTTCAATATTTGAAGCGTGTGGTACAGGATTTGAAAGGAGGTGTGTTTGGAAAATTAAAAAATATTGGGATTTACTTAAAGCGTTGGAAAAATGATAATGGCGTAATGCGCACCCATTGAGCGGGTATCGACGTGGACTCAAGCCATTCTTCTTTGCCTTGCTTACTTCACCATTTTTATTGGTTTTTTATATAATCCCATCTTTATCCAATTGGAAGATTCATGTATAAAAATGTTACACTATGTGCCCTTGCACTTTTCATATGTTTGCCAAATTGTTTTAAACATTATATTATTTATCCTTTCTTTTGTATTTATCGAATATGTAATCTCACGGATATGTTATTGGCGAATCTACGATGACAATAACACTACTCAACCCCGCAAAAGCCGGGATATGAAAGGTCGATGTAGACAATCATACATTCATTTACAAGTAAAGAGACTGCTTCTAAAAAGATATCAAATAGTAAATTAGTTACTCAAAACTTGATTTCAAATATTATCTAGCATCTTCTATATATATATTTTAAATATTATATAGTATATAGTATTTTGACTATTAAAATGGAAAGTTGATGTCAAGAGAACACAGAGTCAATTGTTTACTATGTTAATTCATGTTTTACCATAAGTTTAGCTTGAATATGTTTTAAATATCAGTTACATTTGTTTTAATACGATTATGTTATTGGCAGTCATGTTAGTTTCTGCAATTGTACGTTGATATTACTTTTTTCTATTAGAGTTTTTTGCCGAAAAATGAATAACTTAATCTTGTTTTTGTGTTTTGGGGTATCAAATATTTTTAACTTTTTAAAATGAACAACTAATTTAAAATTAGGATTAAAGGGTATACGGCTAAAAAGTTCGGAATATTTGATACGCGAAAACATGCTAATGTCAGTGATTCGGTAAATATGACATAGATCGGAGAATGGTTAAATGCTTCTTTGGGAAAAACGAGAATTATTTGACTCATTAATCTTTCACAAATGGTTAAAAATTCCGAACTTTTTGGTCATATACCCTTTAATCCTAATTTTAAAATAAGTTATTCATTTTAAAAAGTTAAGAATATTTGATATCCCAAAACACAAAAACGAAAATAAGTTGTTCCTTTTTCGGCAAAAAACCCTTTCTATTACTCATACATACAAGTATTATCCATATTTACAATTTTTTCTATTACTTAAAGATGGAAAATTAATATCGATATCTACCTTTTTCTATTACTTATATATATAAATGATGATTGATACTGAAGAATGTAAACCAAAGAATAAAAGAAATAAGTTCAAATAAATAGTTAGTGTTTAGTTATATACTTATAATATGAATAACAACATTGTTTAATTCTTTCTTTAATTTTTGTAGCATTGCCACGGAAAAGTACCATATAACTTACTCAAAATTTCACAGGATAAATCAATATAAGGATATTCTAGTAAGTGACTTATTACATTTAGAACATGTTAATTTAAAATTATAGTTTGTTATTCAGTTCTAAGGTGATTTTGTATATGAGCTCTTGCATTTATGCATATACTCATGGTAGTACCAAACTATCAAGTGCATATTTATATTCACATACGGTTTTTATTGTGTCTTACATAATAAGGTTTTTATTGTGTCACAAACATTATAATAAGTAACGTGATCTAACATATATGAGATATACAATGAAAAACTTATATGTGAAGATTGCTTACTGAAGACTTGTAAAAGTGTAGGGGAGTTAAATGTAAAGTTAACTATAATTCGATGATTTCAAATCCAATAGCACCAACCAACATCCTCCCATAGAATAAGATTCTAAAATTTAATTCTATTAGATCCCTCCATATTATAAAAAGTACCATTAATTAAAGGGCAAGTCTTAACCTGCCTATATTTTTTTAATACTAATCCAATAATACTCATCTACATTACCTCATTGCCTAAATCATCAATACATTTTTATATAAATTATCTATACAATCCAATTATTTAAATACCATCAGTAGAGAGATGTACATACAAGAGTGACCAAATTAAGGAAACAAGTTTTGGGTATATTTTTGGTCATAAAATAAGAATTTTGAATTAATTTTTTTGGTAAAACCATATTTCTTCAAGTGTCCACATGCATCTATATTTTTCATAATTTGAATGTATTTTTGAAAATATGATGAGACTATGTTAATATAGAAATAGTTTTTTGCATAATTTTTGTTGTGAATGAGACTTAAAAGTCAAACTGTAGTTGTGAATGAGTATGCATAAATGTGATATCAACTTAGATGGTTTTGAAATAGTTTTAGTCATGGTTGTTTTGGTTTTGTAAGATGTATATGTTTAGGATGTACATCAATCCTTTGGAGTTTGGGTATGCTCGATGGTCAAACACATTTATGTTGTTTTGGTTTAATCTTTGAGTTAATGACGGGCAATTGGGATGTACATTGAGTTTGGGTATGCTCGAATGGTCGAACCCGTTTACGTTGTTTTGGTTTAATCTTTTAGCTGATAACGGGCGGGCAATTAGGCCATCGATCACAATGACACATATTTGAAGATTGTGTATTTATTTTTTTGCTTTTTGCTAACATATTTTTTTTGAATTATGTAATATTTTTTCTTTTGTTAAGTTGTGAATTAAAATTTTTATGGTAAAAGGTGGTTGAAAATTGAAATATTTGGAGGCTGTAGCATATTTATCCAATCTACCTATTGATATACTAGAACTAAAAATAGTCATATTACTTATGTATCCTTATTAAGTTATACTATGAATGTAATAAAATTTCATTAAATTTACTAAGAAAGTTTTGACGAAATTTAAATATTTGTATCTGAATAATTTTGATGGTATAACAATCAACAAAGTGTAATTAACACACTAAATGATTTTATCTTAATGCACATGTTGAAAACCAGCTAACAAGCAATAATTTGTTAAAACTTCCAATACATCACTAATATAATGTGCAAAACACAATATTGCTAAATTTAATTATTTAAACTGATCAATACAGTTCAAGTAAAATATACAAGTAAGAAATTTCAATACTCCCTCCGTCCCACTCCAATTATCACCAATGCTATTTTGAATTGTCCTAAATAAGTGTCCACTTTTATATTACAACCAATCAAAAGAGACTTTAGTGGGTCAGTATGTTATTTGATTGGTGAAAAAAATAGATAATAGAGAATCCTTAAAGTATGTGGATAGTCAAAGTGGACACTTTGAATCAAACGGAGAGAGAACTATATTTTATCAAACTCGTGTAATCACAAGTCACTAAGCTAGTTGTATACTAAAAAATTGTAAAAGTGGAGGGGAGTTAAATGTAAAGGTAACTATAATTTGATGATTCCAAATCCAATAGCACCAACCAACATCCTCCCATAGAATAAGATTCTAAAAATTAAATTCTATTAGATCCCTTCATAATATAAAAAGTATCATTAATTAAAGGGCAAGTCTTAACCTGCCTAGATTTTTTAATTACTAATCCAATAATACTCATCTACATTACCTCATTGCCTAAATCATCAATACGTTTTTATATAAATTATCTATACAATCCAATTATTTAAATACCATCAGTAGAGAGATGTACACACAAGAGTGACCAAATTAAGGAAACAAGTTTTGGTATCTTTTTGGTCATAAAATAAGAATTTTGAATTAAATTCTTTGGTAAAAACATATTTATTCAAGTGTCCACATGCATCTATATTTTTCATAATTTGAATGTATTTTTGAAAAAATAACGAGACTATGTTAATATAGAAAATAGTATGTGTGCATATGTACATGTCACCAAAATTATATTTCCCCATTAAGTATTGATTACGTACTGTTATGATTTTTCATGTCAATAAGCTAGTTTAATTACAAAGTTAATTCACTATGAGGACGATTTACATGAACAACTACAGATTTATGTATATTACTACCACCGTAGTTGTTAACCCGTTGACCGACCTATGACTTAGAATATCGATTTTCAATTTGTGTCCCGATTCAATTTGTAAGAGTTATTATTTTATAGTAAATGTATATATTTATATTAACATTGTATATTACTATTATTTAAGAATTTTTTTATTAAGAAAATAAGACACGGTAAGAATCAATAGTTAAGTCGGTAATCACCTAAAACGTAAACTTAATTTAAAGGTGATTAATCATTTCTTTTTCTAATTTGTTCTTTTAAGTTTTTGCACTACAAAACACTAATTTTTTTTTCCGGTATTCTGTCTCACAAGACTCGAAAGAGTCTCACAATCTACTCGAAAGAGTCAATGAATGATTCGAAAGAGTCAAGTCATCTAAAGGTCGGGATTATAGTCAATTTGTTTTATGAAATTTTAGTTCGCTTGTAAAATTGAACTAGTGACTCGTAAGAGGTCTAACAACTATGACCGTACCCGCTATAAAAGATGATCATGAAAGTAAAATACAAATCTTTATCGTGACTTTAGATATAACGTTAAACAACATATTTGTTAATATTATTACATCTTTTTCGAATTGAAAGGGTGTCTTTTCTTTTAATACATTATTTTTTATTCATACCAATATATAACATATAATAGTAGTGGGTCACGATTATCACGATGTAACATTTTCTATTTGCATTCTCTACCTTTATAATTTCTTATATCAAACATCATTTTCACGTCACTATGGTAAGCCAAGATATTGGTGAACCAACACATATACTATTCGTAAATACCCTAGTGGTGGACTATTAAAATTTGATGTTTACGTTTCTTATTTTTTTTTTTCGTAATTTCTAATTGGAGTATACTGATTTTTGGATTATAATAAAAAGCAATTTGACATATAACAATTGTCAATAAGTTAACGTATGAATTATATTAATATTGACGTACTCTAGCACTACACGAATAATCAAATTTAATTCATGTTGCCAATTGGTGATCGAAACCTAATTATCTAGCTAGGTGCAAACTCGATTAAAAGCTAACTACAAACAATTAACTGAAAAGACCGTTAAATTTGTAATTCTTTTATCTTACTAAATAAATAAATACTCTTCATTTACACTATTATTTCGCCTATTCATCAAAGACAAATCATATATGTTTGACAAATGTGGAGTATAAGTAGAGATCCATAGACGTTGTCATTCAAACCGCTTTATGGACGCTTTGAAGACATCGAGTTGAAGTTACTTTTAACGAAAAAATAGTTCGAGGGACATTTCCATGTGATGAAGTTTACGTGGATTACCAACGGAAGTAGCAAATTTAGCCTTGAATGGAACAAGTAGTGTAACACTCAGTCATCAGGTCTAGTAGTATTTTAATATTTTATGTGAACTAATTATTAATGTGTCAGAAAATAATTTTGTTTATTATTTAAAAATAATTGGAAAAAGAGGCGAATAAGTTATTGTGGTTAATAACTTATTAGTTGTTTTAATTTAACTTAGTTGACGGAAAAATAAAATAATGTTTCTCCGTAAATGATTTTTAAGTTCCAGACAATAATAAATAAGGGGAATAAAAATTAATACTCATAAGATAAGCATCATGAATTGAGTCGGTTGTTATTTTCTCCCCTCTTAGATACATACGTACGCCATACATACATACATGAAGAAATCATCAAATTGGAACTTTATAATTCGAATTCAAGCTTCAAGATCAAGAAATATCATCTTCTAATCATCCTAAACAGTTTGTAAGTCTCTAGTTCTTATATTATGAACCCTAGAATTTGAGGGGTTTTGTGTTCTTGATCTTAATCCGAAATTAGGGTTTCAAAAGTGTAAATTGATGTTAGTTAAGCTTCAATAACATGTATTAGTCATTCCATCATCATTATAGACATGTTGTAATTGTTAATTCATGATTTTAATATAAACCTAGAAATGGGTTTTGAGTAATTGATGGAATTAAGTTGGGTAAAGTGAAATTGAAGCTTGTAATGCTCATATTATTGTTAGTTGATAAATAATTCATAATTATAAGTGAAACCCTAACCTAGAGAGGAAGGAATTGATGTTTGTTCATGATAAAAGTTATGACTTAGTTGATAATTCATGAAGTAAAGCTTATGATTGTGTTATAGTTGTTAGTTAGTACCTAATTCATGAGTATAACTTAGGTCCTAACTTGAAATTAAAGAATTTGATTAAGTGATCATGAGGTGTTATAAAGAATTAATGATTATGATGTGTTATATGATGAAAAGAGGGTAAATTGTTAATTAGAACACTTAATTGAGGATTTATGAGTAAAGTGGTAACTAAGTTGATTAAATATTTATTAAACCTTGTGTTGGGGTCTTGAATGAATTAGTAATATTTGATGGTAATAATCCGGTTAACGGTTTAATCATGTTAATGGTGATAATAAAAGTTGATTAAATGAGGTTATGATTATAATGAGCATAAACTTGATAAGTGATTGTGAAGTATGTTGTAAAGGTGGATATTTGTGATGTTGGAATGATGTTATATAGATTTGAGACAAGTAACTAACTTGTGATATTTTATTGTATTCTCAGATGTGCAGAAGACTCAATGATATTAGACTACTGAGTGGATGTCTGAGGTGGTCGGTGAGTGGATCGTTAATCCTCAGTTTAATTTGGTTGTAACGAGTTTGGTTACAACAAGTAACATATTATTACTATATTAGTTGGATTGATGATTAGGTTGTTAGTAATAACACTATTGATATGTTGACTAGTTGAATATGTGACTAAATGATTACGTGATCACTTGGTTTATTTGGCCTTTGGGCATCAGTTATTAATGAGGTCAATGAGTATGGTTGGTTGGGCTAGTTGGTTTCTATGTGAATTACACAGGGTCTTACTTCATTTATTGTGTGTATAGAACCTGTGTTTGAGGGTAGTAACCACTAGCTATCGGTCTCGTCCGTATGGCCATATGGATGTGGTTGGGTAAGTGTTCTTGAAGAGCGCCCGGGTTTATCGTGTCTCCAGAGCCACTGATCCTCATTGTGTAGTTGTGATATTGTTGAACTGTTGCTTTGTTGAGAAGTTGTATTGTATACTTGTGTTAGAGTTATTTGTTGTACACAAGGTTGTTATGCTAAGTTAGACTGTCGATTAACTATCTACTCACTTAGCGTTATGCTAACCCTCCACTTTAACACTTTTTGCAGGATAATGATGTAACCATGGGTGGGCAAGAAGTTAGGTTTGAAGAATGTTTGACAAAGTGGCGTGACTCTGATATTTAATGTTTATAAATGAGTGTTGTCCTTTGTTTTTTTATGTAACACCCTTGTTGGTAAATGATAACTTAAAATTGTTAAAATTTTGGTTGAATAAAGATTGTAAACAAATTAATGTCTAATTGGACTGACGCTTCCGACATTTATTATATTTAATTGGATTGTAAAACGAGGGGTGTTATAAGTAGACTTGTGATCCAATGTTAGCTTGTTCTATAGTTTTGTAACCATCTTGTTATTACTTTCTTACTAGATAGCTTTTTAATAAAATCACAGTTGTTTGAAAAAAGATAAAATTGATGCATATTGATTGTATATAGTAGATGTGACAAACGGTAAGATTTTCATTTTAGGATAGATATTTAATTTGAACATACATATGTACCAGTAAATTAAGTGTCATCTTAATTACTTAATTAACATAATGCAATTGTTTTACTATTTACTAAATACAATAAGTTTTCATTCATTAAAGGAACCCATCATCACAGATTAAGGGAGTGTTTGGAAGAGGGGTTTGTATGGGCTAGGGGTTTGAGCTTCTATTTCAAATAAGTCTCGGCTATAAATCTTGTTTGGCAACATAAATAAAGTGGATCTTCTTGAAAAAATAAGCCCCCAAAAATCCCAAAACAAGAAGCTTTTTGTAGTGGTTTTTGAATAGAAGCTCAAGCCTCAGCTTCAGCCACAAGCTCCAGCTCTAACCCCAACTCCATCTGTCAACTCCAGTTCGTTGTTACCAAACACACCTTAAAATGATGTCCAAGTAATAATAATGTAATATCTTTTTCTATTCTAGAATATTAAAGCAAATGATTGTAATTAATCACTAGTCAATGAAGTGGTCTTACAATGAAACCCACTTCAATTTCAAGATTCAATTGGTTAAGCGAGAATTATCATTAATTCGTTACCTATCAAGATCAATTATTGTTAATTTTTATGTCAATTGTTTATAGGAGTGGTTATTTATTGATTAATTAGTAAGTTTGATTGAGTGTGGTTATCGACTTAGAGTTTTAATTATAATCTTGCGGAGTGGAAGTTAAGATTCAAGTTTAGGGTGAGGTTCAAATGAGACTAAAATTTTATGTGAGACTAAGGGAACTAATGATATCATGCCACATGTACAAAGAGAATGTTCCATACTACAAAACCCATTTACCCCAAACATCAATTATCTCACAAACGACAAATCGAAAAATCATGAAACTTGCACCATAATTTTCAGCGTTTTATCCTCTTCGATTTGCCGTCCCTCAAGGCATACTTCCGACGATTTTTTTTTTTTCATTTTTTTGGTGGGTTTCATATGTTACTAACACATGTGTTAGAGTGTTGCGTTTAGGGTTTAGGGGTTAGGGTTTAGGGTTTAGGTTTTGGGGTTTCTCCCCGAAACCCCAGAACCCAAACCCTAAACCCTAACCCCTAAACCCCAAACCCTAAACCCTAAACGCTTTATAAAACTCTAAACCCTAAATCATACTAAACCTTAATAAACCCTAAACCCTACTAAAACATAAGATCTAAACCCTAAACCATGAACCCATAACCCTAAACCCTAACCATGACCGTAAATAAAATGTACAATCAATCACTAACACATGTGTTACTAATTTATAAAACCCACCAAAAAACCAAAAAAATTTTTTTATCGAAAGTATGCCTTGAGGGATGGCAAATCGAAGAGGATAAAACGCTGAAAAATATGGTGCAAGTTTCATAATTTTTCGATTTGTCGTTTGTGAGATAATTGATGTTTGGGGTAAATGGGTTTTGTAGTATGGAACATTCTCTTTGTACATGTGACATGATATTATTGGTTCCCTTAGTCTTACTCAAAAATCATGGACTCATTTGAACCTTACTCTTCAAGTTTATTTAAATTATTTCAAGTTTAGGAATAAAAAATAATGGATATTGACTTTTATATTATTAGTTGTAATTTACGTCATCTATGAAGGCTAAAAATAAATGAGTATTAATTCACCTCTCAAAAATAATAAAGACACTACAATAAGCAATGATACATTTTTTCTTTGATACAATTCCCCTGTTTACTAAACATAGATTATAGATAGAAACAACTTTGGTTTGCATAAAAAACAAACGGATATTAAAGGGCTGTCATTAGCGTGTATCACTTGATTGTACTAAAGTGATATTTATGAAGTCAACTAAAATTCATAAGTCAAAAAGTTTATTATAGTATAAATACATATATTAATTCGTATTTAAAATATTCTTATTGACAGCCTCGTTATTATCATTCTCTCTTATAAATTGTTTAACACATTCTTTTAGGAACTTATATTTTTAAAAATTAGAAATGATCAATTTACTCTCATTTACAATATAAAAGACAAAACTACCCATAACTAAAATTGAAAATAATATACAAAGTCAAATAATATTTAAGTGTGTAATAAATGAACATATATATACATATTAAAATTTAATAGTTATTCTTTCCTACTAATCCTAGAAGTAAATTCAAGGTGAATTTATTATAATATTTTTTCCTACAAAATATTTATACTCATTGATAATTGACATTTTTTATTGATATTGTCACTCTCCCGCGACATTGTGGAGGTCGATACTAGTATTTGTAAAACGTAAATAAAAAACCGTTGCATTATTATTGTGTTTGGAATGTCCACGTGTCAATCAGTTATAACTCTAATTTATCGCCACCAAGTTTTTCCATGCATCTGTAGCTGGTCAATCCCCACCGGAACATTCTCAACCGCCGTTGGTCACCATGGCCGGAGCTCCCAACGGCACAACCACCCTCCTATCTTCATAACCATTCCGGCAACTCACTAACGAAAACAAACATCATACAGATATTGCATCTTATAGAAACCTATAGATTAATAATGATGTCATCAAATCATGATTCAGATTCTATCATATATCTCCATGGAGACTTAGATTTGACAATAATCGAAGCACGATCTTTACCAAACATGGATTTACTAACAGAACGTGTTCGTCGATGTTTAAAAGTATTCCATTTATGTAAATCATCATCAAAGAAACAAAACAAGAAACCAAAGCGTAGTAATAATAATCATAGAGTAATCACAAGCGACCCGTACGTTAGCGTGTGTTTGGCAGGAGCCACGGTTGCACGAACATGTGTGATCTCAAATTCACAATATCCGGTTTGGAATGAACATATTGTAGCACCATTAGCTCATCCTGTATCTCATGTTGAGTTTCAGGTAAAAGATAATGATGTTTTTGGTGCGGATATGATTGGTGTTGCAACCATATCTGCTAATTGGATTAAAACAGGGGAGTTGATAGAAGATTGGTTTCCTATACTTGGCCCGTTTGGCAAACCGCCTAAACCTAAAGCGGCTATTAGGATAAAACTTATGTTTACTCCTTTTAACGATGATTGTAATAGACATGGAGTTGGTACTGATGAGCTGTTTGGTTTGGGACGATGCTATTTTCCAATGAGACATGGATGTGATGTGACGTTGTATCAGGACGCACATGTTGGAGTTGGACAGTTGCCTGAAATAGAGCTTGATGGAGATAGTGGAAGTTATACTCAAAAAGGTTGTTGGGAAGATATTTGTCATGCGATACTGGAAGCTCGTCATTTGGTGTATGTTCTTGGGTGGTCGATTTTTGATATGGTGAAATTGATTAGAGAGCCTAACAAGGCATTGCCAAGTAATGGGGAATTAACTCTTGGGGAGTTGTTGAAATGTAAATCACAAGAAGGGGTTAAGGTTTTGTTGCTTGTTTGGGATGATAAGACTTCACATGATAAATTCTTCATTAAGACGGTATAAATCCATCACTTCGATCTTTCCCTGATGTTTTAAGACTTTGGTTCGTATTTATTTCATTAAGAACTGATTTTTTTTCATGTACTAGATGAATTGGGCGATCTATAGTAAATTACCAAAATAAGTGAGATTTGTTGGTGCCATAGTGGTTTATCAGTTGAGGATCAATCTAACAATCATCTTAATGCTACCAACATACATCTAGTGGAATCTCGGTAGCCCATCTTAATGCTACCAGCATACTTTTGGTGGACCTATCAAATTGGATTGTGGAAATATCATCTCGACATCTCCCATATAATATGTGTAATGGGTGTATGTTTGCTTTTTTAAGAAACAATCACCTTAATGCTTTTGTTTGATGCTATACATGGATTTCACCTCTTTATATCTCAAGAATTCTTATACGTTCTTGAATATAAAGATGAAAGAGTCATAATAGTTATGATATCTGATAATTTGTAAGAAACAACTACCTTGTATATAGTTGGTTAAGTGGCTAAACTCGCCTATCAAGATTCTTTAGGTGTCTAAATCGTAATATCATATACCTACTATTGAACTAATGTGGTAAGTAGTCATGGACACATCACATGTATAAGACAAATGGTTATTATGATTTACTTTGTGGTTGGATAAAACCTGATATGGTTTTGTATTTCAGGAAGGAGTGATGCAAACTCACGATGAAGAGACTAAAAGGTTTTTTAAACACACATCAGTTCACTGTGTTTTGGCACCTCGATATGCAAGCAACAAACTTAGCATTTTTAAGCAACAGGCCAGCTTCATACCATGTGCAGAGTTATTTGTTTATTTATAAAAGAGGTGGCAAATTGGGCCGTGACAAACATCGAACGGGTCGGGTTGGTTTGATTGTAAAGACCTAATTTTCCTAAAATAGTTAGTGCATCAGTTATATATATATATCATTTCAATGATAATCTAATTACTCAGATAATTAAATTCAGGAGCTTTTATGAAATAAATATATTCCTTGGGAGAATATCGACTCTTTTGACCTGTTTCTCGAGATCATTTGTTTGACGAACTGTTAGATACAGAAGGTTATGTTTATAATAGATCACAGGTTTTAAAACACATTTGTTTGATGAACAGCTGATCTTGTGTGTCATAACTAAAAGAATTTAATTAAATTGATGCAGGTTGTTGGGACATTATACACACATCATCAAAAATGTGTTTTAGTAGATACACCCGCCCATGGAAGTTATAGAAAGATATTGGCTTTTCTTGGAGGTCTTGACCTTTGCAATGGTCGCTATGACACACCAGAACATCGTTTATTTCGTGATCGTGACACTGTTTTTAAAGATGATATCCATAATCCAACATTTTCTGTAAGTTTATAATCTAGTTTTACCTACATAATATTGCAAGCCTCTGATTTCAATATGATACTACAGTATTGTTTTACTCTCATATCAAGTTTAGGAAAAATGTTACAAAGTAATTAGGGATCAAGTACATGCCTTTCATAAGGAGACTACATAACAAAGTGACCAACTTTCTGCAAAGCGGTTAGCTTATCAATATAATGACATGAAGTCTGACTTGTCAGTAACTTTGACTAATAATTAGTATTTCTTTAACGTGAAGTCTGAAAGCGGATTGACTTAGAAGATTACCCAGAATGAATTATTTTTTGAAAGTTTGAACCTTTTTTTGAGTGAAAACACATACAGTTACCCAAAACAGAAATCAGGACAAATTTTGATACATCTCTTTGTTCAGTTCTGTATTTTATTTTTGAGATTGTATCATATACCGTATTATTTCTATGATAGTCAGGTATAAAAGCTCCAAGACAACCATGGCATGATTTACATTGCAAAATTGATGGTCCTGCTGCACATGACGTGCTTAAAAACTTCGAGCAAAGGTGGAAAAAGGCTACAAAATGGTCTCGAGTAGGACAAAAAGTTAAAAAAATATCCCCTTGGCATGATGATTCATTGTTTAAGATAGAACGTATTCCATGGATCCTTTGCCCTTCATCACGGGTTCCAAATGACGATCCATCACTATGGGCTTCAAAGGAGGAAGATCCTGAAAGATGGCATGTTCAGGTCTACAACTTTAACCAGTGTTGCACTTTATAGAGGTGGGAAAATGGGTCGGTCGGACAGGTAAGGTAACATATCTAAAGGGTTTGGGTCAGGCTGGGTTGACCCACAAACATTTACCCTTATTATCAATTCGGAAGGGATTATGAACAGTAATAAAAGAACCTTCCATATATCTATGACAAAAGTACACATCATTACACCTAAATAGTTCTGGTTTAAAGAGAGAAACTTTAAAAATAATGGTATGTTCCTGACGTGAAATCGGGGAAATCGGGGAAATCATTACTTGTTGATTACACAAACTATGTTACTACATTAGTATCAATTTTGTATAAATAAAACAGTTCAGGAGGTTGTAAGCATTAAAAATAAGTTTTCCTATTTGACTCATTCTCCTTTCAGCTTGTTTTTTGTGTGACCCGTTTGAGATAAACCATGACCAAATGATTAAATGGGTTGCAATTGTCACCTCTGATGTATGTGGAAATGTAGCTTTGTTTCATTGACCTTTGGTTTCTTGTGTTTTAACTGCAAACAGATATTCCGTTCAATCGATTCTGGTTCATTGGAAGGCTTCCCTAAAGATGCTGGAGTAGCCGAGTCTCAGGTTTTCTAAACTACCTTAGGAAACTTCACACAACTGAGAATTGTTATAAAAGAGATATGTCTTGACATTATATTGTGTTTTCGTGTAACAGAATCTCGGGTGTGCAAAAAATGTGGTGATTGATACAAGCATTCAGAAAGCATACATTCAAGCCATAAGATCCGCCAATCGCTTCATCTACATTGAGAACCAATATTTTCTTGGTTCATCATATGCATGGTCATCCAATAAAGACACAGGTTTGTGCTATATCATTGCATATTTAATAATTTTCACATGTTAATACTGATCTTTTGCCGACTCTTCTACTTTTATCTATAACCAGGCGCTGATCATTTGATCCCAATGGAGCTGGCATTGAAGATTGTTAGCAAGATAAGGGCGAACGAGAGGTTTTCAGTTTATGTTGTGATTCCAATGTGGCCCGAAGGTGTCCCTTCTTCTGCGCCTGTTCAAGGAATCCTGTTTTGGCAGGTAGTGGCAAAATACTTCCCATCTTTATTAACATTAGAGATGAGAAAATGGAGAGGTTGGTGGGTTGGGGAATGGGTAAAAAACAAATAAATTGTTGTATGGTCCAAAATGGGTCGGGTCGGGCTGGCTTAGGCCAAAACCCTCAATCTCCAAAAAATATTTAGAATGATAACGTTCTGACTTCTGAATATGACATTATTACATCCTTATAGGCCCTATGAAATGTAACACAACCCAAATCAACTCACTTTAATTTAGATTGCCACTCATGTGTGTCAACAGAATTCATTTCCAAACCTTCTAATTTTCAACATGCTTTTAAATCCAGTAGATAGAATGTTATATGAAAGAGGATTAAGAAGCAGGTAAAATACGTTTATACTTCATATTTGTTAATATTCAGGGACAAACTATGCAAATGATGTACGAAATTATAGCTGAAGAGATTAAGAATTCAAATATTGAGAATTCACATCCACAAGACTATTTAAATTTCTACTGTCTCGGGAATCGTGAAAGATGCAAGGATGAAGGCAAAAATCCATTGGATGGCAGTTCAGTAAGTATACAGATATAAATACTGTCTTGCATTGTAATTGAGTCATATATTTAGGATTTCAAATTTTCATGAAATATGGCATAATGGGTCACGTCAGGCTGAAGTGACCCGTCAACACTTCCTTATCCATTTTAATTATTGTGTACTGTAAATAAATATATAAATAATGTATTAAAAATGAGTAGAGATTCTTTATCATTGTACTACCATATTAAAAATTGAATGGAGTTCTAGGCATTTATGTATACATTGTATGACTGTTAGCCCGTTCAACCAAATTGACCCATTCCATTTTTAGTTACCTTAATACTGTATTTAATTGACCCGTGATCAAGCAAATACAATCTGAATCAACCCATTTTCATATAAATGGGCCTGTTGAAAATTAATAACATCTAGCTCTATAGATCTTCCAAAAGCTTAACTTAGTTAAATCACTTAAATGCCATAATTATTCTTGAAAATATTATAGGTTTCGGCTTCTCAGAAGAACGGAAGGTTCATGATTTATGTACATGCAAAGGGGATGATAGTAGATGATGAATATGTAATATTAGGATCCGCCAACATCAACCAACGATCCATGGCTGGCTCACGAGATACAGAAATAGCGATGGGGGCTTATCAATCCCATCACACTTGGGCTCAAAAGCAAATGCATCCACATGGTCAGGTGTACGGATACAGAATGTCACTATGGGCCGAACACTTGGGCAAGATTCAAGATTACTTCAAGGAGCCCGAAAGTTTAGTCTGTGTACAGAATGTAAATGAGTTTGCAGAAGAGAATTGGGAAAGGTTCACTTCTGACTATTTTACCCCTTTACCGGGCCATCTTCTGAAGTACCCGATTAAAGTAGATGCTGATGGGAAAGTAAGTCCATTACCCGATTATGAACATTTCCCTGATGTTGGTGGTAAGATCCTTGGTTCTGTATCAAACCTCCCTAATGCTTTAATTACATAGAGTTTGGATAACCAAATTTCATACCCTTCCCTTGAACCGTTTGCTTTACCGATTCTTACAAAGTTTGTTAGACATATATAGGAAATTATAGTTCAGATCAAGTATACATGTAAAATTGGTTTGTCTTGATTTTTGTAACTTATTGTTGTATAAACACATTATTCAATTGAGATAAGTTCAATGATATATTGCATATACTAGTAGACATCTATGACACTATTGGCATGTCAAAGGTTCTATGAAGTTAATTAAACTGGTATATGAAGTTCATTGAAATAAGATATAATTGTGTTAGAATAACCTACCTCAAAACTGAACTTTTCCTCTTTAGATAGTTAAACTTACTTTTTTTTTTCCACCATCATCCTTATTCCTCACAAACCGAATTATTGACATAATGATAATCAACAAATATGGTACTTATGAACTCTAAACCATATCATAAGACCAAAGTAATGGGCATCTAACAGAAGAAAAAGAAAAAAAAAAGATTAGGACATGGATCATTTTTACTCAGACCAAGAACCATAGATCAGTTATAGGGTACATTACAGCAATGCATACTTGTAAAAGTTATATTGGGCTATGTATGTAAATATGTAAACTTGCAGCAGTACACAAACACAAGTGAAACGATAATGATAATAGAGGTTGGATAAATCTTGGTCTATTCAACTCTTTACAAAACCAGTTTTTTCAAACTTCATTAACAAATAGAAAGTGAATCAACCAAGCTTATTCGACAGTAACTTTGCCAACCATACCAGCACCTTGGTGTGGTGCACAGTAGAAACTGTATGTCCCCTTTTCGGTTAATGTCACCGCATATATTTCTCCTCCAGCATTCAAATAATCATCTTCACCCATTGAGATCTTCGATACATCGACACCAGACGGGACCTCATCTTCATCAAACACAACATTGTGTGGGAACCCTCTGTTATTCTTGAACACAATCTTTTCGCCCGCTGGGACGGAAAAAGTGGCTGGCTCGAAGGCAAGACCACCGTCATTGTCTCCTAGCAAGACTTCAAATGCTAGTGCGTTGCTGGCTAGCAACGCGCTAGCAGAAACAGCAACAGCTGCAACTGCGGCTTGTTTTAGTGAAGCTTTCACCGAAAGCTTCGGGGTGGTTGCTGCCACCTTGACGGTGGAAGCACCGGCCCTTGAGGCGGTCGCTGCGACCGCCTTGAGGCCGGTGAATGATGGGATGGAAACAGCCGAAGATGTTACACTTGCCATTGGAATTTGGTAATGAAGTTTTGGTGTGTGAATGGCAGTGGTGTGGGATTATAAAGTAATGTGGTTGGGTTTTTGTAGATGGATTTGTGTGGTTTATGTTTGTTGAGGGGCGAAATGGTTTGGATAATGTAATGCAGGGAAGTGATGGGTTGAGAAATGAGTTATCTTTTTGTGGGTTGATGCTATTGGTTCATGTAGGGAATGCTATCTATCCAATTATTTGACGTGGAGGTGTTTGATTGGTTGAAAAGTATGAGGTAGATCACAAGTCATCAGGGAATACAACTTAGATATTTTTGTATGTAACAGGAAGAAATAATCTATATATAAGCTTATATTTGTCAGTTAAAAAAATTGCTAAGTCATCTAGGATATTTGTCGTTTGAGAAATAACATAAAAAAAAATATCTTGTCATTTTTGTCCTAAGCAAGAAAATGATCAAGGCCAAAGTAATAGGAATAAGTTGTTTATCATACTTTATCATGTTAGTTGTAATAAGGAAGCTGAATACGTGAATGTCTGCGAAAACTAGAACTTGCAACTTCTCTAAATTAAATCTGAGGAACACGTGACACTATATCGTAACAATGGTTTCAACTCATGTAGTCAAGCGAATCAATGCAAGCGGTTTTTAATTAATAAAACGTTAAACATGTAACATAACCAAGAGAAAAACCAAAAGTGAAATAGGGTAAAGGGGTAACAAAAGTCGTAAGAACCTAATGGTAAATGGGGTAAAACTGACTTTCAAATGCTTAGATCAACCTAATTTGTTCAATTCGAGAATCGATATAATATTTTTTGTGTTTGCTATGTTTCAATCATATTCTGCACATCAATTATGTAGAAGGCATTTTGATCCCACATCAAAGTATCGGTCATAACCCAAACCCATTTTGACTCCTTACAAGACATTTTTCCACCATGTTTTGTGTCATTAAAAATCACAAATGCTAGAAGAATGAAGCACCAAGCATATTTATCCCAGAATATGATTTAGAATCTATTTACAAGCACATAAACAGAATATGCTACAAGTTCAAGGAAAAGAATGTACATACAAGTCTATACATAATACAGTTTTCACTTCACAAGAGTGGAAGGATGTCATCATTGTCATCATCCATGTCAAGATACTTGAAGCCAAGAGTGGCAGCATTACCATTTGGATCCTGATAATTGAAAGATTGATTCACATAGCATTTCATCTCATGAAATAGATTCAAGTTATCTACTAGCTTGTGAAATACATTGCATCCACAACACTGCAATCCAATCAAGTAACATATTCATCAGCATTAGTACAAGTGTACAACATAATCCAAAAGAAGAATAAAGAGAAGATACGAGCACCAGGTACAAAGACAGTTCACAATTCACAAAACATTACATGTAAAACAGGTAAAGATGTAGGGGTGTGTGTGTGTGTGTGTGTCACGTTCGACTATTAGGACCTGTAAATTATTTTTAACAGCTTCCGAATACTAGAACAAACAATGTTTGTCTATATCTATCACTCAAAATAAACCAATTAGATACTCATGCATTAGGTTATAAATTTCTTATTCCCATGCATTGCAGTAAATGTGGCGAAATGGCTAAAATTGTAATTTCACTCATTTGGCCAGTTATAGATAAAACAAACCAAAATCGACCCATACATAAGTAAATGAGTCAAGATTGCCACATTTCATTGAGCAGCTTTAACCAATACTTGCAAGGATAAGGGATGTTTGACTATTACTCCAGTATTCAATACCACGTTACAATTTAACATTTAAAGGGTAAAGGGTAATTTGGAGGGTATCCCTGACCCCCGCGTACCATATTTCAATGGTACGCGGGCGCCCCACCCGCAAGGAGCATCAACGCCGGGCAAATCACCTGTCTAATAAGATATGAACCCTACTTAAAGAGAAAAAAATCCTAGATTGAGAGCATACATACCACTTCAGATTGCTCAGTCAAGGGACTGTTAGACAAACTTAGTTACAAATAAGAGATGCATAGTAATTTGAGAGCTAAATTAGGAAACATGCTACAAAGGAAAAAAGTATACATGTCGCATTGCATACAGATGAACACGAGATTCTTAATGCAACATATAGCATTATAATACAACGATTTTAGCATGCCAAAAATAATCTTCCTTATGTAATCCGTCATGTTTAACACATTAAGCAAAATGTCTTTCGGATGTCATAAAAAGGCAATGCATTAAGATAATAATAGCAAATTAAGCATTTATCAAAGAGAAATGGTTACAAAAAAAGCTAAACTACCTGCACAAAGACGGTGCCATCAGTATAGGCATGTGGATTGATAGCACGGGTTGTTCTTTGTCCACACACATTACAAGTAAAAGCAACCCGCATACGACGTCTTGGAGACTTGGTGAAAAGAGACCATGGGAAGGTCGAAATATTCTCCGTACTGGATTCATACCCCCCAATACCACCTGCTGGCGGCCCTTCCATACCTGATCCAGTGGTCCAACCCTTGACATTTGCTGCACTTAGAACCAAACCCATAGCATCATCCTGCGAAAAGAAGACTCCACATGATTCAAATACTTTCATTCCGATACTTATTTTGTGCGTGTGTGTGTGAATAAATCAGAGGATTCAAAGGAGTGGAAAAATGGGTGGGTTGGTTAGGGGTCAAAATGGGTAAATTTTAGAAAGGGGAATCATAAATATTTGATGCAAACATCATTCAATTTAGTGTAATATATATGATCACTAGAAAGTATATTACTACAGCACTGATATAACGTTCTAAGATAACACAGCATGCTGTAAGCATTAAAAGCACAATGTGCATGACTTGCGACCCATTCGATTTAGTTAACTAGTTTATGTGTGAAGTAAGAAATCAGATAAGCGCAAACTCGGAATATGAATGATATCAACTCATTAACAAGTAATGGTAGAACACGTCAACACGTAATTATTCGTTTAAAAAAAACCAAAAGCAGCCTTTAAGGCAATTCAATAAAGTTACAGCTAATGTTATAGCAAAGCAATTACATAGTTTGAAAGTTATACTATTAATATCAAAAAGTCCATAGCTTTTGTAACTTATAATCAACCAAAGAATCTTCTACTTTAATAGTATAAACACACCTTGGAAAAAGTTTGATTGCTGGAAATTGGAACAATACTTGTATCATTAGACTCGGATTGGATACCAAATTCATTGTCATCATCTGTAAAAACAAACAAAAATCAAAATTAATAATTAATTCTTGTATATATATATATAAACAGCTAAACTAAATTTTTGGAAATAATTGCTTACTTTTAGAGGAAACTGTGAACCTGGTGAGCCTTTTGGGAAGTGGGTGTTTGTATTTAGGAGCGAAAATGGTAAATGATGGAGGTGAAGATACAATTGATGCAGATGCACCTAGAGTTTTCATAACTAACAGTAATTAAGAATGCTGAATGATGAAATTAACAAACTTTGTTGTTGTTGTTGTTGAGGTTGGAATTGGATTATAGAAAATGGAATTAGAGTGTGAATTGAGGGTCGGGTTGATTAGAAACTAGAAATTAATTTGGGGAAATTTTGAGTGGTTAGGGTTCAATGAATACGATTTGTGTGCATATTTGAGAATCACAAGTTTAATACTCCCACTTTAAAATAATTGCCGCCCCACGAATAACAAACAGTTTAATAAAAAATAATATACACGGTTAGCAGTTTTACCCTAATCAATTATTTAGGGCCATCAAACTTTGCTATCTATGTTTAAATGTGTATAATTAATTTGGAACAATAAATTTTGAGACTGGTGGTGTAAATAATAATTTAGTAAAACATATTTTGACTTTTCAGAAATGCGAAAGTATTTTACAAATCGGGTTTAAATCACAAGTTTTGTAAAGTGTGGGTGAAAAATGAAAGTTAGCATCACAAGTATCCAAATGGCTGGCATGATGCATGCATCATCATGTTATGATATACCACTCAAGTCATTTAAAAGAATACAGATGATGTACTTTTGATAGAGCATACCAAAAAGATATGTTAAAATTTTAATTAGGGATTCAAGTAGTATATAATCTTATCGAAGACGAGTAATTCTTTACTAACAAACTGTATCATATATTTATCTTTGCCTATCGTTTTCATGTACGTTTCTACAATATACAAGTGCAACAAACTAATTTGCACATTCTTTTATTATGTACAAACTCAAAAGGAGACTTCGAATAGTAAGCACTTGCTAATAGTACATTTCCGTTGAGTCATGTTCTTGGGTTTCTTGATCCGAAACAGGAAAAGGAGGAGGAGCCGGTGCTGCCTTTATCATTATACTCTGGATTAAAGCTATCATCTACAAATGAACAAGATTTAAGTTTACTCTACTTTTTAATATTTAAAGGTGCACCAATCTACCAAACTTATATGTATTTGTTTACCAGCCCATTTGATCACCTCTAGCTAATATCTGTTACTTTCAATTATTTATGTGAAGATGCACAAAACCGGGTTATCAGACACATGAGATAGATGTTAACCAACTGCTCTATGAGTCTGATTTGCACGAAACATTTATAGAAACATAATAGATTTAAGTGGCGATAGAGACTATACCACAACGAAGCCACCACACATAAGACCAAAACCAGGAAACGGAAAGGGAGCGTGATCCGACAAGAATAAAGCTGTGGAGAAAAAGAAAACCAAATTCATAAGTAATTAGAGAAAAATCAAATTTGATGATGAAACGACATTTGTTAAAGTGTTTTTGGACCTGTTAGAGGACTGAAAACAAATGGAGAGATGATACTAGCAAATGAGCATAGTCCTGTAATGCACCCTTGTGCCTTGCCCTTAAAGATTAATAAACGAAAATCGATCAAAATGTAATTGTAGCTTCTGGTACGTAGATTGACTGAATAACCTCCAAATCAACCAATTTATGTATGAACTGGTCGATCTAGCTTCTGTATTGTCCCTAATGACTAACGAGTGAAATAAGAATGTAATAAAAAAAGAAAAGGGTGTCACATCTCAATAGTCTTCCAAAATGTATCTTTTTGTATGCAATCAACGAGAAAGTGGTGTATTGAAATGAACACGCTTATTTATTGTAATAATATGTCTTACATAATCATGTTCATACGCAAACAATCTTATTTAGCATTTTTAGACAATAAAAAAAGCTTTTTCGATTCAGCCTAACCCAGGATGACCTGTTGATGTTTTACCCAACCCAATCGACCCACCCATTTTGCCACCCCTACTCCATACCAACTACAAATGTCAGAGGAATGTGACAGAATACCTGCTCGCTTGGGCCAACTTGTTTGGATACTATACTTCGTAACTGAAACATAATAGAATACATGATCTTAAATCTATAACTATATTGTCAAGTATAGAAAGAAAATAATGTGGGCATGAACTCACACATGGTTCTGCAAAAACAGCCATAATCTGAAATGTTGATGCAAGATAAACAACCTATTTCACACAACTGGTTAGCAAATCCTTAAGAGGATTTTAGTAATATAATCGATCATATTACGTATAGTAAATAACTAAATACTAGATACTGTATATTATTATATGGAGCAGAACTACGTACCCAGGAGGTCCAAGCTACAGCAAACAGAAAAATCTACATCACAGTTTGCAATCCAAAGAACATGTTAGCTATCTCTAAACTACTTCATATTCGAAAGATGACCACAAACAATGGGAAGTCTTACAATTATACAGGTGAAAGCGAGCCCAATTGCAAGAAGTTTTTCTTCATTGATCATCCTAGACAACATGGGCATGAGGATCATCTGTGGGTTTTCAGTACAATTACGTTATGTATATATACACTTACAACCTAATTAATAGAGTGATTGCTAGTATAATAAGCTTGAGATGGGAGTCACTGTCAAGGGCGTACCTGAGATATGATTTTAGCAATGCCACTAATGATCATCAAGTTGGCATACTCGTCTTTCTCAAAATGAAATTCGGCCTTCAAATAGTACTACAAAATGCAAATATCTTAATTCGGAGCATGTGTGTAGTACTGGTTAGATTCAAAGTTGTGTATTTGAGTGAAAGAGTATATGAAATACCAATATTGCAGAAGATACGCCAAGTTCACCAAGTGTGCTGAAGAATGCCACTATCGCTGCTTGTGAGAAAGTCCAGCTGAAAGTAACATATAAACCGCAAAAGCCTTCAAATCTGCCTATTAACCTAAGTTTTCCTATTATGTATTGTGAGACTGCATTTATGAAACTGCCCCATTCCCTGCTCTAATAGTCAAAATTATCATCCACATTTAACAATATTTTGGTAAACAAGTTACTTCGAATAACATACCTGCTCTTCAACAGGGAAATCGAATCATGCAAAGAAGGAACTGTACGTAAAGGTCGTGGCTTGTTGATACTCCCTTTTTTTAGAAGACATTCATTCATTATTCGTTCTTTCGATGAAACACTAATTACTACCTCGTCCATGTTAGATTCTGGAAGGAAAATTCGCATGTACACTAGAGAAACCATTGACATAGCTGCAGATACCTAATTAAAAACATCCATCAAATAAATTCACAGCCACATATTCGAGTAAAGGAATTACAAAGAACGATATATGTGTTAATTACATGGAAGACAGAGGCAGCTGATGGGAGGAAGCGAGTAAGGAGGGTGGCTAAGACGTAAGAACATGATGAGACGCCAATGAGGATTCCAAATGCAAACGCTCGTCGTTGCACTGCTACATTATCCGCCTGATGGTTTTTCAAATCAAGTAGATGTATAAAAGCTGAGATTATGTAACGGATGCCTAAATTTAATGTTACATGTTACACATTTCGTGAATTGGATGATTAAATTAGTACACGTGTTCCATTTTTATCCCTTTTTGTCATAACATACAGTAATCTACATCTTATAAGCAAAGCAAACATAAAAACTGATAAAAGAACATATAATTATAACTTCAGTTCTTTATTTAGTCATTTACAATATATATGAAGTAAACTGAGAAATTGGTTTCCATATAAATTTACTAACTGAGACTTATATAACTGTAGTTTTTATATATATATATATATATATATATATATATATATATATATATATATATATATACATATATATATACATATATATGTAATTGTGATACTTAAAAAAAAGGTAGAAGAAAAGGTGATTTACCACATAAGCAAGTGCAAGGCAGTTCACACTTCCTTCAAAAATGGAGGTGAAAGTCTTGAGAACAGAATATGCATAAAAGAACTCCCTTTTCCTGCTATATCCCAATATCACTGTTTCCCCAATCACAATCGTCACCACGTTAATTACTACGTAGTACTAGTTTATTTGAGGTACATCATTCTGTACCTACATTTACCTTTGTTAATTGGAAAGATACTTTTCATGAGGTAAATTTCACATAATCAAAACTACTGAGTGTTTATTAGGGTATATTTCGCAAAATTTTAAGAGATTTAGAGGGGTATTAAGTGTGTATTTATATGATAAGACCCATATATTTATATTTATGAATTATGATAGCTACTTATATAAGTAACACATGATATATAAGTAACACATGATAGCCTTTTTCCTACGTGTCATATTTATTCTTTTGACAACTAAGCAAAAATCATAGGTGTCATTACCTTAGCTTCATAAAAAATCCTATGCGTCATTCAAATTGAAAAAATTCTAAACTCACCTATTTTTTAGCTATTAAACTCTTAAAAAAATTATAACACGTAGATTTCAACAAATAAATAATAGGCGTTTTGTTTCAATTGATATCTATTCCTAATATATATTTCTATATAATTAATAATTCCTTCAAAAATCAAAGATTTATATGCATTCCGATCTTATTACCCTCTACATGATTTCAAGATAAATTTGATTAGTTTAATGAACAAGTAACGGAGAGCAGCTCATCAGTAGGTCATCATGAAGAAAAAACTTCATTGCCTACTCTCTGCTTTCTAGATGATTAATTTATCTTCTAACTAAATATTTTTCTATATAAAGTTTTTTGTTTTGATTATTTATATATTTTACTCATTATTCACGTGGTTTATCAACATGCCCATTGTTGTTTTGTGTTGTTTATATAAGATAAATTGTTTTTGCAAATTAATATCGAGAATTGTTGAACATGAATCATCCCGTGCGTCGAACAAGTTAAAACTGATACCGATTTTGATATGTCATTTCATGAAAGTTCGGTATTTGATAATATTAAGGTATTGATCACTATCACTCATTATTAATTTGTAGAATCACTTCGATGAACCATACATCATGTTGTTTGTATAGTGTTAGGGTCTACATTCCTTCTAAACTGTAATATATCAATACGTAGGTGTTTAGTTCAGTTATTTATGTATACTTGACTATATAAGTACATATCCCTCAATCTTTTTCATCTTCCTATAATTATTAGCCGTGCATCGCACGGGCATAAAAACTAGTTTCATATATATTCGATTAAAATTGGGTACATGTTCATGTACTTATTACCACTAAACTGGAACTTGGGGTATGTACCGTATACCAGTATCTAAGGGTGTTCAAAATATTCCGAAATCGGAAAATCGAATCGAAAACTGGTTGAATTATACCGAATTTTGTTAACCGAACCGGCATTTTTTCATTTTCCGGTTTCGGTTAACCGAAACTTTTTTGATTTTTCAATTTCGGTTCATGATTTTGGGATAGACATGATAAACGGTTAACTGAAAAAACTGAAAAGTTTATATATATTGATATATGGATATTAATTATAATTACTCTTTTAGTTTGATAAAATCATTTATATTTCTTTTCCACTCATTTAATGGCCTAATGTGGTAATTATTACTACTTAATTCTAATTATATTTGAATGATTAACATACGTCTAACATTAAAACACAATTATAAAGAGTAAAATATATGCTTATCGTTTAATACTTTAATTATCTAAATATTTTAAATATACTGAATACTTATTAATGAATTTATATTTATGTGTTACTAATTACTTTTTAGATAAATATTAATTAATTAATAAACGGTTAATATGGTTAACCAATTGACCAAACTGAAAAATTGGTTAACCGATTACCGGTTAACCGAATTTTTCAGTTTCGGTTTAAGTTCAAGAATATGGTGAACTGAGACTCCGGTTAACCGAGTCCCAAGTTAACCGTCCGGAACACCCCAGTAGCATGCAACATGAACCATTTTTATAAATATATAAATTTTAAATAATCGAGTAATTACGTACTCCGTATATATTTAGAAATATAAGTTTTTAAATATATGCCTAACTAATTATGTACTGTGTAATGTATATATTACAATTTATTTAATTAACATAGTTTTAAAGACATTTTAATCGCACTGGTGACTGTTCATAATATATAGATTTGAGTTAGAGATGGTATATGAACTACTGGTATATTTAGTGTAATTGGAACTTATTCGTGATAAAGATAGTAGCTTTTCAATGTAAGTTATATAACGATAAGTACGAAATGCACACTCGTATAAACTATCTTAACCCGCCGTTAAGTAATGCAGTTCAAAGAAGTTTCATCCCCTGCTATCGGTGTTTATTTGAATTATTATCTCAATAACAATTTCGTGATACACATACAATAACGGGTCAAAATATATTATTGTAAAAGTTAATAACACTATTCGAAGAATTATTCAAGATTGTCAGCACAATTGATGAGACTTGTGTACAAGTCTAGTACTTACTATTTATCTTATCAGTTATATAAAAAAGCGTGTTTACCTCTTTTTTTTTTTTTTTTTTTTCATTCATTCCCCTTCTAGAAAATATGTGTTTACCTGCAGGAAAAATGGCGAGCATAATCGGAAGAGTGAGAAGAGGTTTCCTTCCATAATGATCGGACATATTTCCGATTAACGGCATCATCACTAGACTCCCGATCCCCATGATCTGATGCATTAAAAAATCAAAATTTAATTAATCAGTAATTTTTTTATATTCGTTACAAAATTACAAATATTACCGTCAAACTAATGAACCATTAAGTAGCTAGTGACACATATACCTTTTTTTTTACTAAAGTACGTATAAAAAGGGGCTGAGAGTTTTTACACTACCCGTACTTAAAACTTTAAAGCATCGTATTTTATTTTATACTATTTGATTTGATGTATGAAGTTTTTATCTATAATCTATAATCTATAATAGATATAAAGTATGTCCACAATGTTGAATCTTAATACTTAAATCTTAATACTTAAATGATAATCAAAATTACACATATACCCTTTTACACTCATAAATTAAGATCACTTTAATTAGGAAAGTGTTTATCCCAAAATTACTTATTTGTATTTTTATTTTGTAACAAGATATATATTATTATTGTTTTAAAGTTATATTATCTAATTACAAATTAATAACTATGTTTTATACAGAAAGAAATCAACGATCATTGACTTAATCATATATAATCGGTGAGACCATTATATAATTATTTGTGAAGCATTTGATATGTTATACAACTATTCAAATATGATACCCCGTATTATATCTAACGATCTTACTATTATACATAACTAAAATACATAAAATAATTGTTACCGTCGCATTGCGCGAGTAATGTGCTTTTTTCTTTATTCTCCTATTTTATACTATTTAATGTTGTTTAGAATTGAAATATGCTTTTTTTAGGAACCTTCGTGTGATATACTTAATTTGATTAGCTATATATCTAAAATAGTTACTTTGTTTTTTTTCCTTCTAATCTACTCGTAATGATTATATGTAGAAACACTTGTCATTTTTTTTGATGACTCATTATACTAAGAACTCTACACGTACGTCCCCTATATTCGTTTATGCTTTTAAGAAGATCTAGGGTATGTTTACTTAGGTTTACGAGTTGATCGAGTTATATAACGTAATAATAAATTAAATTAATGCATGCGGTCGTTGCATAGTCGTCATGCCATTGTCCTCATGTGGAAAACAATGTACACTATAACAAATCATCTATGACACTACACTATAACAAATCATCTATGACACTACAATCTAACAATTTTAATAGGGGAGTAGGCTAGTGTAGCTAGAGGTTCGGCGATCCAAGTTCAATCCCTATTAATTACAACTTAGTTAGGGGTAGCCTTTAGGTGCGTAAGCTAATTGATTCCGGATGTAAGAACTTTGCGAGAAAATGTTGCAAAATAGTCATGTTTTCTAACGTAGGCTGGCGCTCTTCCTTAACGCGCCACTGAATCAGTCTGTAGCATTGCTCGGTATTATCTTCCACATTTTATCCTTGAAACGGGAGATGTAGCCCGATCAACATTACCGCGTCTTGCGAAAATATAACAATTGTATAAATATCATAGCACCACTAGAAAGGGTTTTGCTGATGATAGAGACCGATTCGAGATAGTCAATCTCCCAAGAAACTACAGAGGAACTAGACTACTTTTAACTAAATAACTCTTCTTCTTTTTCCATTTACATTAAACTCAATGGAACAATACATATATATATAGGAAAGGGAAACGATAATGCAATCCTAAACTAATGGAACATGGAATTATAAATGGGATAGTGGTTCCTAAACAAATGCATGAATCTTTATTTCTTCTTTATCCAACATGCATGAATGGAATGTGGAGATAGTGGCTAAAACTTCCATGAGACTTAGTATTAGTCAAAATGCACATATCAGCTGACCATTAAATTCGTAGGTAATTCATCGGTAAACACAGATTTGGAGTTATTGTTTTTTGACTGTTATCTTCTTTGTCAATATAAAAGAGTAAGAATCACGTACATATTAGTGAATTGTTAGCATCTAACATTAACATTATAGAATTCATCATTATAATCCATGTTAAATAAAGAATACCACACTTGAGCAAGAAAATGAAATTTAAATTACTAATAATCCTTTCATATTCAATGAGTAAAACTTATATTTTATAAAAGGGTAGGTGTTTTTTTTAATTATATAATTATGTGTTGACATTTATTGTGTGTAAGTAATAAAATTGACCGTCGTTGTAATTGTATATACGAAATTTATATATTGTGTGTATTTTGGTGACGTGTTATCAGTTATACGGTAACATATGACATTTTTACAAGTTGACAAGTCATCAAAATACATAATACATACGATGTACAAAATTAAATAGTTTCGTACATACAATGTCAGTTAATTTTGTTACACACTCATAAGAATGTCTAACACGTAGTTATATTAAAAAGCACTTAAGCCTTTACAAACCATTATTAAATCGAGTTTACATAAACATATTCGATCTTCATCCAAAATGGTTAAGAAGGAAGATCAAAACCATTTATTATCACAAACAACTTAACCCGTAACAGTTTCTGATTAGATGATAACTACTAAAAAGGTAGGTATCACAATCACGAATAATTATAATGAATGAAACCATTTATTATACATTCTTTTTGTGGAGAAAATTAAACCTTGTATTAATTTTGTGGTATTTTTTTTATAATTATAAGAACTTGTCATGAATTAGGAAGGAAAAAAAATTGTTGATACCTAGTGTAACTTTAAAATAAAGGGTTCATGATAAAAGTGAAAATAATGATTAATGAGAAGAATATATAAGAGAAAATTAATACCACTTGTTGAACTCCGGTGAGATAAATGGCGAAGGAGCATTCGTCTTCACCGGGACAAAGTGCCGCCATGCTGACGTCGGTTATCGCCGGAGCAACCATATAACTGGAGAAATTAAACAAGAAAACCGTCAAGAAAAGGTGGCTCAGCCCCTTCTCCTCCGCCATGTTTAGTGGGGTAGTAGTTGGGTGTGAGGTTTAATTGAACAAGCTAGCAAAAATGAACTATATATATGTATGAAGCCTTACAAGTAGTATTATGTCTATAAATAAACTACTTTGGATTTGAATGTGAAAAAGTGAAGTTAGCTAAATTTATACCCTTCTTTTCATTACAAGTGTTTTATATTATTATTTTTCGTTGTTTTAAATAAATGTGCACTTTCATATTACAATCAACAAAAAGTTATTTGATTGGTAAATAGTGTAGGTAAAATTGTGTATATAGTTAAAGTAACCAATTTAATTGAGATCGAAGAACATATATATATTTTTTATTATGTTACTAACTTATGTAGCAAATGTCATTATAGTTTGTTAGTTGAAGTAATCTGTATGACATCCAAATTTCTTACTGTAAATTTAATGTAATCGCAAGTGTCATTATAGTTTGTTAGTTGGGGCAATTTGTAGTTAGAGTAGGGCACATTAAAAAAAATGTCATTTTTTTTACTTTTTTTACGAGTATATATCGTTTTACCCTATGTGAAAAAAAATTGAGGATATACCCTCAGAAATCGCAAAAGCAAATTTGCTTTTGCGATTCCCTGTTTGCGATTTGCGACTCAGTGTCGGAGCCGAGTCGTTTGCGTAGACGTAGCGACAGGATAAGCCATTGCAAATCGCAAAAAGCAAGTTTGCTTTTTGCGATTTGCATATGCTCGGGCCGTGCGAGGTCGATGTTTGCGATCCCGTTCACCTCGTACCATGGCAAATCGCAAAAAGCAAATTTGCTTTTGCGATTTGCTTATGCTCGAACCGTGCGAGGTCGTACCGAGTCGCAATGTTTGCGATCCCGTTCACCTCATGCCATGGCAAATCGCAAAAAGCAAATTTGCTTTTGCGATTTGCCTCCGCCTAAATTTTTTTTTTTTTTTTTACATTTTGATATATATACGTATGTATTTATTTCTTGCGATATAAACACATCTTTTGATATATGTGTTTACATCTTTTTTATAATTTTTTTTATATATACGTATGTATTTGTTTGTTTTTTTTTACATTTTGATATATATACGTACGTATTTATTTCTTGCGATATAAACACATCTTTTTTATAATTTTTTATATATATACGTACGTATTTGTTTTTTATCGCAAGAAATAAATAAGTACGTATATATAAAAAAAATTATAAAAGATGTGTTTATATCGCAAGAAATAAATACGTACGTATATATATCAAAATGTAAAAAAAAAAAAAAAAAAACTTTTAGACGGAGGCAAATCGCAAAAGCAAATTTGCTTTTTGCGATTTGCCATGGCATGAGGTGAACGGGATCGCAAACATTGCGACTCGGTACGACCTCGCACGGCTCGAGCATAGGCAAATCGCAAAAGCAAATTTGCTTTTTGCGATTTGCTATGGCACGAGGTGAACGGGATCGCAAACATCGACCTCGCACGGCCTGAGCATATGCAAATCGCAAAAAGCAAACTTGCTTTTTGCGATTTGCGATGACTTATCCTGTCGCTACGTCTACGCAAACGACTCGGCTTCGACACTGAGTCGTAAATCGCAAACAGGGGATCGCAAAAGCAAATTTGCTTTTGCGATTTCTGGGGTATATCCTCAATTTTCTTTCGCGTAGGTCAAAACGATATATACTTGCATTTTTTTTAATTTCCCTTATAGTAGTTATACATTTGGGCCAGGCCCATAACAAAAGTTGCCAAATTGTTTCTGAAACCATGTGATGTTCTGGGAGTCCAGCCCAAGATGATTTGGACGGAGCCACGGAGGGTAATTTTTTCATATACGATGTTAAATTGTTTGCTAGGTTTACTGAAATTTTTTAAAAATAATAACTTTTAATATTGAATCTATCTACCTATATAATACATTTCATGTGATTACATGCAGGAAATATTGTAACATTATGTGAATACATTTAAGTACAGAATAAAAAAACATTAGGTGTAATGTGATTACTTCCAACACTAATTAGAGGGTAAAATATCATGATTGAGAAAGTTTGTACTCGTAACAGCTATCCGAAATTTGAAACAATATATTTTAGATCGCATCTTGGCGGACGAAAGCAGCATAAATATTGGCATATACATAAAAAATGTGCGTCTCGTGAACTTTTAGGTGACGGTTTGCAGGTTATGAACTCATAATATCACTAGCATCATAAGTTATAGTTATCTCAAATTAAAAACTTGATGTGCTCTTTATCAGTGAAGATCTTAAAAAATTAAAGTACTGTGCTACTAGCAAATTTTTAATACACGGATCGTTGCTAACTTGCTATGTATTTCATGTATACTTCTACAATATAAATGTGCAACATGTACCTTGTAGGCTTGAACCAGCCTATAATATGTCCAACAATCAAAACGACTCAACGAGACTTGAATACAGCCTATTTGCCAAACTAAACTACAGTGGCATATAGACAATAACAATGAGGCAACAAACTAATAAAAAGAAAAAGAAAAAGAATTTTACTAAAGCTGATTATAATACACTTCTAGTTAAGCATAGTTATGGTTCCACCGAGTCATATTCATCTACTATTGAATTTGAAACGGTAGGTGGGGATGCCTTGATCATGATGCTTTGAATGAATGCGATCATCTGCAAATGAGAAGAATTACACCTTTTAATCTTATATAAAGAAAGAGGCACCAACCTACCAAATAAGCTATAGATCATAATAAAGGTGACAATTTGGACCCATTTAGTTATACATGGGTTGATTTGGGTTAACTTTTGAATCTAGTAATTAAGTCAAATGGGTAAGAGTTGCTAATAGCATATTTAATGTGTACACCCTCATAAATGGCTTACAAAAAGATAGATACTTTTATAAAGACATTGTTTTCTAATCGTACTTAAGGTGCGTTTGGAAACAAATTAGCATAGCTGAAGCTTGTGATTGGAGTTGGAGATTCTTTTTTCTGATACTACTTGAAAATGCTTCTATATCCGGGGATTCCTTTTTCAACAGTCCCCAATTTTTCATGTTACCAAACGAGACTTTTAATTTATAAGGGCTAGAGATTACTATAACTATAATGTCAATCCCTTATAAGCCCCTATAATCTTGTCCGCTTAACACACCCTTAATGTGGTAATTCTTAATTAAGAAATTTAGAATATACGCACAAAAAGTGCCGTGGTCAGGCTAGTCTGACCCGTACCGCAATTACTAGTTTATAAAAAAAACTTTTTACCCATTACCTAACCCGCCTACTAATCCCCTCTACTTAAGATCTGTTACTATAAATAAGTAATTTTGGTTCATAATAAAACGATTGATATGCATAAGGATGGAAGATTTTGATGGATCTGCCCTAAGAAGTATAGAGAGCGTACCACAATAAAGGCGGCGCACATAAGACTAAAACCAGGAAAATGAAATGGGGCGTGATCAGACAAGAATAAAGCTGCCAAGAAAAAAGATTATTAGCTACAATCAAATTTAGTCATGAAACAAAGTATGCTTGAAGTGTTTACAGACCTGTTAGAGGACTGAAAACCAACGGTGAAATGATGCCGGCAAATGAGCATAGTCCTGTAATGCACCCTTGCGCCTTCCCCTAAAAAGATTAATTAAAACCCCAATCAATAAATGATGCATTAATCCATTAATTATTCAACGATTGATTATAGCTTCCAGCTCTACTTATTGTGACATTGAAAGCCAAATCAACCCAGACCTAAGTGAAGGGTTTAAAATTGCAGCATATACTTTGTATCAGCTGAAATGATGATACCTACTAGTATCATAATATAGATGTGGGACTAATGTGACAAAGTACCTGCTCGCTAGGGCCAACTTGTTTGGATACAATGCTCCGTAACTGATACAAAGAAGATGAGCTAAAAGAAAATTGTCAAGTACGTAAATAAAATCATGCAGACATGAACTCACACTTGGTCCTGCAAAAACAGCCAAAATTTGCAGCGTTGTTGCAAGATAGACAACCTGTTTCACACAAACTTGTTAGCAAAATAGAGACATTTAAGAGGAATACTTGGTATTCTGTCCAGTTCAATGTAGTAAATATATAATAATAGCTTGCTAGTTGAGCAGAAGTATGTACCCAAGGGGCCCAAGCTACCGAAAAAAGAAAAATCTGGAATTCAGTTGAAAGCACTAGTTAGGAATATTTCTTAATTCACTTTATGATGGCCATTTTGGATAGGCTAATGAAAATTCATGATATGATTATTTTCTTACATGTATGCAGTTGAAAGCGAGCCCAATCGCAAGAAGTTTTTCTTCATTTAATAACCTAACCAACATGGGCATAAGGATCATCTGCAGGTTTCAATTCAATATATGTTACATGTATACAAGTTGGAACCTATAAAAGGAGTATATAGTTATGTACTATAATCACGAGACGAACGAATACCATACTTGAGATATGATTCCGGCAATGCCATGGATGATCATCAAGTCAGCAAACTGATCTTTGTTAAAATGGAATTCAGCCTTCAAATAGTACTACAAAAGGCCAACATATCCAACAAATGATCTCAATTAGGAACATGAGAAATAGTAAGACATTCATAGTATAGTTGTGAGTGAAAGAGTGTGTGCGGTACCATTAAAGCAGATAATAGGCCAAGTTCTCCAAGCATGCTGAAGAATGCCACAATAGCTGCTTGTGTAAATGTCCAACTGAAAGCACAATTCAAACCAACAACACATTATTTCTCATGTAGTGTAATAGTGTAATAGTGTATATATATGTAGAGTATATTTAGTCACATTTCGCTCATTTACAACTACTATGAAATAGTGTTGTCCTTGTTTTAAAATTCACGATGTATCCATTATGACTCTAGTTTTTAAGCTCTATAGTATATATGGCGTGACGAACAAAGATTTCTGTAGAATAACATACCTGCTCTTCAAAAGGGAAATCGAATCATGCAAAGAAATAGTTGTACGTAAAGGTTGTCGATTATTGACACTCTTTTTCTTGAGAAGACATTCATTTGTTGTTCCTTCATTAAAGGAAACATCAATCACCATCGCTTCCATGCGAGATTCTGGCAAGAAAATTCTCATGTACACTACAGAAATCATTGTCATTGCTGCAGATACCTAAAATAACAGAGCAAAATTAACTTAATTCACATAGTTCGTGTAACATTCCAACACTTATTGAAGATATGTATTTACTTGGAAGACCAATGCAGTGGACGGAAGGAAACGAGTAAGGAGGTTGCTGAGAACAAAAGAACAGGATGAGATGCCTGAAAGGAGTCCAAAGGCGGACGCCCGCCTCTGCACAGTTACGTTATCCGCCTGACATTTTGCAAAGCAAACAGATATGATTTTCAACCACTTTGTAAGATTTTGATGTCAATAAATGTGATTCCATAGTTAGAATACTTCTTTACTGCTTTTTATATGGATTATCTGATTAAAACTTTATAAATGTATTTCCTTTTATTTTGTAATGATTTTGGCAACTTTATGCCCAAAGTACACTTACCACATAAGCATGTGCAATGCAGAGGACAGTTCCTTCAGAAACCATGGAGATTAAAGTCTTGAGCACATAATATGCATAGAAGAATGCTCTTTCCCTACTGTATGCCAATATCACTGTTTCGGAACACCGTGTTAGTATATAAAGTCTCAAAACTTAACATTCATACTAGTACGTTATAAAAAAGGGATGGATAAGTATTCGTTAAATATTACTCCGTAGTTGTTGATTCAAAACTATTATAAACGTTCGGTTGATGAAGTCAAAACTCATTTTTTATAACTAAATAAATAAGTTTATCGGTTTAGCCAGGTTGTTTGAAAACTTGAAGACGGCGTTGCAACCAACTGCGCATACATATCTACAGAATTAGTAACTGTGTAAACCGTATTTATATCGAGGTCAAGTCTTGTAATTAACCTGCAGGGACAATGGCGAGCGTCATCGGAAATGTTAAAAGGAGTTTCCTTCCGTAATGGTCAGACAAATTTCCAATTAGCGGCATCGTTACTAGACTTCCCATCCCTATGATCTGATCATTCCATAATCAAAAGTGAATTTATCAAGAAGTTTACCAAATACCACAAATGCTTTAACAGTTGTGTACTAAGAGATCAATTGTAATAATTTAGAATGGTTAAATGATCAAATATGTAAAATTCTAAACTACTTTTGCCTTTATTAAAAGGTAAAAACTGAGACCTCTGGTGGCCCATTACGACTGGTAGAGGCCCACTATCACCGGTCATACGATCAATATGGACCAAAGTGAGAAATAAATGGGAATTGAACCTATAGGTTTCACCTTATATTTCACGTTCTCCGTAAACTAAGTTATGATTGTGGAAACTTTTGCCTTTATTGTTCATAACTTACTTGGAAGTTGCAATTAACATAGATATCAAGTCTTCTAGTAGTAAATTACTTTAATTAATTTACACATATTAACCATTTTTTTCACGGTTTCACCCTTGAATTGCTAAAAGAGTTGATTGTGATGTACGAGATACTGTTACGTACAAATCACCACCTATTATTTTAGGTGCACCAACTGTTACATGACAATTAATTACATATATGTAGTCACGTAGAAAAATAGGAGAAACTAAGTATGACATTCTATGCATCTAGCTTATACTACTTGTACTCGTTCTAACATTATTGAGTAAATTACATTCCCAACCCATGTGTTACACACGTTATTTCACTCACGGTCCGAGAGTATTTTTTTTTTTTTGCTATTCCAGTCCCTCGACCCCAATTTATGTTTTACTCCTAGTTCCTAACCTTAACGTCAGTTAATTTTACTCGTTAAGTCAACCCATGTGCGTGTCACACAAGGGCACAAATAGCTTTTTCATTTTTCCCTACCTTTTTTTGACCCTTCTGTCTTATATATATCATTGTTCCTTTTTAGACTGCACCCTTCTATGCGAAAGATGTGTTTGCCTTCATGTGCCAGGCTTGTGGGATGAGTTAACAAGTAAAAATAAGTGGCGTTAAGGTCAGGGATCATTAGTTGAGCATAGGGACCATGAGTTAAACATAATCCCGTGTTGAGAGACTGAGATCACAAAAAAATTACTCAAAGGACTGAGAGTGAAATAATGTGCATAGCACACGGGAGGTAATTTACTCAAAATTATAATTTCGTTATTCTTGCTTCTTCAACAACATGACATCTATGAAACACTTTTCTTTTTCCTTATGAACAAGAAGATTTACGTGAGAGTTATCAAAAATTTTCCCCTGGCCTTCTTATAAATTTGATGAAAAATGGAAGAAACCTACAACTTTGAAAGTGTAAAGTTCCAATTTATTTGAATGCTCGTTACCCAACAACTTATATTATTTTATGACGATGTTAGCACATAATTGTTATGCCCTTTGATTTATATATAGTTATTCGATCAGAATTTTCTTATATAAGCGAAAAGATTGTATATATGTGATCATATATATTGTATATCGCATCACTTGTATATAGTAACATTAATAACGTACAGGTTCTTAAGAACATGACATATGCCTACTTATGAGTTGATTTACGGAAAATAACGTCTTCAATAATTGGATGTGGTGGTATATAGTAGTTTCATGTCTTTATGTGAAAAATATGAACACAACATTTATCTAAATATTTAAGATATATCACAAGAACATATACATATCATCAATTCGTTTCGATTCTCATATAAAACAAAATGGCAAAAAGTTAAACTTTGTCGATCGAGGGACATAGCCAGTAAAGTTCTAGTGGAATCAACTCAACTCGCTCAATCGACTATTTTGTGATTTAGTTATGATTTACTTGTATATATTCACGGCTAATTTTAACTCTTGTTTAGTTTGAAAAATTTTCTGACTCGGTCTCTGCATTTTTGACATGGATAACATGTACTAATAATAAAGATTTTTGGAAAGAAGAATAGAAGAGAAGTAACGATGAATAGAAATACCGCTTGATGAAATCCGCTAAGATAGATGGCGAAGGAGCATTCGTCTTGACCAGGACAAAGTGCCGCCATGCTAACGTCAGTCATCGCTGGAACAACCATAAAATGGGAGAAATTGAATAAGAAAACCGTCACGAAAAGGTGGCTCAACCCCCATAACGACATGGTTGCCTTCTCTTCCATGATCAATGTGGTTGTTGTGAAGTGCTATAGCAGTAGTTTAAATGGTAAAGCAAAGAATGAATGCTTTATGTGGAAGCTTGGAATCATGTCTCCATAAATACTTGGATTTCAGATAGAAAAAAGTGACGTCATTACTTGTATAATTAGTTTAGTACAGCCACTACTTTTGTAATACGGAGTAGTATTGTATAGCTCCAATATAATACGAGTAATTAATTAATTGTGAAATATGATATTGTTAACTTTGTATTTCATTTTTACTTTGTAACATCATTAAAATCTGGACGTACATATATACATGTATCTTTCCCGGTTAGCGTTTTTTAAATGCGAAATTGAGAATCAAGTTATGATTACCATTACAAAAGAAATTCAAATTACAACATTATTGTGAAACTGATCCTGTAATCTATATTTGTTTGGGTAATGATCCGTACACTATTATTTATTATTTGTACATCACTAACTATACCTTATAATACAATACTATGCCCTCGGGCGTGTACCCGAATGGTTGAGGGTGTTGCACAAAAAGTGGGCCTCAATTGAATAAATGAGGTCGGGTGTTCAATATAAAGGATTGGCATCCCTGCATGGTCTTGGCTGCTCGGTGACTCGATTCACCTCTCACATGTTGGGCCTGGGGCGGCTTGACGTGGATCGGTTAACGTGTTCGGAACATACACATTTTGAATAATACAATACTATACAATACCGTAAAACACAACCAAATTTCGCATGAATAAAAAGATGATGATACTCGAATCACACCCTTCTTATTTTTTTTATCTTTATTTTAGAGGCAACATTTGATCACTGACGGGCCTACGGCCCACCCGATCATATCCATGCGGTCACTCCTCTGTTATGAGAACCGCACTCAAATTCGAAATCAAGGCAACACATTATAAGGGTTGATCTCCCATGTCTTGAATGGGTATGACGCCGCGAAGTCTCCCCCTCCCCCTCCCCCTCCCCTCCCCCAGACAAGATTCGAACTTGCACCTTTCTAATTTAATTGTTGTATATATTATAAAAATGCATATCCAAGTTATAGAAACTGACATTGTATGTTGACTGTCAAACCTTTTTATTGTTGACCAATAATATGCAAGTAATTTATTTTACATTTTTCACCTCGTCAAATTCTCACGTGTACTTGTTCAGTCATCCCTTTTAACTTTGTATAACTCAACAACACATAAATCAATCGCACCAATAATTTGCACATATATATCAAAATAATTTTAAGTTGAATTTAAATATGTCAATTTTACAAATCATATCATATCATATCATCATATCATAAAATAATACGAGACTAGGAGTAGTAATCGCCTATCGAGAAGCCTTTTCTAGTTTGCTTACCTTAAATGCCTTATTTGATCCAAGTACACAAGCATTACCTTTGAAATTACAAAATAACCCTTTTGATGAGCCAATTCAAGATCTATTTTTTCTTACCAAATCACAAATCGAGTTTTTTTTAAAAAAAGTCTATACTTACAAAAAAATTACAAAAGAATATGTACAAAATGACTTGGCATAATATGTGGACCCATCACATGAATATGTACATTTTCTTTCATGTTTCTCTCTTATGATCTAATTGGTCCACCTAATTTTGTAAATAATATTTTGTAAAACTTTTAGTGTAGCATTGCTCGTTTTTGTGGTCAATTCAATTCTACTTTGGGGAAATTCCTTTGATACATCTAAAATCAGAAAATCAATTTAGGCATTTACTTTTAGAAAAAAAGCAACATAAATAAATGATACAAATTGATTTTAATCACATATAAATTTATTTTTACGTATCTCTAAATTAATAATAACAATATGATTTATTTTTAAAGTGCCATTCCTGTGACTGATTTAATGACTTATCTGATAGTATCAATTGAATGTACTCTTAAACACAGGTAATCCCAGCATTGTGTGTTATGATGATGGAAGTAATCGATTGTTTAAGGTTTTGTTAACGTCTGTCCCTTTTGCATATATTAAGGTGCATTTTGTAAACTCGTAATTTTCTTAAAAGTCAAAAATTTTAATTATTAATTTATATATGAATACAAAAGTATACATTAAATTGAGTTAACGAGTATATCAAATTTAAATGCTACTATGTAATACTTAAAGAAATTTTGACTTTACTAAATATACCTTGTCGTGTTCTAGAAGTTAGACATTTCAAAAAGTCATAAAAAAAACCTTAAAGTTATTTTATCTTGATGAATATGTGTAGTAATATGGCATGTTGAGACTTGAGACATAGGAAGTACCCAAATGATAAGACGATGCGTACTTTCTTAATTTGGGATTTAACGCGTACAAGTATCACTTGCTTTCAACTGCCGTTTCACTTGCTTTCAACTGCCGTTTCACCAAGTTTGTGGTGGGCCTAATATTGATTTATGACTTGTCATTTTGGGCTAGAGTATATTTGAGCCCAACGCATTTGTAAGAATGTAAGTTGTACAACTTAAAGTTGAATCTTTGTTTACAAGATCTCTAAACGTTTAAAAACATAATTATTTACAGAATATGATGATTACATCAAAAAAGGGGTTGTTTCAATAAGTTAGGAACTTGATACTATAATGACACTTTGCTACAAAATTAATTTACTTTTTTTTATCCTTAATAGTAGAAAGACTTATCATACATCATTTTGGCAAAAATCAATGACAAACTAGTCAAATGCACACAATATAAGTTTTGAAAATTCGATGCATAAGATAAATTTGTAGTCATAATAAATTACGTATAATAAATCATGTTACAAAATTTGATTTCATGTTCCGATTTAACTAAACTTTGTAACCAGCCCAATGCCGTAAGACCTGCTACCAATGAAGCGTATAACCTACAACTTTAAAGCTTAACCCGCATGAATTCTGGCTCGAACGTTGTACTATAGGGTTGCTATTTGAATTTTAAACAAGCATATTTTTCCCCGTTTATTTCCCCTCAAATCATCACGCTCCAAGTTTAATACGGATTAAACGTCATTAATAGTGGGTGTTAAGAAACACACCCTAAGAGTAGAAGATATTATCGAAATTCTCCAATTAAACAGTAAGATGGATGAAAAAGTTAGATACACTGAGATAGATGATGAAAAAGTTGTTAAACTTGTTAAACGTGAGCCTTCCTTGGATTGTTGCATAAAGTTTTACAGTGATCGTTGCCGCAATCCATTAAAATTTGTTAAGATGAATAAGTTTTTAAAATACTCGAAAATGAAGTACACACTGAAAACCAGAACATCGACAATTTGAATCAAGCTTTCGCTCTCGCTGCGTTAGATAGTATTGTATATACTCCCCCTTGTGGGAAAATGGGCCACTAAAATATTGATTCCTCAACTTGTGGAGCGCTAACCATTTGACCAAGAAAACCTTCTGCTCAGTTTTTCCCATGAACAAATATATATTTTACTAATCAATATTGTGATAAAAACAAAAAATTTCACAATTAACTGACTTGAACAATATTAGACTACAATATATCGATTTTTTCCCAAAAATAATAGCTTTTTGTTAAGATTTATGATAAATAATGCTTTTTCAAAAACCTTTTCAAAAGTGATAGAATCAGGCTTCACAACCCCGACTTTACATTCCAATTGATTTAAAAATGTACTTCGTAACCCTGCCTTTTACTTTTGTCAGATTGAAGAGAGAGAATCGGGATTCCAAACCACGACTTTAGTTTTGGAGTTTTGTAAGAAGTGGGGTTCCTAACCCCGATTTCACTTTGCATCAGAAATAGAGAGAAAGAAGTGGGGTTCCTAACCCCGACTTTACTTTTGCCAGAGAAAGAAGTGGGGTTGCGTATCCTCTGTTAGATTGATAATAGCTGCTGATCATTTCACTTTAAGTGTGCAATTAGGGAACTTATGAAATTACTATTAGGGTTCTTTTATGACACAAAGTGAAGTTGGGGTTAGGAACCCCACTTCTTACAAAATTCCAAAACTAAAGTCGGGGTTTGGAACCCCAATTCTCTCTCTTCAATCTGACAAAAGTAAAAGTCGAGGTTACGAAGTATGTTTTTAAATCAATTGTAATGTAAAGTCGGGGTTGTGAAGCCCGATTCTACCACTTTTGAAAAGGTTTTTGAAAAAACGTTATTTATCATAAATCTTAACAAAAAGCTATTATTTTTGAAAAACAATCCAATATATCGCCTTAAACCAATGTTTTTTTAGTTCCCAGTTTTTAGTGGTTTCTTACGGTTCAACCAGTTTGACTGGTCAAAATGACACAGTTTCAACCACTGATGTATCTAAGGTAAATACTTTCTTAAGTGGTGACAAGGTCTAACAAGAATAAAAGAAAAGGTTAGTGTGGAGCGTAATCAACATAACATAACTAATAAGAAGTGACACGTGTTCAAAGAAGAGAAAATTTTATTTGATTGTGTATGTTTGTCGGTTTAAATAGTAAAATTTTTGATGTAAGTGAATGAGGGGGTAGGACAAAAGTCGCGTGATTGGTTTTGGTGTTAATGTAGACTATAAGACATAAATCAATATAAACCTTAATGAGAATTGTGCTGTTGATTCTACTGGTTTTGATGCATTAATTTGGTGGAAGTACAATAGTGAAAGATTCCCAGTTTTGGCTAGAAAGGCCAGAGATGTTTTGGCCATTCGCATTCAGATTTCAGCATTTAACATCTCTGGTAATAGTTTGGATGATTTTCAAAGTAGTCTGGCCCCAAAAGCAGTAGAAGCTGTGGTCTCCACTAAAGGTTGGATAGACAACTCAAAGGTGCAAAAGGGTACAACTTTTCTTAACATGATGGTAAAATGTAAGTTTTGAACTTAATATTTACCATCAATTGTAGCTCTTTATACACTTGATATTATAAGTTTATTGTTATTACATTTTTTTAATATGTTGTTTTTTTGTAGAATTTTATCAACAAGTGAAGGAGGACACTACAAGATAGACGCGTATAAGCTTGCTCTGATGTAATCTCTGAAAGTTTTGTTAATAAAAATTGAAGATGAACACTGTCTTTTTGTTACTTTTGTTTCTAGCTGGAGAATATGAATTTGACAATAGTTTATGGAAATGTATCGCGGTAAAACCTTTAGTATTTTTGTTTTTTTGATACTATAACTTCCACATGCTGATGTATCTTCTAAAACACATGTTTGGTGTATCCATTAAAATACATGTTTGTTGATGTGTGTATAATGTCCCAACAACCTGCATCAAATTAGGCTATCTTCTATCTCTAACGGGCCAAACAGAAGATTTTAAGAAACAGGTCATAAGAGTCGAAAGTCTCCAAGGCGTATATTGAATGCATAAAAGGTCTTGAATTTAATTTTTCGAGTAATTATATAATAACTGAAATGATATATTTATAATTAAAATATATAGATTAATAAATGTTGACATCTTGCAATCTATAGCTCTATATTCATATTTGTTTATTTGAAAAAAATTGTAATTTCTTTTAATATAATTGAGTAACAATATTAAGTGTTAAATTATTATTTAATACTGATGTAATTTAGTTTGTACTTTTTATATATATTTGAAAGCGTTGTTCAGTGCTTATACTTGATTAAATTATATAAAAGGTGAAAACAATACTTTTTCATTTAGAATGGAATCAATTCAGATTCTTAGAATCATTCAGATATTTGAATCATACTAATGCATTAAAGTATCAAACGCACCCCCACATGTAGAGGTGCACATATGGGCTTTAACTCGAGCTTGGACCTTGAAAATCCTAAAATAGTCCGAAAAAGTCCAGCCTGAAAAAGCCCGACCTGGCCCGAAAATCCTAAAGAGGCCTGAAATTATTTGAAAAAGTCCGGTTCGGCCCGGGCCCGGGCCAGGCCAGGCTAAGTCCAAAGCCCGAAAAAGCCCGAATGACCAGGCTTTTTTTTAAAAAAGCCTGAAAGCCCGAGCTTTTTTGAGATAAAGCCCGAGCTTTTTTGAAATAAAATCCCGACTTTTTAAAGATAAATCCCAGACTTTTTTTAAAAAAAGCCCGATCCTATTTTAAATTACATGTTTTTAATATTTATATTCAAGTTTTTACTTATATAATATATATATTACATATATTTTGTTCATACAAAAAATATCTTTGGTATATTATATAACTTATACCTTTTGAATATATATAGTTTTCAATTCATCAAGTATGTATACAAGTATATATTCATTTTATCGATTGATACTTAAACAACTACGGTAATATCGTATATACATTATATTTGTATATTATAAAATGCAAAAATAACTCATTTTACCCAAATATATATGAAATTGGTAGTTATATAGTGCTAAATAAATGCAATAATTAATTAGTAATAAACAAAATTATATTTTTTTAAAAACTCGAAAAAGCCCGGTCCGGGCTTTTAAAAGCCCGGGCTAAGCCCGTTCGGGCCTAAGTAGGCCTAATTTTTTTGTCTAAGGCCCGGGCTTTTTTAAGCTCGGACTTTTTTAAACCGAAAAAGCCTGGACTTTTTTAGGCCCAGTCTTAACCCGGCCCGGCTCGAGCTTTGTGCACCTCTACTCAGATGGTAAGATTTTTTTCTCATCATGGTAGTGGAAAAAGTGCAATTGAAGTTTATATATGATTAATGAGTTAATGATGCATGATAAAAGAGATACATAATGTTTATTTATGTATATACTTGATGATTCGTTTCATCCTCTACACCTTGGTTGTTAGATTTCAAGTAAATTTCCATCCTCTGCACCTTGGTTGTTAGATTTCAAGTAAATTTCCATCCAAAAGATAGTTGAACAGAGATTCAAAGACCTTTTCAAAGGGTACCTTTTCATGAATAGAAATTGCATATAAATTACCCTTGCTATTGTTTTTGGGTGGATTTCTACAATAAGTACAAGTTAATATACATAGCTTTATAATATGTACTGTGTACATGCAACATAAAGATAACTTTATATGGTAAACATGCTGGCAATGAGACATTATAGGGCAACTAAAACCACTTTTGCTTATGTTGATACTCTTCTGGTTACGGTTACGCTTCCACCAAGTCAACTTTTTCAATCTTTGAATTTGAAATGGGAAGAGGAGTCGATGGTGACTTGATCATTATGCTCTGTATGAATGCTATCATCTGCAAATGAGGGATATAAAATTTTGTAATGCTTAAGGAACACGGAACTACCAACAATATCTTAACTTGATAAGCTATGGGTAGAAGTGGTGAAATGGGTGAATCTGGTAACGGGTTAAAGTAGGTTCAGCTTCAAACACATAAACAGGTCTGGCCTGTTTGAGTTGACCCCTGAACACTTTTTTGTCCACGTAGATTTTTACAAGATATAATTGATAACCAACTTATTAATTATAACTGCAAAAAAGAAATTTAAGAGGTTCCATACTTGTATGGAATAGTTAGATTTTGAGCGACTTTGAAGTATGAGCCCTTTTGAGTTTTTCCCTTTATAGCTAACTTTTTTACTCTGACCCAATTGAGATATTTAAAAACATCCTAAGTAGACCCATTAATGAATAATTTGTTAGATATTGCCACTTGTATGTGTATGCCCTGATTTAACCCATGTTTAAAGATCATACCATAACAAAAGCTGCACACAATATACTAAAACCAGGAAACTGGAATGGAGCATCATCAGACAAGAATAAAGCTGCATGACAACCATAAAATTGAAGAATCATCATTAACAACAATCAAATCTTATCATAAACCAACATAGTCTAAAAATTTCTTTCCTAACCTGTTAGAGGACTAAAAACCAAAGGGGAAATGATAGCGGCAAATGAGCACAGGCCCGTAATGCACCCTTGTGCCTTGCCCTAAAACATTGATAAAAGATCCCTTTAAGAAATGAAGCTAGATTTCATTTATTAACGAGTGAATTCTAGCTTATAACAACGGTTTATAGGATACAAATGTGACAACTTAATGACCTGCTCGGTAGGGCCGACTTGTTTGGATACAATGCTTCTTAACTGAACAGAGTAGATGATGTTAATATCATAAGTAAATTGTGAAAGTACATCAAGATAACTAATATAGACATGAACTCACACTTGGTCCTGCAAATTGGGAAAGAATTTGAAACATTGGTGCAAGATAGACAACCTGTTGGGTAGAAACTGATTAGCAAAACTAAAACACATTGAAGAGAATTTATGTGCATATTGTCTAGATAAGTGTAGTTATATTGCTAGTTGAAGAGATGTACCCAAGGGGCCCAAGCTACCGAAAATAGAAAAATCTGCATTTCGTTCCAAAGATTACATTAGGAATGATACTTATATAATCACTCTATGATGACCATTAATTTGGGAAGGGTTATATAAAATATCATGTGATGTGCTGCTTACGTAAATGCAGCTGAAAGCAAGCCCAATCGCAAGAAGTTTTTCTTCATTGACTACCCTAGCCATCATGGGCATTAAAACCATCTGCATTTCTCAATACAATGTATGTTATATAATGAAAACTAATACTATAAACATGGTATGGGTTGAAAGACGTACTTGAGATATGATTCCAGCAATCCCACTTATTATCATCAAGTTAGCAAACTGGTCTGTATCAAATTGGAATTCAGCTTTCAGATAGTACTGCAAAATGCATATGAATCAAACTAATTATTAAGTCCTAATTCTCAATCAAGAACATGAGCGTAGTATTAAAGTCATAGTTGTTTATGTGAATGAACAAGTGAAAGTACCAATAATGCAGATAATAGGCCAAGCTCAGCAAGCATGTTGAAAAATGCCACAATTGCTGCTTGTGTAAAAGTCCAACTGAAAGTATAATCAATGCACAAAAACTTCAATTCAGTTCTTCTAGTTAGCCCCAATTGTTACACAGATATAGGGACAAAAAAGCTCTTTAGTGGTATTATTCTCTTGTTACAATATTTATTCAAGTCCTTATTAATCTGGAATCGGTATTAACCATGACAAAAATAATGAGTGAATTTCTGTAGTACTATTTGATACTTAATTTGGTGTAACATATTGAATACTTTAGGTGGCTTATGCATTTGTTATCTTGTTTATATCCGTTTTCCGCTCTCTGCTTTAGATCATGATTCTTGGAGAATGACATACCTGCTTTTCAATAAGGAAATTGAATCGTGTAAAGAAGTAATTGTACGTAAAGGTCGTCGATTGTTGATACTCCCATTATCTAGAAGACATTCAGTTAATTTTCCTTCTTTCGACGAAGCATCATGCACCACCGCTTCCATGTCAGATTCTGGAAGGAAAATTCTCATGTACACTAATGCAACCATTGCCATAGCTGCAGAGACCTATAATCATCCAACAAATGAATTTGCAATCACATTTATATTTCAAGTAAGCCAACTAACAATAGTGAGATGAAATAATTACTTGGAAGACAGACGCGACTGATGGAAGGAAGCGAGTAAGTAGGTTGCCCAATACGAATGAACATGATGATATGCCGGAGAGGATTCCAAATGCGGACGCCCGTCCTTGCCTCGCTACGTTATCCGCCTAATTGTTACATCAAAAGTTATAAGTACATTATAACATACAATTACACACATCCAGTTAAAGTCAGCTACATGGATATGTAGTTAAGAGTGATTTCATTTCAAAAGACTAAACTTCTAACTTTTTAAATCTTCTAAAATTGAGATCACCTTGTATTTCGTGTTGTTAGTTGCACGGATTATTCTTCTTATTAAAAAAAACAATTTGAAATTGTATTATTTAGTAATTTTTGATATTATAACACGATAAACAACAATGAAAAACCGATTACCAAATAAGCATGGGCAAGGCAAAGAACACCCCCTTCACAAACAACAGAGGTGAGAGTCTTGAGCACAAAATATGCATAAAAGAATTCTGTGTCTCTGCTGTATGCCAATATTACTGTTTCATAATCACCATGTTAGTATCTATGTTTTCCAGCAAAAAAATAGCATGTTATTCATACCGGTAATCTTAAGTTAAGATGGAAATTTAGTCAATTAATTGACTCTGGTCTCTATAATGCATTATATGATATTTGGTAGATTAAGATTATTAGACCCCATCAAAGTGTCTTTGGCCTGGCGGGTATATGGAAACCTTTGAACCAAGAGGTTGTGGGTTCAAGCCTGGCGGTATATGGGAACTTTTGAACTAAGAGGTTGTGGGTTCAAGCCTCGTGATAAGCATGTGTATATTCATATGATATCCCATTACACTGTCACATGTATTTGAAGCATAATAATACCATTTCTTGAAATCTTTCTGATTATAACCCACATAACAACTAACAACATCAAGAAAGTTGGAATTTGAATGTCCCACACGAGTGTAAAATCCTTATGAGGTGTTTGTGGGCTTATTTTGAAGTTTATTGTTTAAAAGTAAATAGGCTAAAAATTGTAGCTTATTATGAGCTTGTAAAATTTCCCTCACACGTGCACTAAATTTCAAACTTATTATGTTACAACAAACAAATAAGCTAACAAATAACTCCTAAACCCCTAAATTGAATACCAATTGCTCATATGGGGTCACATTATGTTGATTTTTGATAATTGACAAACAAAAATAATCGGATGTTGGAAATATAAATGATATCGATTTAATTCTTTCATATGACAATCAACAATAAGAGTTTGAAATCATCTAAACGACAGTAACGTAAATATCTATTTTGGACTTTTGAAGACTTATTGATGATGACTCTTTCGGTAAAAGTTTAGTATATACACGTGGATAGTGGCTACAGGCCCATAAGGAAACTTCCAGGAAGTAAACCCCTCAAATAAAAACAAATCACTCCTAATCACACAAGCCCATAGGAACCTTCCAAGAAGTAGGCCTCAGATAAAACCAATTTACTCAAATTCGTAACGGCCCAACAAGGCTTGATCCAAAAAGTCATCCGTTTTGGCCGTTATTACGCAAATTTTCCCATATGTTTTTTCTTTTATGTGAAAGAAAGAAAATAAGATATGTTGGAGTAGATCCAATTTCCATTAAAATATTAAAAGAGTATTTTGTCGATATAAGCTTACTACTAGTCCTTCCATCATCTATTTGTTTTATAGTGAAACTTCATGAATGAGTTTATATAAATGAATATGTTATCGGGTTAAGAAATTAGAGTCAGACAGACGTGAAGAACAGGGTATGCACGTGCATATCTTCTGGTAAGCAACCCCTGTATAATTTTTTAAATGTATCAACTATGTAAACATATGTAATACACTAGTGCATAGCGTAGAAAAAATAGTTGCACACCTTTGAGAAAACAAGTGCCCAACCCGATTTTAGCAACCTGTTACCTTTTCCGCTAAATGTCATTATCAACTTTTAGTAATCGAAAAAACATGAATCCCGAATTCTGTATGTATATTCATCAATTGATCCCAATTTAAATTCTATTTTTCATCAAAATCTTTATTTTCATATTGATATGCTATAAAAAAAATCATATATGTAATGCTGATATTAAGTTGTTAGTAATTTATTTGCTGTTTTGTGTTCTACAAGGATCGAACATAAACTTATTTTCATATACTTTATTTAAAATATATACTACAGTATAAATTTGTGAAGAATAATAATATATAGGAGTATTAAATTATGAATATCGTTGTTCTCTTCCCGTCTCCATTTTTCAGTTCTCTTTGTTTTTGTATTTTTTTGCCTTTCATCTCAAATGTTTAACAGAATAAAAATATGGGTTAATTGTTTCATTATATATTTAACTTTATCTTTTTTACTATTGTATGCAATCAACTTTCAAACTATCTATTGATGTATCGAACTTTCAAAAATGTCTATTGTATGTATTCGGTGACTTGCTCAGCATGTAGCCGGTTTTTCTGTGTTTGCAACCAAATGCCACGTAGGATGACAAATCAACGTCACGTCAACATGACCGGTGTCACGTCAGCAAACATGTCACCCGATACATACAATAGACATTTTTGAAAGTTCGATACATACAATAGAACGTTTGAAAGTTGGTTGCATACAATAATAAAAGAGGTAAAGTTAAATACATAATGAAACAATTAACCCTAAAAATATTATCGCAAAACTTTCAAATTAACTCTCAACTAATTGTAACAACCCTTATATTAGCTCCTTTTCTTCTCATAAGCTAAGTATTTAACGAACTCTGATTATATAAATTCAAAGTTTGAATTTAGGCCTATCATTTTCCAAATTAAAAAAATTTATACTCCATAAATTTATCATATCGAAGTCTTCAAAAAATTAGGACTGTGAAAAACATTTCAATATCTTTCATTTTTGATTTAAGGTTGATTTTGGTAAACGGTTAGAATTCATTCGCCCAGCTTCAAAATTAATCATATATAAGGTTAGTTTGCTTTTATCGGTACGAGATTAAGTTCTCTTTTAATTTACCCTGTAAAAAGTTCAACGCAAAACTTGATTTGAAGAACCTAAAACCCAACCCGGTAAATACCTATAACTTTGCTCCATCTAATTTAAAAAAAAAACATATATATTTTTGACCATGCCATTGCTATCTAGTACATACCCAATCTTACATTTCTAAATTCACCACTCGTGAAAGATCGATCCTAACAAAAATAAGTTTTTACAGATTTTGATTCACACATACCAAGCCTAGCACCAAGTAATAATGCGATGAAGAGAGAACTACAATTGTATAAACGTATAATAAAAGTATAATATATGATATACTACGTAATAAAAAGCATATTAACGTAATAGTAGCATTATAGCAATTTGAAGTCTAATCAAAATATAGATTATTTATTTTACCTGTAGGGAGTATGCCAAGCATCATGGGAAATGTTAGGAGGAGTTTTCTTCCATAATGATCAGACAAATTGCCGATTATTGGCATCATTACTACACTTCCTATCCCAATTATCTGATACATTTTCACAAAATAAATTAATAAATTAATGATCATTAATAGTAGATAAATAGAAAGTAATTTCTAATTTAAAATTTTAACTAAGAGAAATTTTTTTTTAAAAAAAAGTAATAATACATCTTTTATTTGGTTTTGCTAATGTGTGTTCATGTGACATATGATAATGTGTATTTTTGATATTTAAAGAAAATTACAGGTTATCTAAATACACATTAACGTTTGTCACATGGGGCACATATTACTAAAACCTTCTTTTATTTTGTTTGAACACGACAATAATTATTGCATACTTGTACCGTTAACATATATTTTCACTTTCAAGTAGATTTAACGGTCACATAGAACACTTTCTCTAAATTGACTTCATATATATGGATTTTTACTCTTTAATTAAGTTTATATAAACTCTTTTGCAAAGTTTTTGAATAAATATATATGTGAATCATATCATATTCCTAGACTAGACTAGAATACCAATTCAAGTTATATAAATGATTAAGACTCTTTCGTTTAAATGTGGAACTTATTTCTTTATATGGAGGAAGCAAGAAACGAGCCTACAACAAAGCATCAAAGAAATTTAAGCATTCAACTAGATAAAAAATAACAATGTGTACGTGCATTTCCATACTATCTTATATACCAAAACGATAAAACAATTGGCTTCTGTACACTCAACTGATCGACTCAAGATGTGCTTATGATCATCTACTTGTTTAAAGATAAGTTATATGTGCTTATAATTATATTGCGCATATAAGTAGCGAATTTAAGATTCTTTAATTATTCTGCTAAATTAATTTAGTTCTTGAAAGTATTCAAAAGATGAACTAAGTTGTTTAAAATAAGCAAAGTTATATGATTTTGTTTATAATCGTAAGCGGTTTAAACAAGAAATCCCGAAAGCCTAACATAAATGAATTCGTACATTTTTGTTTACACTTCCAAATGTATTGAATTGACTAATTTGTTGTAACGATGTTTTGTATGAATCCCTATATTCCCTATAGATTAAGAAGATAATTTATAAATACGTATGTAATGGGGGTTGTACGTATATTATGTCGTCTTTGTAGTTAAAAAAATTTATACAATGATTATGAAAAAAATGGAGGATAAAATGATCAATGGAAAGAAGATAAATTACGTACCGCTTGTTGAACTCCGGAGAGGTAAATGGCTAAGGAGCATTCATCTTGACCGGGACAAAGTGCCGCCATGGTAACGTCAGTTATCGCCGGAACCACCATGAAGATTGAGAAGTTGAACAAGAAAACGGTTAAGAAAAGGTGGCGAAGTCCCCATGTCACGGTAGCCTTTTGCTCCATGATCGATCAATGTATGTACGTAGTACGTGTTGGCCGGGTGGTACTGGTGAAGTGTACGTGCGGTGGTGGTTTAGATTTGGAAAAATGATGGATGAAGGTATGTTGTTTGTAAAATAAAAAGTTCATGACTATAAATACTTGGATTCATGGGAAAGATATGATGATGTCATCATTTAATAACATTTTTATATATTTTTTGCACTTGATTATTTTTGTCGACATACAAAAGTTATATGATAAGAATAAAGTGACAATATAATATGGTATACGTATATAATGTAATTTATTATTAAGTTGCAATTATTTGGTCATAGGTCGACGTTGATGGTTCACAGAAATTTATAGAGTTAGTTATAGAAGATTACAATACTGTCGACATTGATTTTAACTAATTTGATACCAAAAGGATCGCTCATGATGTTTAAGAAAAATAATAATATAGAAGTATTTACAGCGACCTAACAATAAAATATATGATACATGTCAAATTCAATGTATGAAATAAGAATAGAAGAAAAATCTCAACATAACACATTTGCCCTCTTAAAATAAGAAGTTGTTGATTTAGTACTCTACCCAAGCGCAAATTGCGAATTGCAACCGTTAATACGTAAGTCCCCTGACACCGGACACATACTTAATACACACAAGTCATGGGATGAAATTTGCAATTTGCGACTTGCGAATCTAACCTGACCACAACCTCATTCTCGATCGTTCACTTGGCCACAACCTCAGACACACAATACATAAGTCACGGGTCCGGACAAGGCAAAACGTCTAGTTTATTTCGAGGGCAACCTTTTTAATTTCTCATTGAAGAAATAATGTCTACACAAAAAATGAAGATGACTCATTACATATTATATATTATGTTGTTGATGATCACACAACATGAATGAAAACTTATGGCCCCGAATGTTTACTTTGTTACACGTACATCTTAAGGCTTAAGCTTATTTATTTGTCTACATGTTGTAACTTGTGACTCACAATAATTATGTCAATCATCATTTTTGCTTGATTTATGACTTATAAAGATAAGGTACCAAGGTGTACTAGGTGACGTTATATGTCATTGTCATTATATACATTCGTAGTTTCATACTATACAACATTATCTAGAAGATGGTGTACGTATATATCAATTTCCATTCACGATATTTAGTGAAACATACGTTTTTAATATTCTTTATTTACGTATATAAATCACGAGAAACTTTGAATACATCGGCTTTGTGTACTAATACTGTAATTATATACTCACATTCTATTATTATACAATGTTTTATCAATTGGTTTATGAATATATTTTTTCTAAAATGTCATGTTAAAACTTGAAATTAATCAAAAAATGTCACGTTTCCACAGTTCCAGTAATTAATGTCATAAGCAAAGTGGTACAGTCACGGGGTTACACTTATGGGTTGTGGGGTATTCATATTTTATTTTTACGCACATTTTTGAAACGAACCTATCATTCACTAGTACAAATGTTTTGTGTTTTTTTTGTTGAGTTATTAATATATTACCGACTGATTTAGCAAATTAGAATTTGGTCAAACCAAAATTAATAATATTTCCCTTTTTTAATGTTACTGATAAATTAATTATAATCAGTGAAAACATGTAGGGTGTTCACTATATGGACAAATCGAATTGTTTAATCAGACAATTTGAATTGGACTATTTGGTTTGAATAATTTGATTTTTTGAATCGGTTTGGTTCAAAACCGAATATTTATTTTGGTTTTTGGATTGGATTTGGTTACCAATGTAGAAATCGAATAGTCCAACTTAACCGAATAGTAATATATTTTAGTAATACTTTCAACATCTGTATAAATTAATTAGGTTTATTCATCGTTTATCACAAATTTTCTAACTATACACAATTTTTGTCTTGCAAATTATTATATTTTTGTCACGAACTTAACAAACGTGTTAATTAGTTTTCTTTTATAATCAAGTTTTTTGATTTTATTTGAATATTTATATTATTAATATATGAAAGCATAAACCAGATAGTAAAAAACGAATAAACCGAATAGTAATTAGGTTCGGGTTGGTTTGGTTTTTTACTTGTTCGGTTCGGTTGGGTTTCAATTTTTCAAAATCGAAAATCGACCGGTTTCATCTATTAGGTTCGGTTTAAATCAAATTAACCGAATGAACACCCCTATAAACATGTAAGTTTCGTCTAGATTTGTTTGTTTTAAGTAAACAGAGTTGTGTAATTAACCTGAAGTTTCAATTTTCGAATGTATCTGATGTCCAAATTGTGGGCCAAATGTTTGTATCAAATGTTATTTTGGGCTTCAACTAAATATCTTTGAGCCCAAATATTATATAACTTGTGTAGTTGTGTAGTGTGTACTATTGAATCCTTCAAACATTATTTGGGCCGGATGTGTATCCATTAACGCTATTTCGGATTCTAAATTGTTTTTAAGCCCAACCTGTAAATTGTACTCGAATATTCATGTGAACCGAATAAATACTTTTATTATATTTTGTCCATTTTAAAAGTTTTTTTTTAAAGGCAGATGTGGAATTACTGACGGACCATTTTTGATCCACCCAATCATCTTCACAAGCGATTACTCCCCTGGAATCGAGTAACCGCTCCTAAGTTCGTAGCCAAGGCGAAACTCTAAATGAATTGCTCTCCCACATCTAGGATGGGATTTTTCTGATCACATGATTTCATTTTTGCAAATGTGATATGTAATTTCAGAAATATCATAAAAATCAAAGCACCGCCATCAATGTCACCAAAAACAACCGATTATAATATTCCAAAATTCTAAAAATCACAAAAATTGATTTCATTAATACATCAACATGTTTAACCAATGATCAAAGATTATTCTACAAAAATATCAACACAACAAACAAAAAAAAATCAAAGTGGATTGGTGGATTAGCTTCAACCTCAATATGTGGTTCCCATCTTTCCTCACTTGATATCAACACCTCATTCCACCTATTTTTCAACCCCATCTCATCCTTCTCCCCCCACCACCATCACACACACAAACACAGTCTTCATTTCTCCACCAATCAACAATGGCAACCTTCACAAACCTCATAGTTAAGCCACCACAAAACCTCTACTCAACAACCAAACTCACTTCTTTCTCTTCTCATTACAACCCTAAACTCCAATCATTCTTCCCCACAAAAACCAAAACTCGTTTACCACAACTGTTCATTACGAATTCCACCAGTGGTGCTGCCGTGAGCACTGGCAGCACCAGTGGTGGAACTGCTAAAAAAGTTAAGGAAGAAGATAAAGTACTACATGTCCATACCGTGGACGAATTCGAAACGGCCTTACGTGAGGCCAAACAAAAACTTGTGGTGGTTGAATTTGCTGCTAGTCATAGTAAACAAAGTAGCAAGATGTATCCATTCATGGTGAATCTAAGCAAGACATGCAACGACGTCGTTTTCTTGCTGGTTATGGGTGATGAATCGGATGAAATGAGAGAATTGTGTATCAGGGAAAAGATTGAAAAAGTACCTCATTTTAGCTTTTATAAGAACATGGAAAAGATTCATGAAGAAGAAGGAATTGGACCTGATATGTTGATGGGTGATGTTTTGTATTATGGTGATAATCACTCCGGCGTTGTAAGTTTTCCGATCACATATCTTCAATTTTTCTTTTTTTGCTAATTATATATATATATATATATATATATATATATATATATATATATATATTTATTTATAGTTCTGTTACTTTTAGTTTGGTTAAATTAATGATAGCTTAAATACTAGTTACAACATCAAGTCCCCCATTATAAAAGATAAAAGATAAAATTAATTAAATGTGACTAAATGCATAAATAAATCATAATCATAATTCTCATATATTGGACATGAATGAAACCAATTTGCCGGCCTTTTCTAAGTTTCTTTTACTACACATCCTTAATTAGGTACAACTTCATAACCGTGAAGACGTTGAGAAGCTAATAGCGGACCACAAGGCGGATAACAAACTCTTGGTGCTCGATGTTGGCCTGAAACATTGCGGCCCGTGTGTGAAGGTATACCCTACGGTGTTAAAACTATCGAAACAAATGGATACCGTGGTTTTTGCAAGGATGAATGGTGATGAAAATGATAGTTGTATGCAATTCTTGAAAGACATGGAGGTTGTCGAGGTTCCAACGTTTTTGTTTATTAGAGATGGAGAGATATGTGGGAGGTATGTCGGGTCAGGTCGGGGTGAACTTATTGGCGAAATTCTTAGATATCAAGGAGTTCGTGTCACTTATTAGCGTGTACGTACTGCCTAGTTGCGTCAATGTAAACAGAAAAAGAAGCAAATGTCGAATTTGTAAAACAAATTTTAAAGGGTTGTATCATGTATGGTATGTTTATGGGAGTTTTAATACATACAACAAATTAATTACTATATACACCAATGTATGCAACAATTATTTTGTTGTATTTGTCACTCCTCAATGTTTATCTTTACTTACAAAATACAGAGTACATTACCTTCATTTATAAATACTAATGCTGTTTGCGATTGGTTTACTAGATTCTTGTTTTTAAAAATACTATATATAGATCAAATGTATAATCGATCTGTTTATCGTTTAGGTACATGTATTTTGAAAGGAGCAGATCGATATTGAACTAATTTGAAAAAACCAACAATATAACCTGAAATATGATGAAATTGTCCCAAAAAGATCAATGTCATGATTAAACTCCTAACGATATATCAACATTATTGCATCACACCAAAATGAAAGAGAAGTGATGACCAAAACATCATATATTATTGTAACAACTATTAAATTACAGGTCTAGATATATATCAAATAATGGTTTAGTTAGTTATCATGACAACAACACAAAGATGGATCTCCAGTATGGGAACCACCGGTTGTGAAACCAAGCCTTGTGCAAAGATGTAAACATTTCATCACCGAGCACCCTCGAAGATGGTACAAAACTTGTAAAAGGGTGATTAAATTAATTTGTATGGTACCTCTGACCCTGGTATTATCTTTCAATGGTAAGCGTTCACCTCACTAGTAAAGAGCATTAAACGTTGGACAAGTCATATGTCATACAATCATACAATTTATATTTCCGTACTTACTTCTGAAATTCGTATAAATATTTATTGGGAATAGCTATTTAGCAAGATATCGATGTATATCTTGGTTACAATAAACATCCATATATCACGAACCTTTTGACACAACGGTTTAGTTTATTTTCATAAATATGTTGTATGTGTTTTTGCATTATATATGGAGAATGAACACCATTACAAGTAAAATAACATAATATCTTTAGAAAAGTGATCGAGAACTACTAATATATGACTATGTATATGACACGTGATCTTGTTATCACAAGACCAAAAGAAATAAAACGGAAAAAAACATTTAACGCGTAGGAATAGTAATTATTTTGAGATAAAAACTAAAAGATGTATTTTTCAAAATAATAAAAAAAAACCCGCAATTTAATGAATGCTACAGTCAAGATAGCTACATTAACAAGTAGCTAAGTTATATGATTTAAAAAAAAAACAACTAAATGCTTTTCCAAAGCCAATTATAAATGAACTCTAATTCTGTATTTGGAATCCCATCCCATTCATGTAATAAGTGTCGGAGTTAATTAATCCGTTAGCATGTACCTACATACTCACAAGTAGGGGTGGCAATTTAGGTTGGGTCGAGTTAATCTGTTCAGATTATCAAGATGATAGATCAGAAGTAGTCGATCCAAACCCGACCTGATTTCATAATCAAGTTGAGTATTTCAACCCAACCCAATCCAAACTAAAAATCAATCTGACCCGATCCAAATTACCTATCTATCTAATGAGATTAACACGTTTTCGAGTCATTTTCTATTAATGAATCATTTTCAGGTCAAATAGATCACATTAATAAGCATAATATTGATTATAAATTTCAAAAAAACTCACATAACCTATTATGTATATCTAAATATAATACTAAAACATCATTAAACACACGTCAGATAATTATATTCAAATAAAACTTTTAAAGTTTTAACTACGTTTAAAATTTATTCGGGTTATCGGATACCCAAAAACTCATTAAGTGGTCCAAACCTGACCCAAAAAATAGTCATGTTGGCGGGTTTACGGTTGACGGGTTCGCGGGTCAAAAAACCTTAACCCAATCTTAATATTTTCAAGTTAGTTTCGTGTCGGGTTTCAGGTTGTGTTGGAAATTGCCCGTCCCACTCACAAATAACAACTGATTTATTCATAATTCATTCAGGATTCAAAAAGACAATAATGTAATTAATTTTATTAAATAATATTTTTTTCTAAACATAGCCTAAGGTTTGCTGTTAACACGCTTACAATGATTTCACAATAAAAATAACCGACCTTAGAATCAATTTTCAATTACCACTTACGTTAACAATAGCCTTAAGCCCCAAGGACTGTGTTAGAAAAATCCATTAAAATATTAATTATATCTAACCAACAAATTAATAGTTATTTTTTTTTTAAAGATAAGTAACTCATATAGTTTATCCATATAAACCGTCCATTAATTTGAATTTTGGATGGGTGAGGATTAGTAGTTATTTGTTTGAATCAAATTATTTTCAAGCCCTATAAATACATATTTACGGTATCAAAAAATAAAAAAACAAAAATAATTAAATAAAAAAGAGAGATACATTTCTCTAACGACTTTGATCGTTTCTTCGTTCTCTCTCTTTCCTCCGTCGACCGTCGCCGTTGCTTTACGGCGGCGTTGTTGTTGCTGCATTGCCTTCTATACGATCTATAAATAAGTTTCTTCAGATTATTATATATTAAACCGTAAGATATACCATTTTCAATAATTATTATATTGTTTTACGTATGTATATTTTGGAGGATTATATATTTGCATGCATCATGATCTTGTTTTTTGGTTTTGTGTTGTTTGTGTATGAGTCAAAGTTATATGTAAACGGTTTATGTAGAAACCGTCGTTACCATCAAAATCATTTTTGCCATGATAATTAACTGAATTTTAACAACTGGCCTTTGGATTGGTTAATAATTTGATTACCATATATGCATGTATTACTTAATGCTGTTAAAATTAAATGTTTATCAAGGATATACAATATATACAATTAGATACAAAGAAGTTTGTATTATTTCGTACATTGTTGGATGGTGATTTGTACATTGAAAAATTCATTCTTACACCACTAAATAATCCTTACGATGTTCAACAACACGTCTAGGATTTGCCTAACGTGCTTTGTATGTTGGATTTTCGTGTTTGATAGAAGATTTTCTGTTCAAAAGGAAATTTTTATTAAATCATATTTTGTTAGAATTGATTATTGTTTCGGCGGTTTGGGTCGAACCGGTCAAATCCGTATGTATTAGAGTAATTAGTTTTCTGATAAATAGATTAATAAATGTTATATATGTATTTCTAGCTATGGATTGATGATTTATATAATTGTTTAAAATACATTTTGGAAATCTGAAACTATACATTGTGACAGCAACATATATCTAGTAGCAATATTAATATGCATTAGTTTCACTTTCACTTTGTTATGGCTTTTAAACCTGTTTAGGTTGTGGGTTCAGCTATACTTAATCAATTAACTAACCATTGTGCTGTATGTGACAGGGCAAGATGCTAGGATATTTGCTTAACCGCGTACTTGTGTATGTTTTATTCAAATTAACACTCTTTCTCTTCATCGAGAATCTAATTCGCGATAATGGATAATAACCTACATAAATGTTTACAGGTTGCTGCTTGCATATTTGTATCCAGCTTACGAATGCTTCAAAAATATAGAGAAGAATAAACCAGATGTGGACTCACTTCGCTTTTGGTGTCAATACTGGTATTATAGCTATACACATCTTTTTGACATGATCAAGATAAGCTATAGACTAGCTTTGGTTTCTATAACCGAATTGTAATGTTTACAGGATATTAATCGCTGCATTGACCGTTTGGGATCCATTTGGTGATGCCTTCGTTTCATGGTAAGACCTTATAAATGATAGTAAAATTGATTGACATGCCTAAAAGTATGTCGAACAAAGAGATTATATGACAAATACAAAAGCAAAAGCGAAGATAAAGCAAGATGAAATATCCAAGATACGTGTTGAATGATGAACAGATTAAACATACTTTTAGACACATGTTTTAATTTTAGGGTCTCACTTAATTTTGTTGTACTTGTGAAGGCTCCCCATGTATAGTGAAGCAAAGGTAGTGATCTGTGTGTACTTGTGGTACCCCAAAACAAAGGTAATTAAGGTTTTTTGTGTTTGTATTGATTGAAATTTGTATGAATGAAAGTGGATAATTACTTGATCTTCGTCTTTTTTGTTTGTTTTGATTCGATTACTTCAGGGAACAATATATATTTATGGGAACTTTGTGAAACCGTACCTGTCAAAGCATGAAGCAGAGATTGATCGTACCATATCGGAATTGAAGACCAGGGCTGGAGATTCTGCAACTCTTTATATTCAAAGAGTTTTGGCCTATGGACAAACAAGGGCTTTCGAAATTATTCAATTGGTTATGTCACAATCGTTACAAAGAGCTCAACCCGCTCCGGTATGACTTAATTACTTTTTGCTTCTTTCTTATTAACCCTTGGAAATGAGCCGTTTATGGTATGTTAAAATGAAAAGCACAGCGTTTTTAGACAATTAATTCCTACAAACATTTATCTGATTTTCTTTATTAAAACAATTTATGAGATTTATATAAATTAAACATAGATTTTGGTGACTTTCAACCCGTTTTATCTATTGACATGTTCCATATAATCTAATTTTGACCCGTTTAGATCAAACACGACCCATATAAACCGATTAATAACAAAATCAATCGAGATCTCCACCTCCAGTTATATTATTGAAAGAAGCTAACCAAAGATTTTTTACGTTACTATGTTCTTTACTTCTTTTCTCCATTGCAAATTATGAAAAGAAAAAAGAAATAGTAGTTATCTTTTTAAATGGCCATGATGGAATGGAAATATGATTGCAAACTAACTATTAACTTGCCGAATTACTAAATATAACCATTTGTTCTATGTTCCAAACAAACTATCATAAATTGTGTACGTAACATCATTTCATTTCACATATTAGTGTTTTTAGCAAGTAATAAGTTATTGTTCAGCAAAACAAATGGATGGTAATAATATTGTTATGCCACAAATTACAGGCAGCTGCAGTTGCAGCTCCAGCTCCACAGGGAACGCAAACGGCACCAGCAGGTGACAGCAAGGCATCAGCTGCTGCTTCTGGAAGTGCTGAAGATGGGCGTGCTAAGCTGAGGAAAACTGGTGCAGTGGCTAAATGAATACGAATCTGAAGTATTTTATATTATATATATAAAAGGTCATCTTCTCCACATGTTAGTCTACAAGCTGTGATTATTTAGGCATTCGGAGATTATTGATGTAACCTTTTTCCCATTTCAATTCTCTCTATATATGTTTTTTATATGTATAATTGTTGCTTAATAAAACTTCACTTATACACACCAAATCACTTATCTATACTGATATATAACACATATTGTTGTTTTATATTTTGAAACTCACTCAACATTGCTTTATTTAACTTATATGATTTCCATTTTCTAATAAGCTGATAATATTTCATATTTGTTTCCAGTCTTCACTACCATATATCCTGAACCACCAGCTCTAAATATGAGAAAGCTCCGAGTCAACATCATCGATAATCTATCGGTGAATAACAAACATAATATAACGTTGACTCACTATTTATAACAAAACTGTATAGCGCGGCTATTATGCTAGTGTATCTTGCATATGCTGCCAGCCTTATCGACTAGGATTTGGAATTTTGTTACCTTTTTGTACAAATTCAACACCATTTACATGTAAGATCAAAAAATTGTGTGATCATTTGCCGTTAAAAGGAACAGATATCAAAACTCTGTTCGATATATGGACTTACGTTTAAACTTGCTGGTTACGAAAGTTGGTATTAATTGTTACAAAACGTAATCTTTGTTACCGGAAACGATTTTCAAGACGCTATAAGTAGATAAAATGATATCATGAATTCTGGTTTACATTTATTGATCAGTTTAAGTTGATTAATGAAATTTCAGGGGCATGTGCCGACTTATATATACAGAGATAAGCGATCTGCATGTGACTGCTATCACATTGCAAATTACAAACCACATCGATCATCATTGAAACTACTATATAATATATAATATAATATCATTTGAAAGACACAAACATGAAAATTCAAGAAGATGAAACCAAAAACTCGTGTTTCATCATTGAACCCATATAACTTAACATTTCTGGCAGAAGCTTAACAAAGTAACCGGGCCATAACTTAATAACAGGGCAAAGTAAGCCCAGTTTACAATCGAATGTTAAAGATGTACAACTCACTACATAAAACGTGAAATGAGTAACTTAATGTCGTTACAAGCTAGCAATTACATCATATTCAGATAGAATCGGCTTATACTGTCATATATGAACAATTGACCTAGTAACAAAACACAAATCAGTGAACAATAGATGGTGACCTTGTAAGAAAACACAAAGCAGTTATCCTCATTTCAACTGGTATTAATTGAGTCTTATAACTCAACGGTTGACACCAGCCCGATCCCTTCCAATATCTCGTACTAGTTTTTGAACGAACTTCTCGTCCTATATTATTTGGCATCACCATCAACAACTTGCTTAGTGTTACTTCCACATTTGATATGGAATTCAACCCCTAACGCCATATAAGAAAACAACCTACACCACCAAAGCGATGGTTATACAATTTCACTGATGAATATCTTAGCCATAAAAATGTAAGAGATTGTAAACCTTGCTTAAAGTTTAATCATTTAGCTAGTCTTATTAGTATATAAGGATGTAGTAAGTGTTGTAACAATTTTTTTAGAAGCTTAATTGAATAAACCTTTGCCCTAATCCTTGCTTAATCTCTCTCAGTTCTCTCTACTTTCTCTCTCTAAAAACACATTTGTAAAATTCACTTTAATCATCAAATTAGTCAATCATTCTAGTGATTCTAGGATTACAATTGGTATCAGAGCCATTTAGAACATGAACTGAAGTTAATTTGGTGATCAATTTCATAAAAGTCGAACAATTAAGCTTCCAATTTGATCAATTTGTGAAAATTTGATAAAAAATGGGTTCTTGAAAAAGTTTTGATCTTTGATCAATTGTGAGAGATTGAAGTATTGTTTGAGAACTTCAACCGTACAATTTGATCTTCTTGAAATCACGCACATAGTGAACTAAGATTCAATTGATTTCATGAACTTTGATTTTTGAAATTGAATTTTTGGGTTAAAAGTCAAAAAATGCTTTAAGTGTTGAAGAAGATGAAAATGAATGTGTTCTTGGTGTTCTTGAGTGTTGGTTGAAATTTAGGTGTTAGATTGTTTGAAGATTTAGTGTTTGATCCTAAGCTTGGAAGTATTGGAAGTGTCGAAGTGTTTAAGATTACAACAGTTCAGAAAATAAAACCGTTTCCAAACTACTAAATCGTTAGGTTGAGTAAGGAGTACAGTGTGTGATAGGGTTAAAAGAAAATAAAACCATTTCTAAACTACTAAATCGCAAGGTTGCCACAATATCTATTGGTTTTCAATTTGTTGATTTTTGGAATTGAAGAAGGCATCATGGACCTAATGTTCTTATACACTACACGTCTCTGTGATATTATTGTAAGTCTTTGAGTGATTCAATTGATGTGTTAACCAGTAATCTATGTGATCCGGGAGTTCGTAATTTTAGGAATGTGTTTTCAGAAATTACAAACAACTTAAAAAAATGAAAATTGTTGTCTTACCCGATTACTTAGATTGATAATCATCTTCCGCATCATTATCACCGGATAATGATTTGATTGTGAAATTTGACGTTTATTGAGGATTCAACATTCAGTTGAATGTTGTTGAAGGTCTGGTGAATGTTCTTTGAAGAAGATTGTCAGAATCAACTATTCTTCCAAACACCTTGTATTACACGAGGTTCATGATGCTTAAGATAAATCATAATCATCTTGAGGGGAGAATGAATTAGTGTTTGAAGATAGTTGAAGAAAAGGTTAAAGAAGTGTGCTGAAAGAGAAGAGCTTAAAAGATCAATTATTTTGAAGATAAGATATTATTGAGAGTAAAGAAAAGAAAGTTCAAACAGAAATCAAGATAGAGCTTTATAAAAGAAAATTAATCAATGATGGTTAAAAAACCCGAGATTTTAGGAAGATGATAAAGAATGGAATAAGGAAGTTAGAATGAAAGAGAATGGTTGAATTCTGCTCAAACTGCTTAACAAATTAGTCAAGTGTTTAAGTGAGAGAAAAAGAATCAAAAGGAGAGGTCATTGCTCTCGAAAGATAAAAAAATTATTTCAGAGACATCACTTGTTATCTTTCTAAATGAGAGTTGTTGATTTGAGGGGGAATAGTTTTAGAGGATAAAAATATTTGTTGGTCAAGCTCTAAGAGATAAATATCCATTTGAGAGGGAGCTTGAGAATAAGGAGTTAAAAAAAAAAGTTAAACAACAACAACCTTTTTGGAATATACTTTCTTCAAAGTAAAGTTCATTCATAGTACGTGTTCAGAGTATGAGCTTCAAAGAATGTTATTTCAACGTCCTTCATGCAAAAGAGTTTTCGTCGATGAATTGAAAAAGAAAAGGATTTGCCTTCAAGAGTGCCATCAAGAATCAAAGAGAAAAAGTATACCTAAGAAATTTTTAGGTTATCACGGCTTACCAAAAATTATCGGCTATCAAAGCTTCAAAGACGACATCAAGCAATGTTTACAATCAGGGGAGAGTGTTAGCCATAAAAATATAAGAGATTGTAAATCTTGCTTAAAGTTTTAATCATTTAGCTAGTCTTATTAGTATATATGTGTTGTAACAATTTTTTTAGAAGCTTAACTGAATAAACCATTGCCCTAATCCTTGCTTAATCTCTCTCAATTTCTCTCTACACTCTCTCTAAAACCCCATTTGTAAAATTCATTTTAATCATCAAAGTAGTCAATCATAATTCTAGTGATTATAGGATTACAAAATATAATAGGCTAAGTGTATGAAAATGTATCAAACTTTGTCAAAATCTCTATTGTATGTATCAACCTTCAAAACCTTTATTGTATGTATCCAACTTTTAATTTAAGCTAATCGTATGTAATTTTTCTACGTGGCGCTTTACGTGAATGTCACATGGGTGCTATATATGGATGACACATCAATTTAATTGCATACAATTAATAATAATCGAAAGTTGAATACATACAATAGATGTTTTGAAATTTGATACATACAATAGATATTTTGACAAAATTTGATACATTTGTAGACACTTATCCCAATATAATATTGTGGAATCTATTTTTGGTTGATATTTTGAAATACCGAATTTAATAGGGGGATCGGATTATTGATTATTTTTTGGCGATAAAGTATATAGATGTATTGTATACATAAAAAATAAAATAAAAATGGAATCAATCTTCAACGACTTGGGGTATTTTACGGAGATATTTCAAACTCTTAGTAAATGCTACTGCCATTCTTTATTTTGATTATTATATCGGAGTATATATGGTATGTAATGTAATGATATTAATCAATAATTACTCCATCCGTCTCATCTACAGTGTCATGTTTTGATTTTTTGAAGTATTTCTTTTTCAACTTTGACCTTAAATATTTATGTTTGTATTATATAATACCTTATGAAAATTATGCCAATGAATATACATTTAAAACCCAACTAATTCATATATTTTGCATCGAGTATTATATAACACAAACAAAAATATATAAGGTCAAAGTTGAAAAAACAAACTTTAAAAAGTCAAAGCATAACATTATGGGTGGGGCGGAGGAATTTTATTTTCTTTTAATAACTTAGGTCTTGTTTCCATTTTTATTTTATTTTTTATTCCAATATTTTTTATTATATTTTAAATCTATTCTTTGCAACATATAGTAGTTAATTGGAAACTGTCCCAGCACAAATTTTTTGATCTAAATACATACACAAAACATAACGTGATAGACATGCTATTAGTAGAATTACGGGCTTAGTATACAAAATTGAAAATTGTATTCAACTTTCACTACAACAAATATATCGTTTATTCACACTTTTTTTCTTCGTACTTTTTAAAAATATATGGAATTATGTTAAATTATTCACACTTAAAAATGTGTAGAAAATTGTCACATTAATAAGTGTAGAAATCACCACAATCTTCACATATATAAGTATAAGAAAAAAAAGTCAACACTTAAAAGTGTGAAGAATTTACAACTTTACAACACTTAGAAGTGTAAAAAATCATTTGTAACACCCAATTTATCCACACTTTATCTTGTGTGGAAAAATCTTGTGTTACAAATTTTTTGCCATACTTATAAGTGTTGAAATGTTGTAAGATCTCTACACTTTTAAGTGTGAGTTTTTCTTTCTTACATATATAAGTGTGGAAAATTATATATTTCTTAATAATTTTTACACACTTTCTAAAAGTGTGGAGAAAAAATTGTGGTAAAATGATATATCCTTTGTAGTGTTTGATCAAATCTCTAAGTTATGTATCCACCTAAAATTGTCTCTAAAGCATGTATGTAACTTGTTAAAACTCATAATCAGTGTTATGGATGACTTGTTTAGACCAATCCGGTTACAATATAAACATGGCATGCTAAGTGGACTACTTGGCTACCAAGTAATTCAGTTCAGATCATTTCCTACCAAAAACATTTTACTCTTCTTTATTTTATTTAAATAAAATTAAAAAGAAAAATAAGATATTATCTCTTTTACACACTCACTTAGTCCACTCAGCATGTCAAATTTATATTGTATCCAGCTATTGGTCTAAACAAGTCATCCATAACAATGATTATGAGTTTTAACAAGGTGGATACATGCTTTAGATACGATTTTAGGTGGATACATAACTTAGAGATTTGGTCAAAGTTAAATACATTTTTGTACTAAGCCCAAGAAATATATGCCATGGTGAAACTTTGGGTTTAACTTTTTAAGGTTACGGATGGTATTAGTCCATATGTTGGAGTAAATCTTTAATTTAATAACTGATTATTCACAGACTAGAGATCGACTCCATCTCTGTTTCGAGACTGTGTACTTGTCAATCATGTACCTTGACAGACTCGTTGCAACCACACATGCTGAAGTAAATTTTCAGAGAAAATTTCTACAGGTCAATCTTTGTTAGGAGTTAGTTACTTATCTACTATGCATAATGCTTCTGTAATCTTGTGTTGTTTCTTTGAAAAGATTCTCCTAGACTGGAACTTTCGAAGGCTGTCACTAGTATGCTTTATAATCGCGATAAAAATGGATGAAGTTGCACCAAGATGAAATTTACAGTCCTTTTGGTCATCGCCCAGGGCCTTTAAATTTCGACGGCCTCTAATTTTTTCCAAGTAATGTGATATGTAATATATATATATATATATATATATATATATATATATATATATGATTACATAAGAGATTGACACCTCTTTTATTTTGAACTAAGAGATCTTTGTTAGTAACTAGATTTACACTACATATATATATGAACAAATATATACGTCGACTGAATGGTCCAATTAAAATTGAAAACTTATATTGATGTGTTAGAGTTTGACTAAAAGAGTTAATAACTAACAACTGAGATTTGAGAGAATAATTAGCAGAGAAATAAATACGTATCAGAGAAATAAATAAATAATTTAAAAATCGGATCGTTGAAATCAATTTCATCGAACTTTATCTTACTTGAAATCTAGTGATAGGGTCTCATTTCCGTAACACGACAGCTTTGTCCAGAACCTCTAAAAGTTCAAAGATGGCCCTGCCCTCTTGCAACTCGGAGGACTATCACCAAGAAGATTATATTCTCTGCATCTCAATGCAAGTCTCTCTCTCCCCCTCTCTCTCTTGCAGTCTAACAAATGCTAACATTTTGCTTTAAATGTTGCAGATCCATTCATAACGAGTCGTTGTTCATCTACTATCTGTTAATATATGAATTCCCCGTAGGTTATACTTTATTATTAACGAACAATATATAGACACGATAGCTTGACCCTAAAACCCTAAACCCACAAACGGCCGGGCTATACTAATACTATACTAATATACTATAAATCCAATGCTCTAATATTCCCCCGCAGTTGGAGCGGGAGTAAAGCGTACGACTCAAACTGAAACACGTAAATATGTAGAAAAATCCAAACACAAAATATAAACTAGAACAATAAGTAATGAAATAAAGCTTATAGAGAAGCACATGGGACCCCTTCATGTTTCTTCCAATTCTTCATCTTCGAGCAGCATTTCAGCAACCTCTTCGTTTGATTTTTTTTCTTCTTTTTTTTTTTCTCAACAAACATGGTGGAAACCGTAATATATCGAAAACAGTAAAGACTAATTAGAGAGATTAGGAAAGAGAAATCTAATTGGAGAACATTTTTGATAAGAATTAGAATGATTTGGAAAGAAAGAAAAAGGAATGGATTTAACTCTTAAGAGATTTGCTAAGGAGGTTAAGAAACAAATAATGTATTGAAAAGAAAACGGAGAGATAAACAGAACTAGAAGCGACAAAGAGGCAAAGATATATAACTTTGTTTTTTCTTTTTCACCTTCTTGAACGGCAACTTTGATAAGAAAGAAAATAAACATTTCTTTTTCTTTTCTTGAAAACTTATGATTGAAGAATTAATACCCAAAAATGGTAATGGTAGAAGAAATTGAGAGATGACTTTCAAAGGATGACATAAATTCAGAGAAATCATGTGAACCTTTGGTTTTCATTTTTGATTTTTTCATTTTGTAATAGACAAATTGAAAGAAAGGAGGTTAAACAAAAGTGTAACCATATAGGAAAAAAAACAAGAAATGAGAAGCAAACACCAGGAGAATCGGGCAGCGGTGATGTGTTTTTTTTCTTTTGAATTTTATAAAATGAATAGTAGATAGGGTTTGAAGAAGTTGACAGAGATATAGTGAGGGAGATGGTTGTGGCGGCTCAAGATGACCGCTTAAGTTTTGGAGATAGAGAGATTTGGCGGGGTGGCGTAGATGCGGTGTCACATGGTGGCCGACTAGGTCTAAGCATCAGACCCGCTCTGATACCATGTTAATATATGAATTCCCCGTAGGTTATATTTTATTATTAACGAACAATATATAGACACGATAGCTTGACCCTAAAACCCTAAACCCACAAACGGACCGGGCTATACTAATACTATACTAATATACTATAAATCCAATGCTCTAATACTATCGCGCTCGCTACTACCTTCATCTACATTGACCAGAATCCGAATTATCAAGCGTTCACGTGCGTGCTTGATGCCATTTGGGTGGCCGACACCCCCTGGTTATCTGACCTACAACCACGATTGAATTATGTGAGCCTTCTAAGTGTCTTCCTTTTCTTTTCTACATTTCTCTAAAGAATATATGTTTGAACTAATTATTTCTGGATTTTTTAAGATCGATATATACACGTGCTATAGGCGGATGTTCAACCTCTTACCGTTGGTTGATGTGCTACCCCCACCTGAAGTAATCATTCAGGTGACGAGGACGATGTCTCAAAGGAAGAAGAAGAATAGGATGATGTAGAGGAGATGGATCAGGTCTCACATGTTAGGGATGTTCCACATACTGAGGCCGACCAAAAAGAAAATCCGGAGGAGGGGAGGCGGCGTCTGCTGATCACTCATTTGCGGGGCGCAAATGAGAACGGGCATCATCGAGTGGAGATCTCTAGGAGACCAAAAGAAACAAAACCGGGAGTGGCAGTGAGGAGGACTACTGAGATGAAATTGTGAAAGTTTAAATTTGATGTAATTACAGATATTTGTTTGAGCTTTTAGAACATAAATCGAGGGAATATTTTTGGTGCATTGATCCCTTGGTTGAAGTAAATGCTAACAGTTTGCTACTATTGACCCGGTGGATAATTGGTCTGATATTATTGTTTGTCTCATGTCTCACTAGCTCCGTTTTTCAGGGCATCAAGTTTAGTTATAGATAAATCATCTCATTTGGTTACTAGTTCTTGCTAAACTAAAAAGTTGAGGAATTTAGCATTGTTTGGTTTTTCTTACGTTGTTTGGTTGGTCGTTTCTTTCTCATTTATGTATCTCCTAGCTGGCTAGCATATTGCTACTCTTTTAATATAATTAATGCAACTAATTCGGGTTCCATACTTTCTACTTTTACATCGACTAACAATCCCGTGCAATAAGAAGTGAACACTTTTGCTACAATTGATGTTGATGGCCAATGTTTGGATAACAGTTTTCATTCTTCTTGTGCTTTATTCGGGAAAAATGATCAAAAAAGCAGAGATAAAAAAGCTAAAGGGAAGACTAGTACATATATTCCTAGCAATGGTAATAAAGCTAAAGTCAAGTTTAAGAGTGCCGGTGTTGTTAATGACGTTGGGGAAGACCTTCGTTGCTCTAACACAAATGGCATTTCCGAGGATATTGATGAGTCTAATCAAGCTCTTGTAAGGCCTACCAAATCTGCCGGCAAACTCATCAATATGAAGTCTTCAGGAAATGAGATGGCCAAATTCGAAGACTTTATTCAAAGATTGATCTTAAGTGATAATTCATCTTCACAAAAGAAAACATGAGGGGCTTGTAGTGATCGACTTCATTTTGATGAGTTTTCTGTTTGGTATGTTCTTTCAACACATGGTTTTTCATTTTGGATCTGGAGTTTAGTTATTGATTTTAACGTAGTTTGTTGTTAGCTCTTCAATGAAGGTCTTTAGTTGTTTAGTGTTGGTTTTCTAGCTTTGTGGCTTTCGTCCTTTCTAACTTTGTTGAAGAGGTCTTTTGATTTTATAATACCCTAAACTTTTCGCAAAAAATAAAAAATAAAATATATATTTTGTGCATTGATCCCTTGGTTGAAGTACTAAGAGTTTATCTATATTACCTACGGATACCTCATTCTATTGTCTCTCATACACTTTTTATATTAGAAGCTATATTTATTTACTCTCTCGGTCTCAATATTAATTTACTTGTCCACTAGACATATGCACACAACAAACTTTCATATTCACCTAATTTTTTTTTATTGGCTGAAATTGAAAGTGGACACTTAAATTGAGATATAAACATGTAATTAAATTGGGACGGACGAAGTACTTACCCTTTCAGTAGTCTTTTATCTTTGTAGGCTTGTAGCTAACAGAGCTAAACAGTTAGTGTTATACTTTTATTTGATGGGTACAATATTTGCCGATTTCAAACATGAGAAGATCCATTATTTGCAAACACTAAGGTTGAAGGGGCATTTGTAGACAATGATCAAAGTAAATATTAGTCTAATTTTGTTGTCCTTTCTTAAAAAATAAAAAAGTAAAAAAAAAATGATTGCACCTTAAACTTGATTAGATCTACTCTGACTTTATCTTTTCACATACTTGATGAATACTTATGTATGATTTTCTTACTTCATTTACTTGGTTTATGTGATATTTGTGGCTGCTATTGTTGAAACTGGTGAAACGAGTATTGCGAACATGGGTCAACTTACGATGATCAACCCCTTAGGTTTCGTATATGTGATCTATAAAGGAGAACTTGACTTAAAAACTGTTCCAGATTCATTGGATAATTAAAGGACAATGTTTCCAAGCGTGTATAGCCTAGACGTCACATTATACTTGTAGATTAGTTTGACGTCGTTCTTTTTCTTTTAAACATAACAAGATAGTCCCGATCTATGAAGCTTAGTTGCAACAATTTAAGAAAAGAAAATGGGTTTGACCTAGGAAAGATAAAAATGCGGTTGTTCGGTAGCCAAGAACAACCCACAAAAGGTGTCCTTGACCTTCCCGATCAGGATTAAGATGCAAAACATATATTCTTAGACAATGAAGAATGAAGAAAATATAATAAAAGAAAAAAAAGCCATTGAAGTAGAAAAGTATAAAGTAGTCCAAATGTCTAAGCCATTATCAATTCAAACCAACTTACATTACAAGTGAAAGTATTGCTAGCTTTTATTCTAGATCAAAACAGTAATATCACCTAACATAAAGTAGCACTTCAAACCCATTTATGACTTTGAAATGTGTAAGAGGCAACGACACGAAGCAACAAGTAATCATAGACAAGTCGTATGCATGTAGGACATGTAGAATTTGAATAGTGTGACACTCCACAATTTCGACATAATTAAAAACGTAATTAGCACGCATATTTAGGCTAATTCCCTACTTGAGTGAATTCACAACTACTTTAGAGATAAGTCTAGCAAAACCCACTAGTTAATACGCGTAGTATTACTTATTCGTAATTACATACAAAACGATTGGAGCAAACGCAACAAAATATACGACTGTTGGTGAACAAAAATTTATTAATAATAGGAGATTATTAATTAACATTAACGTCTATTAAATATTATTTTGATAATATTTAACGAGTATTTCGTACAACTGAAACAACTCGAAACCCATTTGTAAAACTATAATAAAACAAAGTTATAATTTTATTACTCAACTAAATTGTTTTAAATAAAACTATTACAACTAAAAGTATAATCGATAACATATTTAAAAACCTATCGTTTAAAAACATTTTAACATTTAACGATCGGGTAAATGAACACGGGTAAAATACCACAAGATTGGGACAAAGTCCCCTCCCCATTTTGGACCACCAAAACCGGCCCCCCACCCTCACCCCCACCTCATTTCCTTCTCATTTTCACTTCACCAAAAACACACTTTCTCTCCTCCATCTCTCTAAACTCTCTTCCTCTCTCTAAAATTCACCACAAATCACAACAAAACTACCACAAAAACGACTCGAGTCATCTAGCTCTTTTGGAATAAAACATTCACGAGATCACGAGCAACATTTCTACCTTTTCGGATTTTAAAACCGACGCGCGTAAGTTTCCGACATTTTTCGAAAACTCTTAGATTTCGGTATTTTCTTTGTTATTTCACGTTTATAATGATTAATATACCATGTATTAGTGTTATATCAACTTATTATGTCCAAAGATGACTTAAAAATGCGTTTTTAAAAGTTAAAAACACGATCAGCTCGTTCTACGAGTTGAGATCTGTTCTTCCTGCGAACCGAGCCGAGCTGCGAACCGAGCTCGCAATGCGAACTGAACCGAGCTGCGAACCGAACCGAGCTGCGAACCGAACCGAGCTGCGAACTGAGTTTTACCCAACGATTCGACTTCCGCGTAACGACAACTACACTTCTTACAAGGATGATTGACATACAAAAGTATATACTTTTGCTAAGCATAAAACGAAACGAATATAATAATGTTTTCAGAAATTATTATTACAAACCGCTACCAACGAGTCGTATACATTTCTAAAGCTACAAACTTAAACGACAAACAAACACTTTGGATATAATTTGGTTGAACGAACACTAGCATGGATGGTCAAACTAAGACATTCACGTACTTATCAAATCTCATACGTTTAGGGCGTTAGGAGATTCTGGACTATACTTGGGTTTTAGGCTTTGCTAGCACTCGCACATTACTTAACTCAACAGGTGAGTTCACAGCCCCTACTTTTACTGTTTTAACTGCTTTTGAACAGGGGTGAAAAACATAGTCAATTGCTTTATTAATTGCCATAACTGCTTTTACTACATGATTTTATACTTGTTTACTCGAACGATTAGAGTACTTTGAACTGTTGAACGATTGTGTGAACTAATGTTTATGAAATAACATTTTCATACCATAAACTAAAACAAATGTGGTAAACTAATTGATAAACTATTTTGTTTGAACGGGAGAACAACCCGTGCGTATTTGGCCGGAGAACGACCGGTACTTTTTATGAGAACGCTGGAGAACGACCAGCAACGTATTTTAGCGCCAGAGAACGACTGACCAAGTGGAGGGGAGAACGACCCGTGCGTATTTGGATGGGAGAACGACCCATGCGTTTTATTTTGACCGGAGAACGAACGGTACTGTGTTTCGCTGGAGAACGACCATCAGTAACTATTGCCAGAGAACGACTGGCCGAGTTGGACGGGAGAACGACCCGTGCGTATTTAGACTGGAGAACGGCCGGTACTATTTTGTAAACGCTGGAGAACGACCAGCAACGTATTGCAAACTGTGTTTTGGGTAACATCCCACGCAAACGGTATTTTGGGTAACATCCCACGCAAACTGTATTTTGGATAACATTCCACAAAACGATTACTTGACTATTATGGCAATAACTATTTGTGAACGTATTGGTTTTAACAACTGTGCTTACAAACTGGATTCAACTATTGCAAACATAAAACCTGTGGATTCACTCAACCTCGTTGTTGACTTTTACTATGTTTTTCAGGGAATTAGCTGCGCATGTAAGAACCGCCTGCACGTTGGAACATAGGCGACCCACGACGAATAGGATGCCAACTTTTGACAACTGGATTTCTTCTATATAACTGAAATTGTTTAGTCATATTTACGAAATCTACTTTTGTAAACTTAATACTTTTAACTTGTATGATTCAAGGAATCGTAAACTTTGTAACTAATACATTTGGCATCTTAATATATTATGTTCTGTTGTAATCATAAGCTCTGATACGTATGCATGCACTGTGTATTGTGGCACTCCCCATACTTAGTTAAATGCTTCCGCTAATCCAAATCAACAAATTTGGGGGTGTTACAGATTGGTATCAGAGCTATTGGTTATAACGAACTAGATTTCTTAGGTGACTTAGAGACCTTAGAGACCTAGACTATAGCCTTGGCTAGGATGCCCATGCATACACACATTTGCATACGACTAACTATCGTTACGACACATCGATACGCGTAATCCACTTGTTGAACCATACTTCGTCCGAACCGTTCACTTTCATTCTGATCTCATACGAACCTGATCGTATTAAGTGGTTGATGAAAAGAAGTATGTATTTAGCATCATATAATGACGCATGGCCAACGTGATTATATAATACTAAGTACATATGGGCGTTTCATAGTCGCAAGATACGTGATGGGGATCTTGTCAATCATTTTTGATGTTCTATAACTAAAACATGTGGAACTTTATTCTTCACACCATTTCATTGGCATTGACTTCTGCACTCCTTCATCGCAGAACGTCATCATGCCGCCTAAATGAAGAATTACCCAAAACAGTCGCCGAGCGCCTACACCTCCTGTCGTCGAAACTACCGAACAAATCATCGAACGACGTGTGGCTGAAGCAATTGCCCAGTATGAGGCAAGCCGCAATCGTGATAACGTGGTGCACAACAGTGGAACCACTCCTGTCAACAGCGAAACTCCTGCGAATACCCAACAGGGGTGTTCTTACAAAACTTTCCAGGCCTGCAAACCGAGCAACTTCACCGGGACTGAAGGGGCCATTGGCCTAATCCACTGGATCGAGAAAATGGAATCGGTCTTTGATATCAGCGACTGCGCTACCAACAACATGGTGAAATACGCCACCTGCACTCTCACCGACAAGGCGTTAACCTGGTGGAACTCTCAGGTCCAAATCCTCCGACGCACAACTGCTTACTCCATCTCATGGGAAACCTTGAAACAGATGATGACAGAAGAGTTTTGCTCTCCCAATGAGGTTCAGAAACTCGAGACTGAACTGTGGAACATCCAAATGACCGGCGATGACATTACCGGTTATACAACTAGATTTCAAGAGCTTGCACGTCTTGTGCCCCACATGGTGACTCCTGAAAAGGAACGCATCAAACGATACATCAGGGGTTTGGCCCCACAGATCAGAGGCATGGTGATGTCCTCCAAACTAACTACCTTTAGGAGCGCCGTTGACCTGGCTCAGAGCTTGACTGATGATGCAGTCTTGATCAGAACCCTGAAAGCTACTACAGGGAAAGCTGAACCTACCCGTACTGATGCGGGCGACTCTGGAAACAACAAGCGGAAATGGAACAACGAGGGCAATGACCGACAGGTTCAACAGAACAGGAACCCGGGGAACACCCGAGCATACATTGCCACCACCGCAACTGGATCCAAACCCTACCTTGGCAACAAACCAAAGTGTGATAAGTGCGGGAAGCACCATGCAGGCGAATGCGCCTTTTGCCGAGACTGCAGGAACTGGGGTCACTTGGCCCAAAACTGTAAAACCAACGCTCCCGCTCGAACAAACAATGGGTGCTTTGAGTGTGGCGAAACCGGGCACTGCCGAAACCAATGCCTGCAACTTAACAACAACCGCAACAATCAGAACAACAACAACAACCGAAATGCTAACGTTCCCAACGCGCCTGGACGCGCATACATCCTTCGTGCACGGGATGCGCCAGAGGATCCCTACGCCAACATTGGTACGTTGTAACAAACTATTACGCTTAAACATTTCACTCTTTGAATGTCGATTCAAACTTAACGCTTGGTAAACTTTGACCACTTATCGAACACACCACTTATAAGACTATACCGCGAGTATGCATGAACAGTTAGAACTTTATGGAAACTTAGAGAGCCACGCAAACTATTATTATTATTAACGACATGACTTTTCGGAAAACATACGCGACTGGCGTTCCGACTTGATTCTAAATCTCGGGACGAGATTTCTCTAACAAGGGGAGAATGTGACACCCCGCAATTTCGATATAATTGAAAACGTAATTAGCACGCACATTTAGGCTAAATCCCTACTTGAGTGAATTCACAACTACTTTAGATATAAGTCTAGCAAAGCCCACTAGTTAATACGCGTAGTATTACTTATTCGTAATTACGTACAAAACGATTGGAGAAAATGCGACAAAATATACGACTGTTGGTGAACAAAAATTTATTAATAATAGGAGATTATTAATTAACATTAACGTCTATTAAATATTATTTTGATAATATTTAACGTGTATTTCGTACAACTCGAAACCCATTTGTAAAACTATAATAAAACAAAGTTATAATTTTATTACTCAACTAAATTGTTTTAAATAAAACTATTACAACTAAAAGTATAATCGATAACATATTTAAAAACCTATCGTTTAAAAACATTTTAACATTTAACGATCGGGTAAATGAACACGGGTAAAATACCACAAGATTGGGACAAAGTCCCCTCCCCATTTTGGACCACCAAAACCAGCCCCCCACCCTCACCCCCACCTCATTTCCTTCTCATTTTCACTTCACCAAAAACACACTTTCTCTCCTCCATCTCTCTAAACTCTCTTCCTCTCTCTAAAATTCACCACAAATCACAACAAAACTACCACAAAAATGACTCGAATCATCTAGCTCCTTTGGAATAAAACATTCACGAGATCACGAGCAACATTTCTACCTTTTCGGATTTTAAAACCGACGAGCGTAAGTTTCCGACATTTTTCGAAAACTCTTAGATTTCGGTAATTTCTTTGTTATTTCACGTTTATAATGATTAATATACCATGTATTAGTGTTATATCAACTTATTATGTCCAAAGATAACTTAAAAATGCATTTTAAAAGTTAAAAACACGATCAGCTCGTTCTGCGAGCTGAGATCTGTTCTTTCTGCGAACCGAGCCGAGCTGCGAACCGAGCTCGCGATGCGAACCGAACCGAGCTGCGAACCGAACCGAGCTGCGAACTGAGTTTTACCCAACGATTCGACTTCCGCGTAACGACAACTACACTTCTTACAACGATGATTGACATACAAAAGTATATACTTTTGCTAAGCATAAAACGAAACGAATATAATAATGTTTTCAGAAATTATTATTACAAACCGCTACCAACGAGTCGTATACATTTCTAAAGCTACAAACTTAAATGACAAACAAACACTTTGGACATAATTTGGTTGAACGAACACTAGCATGGATGGTCAAACTAAGACATCCACGTACTTATCAAATCTCATACGTTTAGGGCGTTAGGAGATTCTGGACTATACTTGGGTTTTAGGCTTTGCTAGCACTCACAGCCCCTACTTTTACTGTTTTAACTGCTTTTGAACAGGGGTGAAAAACATAGTCAATTGCTTTATTAATTGCCATAACTGCTTTTACTACATGATTGTATACTTGTTTACTCAAACGATTAGAGTACTTTGAACTGTTGAACGGTTGTGTGAACTAATGTTTATGAAATAACATTTTCATACCATAAACTAAAACAAACGTGGTAAACTAATTGATAAACTGTTTTGTTTGAACGGGAGAACAACCCGTGCGTATTTGGCCGGAGAACGACCGGTACTTTTTATGAAAACGCTGGAGAACGACCAGCAACGTATTTTAGCGCCAGAGGACGACTGGCCAAGTGGACGGGAGAACGACCCGTGCGTATTTGGATGGGAGAACGACCCATGCGTTTTATTTTGACCGGAGAACGAACGGTACTGTGTTTCGCTGGAGAACGACCAGCAGTAACTATTGCCAGAGAACGACTGGCCGAGTTGGACGGGAGAACGACCCGTGCGTATTTAGACCGGAGAACGACCGGTACTATTTTGTAAACGCTGGAGAACGACCATCAACGTATTGCAAACTGTGTTTTGGGTAACATCCCACGCAAACGGTGTTTTGGGTAACATCCCACGTAAACTGTATTTTGGATAACATTCCACAAAACGATTACTTGACTATTATGGCAATAACTATTTGTGAACGTATTGGTTTTAACAACTGTGCTTACAAACTGGATTCAACTATTGCAAACATAAAACCTGTGGATTCACTCAACCTCGTTGTTGACTTTTACTATGTTTTTCAGGGAATTAGCTGCGCATGTAAGAACCGCCTGCACGTTGGAACATAGGCGACCCACGACGAATAGGATGCCAACTTTTGACAACTGGATTTCTTCTATATAACTGAAATTGTTTAGTCATATTTACGAAATCTACTTTTGTAAACTTAATATTTTTAACTTGTATGATTCAAGGAATCGTAAACTTTGTAACTAATACATTTGGCATCTTAATATATTATGTTCTGTTGTAATCATAAGCTCTGATACGTATGCATGTACTGTGTATTGTGGCACTCCCCATACTTAGTTAAATGCTTCCGCTAATCCAAATCAACAAATTTGGGGGTGTTACAAATAGCATCCATATTAACCACAACTTTCACTAACTTCTGACTTCCAAAGGTAATAGCATAGGCGATTCGTCAACACCTGCCAATTTCAACATCTTAATCTAAATCTATTTGTTCTAGTATGCAACAGGAAAAGGTGTGAAAGTTTGAGGTTTTTATCTCATTTTGAGTTAACATCTCTATATACTACAAGAATGTGTGCAAGACGTATATTTTACTTTATATTCACAAAATCTCTGTAGCAACAGGAGCTACAATCCCTGATAAGAACCTTTAGAAACCGAGAAGTAGAGGTGACAATTCAATCAATTAAGTATCTTTTTTATATAAGCAAAGTTATTTTATAAACCTTAAAAGGCCCAACTAAACAAAAGAAGTATGCTCTAAGATAGAGCACACCACCACAAAATTATACAGACACGAAACGAAAAAAAGCTCCAAACATGAAACCAAGAAAGCAAAAAACAAACAAAGCCCAAAGATTACCGAGCCATCCCCCTAGGATTTAAGATCCAATCCTTCCACTCAAACCTTTTGCCACACCTATTAGAAATCCAAAGAAGCGCCAATCGTATGTTGTATAAAAGGGAAGAGATCTTCGTTCCTTACTTTTTCTGTTGTAAATTTAATCGAAAATAATGAAAGAAACGAAATACGATATGGAAATAATAAAACGAGAACACGAGGATTTAACGTGGAAAAACCCTTATGGGAAAAAAACCACGGGCACAACCGATGATAATCACTATATGAGAAAATATGAGGAGGTTACAAGGATGCAGGAAAATCACTAAAACCTGCGAATGAAATAAAAAACTACAAATCTCTCGTCTCTACTTTCAGTACTTGAATGAATGGAGAATATTGTTATCTGATGATTGAGGCTGCATGCATGCAAGATATATATACATATATATATATATATATATATATATATATGTGTGTGTGTGTGTGTGTGTGTGTGTGTGTGTGTGTGTGTGTGTGTGTGTGATTATAATATCCACCAAAAGCAACAGTAATATCCATCAAAAGTCGGGTCTCATTTTCTAATTTAGTTGCTGCTTTTGACTTGCAATATCTAGCATGTTTAATCTGAGACTTTCTCCAATAATTGATGGTTGAAAACAAAAAATAGCTCAAATGTCTAGCCTCATTTTTAAGCCACTGTAAATATGAAAGTGACCACAAGCAGACATCAGAATTGAAAATGAAGATCCCATCATCAATGTAAAATCTATATCCTCTTTGGCCATATTAGGCCGCTTGACAAAACACAAGTGTCCAAAACAAAATTCGGCTCACAATAACAACAATCTCCACCTTGAGAAGAATTTCCTCTTGTAGAAAAAAAATGAAGTTAACACTTCAATGAACTCCTCATCATAAAATCATCATGTGCCAACAATCCAAAAAATTAGATTGTCATACTGATGTGACTCAAAAAGTCATGTTTTTAAGTACTGATTTCCGCACTTTTTGGACTATTCTCTGGTGAAAACATTTCAAAACAATCATTTATCATCAAAAATACCAAGGTAGTCTAAATACGAGTGTTGCTATAAAAATTAGCTAAAACATCCAATTTACACGCAAATCGAGGCAAAAACAATCACCTTAAATATTTCATTCTTGATTAACCTATTTGATTCAATAGGAAAATCCAAGTTTGGAGGTGAAAGAATCAAGAGAAACGGGTAAAGAATGGAGAAGATGTGCAGTCTAGAAGCCCGCCGATCGTCATCCGGAACATGCAAAAGTCAAACACCTCTAAATTTGTAAAAATTAGTTTCATTAGAAGTGTAACAGAAAAACGAATCCAACGGCGTAAGAATCAAGCAAAACGGACTCCAAACGAAGAAGATATAGACGAACCAAGCAACCGAGAAGTCAGTATACAGCAAATGGAGCACCAACCCCCCTTGGTCCGCTTGCCCCGTATGCTGCTTTGATACTTGTATTTGGTGCTTAAGGACTTGTACCATGGTTACCTCCCTTCTCCTATAAATAGTGGCTTCATTTCCACCATTCCACACACCTCTCATTCACAAATCTTCTCTCTCTCTCTCTCTCTCTCTACTTTCTCTCTCTAGCACTTCTCTAAGGAGTTAGAGGAGAATTGTTCTTGTAGTTAATATAGTTAGTTCTTCTCTCTAGTTTCTCTCTCTAGAGAACTAGAGAGATATAAGTTAGCGGTTAGAGCTAGAGGAAAGTTGTAATTGGGTAATCAAGTTGTAGCAAGGTTATTCAAGTCAGACTGTTGTAATCCTCAGTATTACTCTTCTAATCTGGTGATATTATCTTACTCTCTTACTGTTATAATGTTTACTTTGCATATTATTTCAGTACGATTCATGATTATTGACATGCTGATTAGCTAGATTAATATGTCATTGTTGAAATGTAGATGTTAGGATTAGGGATGATGTTTAATTAATATATCTTATATATGATTGGTAGTTGTTATGCTGCATACATGTTTAGACTTATCCTGGATGTAGACTTAATTAATCACCCTTTCTGGTCTCTCACGTGACTGTTGCCTTAGGATAGGATCTGATCAACCCTAACTACGAATACACAGTTATCTCCTGTTTGTATGAAACTGTGGGATCGCCGTAACACGGCTGAATACTTGGTATAGCGTTGGAAATACCACTGGTATAGTACAAATACGTGGAAGCCAAGGAAATGCTGATGGTTTATCTCACCATGGATTACCTGGAAGCAACCCTTCCTGACACGGGTCTAGGTCCTGTTAAGCCGTGAAAATGCTATAGTACACCGTTAAACTACCTCTGGTTATAAAGCTGTGTAAAGATACATTAGGTCTATAAAACACCATAGATATACCTAGGGTTAGAGTACTATGGAAAATAAGGACACTATACACTGTACGCATGCCTAGGGATGAACGACCGATGGCAAATGAGAGTCTAATCCATGACGGAAGTATTAGAACTAAAACAGATAAAATATGAGTTAGGAAATGAAAGCAAGGATGCCGGCTGTGTTCCCAGATGCTTAAAACCCCTAATCTCTACTTAACCGATAGTTTAACTTATTCAGCATACAACCAGTATTACTCTGTTAAAATTGGATAGACATAGGTGTTAAGAAAAGTCAGTGTTGTGGACTGTCGCCTTATTCCTTAACTCCATTTAGAGAGTCGCTTGGTCTCCGAAAGAGACGGTGAGGTGGGTCTGAAGACAATCCCATCTAATCAGAATCAGGATAGCCTAGGATTCAGTGACATATGCTTTAGGGTTACACCTAGACGTAGGGTCCTAGTGTTTACACCGACCGATTAGAAGATTCTTAGCTAGAGTAATCACCTATCATCAATATAATATCATCCCGAAACCCTAATCGTCGAAGTTTCAGCAATCACTCTCTACCTGCTGCTTATATTCTCGTTTACTTTCCTGCATTTTAGTTATTGTCTTTAGATTAGATTAGATAAAATCAAACCCATACCTACCTTGTTTCTAAACCCATCCTATTATCAAGTTATCTTTTGTAGGTTCCAATTCAATTCAATTCGTTCCGATTTTGGACGACACTCGAGTTATACTTGCCACCTTACCCACAAGGTAGGTAGCTAGCATAGTTTGAGCCCAACAAAATATAAATTTTAAAACTTCCACCGACGTGCTGCCATACGGTCGCATTGACGATGCGTGACGGTTGGTGGCGCGTCACATACCAACCAAGTTTGAGCAAAGATCAAACTTAGTTGCTGGAACGGGCTTTGTCATCATGTCCGCCGGATTGTCATGAGTGTTGATCTTTTGAATTTGAATATCACCTTGAGCAATAACCCCTCGAATAAAGTGATAACGAACATCAATATGTTTCGTTCTCTCATGAAACATTTGATCCTTTGTAAGATAAATAGCACTTTGACTATCACAAAAAATCTTTGTAGAAGATGAATCTCCACAAAGCTCACCATATAAATTTCTCAACCAAATTGCTTCTTTGCAAGCTTCAGAAATAGCCATATATTCTGCTTCAGTAGTGGATAAGGCAACAGTGGTTTGTAGACTTTCTTTCCAACTTACAGCACATCCACCAATGGTAAATACATAACCTGTTAAAGACCTTCTTTTATCCAAATCTCCAGCATAATCAGAATCAACATAGCCAACCAGCCCTTCACTAGAACTTCCAAATTGTAAACAAGCATTAGAAGTACCACATAGATATCTGAAAATCCATTGAACTGCTTTCCAATGTTCTTTTCCAGGATTAGCCATGTATCTGCTAACAACACTTAAAGCGTGAGATAAATCAGGACGAGAACATACCATGGCATACATCAGTGAACCAACTGCACTGGCATAAGGAACTTTAGCCATGTAATTAATTTCATCGTCTGACTGTGGACAAAATGCTGAAGAAAGTTTGAAATGCGCAGCTAACGGAGTGCTAACAGGCTTGGCTTTTTGCATATTAAATCTTTTAAGAACTTTCTCAATATACCTCTTTTGACTTAGGTATAATTTTCCAAGCTATCTTTCACGTATAATTTCCATACCAAGAATCTTCTTGGCAGGACCCAAATCTGCCATCTCAAACTGACTATTTAGTTGTGCTTTCAGATTTACTACCTCAGATTTATCTTTTCCAGCAATTAACATATCATCAACATAAAGGAGCAAATATATTGGTGAACCATTTACAGACTTGAAATAAACACAACTATCATAATTTGATCTTTTAAAATTCTGAGATAGCATAAAAGGGTCAAAACTCTTATACCATTGCCTAGGAGACTGCTTTAAGCCATAAAGTTATTTCTTCAATTTACGTACCAGATTTTCTTTTTTAGGGACAACAAAGCCTTCAGGTTGTTCCATATAAATGTCTTCTTCCAATTCTCCATGTAAAAATGCGGTTTTAACATCTAACTGCTCAAGCTCATAGTTATGCATAGCAACAATACTGAGTAAAGTACGAATTGAGCTATGCTTAACAACAGGAGAGAAAACATCAGTAAAATCAATTCCTGGAATCTGGCTGTAGCCTTTAGCAACTAACCTTTCTTTGAATCTCACTTTCTCAGAGGGAGTGACACCTTATTCCTTTTGAAAATCCATTTGCAGTGGATAGGCTTCTTTTCTTTTGGTAATTTTACCAGCTCCTAAGTACCATTCTTCTCAAGAGATTCCATTTCATCATGCATGGCAGTTATCCAATTGTTGCATTCATCCGAATTAATAGCTTCTGAATAAGTTAAAGGTTCTGTGCTACCTTCAATATCTTCGGCGACATTTAAGGCATAAGCAACAACATTTGCTTCTTCAATCAGTCTTTTAGGAGGATGGATGACCCTCCTAGGTCTGTGTGCTGCTATAGAATGTTGTGGTTGTTGAGTAGGAGTAGGGAACTCTTGATCAACTGATGAATCTTAATAAGCGGGATTTTCATTTTCTGGTGTATGATTTGAGTCAATAGATTGCTCCACCTGCACACTTGACTTTTCTTGACTCTCAATAGGAATATTAGTAGAAGAATCCTTTTGTAACATAGCAGACTCATTAAAGATAACATTTCTACTAACAACAACCCTTTTAGTTTCAGGACACCATAACTTGTATCCTTTAACACCAGACTTGTAACCAAGAAAGATACATTTAATTGCCTTAGGTTCTAATTTTACATTATCAACATGAGCATAAGCAGGGCAACCAAATATTCTTAAATTTGAATAATCAGCTGGGGAACCAGCCCATACCTCAATCGGAGTCTTTTTATTAAGTGGAATAGAAGGTGACATGTTAATTAAATAACATGCAGTAGAAGCAGCTTCTGCCCAAAAACGCTTAGATAATCCTGCGTTAGATAACATGCAACGGGCTTTTGAAATAATGGTTCTGTTCATACGTTCAACCACACCATTTTGTTGAGGTGTCTGGGGAACGGTGTAGTGTCTAACAATGCCTTCTGATTTACAAAATGAATTAAATTCATTTGAACAGAATTCCATACCATTATCAGTGCGAAACTTTTTAACCTTCTTACCAGTCTGCGTTTCCACCATGACTTTCCACTCTTTGAATGCAAAGAATGCTTCTGATTTTTGCTTCAAAAAATATGGCCAAACTCTTCTTGAATAATCATCAATAATTGTCAACATGTAACGAGCACCTCCAAGTGATGCCTCTTTTGATGGTCCCCATAAATCAGAGTGCACATAATCCAGAATGCCTTCTGTAGTATGTACTGACGTGTTAAATTTCACCCTCTTGTGTTTGCCAAAAATACAGTGTTCACAAAATTCCAATTTTCCAACGCATTGACTATCAAGTAGTCCTATCTTGCTCAAAACTGCCAAACCAATTTCACTCATATGCCCAAGACGCATATGCCAAAGGTTAGTAGTATCAGAAAAAGTAGATGAATTTGTAGTAATATTAGAATTACATGTTACTGTACTACCTTGGAGATTATACAGGTTTGCAGATTTAATATCTGCTTTCATCACAACCAGAGCGCCTTTTGAAGCTTTTAGAACTCCACCTTCACCGGAGTACTTGTACCCTTTGAGATCAAGAGTACTTAAGGAGATGAGATTTCTTTTCAAACCCGGAACATGTCGCACATCAGACAAAGTTCTAACGACACCATCAAACATCTTGATTTGAATTGAACCAATCCCTGCAATTTTATATGGTGAATTATCACCCTTCAAGACGGAGCCTCCTTCCATGGGTTCATAATTTATGAACCAATCTCTGTTTGGAGTCATGTGGAAGGTACAGGCGGAGTCAAGAATCCATTCATCATTGGTTTTGAAGCATCCTGCAAAAGCTACAAGAACATCTCCATTAGTATTATTTTCAGCAACATAAGCTACTTTGCCTTCATCTTCTTGATTTGGTTTAGGCTTTTGATTAGCAGCTCTTTTCTCCTTGTTCTTCAATTTGTAACATTCTGAAATATCATGACCATCCCATTTGCAATATTTGCATGACTTAGATCCTCTGGACTTTGATCTGCCTCTATAATTTGAGTTCTTGCCTTTTGACTTATTATTTGATTTTTTATCTGTTGTTCTGCCACGAACTATCAGACCTTCTCCTTGAGAACTTGAACCTTCAGTAGATACCATATCTTTCATCTTTTCCTTGGCATGTAAAGCATCATAGACTTCTTGAAGGGTTAAAGTATCACGACTATATAATATGGTATCTCTAAAGTTTGAATAAGAACTAGGCAAAGAACATAAAAGAATTAAACCCAAATCTTCATCATCATATTTTACCTCCATAGCTTCAAGATCAGTGACGATCTCTTTAAAAACCGAAAGATGATTTAGCATAGATGCACCTTCTTTCATTTTTTGTGAAAATAATTTTTGTTTAAGGTGCATCTTACTCATTAAATCTTTGGTCATACAAATTTCTTCTAATTTTAACCACAAGGAGGCAGCAGTAGTTTCTTTCAAAACTTCTTGCAAAATATTATTAGATAAATAAAGATGAATATGAGAGAGAGCCTTACGATATTTTTGATCCTTCTCCTCATCAGACCAAGAAGCTGGCATTTTGTCTCGGCCTAACAACGCATCATCAAGATCCAATTGAGCCAATACAGCCCGCATCTTGACTTGCCATAACGAAATCTTGTGTCTCGATCCAACAACGAAAGATCGTATTTCAAAGTAGTCATGTCGATAGAATAACAACATGGCTCTGATACCGCTTGTTGTAAATTTAATCGACAATAGTGAAAGAAATGAAATACGATATGGAAATAATAAAACGAGAACACAAGGATTTAACGTGGAAAAACCCTTACGGGAAAAAACCACGGGCACAACCGATGATAATCACTATATGAGAAAATATGAGGAGGTTACAAGGATGCAGGATAATCACTAAAACCTGCGAATGAAATAAAAAAACTACCAATCTCTCGTCCCTACTTTCAGTACTTTGAATGAATGGAGAATATTGTTATCTGATGATTGAGGCTGCATGCATGCAAGATATATATATATATATATATATATATATATATATATGTGTGTGTGTGTGTGTGTGTGTGTGTGTGTGTGTGTGTGTGTGTGTGTGTGTGTGTGAATATAATATCCGCCAAAAGGTCGCATTTAATATCCACCGAAAGCAACACTAATATCCATTGAAAGTTAGGTCTCATTTTCTAATTTAGTGGCTGCTTTTGACTTGCAATATCTAGCATGTTTAATCTAAGACTTTCTCCAATAATTGATGGTTGAAAACAAAAAATAGCTCACATGTCTAGCCTCATTTTTAAGCCACCGTAAATATGAAAGTGACCACAAGCAGACATCAGAATTGAAAATGAAGATCCCATCATCAATGTAAAATCTATATCCTCTTTGGCCATATTAGGCCGCTTGACAAAACACAAGTGTCCAAAACAGAATTCGGCTCACAATAACAACATTTTCCAACTCTGCATCAGTTGAGTAGAGGGTCTGATTTCTCCAATTCCAAATTAACCATAGAGCAGTAAAGCAAACACCTTGAAAGACCTTGACAATTAAGTATCTGACTTACTCGATTCAGATAATCTTTTGTATCTAACAAATCAAACTCGCCCAAAGTGTAATTTAGTGCAAAAGCCCCCTTTCAAAACCATTTCATTTTTCCTTCTAAAAAGAATATTATTTACAGAGATAACGCAACTTTTGTAAGTTTACTTGACACACAATTAATTTAAAAAGGTTTATAAGATTCTATGCAAAAAGGGATACAGGCCGATGCAACCAAAAAATTGTCTGTTTCGGCCCCAACCATTTTGGACGTACTACATAACCCTCCCATTTTGTCACCACCATTCACGGAAGTACAAAATTAATTAACAGATGGATAGAAAACTTAGTTACCTGAGACAAAGATTTGTTTAAAGCTTCGCCACAGTAGCTAACATGAAATTTATCTATAGCGACCAACCCCTGTATCATAACAAATATATAGTTGGTGATTTAAGGGAAATGATACCAATACTACATAGGATGTAGAGTCAAAGTGTTTGGGTGAATACAAAGATGGTAGCATACTTTACAGGGGAGGAGATAGGAAGTCTATGTGGAGGGGGCAAAACAAAATTATTTTGTGCTTCTTTATATTTTTGAGAGTCAAAATTCTAAAATTGTCATTAATACCTTAAAAAATTTTTTTTTACGTAATTTCAAAATTTTTGTGGGTCGCTGCCCCCATTCTAGCTCCGCCCATGATACTTTAGTGTCGATTTCAATTGATCCCACAGTAACATTGACATCGTCGATTATCTTGGCAACTTTTAAGAGCAATCCAGGCCTGTCTTACGTCTCTATGCACAGCAAGCTAAACCACACCGATACACCAACAGATTGATAATCCATTAGAAACTGGGTGATTCGTTACTCTTTTAGAGTAGGTGAGCTGATTTGTTACATAATGTGAAGTTGTGAACACATTTTCTTAAAAACAAGGTATTTTATAGTATTTTTTTTTTAATTTGCAGAGTTGCTAACCTTCTACTGGGTCCGTCATCCATGATATATTTATATGAGTAGCAATATCAACATCAAGCTGCCACAAAGACAGATAAATTAAATTAGCATTTGAAATATACTCCCTCCGTCCCAAATCTATTGTCCCCTTGTTGACTTTGGAGTCTTTCTCTTCCAACTTTGACCTTCAATATTTTTGTTTGTGTTATATAATACTTAATGCAAAATATATGAATTGATTGGATTTTGAATGTATTTTCATTCGTATAATTTTCATTAAATATTATATAACACAAAAAAAAATATTGAAGGTCAAAGATTGAAGAGAAAGACTCCAAAGTCAATAAGGGGACAATAGATTTGGGACAGATGGAGTATTAAATAAGGGGTGGCCACATAACAGGCATTATAATGTTATATTTACTCAATTAATTATTAAGTTGTTGATGTAGTGCATGAATATGATAAATAGTTTAAACCTGTTGATCTTATGAATACCAGAAAAAACTCTTCTAACCACGTTGATTCACCAAGAATAGCGTGGATGAGTATGCTTTGATTCACAAAATTGGAACCTTGATTCACAAAATTAAAAGCAAAATCGAAATTCTTGAAAATTAAAACTTTCCCCCAAACAATGTACATGGAACCCTAAATAACATCCAGAATTTTGAACGGGCCTAAAAAACATAACAAGCCAAACACAAAGCCCAAAACAAAAGTCTAAAATGAACAGAAAAAACATAGAATGGGTCGTATCTTCCAAACGGAGACATTTTTGGGCTTCGGGCATGGGTCTAACCACCTATGGTGGTTAACAACTTGGTGGGCCTCTAACCGAGCTTCGATTCGCCTGCTCATGGGCCTGAAACGGAGCCCTGTAGCCCAAGTTATGCCCTTTTCATGCAGCCCTTTTTGTTACACGCTCGTGGGCCTCCAGAAACATGTGAGCTCGATCTTCAATACTTGGGCCTCCATCAGCTGTTAGGCTCCCCTTATCTATCAAATATTAATAATAAATTATATTTGAGAGTGCCCTTGGACGTGGATCTAGATGACAATTGACCACAATTGACAGGCGGAATCAATCAATTGCGTGTATTACCAATAAACACAAACCGAAACAAATATGTAAACGAAGTAATAAGCTTGTATATATGAATTGGGAACGGTTACAATGTTGCTTAGTCGACAAATGGTGCTAGGGTTTCGTCAACCCTAGCTGGAAACCCGTAGGTTTGTATTTATACTAAAAGTCAGCCGACATGCGTCACTTATGGAAGTGTCGCATGTGGCCGCCTTCATGCGTCACTTACCTAAGTGACGCTATGTGTCACTAAGGCAAGTGACGCCTAAACTAAAACTTAAGTGTCGCATATAACTAAAACAATATATTTCACTATACAACTAAACGACACTTATTACAACTCGATAGACCAACTGACAGACACCTAATATGCATCAACAAACTCCCCCGTGTCTTCAGCTTGGTCTTCAAAAATCTTCAAATCTTCACTTCCAGCCAGCTGGAAATACACCACCAGCGTGTACTCCATTGGCGATGCAGATATCCACAATCTTTTGAAATTTTAATGCTTCAGCTCTATCTTTCTCTTTGAACTCAATTCTGTTTTCATGTGGACTCTTCATATCTTGAGCAGAAAAATTGATCAAACTTAATGGGTCAAAAACACAAAATATTTTCCTCTTAAGACCCCATAACGACCTCTTCTTAGGCTGAACAACATCCCAAGCTGTTTTCTCGTTATTTCCCGTATCTGCATTAGAAGACTCCGGGTCTATAGCTGGTTCTGAATTTGGAATGAATACTATCACAGCTTCACCCGTAATATCATCATACTCCCAATAAACCAACCTATTCAAAAAATCTAGAGGGATGATCTCCAAGGGTATCTTCTGTAAGCACTTTGCTGGTGGATAGATCATCTTCACAATAGGTTGTCGGGTAACCGGATCCAGCTTCTTTTTAAACCTTTACCTCATACCCAACGTCGGCTTTATCAAATTGTACTTTTTACTATTAATCTCACGACGAATGATCACCTGAAAGAAATCTGCTCTTGAATCTCGTGAACGGTTGATCAAGGGTATCTGAGCTAACCTCTGAAGCTCACACTTCGGCAAAGTACTTATTTTGTAAAACTTCATATTAAAGTACTGAATGTCGTCACTCCTCTTTATCATAAAAACCGAATTGTTCTCATCAAATTTCCAACTCTTAATCAATCCCGTGTAATCAGTTCTAACTTTGTAGCATTTACACGTAACCGGTACCTCAATAACCGGTTTAAGCACAATATCCGGCTTTGTTGTAGAAGTTGATGGCTCGTTTGTCTCTTTTTCCGATTCATCTTCAGACGAGTCCGATTCTATAATGGGAGCATCATCATAACATTCATCACTGTGCAATTGCTCCCCCTCAACTTCAATATCCTCATTTTCCTCAAAAAAATAATCCTCTTCCACAGGATCATCCATCACCTCTTCCTCAGACATCGTATTATCATTCATCAAGTTTTGAAGATATGTGAGATCTACAAATGAATAATCAACAGCAATAGGTCTTGCCTGACCTTGAACCTCAACAAAGTAATCCAAAGATATATTCTCATTCATAGTAGAAGGAAGTACATTTTCTGGTTCCGGGGAAGGAGTTACATTTGTTTCTAACTCACTAGGACCTACCTCCCCCGAAACATGTGTAACGGATTCTAACTCTAACAACCTAGATGACAGATTCGTCACTTGAAGCTGTAGAGAGTCAACCGTAGCAGCTCGAGCTTCCAATTCCCTGATCTGAGAGGCCTGAGCTTCAATTATAGCCTTCTGATCATCAAAACGTTTTGCCAAAAGCTCCATCTGAGCCAAAACCATCTGAAGAGACGGCATGTCAGACGTTGGCGGTGGTTGTTGTCGTTGGGAAGTTGGTTCCTCAATAACCACTGTCGTTCGCTGGCGTCTACGAAGAGGTAGATCAGCATAGGAGGGTGAAGACCCAGCAGGACGTTTGCCAGGATTCCTCGGGATATGAACCCGGCCAGCAGAAATCCGGCGCAAAATACGCTTAAAGCGTTGGGGATCAGCTAGTTGAATCCCATCTAAAGCTGATTGAGGTGGCACGTCACCCTCAGAATCAGGAGGAGTGGGCCCACCGTTGTCAGAATCAGGCTCAACTCGATCAACGCGGTCGATATCCTCTAAATCTTGAGCAATATCGGTATCAACCAAGTCGTCCTCGTTGACCGGAGGAACGACATCATCCTCAAAACCATGATCGCTCGGCGCAACATAGTTTTCGTTCACTATGTGCCCGAAGAGTTCGCGATCAGCCAAAACCGGCTCGCCTTTTAGCGCGAGCTTGCAGTCGTTGAAGACTCGCAGTAGCATAGGCGTCGGTACAAGAAGAGACCTCTGATCCGGTGGAATCTCAAGGTTCAGATCGTTCAATAAAAGCTGCACAAACCTCGGATACTGCAGCCATTTATCCTTTCCCGCTCGGATATTCTCAATCATATTCCCAAAAATATAACCGCTGAAGTTCTACGGTTTGTTGTAGATGAGAGCCAACATAAGAGATAGCGTCAAGTGGCTAGCAGCATCATAACCTCCCTTTCTCGGAGATAAGCAAACTATAATAATATGACACAGATACCTCCATACCCTGCAGAGATACTGTTTCCTGAAATTGGAAAGTTGGTTTGCCGGATAACCCATCCTTTGAAGTCCTCCATAGATAAATGTAGTTGGGAAGATGGTGGGCATTGTAGAGTTGTCGGTAAACTGGAGAACTCGACGAATAGAATTCTCTGTGATCTCAATTTCCTCGCCGAACATAGTGGAGACAATCTTGGGAACATCACCTTGAACCCTGATCACTGCATGATCATAGAACTCCTCGATTTGGTTCATGTAAACCGGAGTCGATGCAGTAATCGCATAATGAATCCTTGATCTGCGTAGAAACTCAATCATGGGCCTAAAAGGCGCCGAATTTGCATGCGTAGACTCAAGGAATGCCGTAATGTTGTGTCGGGTGTTGGTACGGTGGTAATAGTTCTGTAGCTCAGCCATCTGTAAGCTAAAATACAAAGAAAAATAACCGAAAGCATTATAGAGTTAGCCCGAACACAGAGAGGTTAGAAAACGAATTTTGAATTTAGGCGTCACTTATGGTAAGTGACGCATGGCCACTACCGTCACTAAGGAAGTGTCGTATTATACAGTGTTTAAAATCGAAATTAAAGCATAGCGTCACTTAGGTGAAGTGACGCTATCAAGCGTCACTGGTGTAAGTGACGTTTGTATTTAGCGATTAAAATTATACGACACTTATGAAGTGACGGGTGAAGAACATGCGTCAGTTAGAATAGTTACGGTATCCTAATAGAGTCACTTAAGAAGTGACGGTAAAAGTGACGTATAGGAATAGGCGTCACTTGGACAGTCACTTGGGGTAGTGACGCATATAAGAGGCGTCACTAGAAGTAGTGACGGTCTTAACAGTTAAAACAAGTTTATGCGTCACTACACGAGTCACTTAAGAAGTGACGCAAAATCAAGCGTCACTTATTAAGTGACGGTATAGGCTTCAAAATTACCAAATAGCGTCACTTGTAGTAAGTGACGCATGAAGTGACGCAACGATGAAGATCATCGTGGCACTGTTCATGCCCAGATTTCAAAATGGGGGGTTTTCAAAATTGAGTGTACGAGTGTGTGCGCATGGTAGAAACGAGTATAACACACCCTTTAGTACACGAAAACATTATCTAAACATGCATTAAAGCGAACGAGTTCAAATTTAAACCCAAATCCGTAACCCTAAATCAAATTACAGCATGAATATCGAATTAAAGAGAGTAAGGTTAGTACCAAATAGCTCGTGTGAATGAGTAGAACAAGAATATGGGACTGGAATGCTCGAACAAGTCGTAGAAACAACGAACGGATCGAAGAAAATCGCACAGAATGAGTGACGCAGAGACAGTGTAAGTGACGGTATGTCAGAGCAAGTGTCGTTATAAGTTTTTGAAAAGTGGTGAGGTTGAGTGTCGTGGGAAGGAGTATTTATACACCGACCCTAATATGCGTCACTCAACCCGACACTTAAGGCGTAGCTTACCCCGACACTTACTGCGTCACTTAAATAAGTGACGCAATATAGAATGCGTCACTGATAGCGTCACTTATGAAAGTGACGCTCAGGTCACTTTTAGTGAAAAAATTGCGATTTCATCGAGTTTTCGCGTTGTGATTTCGATACTCAAATTTGAAAATGTAACTGTAACTTGGATAATAACTAAAATTACACTAACTTAGATAAAATAAAACGCATACAAAAATGTAAATTGACAACTAGAAAATTAACACATTCTTTTTGGTGACGGAGTTGATAAAGTCTGGTGAGGGATCATATTGGAATAACATGCATTTATTATCATCAGTATGTTTGTCCTCTTTAAATTTACTTGACATACTAAAAACACTTTTTATAAAAATTATTTCAAAACGATTATTAGTATGTTTATCCACTTAAACATGTTATACTCACCGCTAGGAGGTATTTTATTATTATTGATATGTGCATTTCGCTGTAGTTCCCACCATAGATATACATCTTAACTTAATACCTAGACCATGTTTCCATTTACAGATAGAATATAAGAAACTCAATTTTAAGAATCAAGTCAGCGGTGACAGGTCTGTACTTACGTACAACAGAGCGACATAACTTGATCCAGGTTTAAGCAAAACCAAACTTGGTCAAACCATTTTGGCGACCTTGTAAGGTATCTTAATTTTTAAAGACTTTTCAAGTACTTTGACTTGTGTTTGCTTAATTTTAAAATATATATTAACAGAAACCAGGTCTATACTTACGTATAACAGAGGAGACTATCAATATATACCCCCAAATGATATCAAATAAACATCTTTCACAAAAACATGTCTAGTATAAGTAAGAAATTAAGACTTTTGTCATACATCTAATGGTGTTGTACCACTTGAAATAAACAATTAATGATTAAGCTTCTTAAGTCTTCTCAAAGAGGTTTGCATACCATGCCTACTAATATATCGTATGATGAAGACAATGTTTATAAAAACTGTTTTCAATACGTCAGATAAATCTACTGACACATCCAAGATAAACCTTAAATTTCCATTTTTATGCATGTCACCCAATGTACTATCATGTTCCAAGTTGTTTACAGACACAACTTCAACGTCTATTTTTTAAAATGTAGCAACTTTGCTTTTCGTTAATACTAGAAAGTATAATGAATGGCAGTTGCGTAAGGTTGCAATTTTTTTTTTTTTTTTTTAATAAGGCATTACTTTTAAAGCTAATCCAAGTCACAAATTACTTTTTCGTAGTAAAGAACCTTAGACCGATCATGTTGACTAATTCATCAAATCGGGCTCTAGAGAAAGCCTTAGTGAATAAGTCAGCATTTTGTTTAAGGGTATCTATATGGACAAGGTCAATGAGGTGTTTCTCATAGCAATCCCGTATAAAGTGAAACCTAATTTCTATGTGTTTGGTTTTAGAGTGTTGTACAGGATTGCGTGTGATTGATATGGCAGCAGTATTATCAATATGTATAGGAGTTAAAGTTAAGAGTAACCCGTAGTCACGCAATTGGTGCTGAATCCAAAGAACTTGAGAACAGCAGCTTGCAGCAGCAATGTACTCGGCCTCCGCTGTTGAAGTAGAAACTGTTGTCTGCTTTTTGCATTGCCATGACACCAATCGGGATCCTAGAAAATGACATCCTCCTGTTGTAGACTTCTTATTCATGTTGCAGCCACCATAATCTGAATCGGAATAAGCAGAGAGCGTGAAGTTCTTCTCATTTGAGTACCATAGACCGAGAGTGGGTCTATATTTAAGATAGCCAAAAATCCGCTTCACCGCCTTCATATGAGAAACCTTAGGACGTGCCTGATATCTTGAACAGATTGAAACCGCGAATACAATATCAGGTCTTGAGGCAGTAAGGTACATTAGAGAACCTATCATCGAACGATAATCCTTTTCTTTGCAGTCCTCATCATCATCAGCAGGTCCAAGATTATGGTTGAGTTCAATAGGAGTTCCATAAGGCTTACAAGCGAGCATATCATACCGTGTCAACATGTCATTGACATATTTTGACTGATGAATATACATCCCTTTGGATGACTGTTCAACTTGCACCCCTAGGAAGAAAGTTAGATCTCCCATTGCACTCATCTCGAAAGCTGACTTCATGACCTCTTCAAATTCTTTGCATAAAGCCTCATTCAATGATCCAAAAATAATATCATCGACGTACACTTGAACGAGTAACAAATCATCACCTTTCCCTTTTGTGAAAAGAGTGCTGTCGATGGTGCCCCGAGAGAAACCATTGTCCACCAGATGAGTAGCAAGCCTCTCATACCATAGTCGAGGAGATTGATGAAGTCCATACAATGCCTTATTTAGCCTGTAGACATAATTTGGATTCACCGAATCTTCAAAACCTGGAGGCTGTTGAACATAAACCTCCATATCAATCTTACCATAAAGGAATGCACTCTTGACGTTAAGTTGCTTGACACGAATCCCTTTAAATGAAGCAAAAGCTAAAAAGATACGGACAGACTCCAATCTGGCGACAGGGGCAAAAACTTCATCATAATCCAGTCCTTCAACCTGAGTATACCCTTGAACAACTAGTCGAGCTTTGTTTCTTGTAACAACCCCTCGATCATCCTTCTTTACTCGAAATACCCATCGAGTGCCTTTTGGATCAGCACCCTTGGGTAATGGTACGAGAGTCCACACCTGCAACTTGTGAAATTGTTGCAGTTCATCTTGCATGGCCTCGACCCAAGATGGATCTTGTAAGGCCTCCGAAACTTTCTTCGGTTCGGTTTGGGAAAGATGACATGAATTAACAGTCGCCATAAATCCCAAAATCTGAGCAGCTGAAGTATCCTTATCTTCAGCAGATTGCTTCGCCTGATGTCTCGTTTGAACTGTAGAATGAGGATCACCAATTATGTTTTCAACTGGGTGATTCCTATGTATCCGGGTCACTGGAATGGCATCTGGCACAAGATGTAATTCCAAGTTGTTCAAATCACCTTCAGTGGCAGAAGCATCTTCGTTCTCTTCATTAATGAAGAAACGAGAATAATCCATATCTTCTTCATCCTCTAAGAGAGGCATATTAGGATCGTCCGGAAGATCCGCGGCATTAACAGTGTTTGAAGAAGACGGAATGGTTGTAGTTGGTGGTGTGGGTGTAGGTACAGATGCAGGAGAAGTAGTGGATGTAGGTGCAGGCATTTGTTGTGTTGAAGTAGGTGATGGAGTGGATGTCGTATCGGGAATTGGATTGGGTGTTGTAGGAGGAGAATCGGATGTTTGTTGAAAAACATCGAGTCCATGAAGCATTGTGATTAACTCTTCAATGTCATCGTCCTCTGGTACATTGAAGGAACTGAAGAGTTTCCCATAATTGAAGAACCAATCCGGACCCGTTCCTTGAGGTGGTTCTGTATACCGTAAGCATTTTACCTCAAAGTGTTCCTCGATCTCGTTTGTTGATTTGTTGTATACCCGTTTGTTTGGAGAATTGACCGAATATCCGAGAAAAATCCCTTCAACGGCTTTATCACCAAACTTAGGGACACGTTCTTTGGTTATCATGATCAAACAAGGACACCCAAATGGCTCCAGAAACTGCAGATTCGGCTTGCGATTGTTGAAGAGCTCATAACATGTTTTATTCTTCTTTTTAACCGAAAGTACCCGATTCAAAACGTAGCAAGCAGTATTAACTGCCTCAGCCCAGAAGATAATAGGTAGTTTGGAATCTGCTAGCATAGTGCGAGCAGTTTCAATGATGGTCCTATTCTTCCGTTCAGCAACTCCATTCTGTTGAGGAGTTCTCGGAGCACTGAATTGATGTTCAATACCCCTAGAAGCGCAAAATAACTCGAGAGTTGAGTTCTTGAATTCGGTCCCGTTATCGCTTCGCAGTCTCTTTACCTTTAAGTTGCACAGATTTGCCAACTTATCCAACAAATAAACTAAAATACCCGCATTTTCATCCTTCGTTGCAAGAAAGTATACCCACGAGAACCGTGAGTAGTCATCTGTCACTACTAAACAGTAAGAGCGACCACCGATGCTCTTTGTAGAAACAGGACCAAAAAGATCCATATGCAGTAATTCCAACGGAGCATTAATGGAATTCACAACCTTAGACTTATGAGACTTCTTATGGAGTTTGCCCTTGTGGCAAGAAACACAGTCATCCTTCAAGGCGAAGGACTGTTTTGGAACTCCACGAACCAAGTCGTTGTTGACTAGGAAATTCATTTTTCGGAAATGAATGTGTCCCATTCGTCTGTGCCAAAGGAGTGATTCCTTTTCTGAAGCCTTCGAAAGGAGACAAGTGTACTCGCTGGATGTCTCCACAGTTCGCATGTTCATCACATAGGTGTCATTTCTTCTAGGTGCACGCATTACCACCCATTCCTCTGGAATGACATACCCCGGCTTCAATATAACACACTCAGTCTTTGTAAATGATGTGGTATAGTCCTTATCACAAACTTGTGAAACACTTAGCAAGTTATGTTGAAGTTCGGCCACATAATTTACATTCTCAAAGCTAACCTTTCCATTAGTTAGCGTCCCTCTACCCGAAATCGTTCCCCTGTATCTCCAGCAAAAGCAACATGACCTCCTGCATATGGTTTAATATCCACTAGGAGAGACACATCACCCGTCATGTGTCGCGAGCAGCCACTGTCCATGAACCATTCGCTATCTTTTACACGTTCAGACTGCTGCAACACATAAAAATGAGGAGATTAGTGAGAAACGGTGACCCAAGCCTTTACAGACTTAGGTCGACCATAGTCATCAACAATAAGCACATCAGATAAAACTTTATTTTTAAACAAATCAGATTTTGAATCTGATGTGTTATTATTGATGACATTTGAGTCCTCAGTGGACTCCTTTATCTTCCAAACCTTTGATGGTTCGGGATTTGGCTTGGAAATAATGTTGGGCTTTGGTTTTAACAAAGGATTTTGCCCAACACTAACTACTTTCTTAGCAGGCTTGGGAGAGTTGGAGTGATGCCTAGGAGGTGATTTTGAAAAGGAATTTCTATAGAATAATGTCCTAGGCATATCTCTCCCATAACGCTGATAAGAGAGTTTGGGACAATCGCGGATCAAATGTCCTTGTTTCTTGCAATAGAAATAAGAACGAGTCTCAATAAATTGTTGAGGTGGAGGATTTACTGCAGGAAGAGGTGAAGTATTTCTAGAACATGAACATTTCGTACATGTTTTAGAGAATGCTTGTTTTGGTTTAGAGGTTGAGGCAGAAGTTTTATCAACATGAACCTTTTCATTTGTCACCTTTTGTTTTAAAACTTATGCAGGTGACTTTTGAGTTTGAAGTTTCACATTTAAAACTTTATTTTCCTTTTTATTTTGAACCTTTGTTACAGGTTCAACTTTCAAAATCACCTTTTCAGGTTTAACCTCAACCTTCTTAAACTCAGAATATTCCTGATCAGTAATATCCTCTATCTCAATAATTTCATCAGTATGAACTGGAGACTCAATTTCAGCTTTAACAAACTGAGGCAATGGATACTCTTGCCTCTTGGTTTTCTCCGTTGTCAGTTTGTTTAGCTTGGCTTCTTTGGCCTTAATACCATATAGTTTGGTATAATCAACTGAAATCTCCTCAAGGCCTTGTTTAGCAATCGGGAGACAATATTCAGCATTAGAAGGTGGTGGAACTTGGTTATAGCCAAGACCTTCCTTCTTTTTGCCGCTTGCCCCTTGCTTACTGACAATCTCATTAAAGACTTGAGTTGCGGATGTTGAACCTAAGATTTTGCTTTTATGATTTTCAAACTCATTTTTCAAATCAGATAATTCTTTAGTCAACAATTCAATTTCGACAAGATAACTCTTAATTGCATCTTGCTGGCTAAATACAGTTGCTTTAAAGGTTTCGGTATCTAATTTATGAGCTTCAAGATGTTGTTCATAAAGTTTTTCATTATCTAACAAAAAGTTATTAGATTCATTAAGTTTAACTATCTTGTCCCGCATATTTAAATTGTCTTTCTGATAGACCTCAAGGGATTCAGTCAACCTAATACATGAAACACAATTAAAAGGCTCGTTAGGTTCATTTGGTACCTCAGGAGTAATGTGAGCCATCAGGCATTGAAACTGTGCAGCTTGAGCACTCCAATCAGAAGCAGTTGGCTCAAAAACAATCAAAGCGTTATCTACAGCCAACGATTTAGCTTCTTCTTTCTCATTTGCCTTGGGTGGATCCGGCTTAGTAAGTCCCGACGATGGCATCTTGGGTTTCTCACATTCCCTTGCGAAGTGACCAAGGTTCTGACAGTTGTAACATCGAACCTTGCTTTTGTCGACCCCAAACCCAGTCTTCTCATTTCCTTCCAAGCTCTTCCGTCCCGTTCTCTGCAGAAATTTCTGAACCCTTCTGGAAATCATAGCTATGTTCCAGGTTAAATCCATCTGCTCCAAGTCATCGTCATCCAGCTGAGCATAATCTTCTTTGGTCATTTCCAAAGTAGTATTTGGTTGAGTAACCAAATCTTTGTAAGAACTGAGGAAAGCTGTATAAATCGCAGCTTGCTCTTGAATAGCTGGTGAAGATGAAACCTGCTGTTGTAATCCTTGATTAGTGCAGGTTGTGCCAGAAACATAAGCCGCATGTGAAGCTCCAGCTGAATAAGATGAAGAATTGGTATCCGATATGAATGCCATTCCTCCATAACTCTTACCAGAGTTAACTTGGCCACCATAAAGTGAAGGATTTTGTACAAATCCATTTGACTTGCACTCTTTCTTCTTCAACTCCATAGCGTGGGCTTGAAGAACTCCTATCAGTTTATCTAATGTCATCCCATCCAATCCTTCACTTTCCTTCAAGAATTGGACTTTTACATCCCATGCACTTGGTAAAACATCTAACAATTTCTTATTTATCTCAAGCGCTGTGAGAGTATATCCACCCTCCGTTAACTCACTCACCAGTTGTGAGTACCAGGTAAACAGTCCAGAGGTTGTCTCATTAGGTAAGGAGTCAAACAGATCGTACTGTTTCTTTATCAATTCCAGCTTAGCCTCCTTGTATTTCGCATTTCCCCCACACCTCGTTTCTATAGCCTTCCATAAGTCATAGGTTGTGTCATGATGTTTAAAAAGTCTCATGACATCCTTTGTCAAGCATATACAGATAGCTGAGTGTGCTTTTCTTTCTATTTGATAATCCTTCTTTTCTTGAGGTGTCATCGCAATGAAAGATTTTGGTGGAGGAACCTGACGATAATCTCCTTCAGCTACTGGAGCCACATATCTTTGTTTTAATGGGCCCCACAATTCTGGACAATGAAAGTCAACAAACTGTTCAAATCTATCCCTCCAATAAGCATAGTCCATGTCTGCAGTGAACAGTGGAGGTTTATTATTTGAACCAATATCATTTTCCTGCTTTATCATCTCTCTAATACCTCTAATATCTTCCTTGTCTGCGGCCATTGAAGATATTCCTGAAAATTTTACTCAAAAACGAAAGCTTGAAAAATATTAGTACTGAAGGCGTCACTTAGTAAGTGACGCACTGAAGTGTCGCAACGACTAGCGTCACTTGGCAAGTGACGCTATCGAGTGACGGATGGAGTGACTGATGACACTATAAGGAAGTGTCGCTCAATCAGACAAGTGACGCACTCAAGTGACGTACTTGAGTGACATGCTAAAACAGATAGGCGTCACTAGTAAATATGACGCAGTAAATCAAAAGGCGTCACTAAAGAAAGTGACGCAATAAATCAAGCAGGCGTCACTAACAGAAGTGACGCTTGAGGGTCAAGTGACGTGCAACAGTGACGCACGTAAGTGACGGTGGATTAAAGAACACGGCACTTAAGTTAAGTGTCGTATAAACCTCAAATGATGCTTCAAGTGACGCGTTCAAGTGACGGTATAACCCTAATTTGGGATTAGGTAGTGCCGCTTTAAGTGACGCGTCCAAGTGACGGATCGAGTGTCGCAAAACGGCTGCAAAATCCCAAAACCCTAAAAATATCGAACTTTCGTAAACCAAACGAAAATTACTTGAACCCTAATGGACGAAACCTGTAAATGTTGAAGAATATCGACTGTAATTCACTTGTGCACCTCAAAATCCGTATGTATTCTTGATTCTTGAATCAAGCAAAACCGAAATCAACCCAAAATACCTTCTAAACGTCAATGTTATCACCTATAGGCTCTGATACCAGTTGATAGTGCCCTTGGATGTGGATCTAGATGACAATTGACCACAATTGACAGGCGGAATCAATCAATTGCGTGTATTACCAATAAACACAAACCGAAACAAATATGATTAACAATGTAAACGAAGTAATAAGCTTGTATATATGAATTGGGAACGGTTACAATGTTGCTTAGTCGACAAATGGTGCTAGGGTTTCGTCAACCCTAGCTGGAAACCCATAGGTTTGTATTTATACTAAAAGTCAGCCGACATGCGTCACTTATGGAAGTGTCGCATGTGGCCGCCTTCATGCGTCACTTACCTAAGTGACGCTATGCGTCACTAAGGCAAGTGACGCCTAAACTAAAACTTAAGTGTCGCATATAACTAAAACAATATATTTCACTATACAACTAAACGACACTTATTACAACTCGATAGACAAACTGACAGACACCTAATATGCATCAACAAACTCCCCCGTGTCTTCAGCTTGGTCTTCAAAAATCTTCAAATCTTCACTTCCAGACAGCTGGAAATACACCACCAGCGTGTACGCTGTCACACCCCGCCAACCGGTAATTACAATTAACGAGAGTAGTTCGCAGAAGCTTAGTGACGTGGCTGGGCTGCGCACAGTAATACAACCAATAGATACATACATCCAGAGCATATAGTTATTGCAGAACGAAATAGTTTAAGATGCCATTAGTTAAAGTTTTACAAAAGGTAAAGTTGTAACAGTAATAGTAGTAGTAGTGTTAAAACAGTATTTTATAAAAATACATAACACAAAATTAGATTTCATAAATATGACCACAATGAATTGCGGTTATATGAAGGAAATCCCGTTGTCCCAAAAGTAGTGGCATCCTAACAAGTCCAGGGTTGTCCGTCCTGATATGCATGCAGGTTCTTACTTACGCTGCTAATTCCCTGAAAAACATAGAGAAATCGTCAACAAAAATGTTGAGTGAATTCACAGGTTTATTTAAGTTGTGTAATAAACTAAGTTATTTATACGTTGTTGAAGAGTTGTAGTGTAGGAAACACAAGTTTAACCGATTAAGGGAAAACATATCCTAAAGTGATAGTTTGTAGGAAACACAAGTTAAACATTTAAGAATAACATTTCCAAATCATAGTAGTTGTTTGTTTTGGTAGGAAACACAGGTTAATCTAACTACAGATCAACATTTCCAAGATAGTAGTTTGCAGGAAAATACTTCCTAAATAGTATAGTGGGAAAACTTAGACTGTGATCCCTCGTGAGGTGAGCTAAACCTAACGAGTTAAAGTAACGCGACCTGACCCTATAACCAAACCACGACAAGTAATAGTTGTTTGCCTAATAGGACATGTAAGTATACGCTCCGTATCTGTAGGAGGGTCGTCACTGCGATAGTACTATCCGTATACTCAGTGGCTAGAGTCACCTAGCTAATGGTTATAGTCTGTAGCTATCAGGACTTTTATGCACTACATCGTAAGCCTAGGTCCGTACTAGGATTCGTTGTCTAATTCCCAAATAGTTGTGAAAATGTAATTTCAAACATCAAGAGTTGTATAAAGCTATAATGCATTTATAATTTGATTGCATGTGTTAGCATGCAATTTCTATGTTTAACATCCCTATGTTTAAAAGCAGAAAACATTTAAAAGTAGGGGCTGCGAACTCACCGTAGTTGTAGTGATGTGAATGCTAGCAGTCAGAGGGTGTCGCCCAAGAATGTTAACCTATATATACAAAATAGGTATTTGATATAAGTACTTTATTTGTTTTGAAGAAATTGTAGATTTCTTAATTTGTACAAGTTGGTAACGATGTTTTGAAATATAAGTAATATTTCTCCAAATTATGTTTATGTATATTTTTATTTCAATACCATAAGTTAGATTAAAACATTGATAGTAAATTTTTAGTTAGAATACGCGATCCCAAAATATTAACCCAGGTCATGTTTGTGTTTTAAAGTTACACGGCCTAATGGGCTTGGCCTAACATGCTCGGCCCAATATTCGTTTGGCCCAAAGTACACGATCCAATTAATTAACCCGTCCGGCCCATTAACTTGATCACCCGGCCCAATTGTTTACTTAACCCATCTGACTCATTATTTTACATACTCCGTTCGGGTCCAAAACTTTACCTGATGATTATATATATTAATAATTAATTAATAAAAAGACAAAAGCATCCAAAGCTTCAAGTTAACATAAAAATTAATTATGATAAAGTTATAATCAAACAGCCATGTGATCGAATATGGTGTAGCTTAAATAATTTAATTTTAGAGACTAAGTCAGTGGGTTAATATTATCCGAGTATTTGCACACATCCATTTCGGGTACATGCTCTGTTCGTCGTTTGCATTCAATCTCAGATTCCACATATACATAATTTTCTTTGGTTTCAAATCATTTATCTTAAAGTTTTAGGATGTCCATAACAACTTCATATTACATAATAATTCGTTTTATATGCATCAAATTTTGTATTTATAAGTTTGATTTCATAAATTTTATTTCAAGAAGTGTAATCAATCAATCGTCAAATTATCAAGTTATATACATGGATTAGGTTGTGTTTATACTATATATATAATAAATTTTTGTGTAAGAAACTAGAGATAGAAATTTCCTTACAAAGATGATGGTGATGATACGATTATGATGATGATGAAGCTAGGATGATGAAGATGGTGATATTATTGGTATAGTTTTATGATGAAAATTAGTTGTTGTTGTTGTTCTTGCTTGCTGGGTTGCTTCTGTCGATGGAATATACAGAGAGGAAGGAAAGGTGCAACTCCAATAATTTGAGTTTGGTAGGGAGTTGACTCCCAAAGTGAGGTGAGGAGGGTAATATATAAAATGGTATACGGTTATTATTATTATTATTATTATTATTATTAATATTATTATTATTATTATTATTATTATTATTATTATTATTATTATTATTTTAAAGAGGGTATGGGTTATCAAACAATCTGTCTCCCAGATTTATTTAGATTGTTTGAATTTTGTAGGGTTTTTTTTTTAAACCTTTGAGTACGGGTATAATTTGTGCAATATAAAATCTAATATTTTATATTTTTATTTTGTAGATGTTCTCCAGATACGTTATTTAAAATCAGAATAATGATATTTTTATTATTTTTGACTGTTGTATGATTTGTACATTATAAATGTTCTGCGTGCTCAATATGTATTTAAAACACAATATTATTTCGTTTTAAAATTTTTCTCACATATTATTTTAGTTAAATAATATTTCGAAATGGTTTTGGAAACATTTTGGAGACGTTTTTCAGACTCGCGTTTCGCTAACTATTTAAGTATTCACTATGTAATTATGTAAATTACAAATTTTGTAATACTTCTCGTATTATTATTTTGGGTTCGCTAGACTTATTTCACATCGGTAGTTTTTGTTTAAAAGTTTGTCAGGAAATCAGCGTAAGAATGCATGTATTTCAGTATAAATATATACCTAATTTGGAGGAATGTTACATTCTTCCCCCCGTTATGGAAATCTCGTCCCGAGATTTAAGTCGAGTCGTGAGTCTCGTGGTCGAAAAGTTGAGGATATTTCTTTCGTATTTCATCCTCACGTTCCCATGTAGACTCTGGACCGCGTTTCGAGTTCCATCGAATCTTGACTAGTTCGATCCGACTGCGTCGTAGTTTATGTGTTTTCCGATCAATTATTTCGATGGGTTCCTCCACAAAATTGAGTTTTGAGCCGATGAAGACCTCGTCAGGAGGAATGATTAGAGTTTCGTCCGAGAGACACTTTTTGAGATTACTAATGTGAAAAGTGTCATGAATGCTACTAAGCTCTTGCGGTAGTTTGAGCTTGTAGGTGACCAGAACAATCCTCGCAAGGATTTCAAAAGGTCCAACATATCGCGGATTTAGTTTTCCTCGTTTGCCAAATCGTGCTATCCCATTCCAGGGCGATACTTTGAGTAAGACTTTGTCTCCTACTTGAAACTCAAGAGGTTTTCGGCGGTTATCGGCATAACTTTTCTGTCGGTCTCGTGCCGTTTTCAATCGTTGGAGTACTTGAGTTATCTTATCAGTGGTTTCTTGGACAATCTCAGGTCCAGATAGCTATCGGTCACCCAACTCTGCCCAACAGAGTGGTGATCGGCACTTGCGTCCATACAACGCTTCAAATGGTGCCATATGTATACTGGTGTGATAACTATTATTGTAAGAAAACTCTGCCAAAGGTAGATGTGTATCCCAGTTACCCCCAAAGTCTATCACACATGCTCGCAACAAGTCTTTGAGCGTTTGTATCGTTCGCTCACTTTGGTCGTCGGTTTGAGGATGGTAAGCAGTACTTATGTCTAATCGAGTACCAAGTGCACTTTGAAGTGATTGCCAAAAGTGAGATGTGAATCGGGTATCTCTATCTGAGATAATGGATAACGGTACGCCATGTCTAGAAACAACCTCCTTCAGATAGATTCTAGCTAGCCTTTCCACCTTATCTTTTTCCTTGATGGCTAAAAAGTGGGCTGATTTGGTCAGTCGATCGACAATCACCCATATGGTATCTACTCCAGATGTCGTTTTAGTAACTTCGTGATGAAGTCCATAGTGATGTGTTCCCATTTCCATTTGGGCAATTCGGGTTGTTGCAAAATCCCAGACGGCTTTTGGTATTCGACCTTGACCTTTGAACAGGTCAGGCATTTACAAACGTATGTGGCAATGTCTCGTTTCATGCCAGGCCACCAGTAAAAACCTTTCAAATCGTGGTACATTTTGTCTGCACCAGGATGTATTGAGTAGTTGGACATATGTGCTTCGTCCAATATCAGCTTGCGTAAATCGTCTACGCACGGTACCCAAATTTGATTCATAAAGTACAACACTCCGTTATCCTTTATTTCAAGTTGATTGTATTCCCTTTAAGGAATCTTCCTTAAGGCGTTCGGGAAAGAAAGCTAGTTGTTGAGCGTCACGAATTTGAGTGATGAGATTCGAGTGGATTGTCAACCCCAAAGCTCGAACTCTGCGGGGTTTAGTTCTTTCTTTACGACTCAGGGCATCAGCTACAACGTTTGCCTTGCCCGGGTGATACTTGATTTCACAGTCGTAATCATTCAGTAGTTCGACCCAGCGTCGTTGTCTCATGTTTAGTTCCTTCTGGTCGAATATGTGTTGGAGACTCTTGTGATCAGTAAATATAGTACACTTGATACCGTACAAATAGAGTCTCCAAATCTTAAGTGCAAAAATGACAGCTCCCAACTCTAAGTCATGAGTCGTGTAGTTTTTCTCGTGCACCTTTAATTGTCATGATGCGTACGCAATGACCTTATCATTTTACATCAATACGCAACCCAATCCCTAGCGTGAGGCATCACAGTAAACAACAAAGTTATCTACTCCTTCGGGCAATGATAAGATGGGTGCGCTGCTCAGTTTCTGTTTTAGTAACTGGAAAACATCCTCTTGTTTCTCGTTCCATTCGAATTTCTTGTCTTTTTGAGTTAATATTGTAAGTGGCTGGGCTATCTTTGAAAAGTTTGCGATAAATCGCCTGTAGTAGCCAGCTAGACCAAGAAATTGTCGTACTTCTGTGGGGGTTTTAGGTGCTTCCCAGTTGTTAATCGCTTCGATCTTGGATGGGTCCACGTGAATTCCCTTGTCATTGATCACGTGACCAAGGAAATGAACCTCTCGCATCCAAAATTCACATTTAGAGAACTTTGCATAAAGTTTCTCTTTCTCAAGCAGTTCGAGGATGGTTTTCAAATGTAGTTCGTGATCTTCTTTCGTTCGTGAGTATACTAAGATGTCGTCAATGAACACAATGATGAACTTATCAAGGTATGGTTTGCAAACTCTGTTCATGAGATCTATGAATACTGCTGGTGCGTTTGTCAACCCAAAAGGCATGACAAGGAACTCGTAATGACCGTAACGAGTCCTAAACGCCATTTTCGGTACATCATCTTCCCGTACCTTCAGTTCGTGGTAACCAGATCGTAGGTCAATTTTCGAATAGTAGCTTGACCCTTGCAGTTGATTAAACAGATCATCGATGCGTGGTAACGGGTATCGGTTCTTGATAGTTACCTTTTTCAGTTCTCGATAATCGATGCACATCCGCATAGATCCATCCTTTTTCTTGACAAACAAAACCGGAGCTCCCCAAGGAGAAAAGCTCGGGCGGATGAATCCTAAGTCTAGGAGCTCTTGTAACTGTGTAGACAGCTCCTGCATCTCCGATGGAGCTAGACAATAAGGTGCTCGGGCGATCGGTGCAGCTCCAGGTACCAGGTCAATGTGAAACTCAACTTGTCACGGGGGTGGTATCCCCGTTAACTCCTCAAGAAATACTCCTGGGTAGTCACGTACAATAGGTACATCGTCTATACGTCGCTCCTCGGGTTTCTTTTCTACAACGTGTGCCAAAAATGCTTGGTATCCCTTTCGGAGATATTTGCTGGCTTTCAAGCATGTAATCATTTTTGTGGCACTTTTTCGTTTCTCACCTTGGACCACGAGAGTTTCTCCTGTCGGTAGCGGTAAGCGTACCAACTTATCGTAACATATGATCTCGGCGCGGTTCTTAGACAACCAGTCCATGCCGACTACAACGTCAAAACTTCCTAACTTAACCGGTAGCAAGTCTATTTCGAAGAGATGACCTTCTAACTCCAAGGTACATCTCGGTACTATTTCTCCTGATTCGATCAACTCACCATCGGCTAGTTCTATAGTATATTTGTTATCTAACTTACGTGATTCAAGTTCTAATAGTGGTCTAAACTCAGTAGACACAAAACTTAAATCGGCACCCGAATCAATTAACACAGAGGCATAATGGTTGTTTATGAGAAACGTACCAGTGACGGTGTTAGGGTCCTGGCGTGCCTCCTGTGCCCCGATTATGAATGCCCTTCCTCGAGCCGGTTGATTGTTGTTGTTGTTTGCTCGGTCATTATTGTTACCACGGTTGTTGTTGTTGTTTTGGTTGTTGTTGTGGATCTGGTTGTTTTTGTTGTTATCACGGTTGTTGAGTTTAGGACACTGGTTTCGGAAATGCCTCGTGTCACCACACTCAAAACATCTTGTGTTCTGTTGTTCATTGTTGGCTCTAGCCGGAGGGTTACCTCTACATTGTTGGGTCGGATGACCCCAGCGTTTGCAGTTGCCGCAGTAGGCACAATTACCCTCATGGTGTCTCTCACACTTGTCACACTTAGGCTTGCTTCCCAAGTATGGTTTCGACTCAGTAGTGGTGGCGGCATAGGCCTTTGGGTTTCCAGCATTTTTTTTGTTTGATTGACCCTGATGGTCATTCCACTTCCGTTTCCCTTTTCCTGAACTTCCAGCATCAGTACTGTTCGGTTCACTTTTTCCAGACACAGCTTTCTTAGTCAGGGTCCCCATTCTAACCGCCTCATCAGTCAAACTCTGTGCTAAAGTAACAGCGCTCCTGAATGTGTCGGGTTTTGATGATGTCACCAGACTACGGATTTGTGGTGCCAAGCCATATATGTATTGCTCAATACGCTTATACTCTGGTGTCACCATGTGTGGCACTAAACGTGCTAACTCTTGGAACTTGGTTGTATAACCAGTGACATCGGCACCAGTCATAGTGATGTTCCACAACTCAGTTTCTACCTTCTGCATCTCGCTACGGGGACATAATTCTTCCAACATCATGTTCTTTAGTACTCCCCATGACATGGAGTAGGCAGCTGGTCGACCAAGTGATTGGAATTGACTGTTTCACCAAGTAAGAGCTTTGTCAGCAAGGGTGCAGGTGGCATACTTCACCATACAATCAGGTGAATAGTCACTAATGTCCAATACCGACTCTGTCTTCCTTATCCAGTGTATAATACCAATAGCACCCTCGGTGCCACGAAAAGTAACTGGCTTACAAGCCTGGAATGTCTTGTATGAACACCCTCAGCGGGTATTCGCAGGTGTCTCAGTGTTAACAGGGGTAGATCCGCTGTTATTTATTCCATTCTCGCGATTTTGGCTTGCTTCATACTCAGCAATACCTTCAGCTATTTGACGCGCGATCATTTGTTCAGTAGTTTCCTCGTTATTGGGTGGGGGAGTAGTTTCAGGGATGGAAGAAGTAGTCGTTCGTCGACTGTTCTTAGTCATTCGTCATTTTGGTGGCATGATTCCGTTCTGCGATGAAAAAATAAAACTGCAGAAGTCAATGCCAAGATAATGAATATGATGAAGATTTCACATTGTTTAACAAGGGAACAGTATGAAGGATTGAAGAACAGGATGTCGCATCACATGTCGCACGACTTTGAAACGCCCATATGTACTTAGTACAATATAATCACGTTGTCCAGGCGTCATTATATAATGCCAAATACATATTTCTTTTCATCATCATTTAACACAATCAGGTTCAAAGGAATTCAAGATAAGAATCAATAATCAAAGTGTGTTATGTTTCATGGTTTTCAAGGAATGATTTCAAGTGTCATTGATTGGTTATCATTTCTAACACACGCATATAAATGTAGATATAATACTATAGTCGTTGTCAAATGTAATGAACACGAAATACAACCAAACATAAGTTATATTATATCAAAAGGTGTAGCGCTGATACAATAGTTTCGTACAAAACAAGATGGGATCCCTAATACGCCCATCAGCGGTTAGCGCTAAACAAAAGATAATGGGTTTTCCTATACATACACCCATTCTAACATCAGTTTTTACCTAGTACCAACCTAGTAAATACATACCCATCCATATAATACGTGATGGGTCTCCTAACGTACCCATCAGCCAAATGTAGTCAATCTAATACCTAGTAGGCACAAATCGCCATACGTAGTTCTAATGAAAATAAGGTAAAAACAATCCCACAGTTGTCCTCAGCACATCTATCATCACACAAGCTCCAATCACCAACCCTGTTGTCCTCGCATGTCTCTCCAGTACCCTGACAAGAGCACGTGCGGTCTCAGCTATCTCTCTGGCAGCAACCACGTTGCCCAACAAGAAGTGGCAATGCTCATGCATGTCTATCATGTCTCCATCCAGACGAGAGACATCGCTCTGTAGCTCTGCAAGGTGAATACCCCAGCCACCAGAAATACGAAACAAGGTACGAATCACAGCCATAATGGTAGGGGGTCAACTCTACAGGCTCTCCAGTAGTAGGCAGTGGTACGGAGGATCGGGAGGACTCCCCGGTCTCAAAAGTAGAGGGAAAACCCTCCAACGACCTCCACCGCCCTAACATAGGAGTCATCCACTCCAAGTGAGCAAACCTAGGTACCCTCTGTGGTGGCTCCTCACAATGTATCTCTCTCTCCTCTGTCATTGGCGCCTTGTCACGAGGCGCAAGTGGTCCTCTAGGGAAATCTTGGACACACATCCGGGGTGTCCTCCTAGGTACCGGTCCTCTAGAAGGTCCATCAGTCATATGGCGTGTCGCCATAAAGGTAGACCCTAACATACGAGTGGTAGGGTCAGTGAAAGCAGTAGTAGGTGGGACCACAGGTGCAGTCGGTGGTGGGGTGATGTAGGCATCACCGGTGTCATTAGATAGAGATCTCGGGTGAACTGGTGGACTCACAACTCTGGTGCTAGCGTCGCTATGGTAGGAATCCTCAGTCGGCTCCTCATAAGAAGCATACAAGTAGATCGGGCTGTGCCTCGACATGCTGAGACAAAATAAGTCATAGGAGACGCGTCAGTCGTATGTTAGATGTATGCAAAGTGTGTATGCATGCAATGAATGTTCTAGCCAAGGCTATAGTCTAGGTCTCTAAGGTTTTAGGTCACTTAAAGACTTCTAGTTCGCTATAACCAATGGCTCTGATACCAAGTCTGTCACACCCCGCCAACCGGTAATTACAATTAACGAAAGTAGTTCGCGGAAGCTTAGTGACGTGGCGGGGTTGCGCACAGTAATACAACCAATAGATACATACATCCAGAGCATATGGTTATTGCATAACGAAATAGTTTAAGATGCCATTAGTTAAACTTTTACAAAAAGTTACAACTTAAAAAGTTGTAACAGTACTAGTAGTAGTAGTAGTGTTAAAATAGTATTTTATAAAAATACATAACACAAAAGTAGATTTCATAAATATGACCACAATGAATTGCGGTTATATGAAGGAAATCCCGTTGTCCCAAAAGTAGTGGCATCCTAACAAGTCCAGGGTTGTCCGTCCTGATATGCATGCAGGTTCTTACTTACGCTGCTAATTCCCTGAAAAACATAGAGAAATCGTCAACAAAAATGTTGAGTGAATTCACAGGTTTATTTAAGTTGTGTAATAAACTAAGTTATTTATACGTTGTTGAATAGTTGTAGTGTAGGAAACACAAGTTTAACCGATTATGGGAAAACATTTCCTAAAGTGATAGTTTGTAGGAAACACAAGTTAAATATTTAAGAATAACATTTCCAAATCATAGTAGTTGTTTGTTTTGGTAGGAAACACAGGTTAATCTAACTACAGATCAACATTTCCAAGATAGTAGTTTGCAGGAAAATACTTCCTAAATAGTATAGTGGGAAAACTTAGACTGTGATCCCTCGTGAGGTGAGCTAAACCTAACGAGTTAAAGTAACGCGACCTGACCCTATAACCAAACCACGACAAGTAATAGTTGTTTGCCTAATAGGACATGTAAGTATACGCTCCGTATCTGTAGGAGGGTCGTCACTGCGATAGTACTATCCGTATACTCAGTGGCTAGAGTCACCTAGCTAATGGTTATAGTCTGTAGCCATCAGGACTTTTATGCACTACATCGTAAGCCTAGGTCCGTACTAGGATTCGTTGTCTAATTCCCAAATAGTTGTGAAAATGTAATTTCAAACATCAAGAGTTGTATAAAGCTATAAAGCATTTATAATTTGATTGCATGTGTTAGCATTCAATTTCTATGTTTAACACCCCTATGTTTAAAAGCAGAAAACATTTAAAAGTAGGGGCTGCGAACTCACCGTAGTTGTAGTGATGTGAATGCTAGCAGCCAGAGGGTGTCGCCCAAGAATGTTAACCTATATATACAAAATAGGTATTTGATATAAGTACTTTGTTTGTTTTGAAGAAATTGTAGATTTCTTAATTTGTACAAGTTGGTAACGATGTTTTGAAATATAAGTAATATTTCTCCAAATTATGTTTATGTATATTTTTATTTCAATACCATAAGTTAGATTAAAACATTGATAGTAAATTTTTAGTTAGAATACGCGATCCCAAAATATTAACACAGGTCATGTTTGTGTTTTAAAGTTACACGGCCTAATGGGCTTGGCCTAACACGCTCGGCCCAATATTCGTTTGGCCCAAAGTACACGATCCAATTAATTAACCCGTCTGGCCCATTAACTTAATCACCCGGCCCAATTGTTTACTTAACCCATCTGACTCATTATTTTACATACTCCGTTCGGGTCCAAAACTTTACCTGATGATTATATATATTAATAATTAATTAATAAAAAGACAAAAGCATCCAAAGCTTCAAGTTAACATAAAAATTAATTATGATAAAGTTATAATCAAACAGCCATGTGATCGAATATGGTGTAGCTTAAATAATTTAATTTTAGAGACTAAGTCTTGTTTTTCAGTGGGTTAATATTATCCGAGTATTTGCACACATCCATTCGGGTACATGCTCTGTTCGTCGTTTGCATTCAATCTCAGATTCCACATATACATAATTTTCTTTGGTTTCAAATCATTTATCTTAAAGTTTTAGGATGTCCATAACAACTTCATATTACATAATAATTCGTTTTATATGCATCAAATTTTGTATTTATAAGTTTGATTTCATAAATTTTATTTCAAGAAGTGTAATCAATCAATCGTCAAATTATCAAGTTATATACATGGACTAGGTTGTGTTTATACTATATATATAACAAATTTTTGTGTAAGAAACTAGAGATAGAAATTTCCTTACAAAGATGATGGTGATGATACGATTATGATGATGATGAAGCTAGGATGATGAAGATGGTGATATTATTGGTATAGTTTTATGATGAAAATTAGTTGTTGTTGTTCTTGCTTGCTGGGTTGCTTCTGTCGATGGAATGTACAGAGAGGAAGGAAAGGTGCAACTCCAATAATTTGAGTTTGGTAGGGAGTTGACTCCCAAAGTGAGGTGAGGAGGGTAATATATAAAATGGTATACGATTATTATTATTATTATTATTATTATTATTATTATTATTATTATTTTATAGAGGGTATGGGTTATCAAACAATCTGTCTCCCAGATTTATTTAGATTGTTTGAATTTTGTAGGGTTTTTTTTTTTAACCTTTGAGTACGGGTATAATTTGTGCAATATAAAATCTAATATTTTATATTTTTATTTTGTAGATGTTCTCCAGATACGTTATTTAAAATCAGAATAATGATATTTTTATAATTTTTAACTGTTGTATGATTTATGCATTATAAATGTTCTGCGTGCTCAATATGTATTTAAAACACAATATTATTTCGTTTAAAAATTTTTCCCACATATTATTTTAGTTAAATAATATTTCGAAATGGTTTTGGAAACATTTTGGAGACGTTTTTCAGACTCGTATTTCGCTAACTATTTAAGTATTTACTATGTAATTATGTAAATTACAAATTTTGTAATACTTCTCGTATTATTATTTTGGGTTCGCTAGACTTATTTCACATCGGTAGTTTTTGTTTAAAAGTTTGTCAGGAAATCAGCGTAAGAATGCATGTATTTAAGTATAAATATATACCTAATTTGGAGGAGTGTCACATACGCCGATAGCCTTCCCCGTTGCTAGTCGAGAGCTAGACTCCTTAAACAAGAAGAAAGCATTTGCAACGCGTAAGTAGCATAATATTGAAAAATAATAATTTAATTCATCAATACAAAAACTAACTGTTCATGAAGCAGGGTATCAAGTACGTAAACATACTGGATGGTGCTTCAAGAGACTATATATGATGGTTAATCTGATATTCTCCAGAAGAACTGGATCCTCGACTTTACGCCCAGTTGATCTATATACAATAAATAGATTAACTTATAAATACTGACACAGACGACTGCAAATGTGAAAACACTAGATTTTTCTTCATTAGTGTACCATATGACGAAAACCGAACGACAAGGATAACAATAATCACCAGGGAAAAAACTCTGCCTCCTGAGATTAATCAATTAATTCATTCTAAGATGCAATCCACTTTTAGAAATTTCCTTCCATTCTTCCTAATTATTTAGTATCGTATAAAAGAAAATCACATGGAGTGGAATGAACTCTGTGGTGTTCATTGTGCAGTTTAACTACTATTCCATCCTTGTTTAGTGAAAGAAAAGGAGCAACTGATGGTAATCTGGTGGTTGACTTCAAGGCATACAGATTTGTGATCTTATTGTAGTCATCAAAATCTAAGCTTGGGTGGGTAGGTCTAGAAAATATTCTCAGTGTGCAATTTTTCCAAGGTGGAATAAAGACAAACACAGAGAGTATCCAAAAGAAGCATACACACAGTCGAGTAACTAGAAGCTCTGTCTTAATGACTGATCCTTCAGTTGTGAGAGTTTGTTTTGAGACATCCAAACCAAGATCCTCGAGTGCCTATATCTGCAGCACCAATAGAAGAGTATCGGTTAACTACTATCCACATGAGCTATATTAAATATTTACAAAATCATAATAAGCCTTCAAAGTGTCTTTCAGATATAGAATAAGAAAATCATTTCACTGAAAGAACGACATCAGTTATAGCAAGATAATGTTTTTTGAAAACAGAGCTAATCTTATATTGGGACTGGACTCAATATAGCAGCCAGAACAATCAACCAAGGTATAGAAATAAAGAAATGGGTTTCATCAACCACTTAAATTGGGACTAGACTCTATGAGATGGTTAGCATTAGCACAGCACCAGTAGAGTAGAGTTATTGAAAGACGATGAAGTAGAGTGGGTTGTCATCATTCATACCGTATCAATGAGGTGACTAAGAAGCCCAGTGAAGCTGATTTGAAGAGAAGTTGCATCTGGATGTGAATCTTGATCAATTAAAACAACTAGAGCAGGAACATCAGCATCCTGTTGTTGATGTTGAAAATCGAGATACAAATAGAGTCAATGTTAGGAAAGGATTTTATAGTGTTGTTGTAATTAAGCACAAAGAAAAAAGAGATACTATACCTGGGATTGGATTTACAGGAACTAACGAGGTTAGCTCGAAAGACTCGCACCATGCGAGAGCCACTCCCTTTCGGATTTAGCTTGTAACCATTGGGAAGGATACTGCGATTGAAGGTGACACGAAGATCTGGTTTCATACAAGTAGTATGATCATCATCACAGGGAAGATCAATCTTGTTTATCTGAATCCCATCAGGCATAATATATTTTAGCTCAGCCAAGTGAGTATGAGTAAACGGCCTGATCGATGTACGTATAATTAACACAATGTGTTGGGCTTGTGAATATTAATGTGTGGGTAAGGGTTTAGGTTTAGCTTGTTGGCTAAGTTATTTATCCCTTATAAATATAACCCTATTGTATTTGTAATCCTTGAGCCGTAAAAGTAATAGTAAAGAAAAAACTCTCTGGTTTGGCCCCGTGGACTAAACCAATCTCCAAGTTGGATATTGAACATAACCACGTTAAATCCTTGTGTCGTGTACATTCTTTGTATTGTTTTTATTATCTTGTTGCTTTGTTTTTAATTGCTAGGTTTGCAATTATTATCCGTTTATTGTTTGTGGGTGTAACGCGATTACATGAGCGTTGTTTGGGTTTGATTTTTGCTAGCAACTAGTTGTTGTTGGTTGGATGTTTCCGCTGCAAATTCATAACAACTGGTATCAGAGCTCTAGGTTGAGCGATTGGGAACGATGACGGATGAAAGCATGATCAAGATGCTTTGTTGATGATTAGTGTTTTATTGAAAGATGGAGATCTAAGATTATTGTGGCCAAATAATCATAGTGGATCTAGATTCGGTTTAAGATAATCTTCGCGTGGAACAATTGGAACGACACGATTTTAGGATTTGTTTGCAACATGTGATCGAGATTGATAGACTCGTTTTTACTGGATCGCAATGAACTCGGTGAGTTGTTTTTTTTTCAGGATTGAACTAGTTAGGGTTTTTTCTGGTAGGTTGTGATGTGATGACATGGTGAGAGGTCGGATGCGTTATGACGGTTATTATTCACGGCAGTAATAGAGTTAGTGATCGGGTTTTTGACTGGTGTTTTGTTGCCAGGGGAGTTTTGGAATCCGGGTTATGGATTCGTGTTCATTATTCTTTGTGATCCCGTGCAAAAGAATAAAGTGAACGTTATCAAACTTAGGGGTTTGATGTTGCGAGTGTAGGGACGTGATGTCTCGGGAACTTCCTTGATACATATGGGATTACTCAAAGATGCGAGGTTAGTTATGGTGCTCAAGAAGATAGTTTTCTCGGTTGGGTATTTGGGTAATAAACGGTACCACATCAGTTTAGTAATCGACAGTGGGAGTTACGAGGGCATTTGTTATTGTTCGCGGGTTGAAACGGGAGACCATGTTTCTTTGGTTGGTATTCCAGGGTTTGGAATGTTTAGGCAGGTTAGAGCTCGCACACTTGAGATTATTGGTTGATATGTAGAAGAATTCAGATAGAACACGTTTAGCTGGGCTTGGGTATCAGTTGACGATTTTGGTTCAACGGTTAAGCGGTTTTTTCTTGAAGAACCGATTGGGAATTTTCATGTGGGTTAGAGACGGATAATCTTGTAAGTCCTGTTGAGCTTCTGAATATTGTTGAGAGTGTCGGGAACTCTAGGGAGTTTGGAACCAAGGGAAGTGTCGAAGCTAGTGGGAATTTGGCAACTAGTGGGAGTCTTGAGACAGTTGTGTGATTGATGGATCTTGAGTTTCTACGTGTTTAATGTGCGTATTCCGGAAACACTAGAGCATTCAGACATTTGTTTTTATTCTTCAATGGCAAATTAATTTGCGAATGACCGGGTGTTATGAACCAGAGTCTTCTCAAAGATCCGCAATTATTATTTTGATTCGTACAGTGGGAGCGGGCTGAGTTAGAGAAGATGTGTTCATAGAAATTGTACGTATGTTTTTGGGTCGGTGTACCAGCGAGAAAGTGAAAGTTGGCAATGTAGATTTCAAGGTTGTGACTGCGTTCTCACGGATTAACCTTGATGATAATCTACGTGTTAGTTCTATCGGCGATTTTCTGATTGCTGGGAAGGAAAATCGGATGGACGAAATTTCTGTACAGGTGGTCGTTGACATGTCGGTGGCAGGATTAGACATGGTCGTAATCGACGAATTGAAGAGATGTGTGTCTCTTGATAGAATCTTGTGGTTGGAGTTTCGCACGCTTCAACGAATCTTCTTGGGCCTAGAAGATGATGGTGGTGGTTAGAGAGTGGTCCCAGTTTCATGATGTGAGTGTTCTGGTAGTTTTGTGTCGAAAGTCTTCCGACTCTGTGTGGTCGAGCGGCGTGTCCCGAATGGTATTTCAGCGGTATGAGGTTTGAACGGGTAACATTGTTGAAGGGGCGGATTCTGAAGGATTACTGGTTTTGAGTTCATCAATCTTTAAGTGGGAGATTGTTGGGCTTGTGAATATTAATGTGTGGGCTAGGGTTTAGGTTTAGCTTGTTGGCTAAGTTATTTATCCCTTATAAATATAACCCTATTGTATTTGTAATCCTTGAGCCGTAAAAGTAATAGTAAAGAAAAAAACTCTCTGGTTTGGCCCCGTAGACTAAACCAGTCTCCAAGTTGGAGATTGGACATAACCACGTTAAATCCTTGTGTCGTGTACGTTCTTTGTATCGTGTTTATTATCTTGTTGCTTTGTTTTTAATTGCTAGGTTTGCAATTATTATCCGTTTATTGTTTGTGGGTGTAACGCGATTACATGAGCATTGTTTGGGTTTGATTTTTTCTAGCAACTAGTTGTTGTTAGTTGGATGTTTCCGCTGCAAATTCCTAACACAATGTTGATTAAATAAATAAATAAATATTATATATATATATATATATATAAGCTAGCATGCATGAATTTATCAGTAATGTAAGGTTGAAGTCGAACGAAAACAAAAACAAAAAGTATATATCTTTAAATAGGGATAATAAACATATAAATAAACAACTACCCGTTCCTATATATATCTCTCAACCATAGACTGTATGTTGGTAAATATGGGATCAATATTTGTGGATTGAAGTAGAACAATAGCAAAATCCATACTATTGAACAGCTTGTCCAATAATACATATCTAAAGAAACAAGTTTAAATAAGCAGTCAGTGTAAGCAACATTGATTTGTTTGAATTCTATAGTAAATTTATTATAGGTGACAATCCTCCAATTAGGGTATAATCTTTCACTTAGTTACGTGCATTACCTAGAGTTAATTCCCTGATTAGTGAATTCAAAACTATTTTGTAGAATAAGTTTAGCGGAAACTTACAAATTAATACGTGATGTTTTACTATTAGCGTAGTTATTTATAATTACGTACGAAACAAACGTGTCGAACTTGACAAATAAATATATACACAATAGTTGCTGATACAAATAATTAATAATATGAAAATTATTAATTACGAATATTATTTATTTATATTATTGTGATAATATAAAACGATATACATTTAAAGAGAAACGTATCAAACGCAATACAAAAGTTCAGAAAGAACTTAAAGATACTTTCGAAAAAAAAAATATTTGAAAATATTATGTGAACTGGTTGGAACAAAAATGAAACGGAAATAATTATACGTTTATTTAAAACGTATTGCACACGAACAGAAACAAATACAAAACGTACCCAAAGGTCAAAAATAATAAAAGTATTATTTTTCCCCTTCATATTAAAGCATTTGGAGAATTACCTCAGAATATAATTACGAAAATTGAATAAAATCTGATACACAATTGAACATGTACCCAAAATTAACGGGTTAAATACCTAAAGATTTAACACAAAATATCTAAGAGATAAATTGTGTGTTGATCCATGTTCTTGGCTGACAAAACCATCCACCACCAACTAAATATGTAATGCCTATGCTTGCATTATTGAACACCTACACCATCATTTTTATTTCAATCTCACCAAATCTCTCCATTTCAATTCTTGCCCTCTTCCTCTCGGCTCACTTCACGGCAGCAACACCATCACATCTAATCATAATTCATCAAGAATTTAGTCACACAATCAATCACCATTGAAATATCATCATCATCGTATCATCTACATCATCATCTTTACATCACTGTGAGGTTCTAAACTTGAATTTCATACATAAATATTGTATATTCTTTCATTATATAATGATTATAGCTTGCTATATTATATTTAACACATCATATTTTTGGTTGATTACATCTAAGAACAAGTAAAACTTTGTAAAAATAAAAATGTTGGTGATGATTATTTTGAGTAAAATTTTACTCCGTACATAATATTGTATGTATACTAGTGAAATAAAAGGGTAAAACTTGTGTAATGCTGTGAGTAAATATTTGTATGAACATATAACTCGATTTATAGCAAAAACTCATTTTGATTTCTGATGTGTGCTAAGTATAGGCAATTATAATCACAAGTTTTAATTAAGGAAATACTAAATAATACTATCACACAATTCAGGCAAGTGTTATCCTGATCATAGAATATAGTTTTATAAGTAAGTCCAGATTCGAACACAGTGAACGTGATTTAATCTATAACTAACTATTTATTTATCCTAATTACAATTATTACAATCAATATACAAATTTACAATTATACACAATAATATAAAAGATAGGGGGGACGTTTTAGTTCCGATCGAACATATTTATATTTGATACCAATTCTTTAATAGATAAGTTTAAAGGAACAACTTAATAATACTAAATTGGATAGAAGATTATGACTATTTAAACTATTATTTATTAAACTTATTATATCAACTTATGTCTATTTGTGTGTTAGCTATTATTATTGTGATTTACTAATGTAAAAAACCTCAAAGGTTATGACAATTCTCATATAGCAATACAGTCAAAGGTTATGTAAAGTATCACTATTTATTAAGATCTATCAACATATTATTGATGCAATTCCAGGGTCGGTTGAATTATAATGCGACTTAACATCTAATGAAACATAATCACTTAATTTAAAAACCCAAAAGGTTAGTGAGTTTATCTATAAATCAGTTAATTATGATCATTAACATAATATAACACATACCTCTTGCATAATAATATTCAATAATATAGTTACAACATAAACATATAATTCATATAATAAACATACATTTAAACATTCATAATGAAAATCTAACAAGCAATTAATTCAAATAAACAATATCCATAGTAACCCAAAAGGTTAGTGAAGCTACAAGGATAAAGAAACCGAACCAATTGACGAACTAGCTTTTCCTAGGGTTGAAAACCTTCAAACCCTAGCTCCTTAGCCTCCAATTTTGCACCTAAAGTCGACCTTAAATCTTAATATTCGACTTTGTATTCTAAGAATCGTATATCGTTTAATCAAAACTAAGCCTCTATTTATAATGTTTCTGGCCGACCCTCCAACCGCCGGTTGGAACTTCCAACCGCTGGTTGGAGTTATGAAACCTACTCCAACTCTGCGCATTTTCCACCGCCTTAAACCCCTTAACCCCAACCGCCGGTTGGATTGTAATTCCAAAATTTTCCAAAAACGGCTTGGGCTTCAATGTGAGATCTTCTTTCTTTTTAAACGGATACAACTTATTTTCTTGGCCCAAATCTTCAATATTATCATTTTAGTCTTCATTTCTTTAAGGTTCAAGTCTTCTTTTCTTCAATTGCTTTAATTTCTTCAGTTTTGGTCTTGTTTTCGTTCTTTTTCTTCAATCTTCAATTAAAATACATTTATGCAAATATTAACAAAATAAGTATCTAAAATCATATAAATGCATAAAATGTATACAAATATAGGGATAAATAATATAAAATATAGTATCTATTTGATGCTTATCAATTTCGGATTAAAAACCGGAACCACGAACAGAGCATGGACCAGAAAAGTGAACCGATCGGCTATATAAAGTGAGCTGATCGGCTCAATATAGGTAGAGGATCGGCTGGGAATGCTTGAGCCATACGGCTCATGAGCTGCCTAGCCGAACGGCTAAGTGGTTCCAACCGCACGACTATTTAATTTTATACCCGATTGGTTCACGATGTATTTTAGCCAAACACAAACGATACATTAAATGGTACAAAAATATTAACAAATACACCACTAAAAGTTATTGTTATGTTGTAATTTTTATAAAACTTTACGACACTAAATTTGGTACTAAAATTGTACACAACCACGGGACAATATTTTATACGGATAATCATTCAAATAATGTTATAAAATGGATGCGAAAACTTTGGGACGATAATAATTAATTATTTCGAAAACGAAAATTTTTGAAACGAGTAAAATGATTGATACAAATATTATATTATGTATATATATATATGTATATATATATATATATATATTATACTCGAACGATGACAACTTATATATATACATATATACATACGGACTTTTGGCAAATGTACTATATATACTTATACAATGGAACGAGAACGAAACCTATTTTCGTAACAAACGAATTTATGTTTTTGAAAAATACGCGACAATGACAAAACTATATATATATATATATATATATATATATATATATATATAAGACAACGACAAATCATATATATACGAATATATATATTCAATTAATAAGTGTATATATATATATACACGCAACGAACTACTTGACGACTAATATGTAACTCGAAAAATAATAAATATTTTTCAACACATTTATCACCAACACATTGTACAAACATTTATAAACAATGAATAGTCAAAACAAACTAAACTCATTAACATAATTTGACAAATCGTCAAATACTTATGTAGTATATTTATTGCGTCTAGGACTTTGAGGACGCCGTTGGACCACTACTACTACTAGCTATTATCGCTCATCGCTACCAGTGAGTTCACAACCCCTCTTTTACTTGTTTTAAATGCTTTTAAAACTAGGGGTGAAAAACATAGAAACTGCTTTGCTATAACATGCAACTTACACATATAAATGCTTTTATGTTTTATACTTTACTGTTTAATATGAAATGCTTTTTCATACTATTTTGGGAATTAGACAACGCATCTTGGTACGGACCTAGGTTTACGCGAGGTAGTTGTAGTGCACAAAAGTCCTAGTGCTTGCAACCTATAGCCATTAGCTAGGTGACTCTAGCCACGGAATATACGGATAGTACTATCGAGTTGACAGCCCTCCCACTATTTGTTGGTCATTCCAACCTCTGACTATATGTCACAACGAGGAGCGTATATTTACATTGTTACTGAGGCAAAAACACTAAACTGGTCGTGGATTGGTTATAGCACTAGGGGTCGTTACTTTAACCCTAAAGGCTTAGCTCACCTTGGGGGATCATCGTCTATATTTCCCACAAAACTATGCAACTAAAAGGACAGGTGTTCCTGCACATGATTACTTTTATTGGAAATGTTTACCTTGACTGGTCAAACCTGTGTTTCCTACAAACTATTATATTGGAAATGTTTACATTGACTGGTTAAACCTGTGTTTCATGCAAACTACTTTCTAGGAAATGTTTTTGAATAAACTTGTGTTTCCTACGAAACTATTAACTGTGCTTAAGAATAGACTCTTACTATTTATATAGAAAATGTTATCCAATATGGGAATAACCCGTGTTTTTTACATAGCGAATAAACATTTTGATTTGAAATGTATAAATGAGTTATACATAACTTGGTTTGACTACTATGAACTAAACCTGTGAACTCACTCAACAATCATTGTTGACTCTTTACTATGTTTTTCAGGGAATTAGGACTCAGGTACTTCTGCATGCATAATGGACGTAAGCTACCGTGGACGATTTAGGATGCCACTTTTGGGACACTTAGATTTCTTTTGTATTACTAATTTCATTAGTTATACTTACGAAATCCCTCTTTGAAAACTGTATTTACTATAACATGTGATGTTTTGACAACACTACTACTAGTACGACTTTTTAAGTCATACCTTTTGTAATAACTTCAAACTTTGGCATCTTAAATATATGTTCTGTATGATCATATGCTCTGATACAATGAATGCACATTGTTAACGTCAGCACCCCCGCTGTTTACTCAAAATGCTTCCGCTAATAACTAAAGCTTCCGCTAATTACTAAATAAACGCGATTACCGATTTTGAAGGTGCGACAACATGATATATAAATATTAAGTAATATAGATAAATGAATCTGATGATGCTAATCGTACGTACTTTTCTGGAAGGGGGATTTTTTTTGAGGCGACGTTGATGACAACGAACTTCGTTCTTCTTAAACGGAAGTAAGCGTGGTAGTCGGGGCGGAGATCGTAACGGGGGATATGGGGGAGGGGTCACCACGGAATCTAATTTCGGACGCTTTTCAAGGCTCGATTCTCCTTCACAACCCATCGTAAGATTACATTACCATCGTTAGTAATATTATTATTAGTAAGATCATTTGTGCACGTACACAAACTCCACGTAAATCTCATTTGTGTTTGGGCATCATAGAATTCAATTGAGATGAATTTTCTTCGGTTAAACGTAGTAATCAACCAATTATTTTGTCATTATATTTCTGATGCTAGGAATGGAAGCAATATTACAAATTTGATGGATCATAGTGGGCAGTGACTCATCGTTTCTATACTTAAATCTCTATTAGAATTAGAATTAGAAATAGATTTATATATACAACAGCTAAATTCGATCTCAAATTGATGAATGTTGCTTCTAGATGTCTCAAGAATATTGATGTTGTTAATATTGTATATATTGAGTGAAACTTATGTTTAAAGGAGTAATGCTTTATATGAACAAAGAGATATTCCTTCAATTCGATCCATACATGTTAACAATATATACTAACTACTTTTAAGTTTCTAGACATCTAAAGATCGATTGATGTTAACATTGCTTTCACACATGTTATGATGATTTTTGACTAAAATTGAAATAAAATTCGTATTCGAGTAATGAAATAAGTTGCTAATAATGAAAGCAATAAGATATTTATAACTTTAACTAATATACATGTTAAAACAAAATATTAAAATGAAGTCCTTGATTATGACACGTAATCTTAAAATTGATTTTACATATAAATAAAATTAACTTTTATCTTTTCATGACCATATAATTATTATTTGAAATATGATAATACATTTCACACAAACATTGATATACTATTTTAACTTATAGTACAAATTTCAAATTGTAATACCATGCATAACGCGCCGGTTTTGGCCGGTGCTGTGGACTGATCAGCAGTATGCAGCGTCAAGCGATGACGTTGTAGGAGAAAAACGGGCAGCAATACGCCCTTTTGTACGTGAGCCCTGTCAGATTATTATATTAGTAAAAACATAATATAAATTTAGCTTTTCATTTTTCACTTACTTTTAGACGTAGATGAAAATTTGAACACTTTATTGTTGTTAGCGGTCATTAATTAATAGCAGTCTTGTTTTAGAGAATTTGCTTGCAGTTACAGATCGAGTTGGGTAAATAGAGAAAGTTGTGAAAAGTCTCGTATTTGGACTAATCGAAATCTTCTATTTAATTCTTCATGTCATCGTAAAGTTCAAGTTTTGTAATCATAAAGTTTATGTTTCAACTGTGTAAATAAAAGAAAGAAAGAAAGAAGTAAGGGCTACATAACATAATCTAAAGTGAATATGTATCTGATGGTGATCTTGGGTTCGAACAAGTTGAGAATTGTAATGAAAAAGTTGCTAAGATTCAGGTTCGGTTTGGCTACTTTTGAAATTGATTGGTATCGCATGCTATTTGGAGCAAGCTTCTGTTCTTTTGGTTTTGGTTCAAGTTTTTGTCAACCTTTAACCACTAAATAATTTCCTATTCCATACCCTTTAACCCACAGATGTACATTACAAACCTAATTAAAATCCCTCTTTTTGATAATGTACTTGGTGCTTACATCACGTCGGTGGAGATTTGATCCTAATGCAAGCTTATTATAACTATTGCATCACGACTTGACTTATTGAGTGTACTATTATTCAATACTCGTAGCTTTGTTCTGCTTGAGTGTGATTGATTAAACACATTTTCCTATTGTGAGGTGCTAAGTCGTGCATTCGGGCTTTCGAATCAATGTGTATTGTCAAACATCTCGGGTTTTGTGATAATTTTGAAACTAGTGATGATTTAGGTACTTTTGTGCTTGTGGCATTGCTATCTTTTCAAACTTGTTCATGTTTTGATTAAGTGCTAAAGAGGTGTAGTTTTTAATTGTTGTATAATAGTTTGCTTGAGGGCAAGTAAGATTTTTGGGATTTTGATATTGCATCATTCATATATATTTTTACATGCAATATCAAGTCCGTTTTCACTTTTTTGAAAGTATTCATGTGAACTTTTGGTACTTAATTGGTATAATATTGCTTTCAGGTCCTTAATCGAGGAGGAATGAAGAATTGGTGAGTATCCCTCCTTTTTAGATACGAACAAAAAAAATTTAAGAAAAATTGTAATCATGGAGACGAGAAGACCTCTCCTTGGAGGCGAGAAGAACTTCCAAGGTTCTTGCCACCTGTTCTCGACTCCAAGCAGTACTCATGGAGACGAGAGCTTTGCTGAATATACATAGTCTCATTTCTCTAACTTAAGTTTTTTAATTCAACATTTGGGTGACAACTTAGGGTGATTTTGGAGCATTTTTTGAGACATCCTAATTGTTCTAAAGGTAGCCCCATGGATCCGGAACAATGAATCCAACCTCAATCATCTAGCGCGCTTATTCTTTTCGGTTTGATCTTTTAACTACCGTTAGGGATTATTTGTTGAGTTCATGTGTATTTTGTGATTGTGCCCTTGATGGGGCTGAGATTCATTTGTTTGTTTATGCTTATGAACTATTGGTATGATTGTGGATATATTGTATGGATTCGATTTAGTTATGTGTTAATTCAATGTTTGATCAAAGAACCTGGGTAATATAGGTTTTAATTTTGATTCAAATGAGGAGTAGTTGTTGAATTGAGTGAAAACTTGTGTTTATCAATTACTTGTTCACAATTTATTGAGAAATTGGTGATTGTTTGTCGCACCCCCAAATTATTATGCGGAAGCGGGTCGGTTTGGGGCGCGACTAATCAAATATCAAGCATACAAGGCATACAATGAACGACTCTATATGCGTCGTTTTACAAAATACATTGATATTATAAAAGTTTTACACTGTTATAATATAGTTTACAAAAGTTCTTGAGCCAAATGGTAGAGATTCTATGGCATAACTAAATTATACAAAATATAGTAATGCATGACAATCTCTTGATGTCTGAATGCGACTCGAGCTAATGGGCATCCTGAGTGAGCAGACCTAATGCTGCTGTGAACCTGAGAATACACGCTAAAATGGTCAGCTAAAAGCTGGTGAGCTCACAGGTTTAATGATAAAGTGTACTGTATGAACCGCAAGATTTAAGTATGAATATTTGTAATTAAACAAATAAGTAATTGATAAATGATGTATATATCTGCCATGAGCACATAGTCTGAGCTTAACTTAGGTGTCAGGATCACAATTAAGTGCCTGAGCGAGGGTGCCTCTACGCGTGTGCCTAATCAACACACGTATGAACAAATGATAATGCGTCCGTTTAACCAGTCAGTGCTTGCTGACCCGGACGGGGATTATCAGTCCCATATGGTACCATAAACTAACATTCACGCTACAAAAGTATTACCAAACTATGCTAGAGGACATAAAACGATTAGAGAAAATAACTCATGCAATCTATAGTGATATTTTGATACTTGCGATCACATGTAAAACAAAACAAGCATGTATTCCCACCCCTGAGTTAAAAACAGTAAAATGAGGGGCTATAAGACTCACCTGAGTCTAATGAGATGCTATCAAGCACAATTGATGGTTTACAAGAGAAATGATGTCGTCTCCAACGACTGAAACCTGCTGGGCGTCCTAAACGCGCAAGGTTTTAATGATTAGATGTGGAAACCTGTTGGGCGTGTTAAACGCGCAAGGTTTTAAATGATTAGAGGTCTCAACAGACCATCTATGTTAGTTGTTCTGTTAACTAGTTATGTCCAAATTGATTTGGTTAATGTTTATATTTGAGTTTGTGAAAAGGTATACGGCTCGTTGGTGACGGTTTGTAATAATAATTTCAAACTATTATTATTATACATGATTTGTTGTACTTATAAAAGTATATGTGTTTCGTGTGTAAGTTGTATCGTATAAGTTTAGTTGTTACTCAAGTTCGTTATATCCATTACATTTTATTTCATAAGTTACGAAATTTGGTAGGAGTTCGAAAACTGAAATATGCCATTTTCGACCCCTAGACGACCCCGAAAGGCCTAAAACCGCCTATGCTATGGTACATAGCCTTGATCATTGGGCCGTTTTCGAGTGACCGTGTGACTTTTAGCCCAATCCGTTATAATAATTTTTTTACAAAAATTGTTCCGTTTGAGTAATCTAGCCGTTCGGCTATAAAGGTCTAGCCGTTCGACTATGGAGCACCTAGCCGTTCGGCTATGGAGGACCTAGCCGTTCGGATAAGGAAACCTAGCCGTTCGGCTGATGAAATCCAGTCGTTCGGCTGATGAAATCCAGTCGTTCGGCTGATGATTTCCAGCCGTTCGGCTCAAGGACAAATTTCAGGTCTGTTCGCGAAATCAGTTGGGAAACGAGTATAGGTTCAATTTTTGGACATAATCTACTTGATAGAACACTAATAATGATATATGTTCATTTAAACATGTAATTTGAATAAAAAGTGAGTGATTCCTTACGTATTAAAAATGGTGACCGTGGATGGAGGTGGTAATGGTGATCCGAAGATGATGATGGAGAAGATGATGAAGATGGTGATGATGATGATGCTTATTGCTGCTGCTGATCTTGTTATTGTTAATATTGTTGTTGTTTTTGATTTTGAAGGAGATCGAGAGAGAACCGAGAGATAGAGATGAAGAGATGGAGAATAATGAAGATGAAATGAAGGAGAAGAAGAAGTAGGCCGGTCAACTCCAATTATTGGAGTTGGTTGGCTCCCACGCGTAGCACAAAATACCTGTGTTTTTGTACCCGATCGATAACTAGTATAATATTTTCAAATGATAAATTTCTAAAAATGAAATTGTATATACTTTTAATCGAAGTATTTTATAAAAATACTTTTAGTGAGATATAAAAATATATATTTGTTTTAAGTTTGAATGACGGATATGGTTCGAATGGTTTCGTCGCGTTTGAGTAAGATTGAATAAAACGAATATGCTTTATTTTTGTCTAATGTAAATAATAATTATTATTTCCAATAATAATACATTATTTATAAGTTTTGTCGCGAATGTTTTTACTTTGTACGATACGAATACTTTATATATTATCGAATTAATATATAATAAATACTGAGTATATTAAATAATAGTTTCATATTACTTAATATTTCTTTTCACCAACGCCCGTGTAAATAAATCGGAATTTGACCGATTTGAAAATGCACGATTAAATTTAATCGTGTACTGATATATATTCAACAATATATATATTGATACATACAATTAGCCTAATACACAGTACTAATTACATGTATTTCTAAATGATTAGGAACTAATAACTAGTCCTAATTTGACGGGTGTCACATTGTTTCTTTATATTCTACAGAGTAAAAGGTTTTGAGTTGAAATCTATAACTTGAATTGTGTGTGTATCGCACTAAGAAATACCTTGTGGGGTTTAAACGTTTACGATGGTAAGGTTATGTCGCACCCCCAAATTCGGGTTGCGAAAGCGAATCGGATCGGGGCGCGACTAATCAATAAACATAGCACAAAGATATAATGAACGACTCTATATGCGTCATTTTACAACTTGTATTGATAAAGTTAAAGTTTACATCAAAATATAGTTTAAATTAGCTCAGTTTGGAATTGAGAGATTTACATACATAATTAATTTTTACAAAATATAATAATGCAGCTAACCCAGTTAGTGCATGCTAACCCAGTTAGTACCTAATCTACACTCGTCTGAACAAATATTAGTACATCCGTTTACCCAGTTAGTGCATGCTAACCCGGACAAGGAGGGTCAATCCTATATGGTACCATATACTAATATTCACGCTACAACGTATTACCAAACTATGCTGAGGAGGGCTTTAAAAGATTAGTGAGATAACTCATGTAGTAGTTATTTGTTTTCGTACTTGCGTTCATATAGTTAAAATAAAACGAGCAATGATATCACACCCCTGAGTAAAACAGTAAAATAGGGGCTATGAGACTCACCTGAGTCTTGAAGTGTTTATCTAAATAAATTTTGAGTTGATTAGCCGAGTAGTGATGTCCGAAGACTTGTAATCTGAGGGTGTCCATGACACGCGATGGTTATTAATTGATTAGGTATCTTAAAAGACTACCTTTGTAGTTGCTCGTCCAACTAGAATGTCCAAATGACTCGTCCAACTAGAATGTCCAAATGACTACGATTTGGTTGATTAACTTGAGTTTTGAAAATGTGTACGGCCCGTTGGTGATTGTTTGTAATAATAATCTCAACTATTATTATTATGATTTCGAAGTGTTATACTTAAAAGATATGTTCCAATGTGTTTTAAAAGTCGTATCGTATTCGTGTTTAATGTTATACAAGTTTGACACTTGGTGTGAAATGTATTTAAAAACTCTAAGTGACGGGGGTTCGGGGGCAGCGCCCCTGGTGAGCGGGGTTCCAGGGGTGGCAACCCTTGGCGGGGTCCAAGGGGTTGGCCCCTGGTTGGGGTCGAGATGCCAAGTCAGCTCGAAAAATTTTTATTTCTACTAAATTGGTTTGGTGAAAAACGCATCTGGACTTAAATTTGGGTGAAATCAAATGATGAAATTTTAGGTCTCGACACTTAGTAAAATTTGTGTTTTCTTGGTTCTGTTCCATGCGACATAGTATGCGACATATGGCTTTGTGTCGCTAAGTGCGACATAGTCTGTTGTGTCGCAGGTCCTGACTGCGACATAAAGGCTTGTGTCGCTAAGTGTGTCATCCGCAATTTAATGCGACATAAGGCGTTGTGTCGCTATATGCGACAGGAATAAGTTTTGCGACATAGTGTTTTGTGTCGCTATCTGCGACATATAAAGGTATTGCGACATAGAGGCTTGTGTCGCTATATGCGACATAGGCCATGATTTGGTGAAAAACGCACCTGGACTTGAATTTTGGTAAAATCAAGTGATAAATTTTTAGGTCTCGACACTTAGTAAAATCTGTGTTTTCTTGGTTCTATTTCATGCGACACAGTGTGCGACATACAACTTTGTGTCTCTAAGTGCGACACAGTCTGTTGTGTCGCAGATCATGACTGCGACATAAGGGTTTGTGTCGCTAAGTGCGACATCCGCAATTTAATACGACATAAGGTGTTGTGTCGCTATGTGCGACGGGAATAAGTTTTGCGACATAGTGTTTTGTGTCGCTATCTGCGACATCTAAAGGTATTGCAACATAGAGGCTTGTGTCACTATATGCGACATAGGCCATGATTTGGCGACATTAGGCCTTGTGTTGCAGGTGGCCTGGAGCCTCTGCGACACAACAAGCTGTTGGCCAGAAAATGAGCCGAAAAGGTGTTTTTCGGTTTCCGTTTGACTTGAAACTTTTACCCAACCCATATTTGGAAATTATAAGCTTAAATAACCCATAAACAAGTGAAAATAATGGAAATCGGAGTATTTCGGGTTTTGTCGGAAACTTATAAACTTAACGCCGGAGAAATCCGGAAAGATGGAAATGTAGATCGTGATGTTGTGGTTCTTTTTCTCCAAATGAGCTAGATGTTTTGATGATGTTTGATGGTGTTTTTGTGTGGTTGAAGGTGATGGTGGTGATGGAAGATTTTGAGAGAAAAGAAGAGAGGAAAGAGAGATGATAAAAGGAAAAATGAGGGGAAATTGGGGGGGGGGGGGGGGGGGGGGGGGGGGGAGGGCAGGTTTTGGGGGGGAAAAGAGGAGGGGAAAAGAGGAGGGGAAATCTCCCAAATTTTAATCCCCGCATTTGCGCTCCGTGCGGTGTTCGTTTCCCGATTGTTTGACATTTAATTTAATTATTTTATATGTTTAAATATACATTTTAAAATACGAACGTTTATAGATATTTTGGTTGAAGAATTCTACCAAATACTTAGTAAGTGAATTAAAAAATGTATGATTTAACTTCGTTTTGATTATTTGCGCGTTTAATATTTTAGTCGCGTAGACGTTTGTTTGTACGATACGAATTTGAGTTGAAATATTATCTAAATAATATTTTTGATAAAATAGAGTTATTAAATAATGTTATATTATTTAATAAAATTTGTTCACCAACGTCCGTATTAATTGAATCGAATTGCATTCGATTTGAAACTTGTACGATTTAATCAAATCGCATACTTGTATATATTCAACAATATATATATATATATATATATACATTGATACATTAATTAGCCTAACACAGAACTAATTACATGTATTACACTTGATTAGGTACTAATTACAAGTCCTAATTTGGCGGGTGTCACATTCTCCCCCTGTTAGGAGAATTTCATCCCGAAATTTAACTTGAAGTCGTGTTTTAAGTAGCATCAGCAAATAACTGAGGATACTTGAGTCGCATTTGGTCCTCCTGTTCCCAGGTGAATTCCGACCCACGTCGCGAATTCCACCTGACTTTGACAATGGGAATACGACTTTGTTTGAGTTGCTTGACCTCACGGTCCATGATTTCAGCGGGTTCTTCAACGAAGTGAAGTTTGTCATCGACGCGAATCTCATCGAGTGGAATAATGAGTGTCTCATCAGACAGACATTTCTTCAAGTTAGAAATGTGAAAAGTGGGATGCACACTGCTGAGTTCGGGTGGCAGCTGCAATCGATATGCCACTGAACCAATCCTCTCGAGGATCTCGAATGGTCCAATGTATCTGGGATTTAACTTCTCGCGTTTACCGAATCGGATAACACCTTTCCAAGGTGAAACTTTGAGTAGCACTCGATCCCCAACCTGGAACTCGAGTGGTTTGCGTCTCACGTCAGCATAACTTTTCTGACGATCGAGTGCGGCTTTGAGTTTGTTTTGGATCTTGAAGATCTTTTCAGTAGTTTCGTGAATGATCTCAGGACCAGTGAGTTGACTGTCTCCCACTTCGGTTCAACAAATCGGTGAGTGACACTTACGATCGTAGAGTGCCTCGAAGGGTGCAGCCTTAATGCTGGTGTGATAACTGTTGTTGTACGAAAACTCGCACAACGGTAGGTGTTTTTCCCAGTTTACACCGAAGTCAACTACGCAAGCTCGTAGCATGTCTTCCAGTGTTTGAATTGTTCGTTCACTTTGGCCGTCTGTTTGAGGGTGGTATGCGGTACTCATATCGAGACGGGTACCCAATGATTTTTGAAGTGATTGCCAAAAGTGAGATGTGAAACGACTATCCCTATCAGAGATAATTGAGATTGGAACACCATTTCGAGAAACAACCTCTTTGATGTAGATTCGTGTGAGACGTTCCATTTTGTCGGTTTCTTTGATTGCCAGAAAATGAGCAGATTTCGTGAGACGATCGACGATCACCCAGATGGTATCGCAACCGCTCGATGACTTGGGTAGTTTGGTTATGAAATCCATGGCAATTTGTTCCCATTTCCATTCAGGAATGTTGGGCTGTTGGAGTAAACCATAAGGTTTTTAATATTCAGCTTTGACTTTCGAGCAAGTAAGGCACCTGCTGACATATGTGGCGATTTCAGCTTTCATGTTCGGCCACCAATAGAATTCTTTGATGCCGTGATACATTTTGTCGGATCCCGGGTGGATTGAGTATTTAGACTTGTGAGCTTCATCCATCACCAAGTCTCGTAGGTTCCCAAAACTAGGCAACCAGATTCAGTTAGAGAAGTACCTAATTTCGTTAGGTTTGATTTCGAATTGTTTATCCATGCCTCGCAAGGCTTCGTTTTTGATGTTATCGGGTTTCAGAGCTTCGAGTTGAGCAGTGAGAATCTGAATGTTTAGATCATTGTGAATGGTCATACTGAGGGCTTGGACTCGAAGTGGTTTCGTTCGTTCCTTTCAACTGAGGGCATCGGCAACAACATTTGCCTTACCCGGGTGGTATTTGATCTCACAATCGTAGTCGGTAAGCAACTCGACCCATCGATGTTGCCTCATATTGAGATCCTTCTGATCGAATATGTGTTGGAGACTTTTGTGGTCGGTAAAAATTGTGCACTTTGTGCCATAGAGGTAATGTCTCCATATTTTGAGGGCAAAAACGACAACTCCTAGCTCGAGATCGTGGGTGGTGTAGTTCTTTTCGTGGATTTTGAGTTGTCGCGAGACATAAGCAATGACCTTGTCTCGTTGCATCAGCACGCAACCGAAACCTTGGTGGGAAGCATCGCAGTAAACCACGAAGTCATCGGTTCTTTCGGGTAATGATAAAATAGGAGCACTGCAAAGCTTTTGTTTCAGAAGTTGAAATGCTGACTCTTGTTTATCAGTCTAATCGAACTTTTTGTCTTTCTGAGTCAGGGTTGTGAGTGGTTGGGCTATTTTCGAGAAATTTTCAATGAATCACCGATAGTACCCAGCAAGACCCAAGAATTGGCGTACTTCTGTTGGAGATGTTGGTGCTTGCCAGCACTTGATAGCCTCGATTTTCAACGGATCGACATGGATTCCTTGACTATTAACAATATGTCCAAGGAATTGAACGGATTGTATCCAGAACTCACACTTGGAGAATTTGGCATATAACTCCTCGTGTCTGAGTAGTTCTAGGACGGTTTTGAGGTGTTGCGCATGTTCTTATTCGTTTCGCGAGTATATGAGAATGTCGTCGATGAACACAATGACTGTGTGTTGTTAAAAGACACAACTAATCAATCCTTTTACTTGCTTACATTAAAAGTTTGATTACTAACTCAATCAATTTTAGAAGTACACACATTGTCCTTGTGGGAACGAAACTCGAATTTACTAAAGCTATATTACTATACGATTAGGTGCGTTTGCCTATTATATTTTAATCAATTTCTTTGATACTTTTTGGTTTTTTCTTAACATGGTATACATACCTCAATATAAATAGTATCAAAATAGTGAAATATTACCAAATAAACTTTTATATATTACATTTTTTAATCTTTTAACTCTTTTTATAAATTTATCTTCAACCTCTCTTATAAGCTTAACAACGCCTAAATTTTCCCTAGCTATTTTTAAAGTTCTAACCGTACGATACATATTAAAAGTTTATTTTTAATATTGCGAAATAATGATAAACGTATGTGTGGTCTTATAAGGATTGACAAGAATCATACAATTTTCCTTTTGTATTTCCCTTTCAACGTCTTTGTAACTAACCAATTAGTCATTATTAATGTATGTATAGCATATACAAAGTATACAAAAGTCTATACATGTGCTTAGAACAAACAATCAAACAGATTCTCAAATTTAACTTTATTTCAACTTTTACCTCTCAACTACGGAGTACATGTTTAGTCATTCTGAAATATTCTCCGCCTACAATTCAACATGACTATTTGAGATCATATCAGTTCAAGCTCAAAATCTTATCGATTTCGGACCATTCATATACGACACTAAGTTTCTTCAAATCTAAAACTCTATTAAGAAGTCAATTTACACAACAACATAGTTCTAACATAACCCAAATTTTCTTCTTCGGTAATTATAATAACAAGTTATGATGGTAAAATATACAGACATGCCCATTCATATTTTCAAATAACAATATAACAATAAAAAATAAAAATAAACTGAAATAAAAGAGAAAAGTTTGTATTGGAGGAGAGTACATTGTCTTCCCCCATCCCACTTTCTGTGCTCTCTCATTCTCATTCTTTCTTTAACAAAATACACAAAAAATATATACATCCCCATTACATTCTTTCATATAGATTTACCCACCGCCACTCTTTCATATGCCACAATCTTTCATCTTTTTTTCCCCCAATTCGTTACCCACTTCACTCCGATCCCACTAACCTAATTTCCCACAAAAAAACCCAATTTAAGGCCTTCAAGATTTCAAGGATCTAATTCCATATTCCCAAATTTGGAAAGAAACGTTAAAAGATTTCTTTATTAACCCTAGAATTGCAATTCATCGATTGATACGAAAAGGGGTTTGTTTAATTTCAGTTTTTGAATGATGGGTTGTTTTAGGGTTGATAAGTGATGATGTTGGTGGGTTCAATTTGAGATCTGCTTTGAATTAAAGAAATTGATTCTGAGATATATATATGGATATGGATTATAATAATAATGGTGAATTGGGTCATCTGGACCCGGAATTATTACTGCTGAATGAAGTGTCTTCTTGGGTAAAGTCAAATACTTTTGTTGCTCATAAGCTGTTTGATCAATGGCTTTCGCTACCCGAAACCGCTACGTTGGTAATTACTCATCTTTGAATATATATATGTTGTGTCCATCTTTCTTTGATATATATAATCTTTGTCATTTATAATGTGATGAATTGATACTTTATCTATGTTGGAATCTAATTTTATGATGTATTCTGTTTCTTTGGCCTAATTGGGAATTTATTCGTTAACATTGAGTGATATGTTTCTTGAACAATTTATTGATTTCCTGCAATAAGGTATCATGAATAGTGATTTTCATTTTGATGGGAGATGAATCTTGTAATATTCTATTACATCAATTATTGCTCAACTTTTTGACAAAATTGCTTTTCTTTATGTGAATCATTGCCTCAAAATGCAAGTATTATGATGTAGAACGATAGAGCTGAATTTCGTATAAGTTCAGATGTAGAACGATAGAGCTGAATTTCGTATAAGTTCAGACATTTGTATCTATCAAGCAATGGTTGTGACTTAGTAGTGACTTTGTACTGATAATAGCTGAATACTGAATAAGGCAACATATGTTACTTTTGCCCTATTAAGCCAATATCCGTATCTAACTTTTCCACTTTATGACATGAAAACAGGTTAGAACTGTAGGCATTAATAAATTGTCATTGCTTGACATCACTTTCACCTTGCTAATTTAAAATAGTAGGAGTATACTTTTAGTATAGTACACTTAAACTTCGAAAGTAGAAGGTGACAAAAAGATATATATTGAAGAGCATGCTTCTTTATAGATATGATAAGAAGAAAAATAAATATGATTACATTTAGTAAACAACTATAAAACATAGCTTACTAATAGAGGGAAGTCCGCATTTCATAGAAGACTTATGAGCTTGCTTCTTAGTGTACGTCAGTAAGCTCTGTTCAATCCACTTGAAATTTGGGAATCCCTTATGAAGAAGTCTTGTATCTCAATTCCAATTACACCAAACCATATGTAACACCATGTTTTCAGCGTTACTAACACATAAATTATTCCAATGTATATTTTTTACTAAAATACATCATAAACGAAAATATGCTATCACATATATGAGTGCTAATGAGAAATGCTTCCACTAAAATACAAATGAAGATAAAACATTCAACTCCAAAACCATTGTGCTTTTGCTACTACTTCTTTTTGTTTTTATGATATGCATGACTGAATGTGTACCAAATACAAAATTTCCAACCTGAACCACCCGATGCTCTCTAACATTCTATGTTCTATGTGGATCTAGACGAAAGTGCACATGCTATGCTTATAGATTTCAGTCCAACACTGGCTAATTTATTAAGCTTTATGCTTCTGTTGACGATGTTCCTTCTCAAATCTCATATCTTTTGAAAAGTTCCTTTTTTTTTGCTCTTCCTCAGATTTTAATCAGCGAGTGAGAATACTTTATGCTCCCTTAGCCTCTTATTCGTATGGGCTGCGCAGAAGATTATTTTGTGCTCTTGTTTCTTAAGTTAGCATTTGGGCTAACAAAGTAATTTTGACTGTCCCAATTCTAATGAACTCCAAATGATAATACAAGATGAACCACACTCGTTTTTTTTGTATGCATATGTTTATCACCATTTGTGCCAAAGGTTGTCTAAACGTGGAATACAATATATTTAAGTGAATTATTACCATCTTTAGAAAAGACTGTTGTTTTCATTTTGTGTCACAACTATTACTTTCAATTTGAGATGAACGGTTCATGTTTGCCCATTTGGATATAGGTGAAGTCTATGCTAAACAAGGCTAAAGCAGGGGTTGCATTGAATGTATCTGGAGCAACTTCTAGCCCAAAGTCTGCTTGTAACAACTTGGTGCCTCCACTTTCGCCAAGAAGCTCTTCTGGTTCTCCTCGCATGACAAAGCAGAGCAGAGGCCCTTCTGTTTTAGGTTCTCCTCTGAAAGTGCTTACCGAGCCCATCAAAGAGTTGATTCCACAGGTTTGATAGCAGAAACTGATCTATTTTTTGGTTGCGTAGCTTTTAGTAGAGGTGGCAGTTCTGGCCCATCTACTTATGAATGGGTTGATTCGGGTTATGTTTTCTCCCCAACAGGTCTAAGGGGTAAAATCAAAAATATTTTAGTTTTTAAGGAAAGGGTGAAAGTCAGCGGTCAGCCAAAAAAATTGTTAGTGCAACCTCGTTAATAATTTTTTTGTCAAGAACCAGATTTAAATATTACCATAGTAGTCATTACACACCGAAACTTAAAATTCAAGACAAAAGTGTTCTTGTTCATCCCAACTCTAAAGTTCCTATTTTGACTCATACCCATAAGTGCATGATTCGACCCAGACCCATTTTACTCGTCACCCTATCTGTGAACTTTGCCACCTCTAGAATCTAGATTGTACCGTAGTTCCTATGATGCTTTAGATTTAACTGAAGTGCTTGCAATGGTTGTAGTTCTATTTTCAGAACGGGCGTCCACCCCCTAACGAACTAAAAGAACGCTGTTTGTTTAGAAGTAACCAGTTCTTCTATGGTCATCCCAATGGACTATCATTGGATGGTGAGATGTTTGATAAGTCATATATTTCTCTATGGTCATGCTAGTATATCTTTACTAATTGGGATATACGGTTTCTTCTAATTTTGTTAGTTTTCCTTTGAATGAACAGAATTTAAACCGGTTACAAAGGAAATATGCATGCTGCCATCATTTTTCTCTACCACTCTTTTTAAAAAGATAGATGTTGGTAACACTGGCGTTGTAACCAGGTATGGATTTTCTTATTTAAGGTGTTATTGGCTATGTATGTCCTGTATAGTTGATTATGTGTTTAAAATGCTTTCAGGGATGCATTTGTGGATTTTTGGGTCAATGGTAACATGCTGACAAAAGACATAGCAACCCAGATATTTACATTATTAAAGCAGCCTGATTTGAGACATTTAACTCAGGTCATTTTCTTACTCATCTTGAATTTCAGAAAAAGTGTCTTTTTTATTTGTATTTTATTTATTAATTATATTATAATATGATTATTACTGTTACCGTAGTATTTACTATTTATTTATTTATTTATTTTGTCTTTGTATAATGATATGTTCCAAAAACAGGAATGACTTTCTTGAGAGGTCTAGAAACAAAGTTTACATTCTATTAGAAGATTAAAGATATATCGACTTATTCATCTAAATTTAACCATGAATCTGTATTCATTATTAAAAGAAAAAAATCATTAATTTGACTTGTTTTCAACTTTGCCACAGGAGGACTTCAAACCGATACTTCGTGAACTTTTAACAACTCATCCAGGGTTGGAATTTTTACAGAGCACACCTGAGTTTCAAGAGAGATATGGTAAAAATCTTTTTATCTATTTATGCATTATTATAAGTGGTATTTCATGAGTCCGTGAATCGTTATGTCATATCCTTGTATTGCTGTGGCCAGCTGAAACGGTGATATACAGAATATTTTACTACGTGAATAGAGCGGGTAATGGTTGTCTTACCCTCCGAGAGCTCAAGCGTGGGAATTTAATATCGGCAATGCTTCATGCTGATGAAGAAGAGGATATAAACAAAGTTCTGAGGTAAGTTTTAATACACATAATTCTTCTAAAATTTGTACTAGCTCTTTATTTATCTGTTTTTATTCAATCTAAAAATGGTTATCTAACTAATTTTTTTCATGCAGGTTCTTTTCTTATGAGCACTTCTATGTTATATATTGCAAGTTCTGGGAGCTGGACACAGATCATGATTTCTTGATTGACAAAGAGAATCTTATAAGATACGGTAACCATGCACTCACTTACAGGATTGTTGACAGAATATTCTCCCAGGTTTGTAAAGATTTAAAACAATGTTATTACTATTGTTATTGTTAGTGTTATTATTTTATTTTCTATCACTTCTTTCACGTAGTTGCAATTTCAGCCCATTATCTTATGAATGGGTCGATTTGGTGTATGATTTATCTATAACTGGCCAAACTAGTAGAATACAAAAACTTTTGCTTAAAAAAAAACGGGCCAAATGGGTTGGACAGGTCAAAAGTTATCCAAAATTCCGAAGTGTAACTCTTAAATCATTATATCCATACAAATACATTCTTATTGGGATAACATAATAACTTTAATCATATTTGACACAATAATTATGTATATACAAAAGTTAAGTTTATTTAAAATAGACGTGTTTCTGGTAAATTTAAGAGTGTTACTTAACCCACCCCCGTCCATTTTGCTGCCTGTTATTTCTTTCTGATGCTTCGATTCATCTCAGGTTCCAAGAAAGTTCACCAGTGAAGTTGATGGGAAAATGGGATATGAAGATTTTGTTTACTTCATTTTGTCCGAAGAGGATAAATCGTCTGAGCCTAGTCTTGAGTACTGGTATGACTGCTATTTTAGTACTTTTTAGTTTCTATACCGTGGGTGTGTTGAAATAAGTTTTTATTGAATTTTTTTTTAAACTAAAATGAAGAATGCTTTTTCTTATTTCTTCAGGTTTAAGTGCATAGATTTAGATGGAAACGGGGTACTAACAAGGAATGAACTACAGTTTTTCTATGAAGAGCAGTTGCATAGGATGGAATGTATGGCCCAAGAGCCTGTTCTTTTTGAGGACATACTATGCCAGATAGTTGACATGATTAAACCACAGGTACTTGGTTCCTTTGTGTAATTGTTCGGATGAAATGGGTAACTGGCCAAGTTGTATTAACTTTAAACACTTCTTGGCCCTTTTTTTTTTAAAACAATTAATATGAAAAACAAGCATTCGACTAAAATTGATTTTGAAGATTGTAGGCAGTGAAAAATAGTTTTGACTACTTTTAACACGTTCGACCTGCCCCCCCTAAAACTGAAAATCTGTACTTGATCCATCAATTCTTTGACTTACAGGATGAGGCGTATATGACTTTACATGACTTGAAAGGAAGCAAGCTTTCCGGCAGTTGTTTTAATATCCTCTTTAACCTTAATAAGTTCATGGCTTTTGAATCTCGTGATCCGTTTCTCATTCGTCAGGTACGCATCTTGTCTTTCTTAGTTATTCACGGGTAAGAAATGACAGAAATAACACTTTGCTGTATATTAGGAGCGTGAGAATCCAACATTGACTGAATGGGACCGATTTGCACATCGGGAATATATACGGCTTTCAATGGAGGAAGATGCAGATGATGCCTCTAATGGTAGTGCAGATGTATGGGATGAGTCTCTTGAGGCCCCCTTTTGACCATAATCTGGAAAACTACTCATCCAGGTATTACGAAATAGGGGTTTTGAAAAATGGGTGGGGCAGGTAACAAGTCAAAATGGGTAAATATGCTTTGGGTGATTTTTTAATTTATACTTGTTTAACCTGTTTGATTCTTTTCCTGTAGCTGGAAAAAATACAACCCGAACCTACCTACTTATTAATAAATAGATCGAGATTGCTACTTGTAGTCTGAATATTGTTTGCCATTTTTATATTTCATCAATTTATTATTTTTTTTTGCAGGTGAACTAGGATATGATTTTTTATGTTAATTCGGGATGACCTACAAAAGTCTGTAAAGTTTTAGATGCTGTTATCGAGTATGATTAACCTGAAGTGAGTAATCTCTAAGCAACTAGAAGGGGATTCTCAGTTCATATGCTCGGTAGAAGCGTTCCATCATAAATCAAGTTGACTCAAGTATTTTTTGCAATTTTTTATATGCATTTTCTTTTGATTAGTTCGTTTTACTTAAACTGATAGATGTTCTGCAGTTTTTAAGATCCATTCATCAAGATTTTCTCAATGGGTTTCGACACGGTTACAATTGGATTATCTGTATGTAATATCTTGTTGACATGATCTTTAGTCTTTCTGACAACTCACTCTTACCATTAAATCTTGAAAGCAAGTGAGAACCTTAATGACTGAAATGTTAACATTGTAGTATATAGAGAGAAAAAATTGAATGTTAAAAGTATTAATCAATTAGGATTTTATTGAAGTTGACAACAACAAATGTGTGTTATTGTAGCTTGCAATTGGCTTTCATAATGCAGATTATTGTCTTTTAAACACAATTGATACTTATGAAGTGTTTGGACAATTAGTAGTAAGTTACAGGATTGTGTTTATTTTTAATTCACTTTAAATCATAAGCACTTATTAAATACATCAATATTAATTAATGACAATGCATTGTGTAGTAATTAATAAAAGAAGATATTATTAAAGACAATTGCGTTTATAGCTAGATGTAAGACATGTATAAACCTTCAAAATCCAAATATCCTAATGTTCATATATCTATTGTCTAGTACGAAAATATCATGCAACAAGTTAAGCATACTCTTACATATAAAACATGCATCAAGTTGTGATCTCAGAAATCGAACAAATTTACTGGGAGCATTCGAAGAACTTCTTCTATTTGGTCCGCTCTTTCCAAATCATCTTCGCAGCCTTTCAGTAATCTTTCCTGCTTCATGATCTCTCTTTGCATCGCCAACTTAAATACGATATCTGCCGTGAAAACAGAAGAAGCACCAACAGATTCATGGCGTACAGCTCGCGGAACATGATAACAACTATCAAAAAACGGATGTTGAAGCGCCTCCATTGCCGTCGGCCTCATGCAAGGATTCCAAGAAAGCAATGCCGCAATCATATTAACTGCATCAGGGTTTGCATTTGGTAACAATGCCGAAAATTGCACACCATAAGACAGTGGAAACTTATAATCAACATGACTTGCAAGTTTAAGATCCGCGCTCCATATACTTTCCGTTGGGGTGCCTAACACCTTGCAAATATTATGCATTACTTGTATTTCACAAGAACCACCAAACAATGGTTGGAACCTAAATAACTCAGCCATGATAGCACCCATGGCCCACATATCAACCGCGTAGTCATAAACTCCAGAACAAAGAAGAACCTCAGGAGCGGTATACCGATGCGTCGTGACGCAATCAGTACAGGGCAATTGACCATTAGTCTCACACGCTTGACCAAAGCCACCAATCTTTATCACATCTTTAGAGACAAGAAGGTTTTCTGGTTTGATGTCACGATGAATATAACCGTTGTGATGAATGCGTGCAAGACCTTGAAAGAGTTGAAAGCAAAAGTCTCTAATCTCGGCTTCTGAGAAAGGCTTCTTTCGATTTTTCATACGTTCAAAGAGACTGCATTCCATGTATTCGAACACTAAATACAACGTATCCTTTTCTTTGGCAATTTCTTTAAGTTTGATGATATTTGGATGATCGTTCATCTTGAATAGCGCCTTGACTTCTGTTAGGTTCTTGCATTCTTCAAGCGAGTAGTACATTCTGTCCTTCAGTTTCTTGACTGCAACAACTTCACCAGTTTGTTGATTCAGCACTTTCCAAACGACGCCATACGATCCACGTCCCAGTTCCTCGATACTTCTGTATTTCTCCATTGTACCTTCTATCGATCAAGGGAACACACACTAAAAAACTTAATGTGTGAAAGAAGCAAGAAAAGGTGATCGAATGTGTTATATGAGGGTTTAGAGTCGTCGTAGGGATACTAGTATTATCTATCTATCTATCTATCTATCTATCTATATATATAGTTTCCTTACATGTGGAATGTTACTTGGGTTTGAAGTTAAATACTCCGTATAGAATGTAAAGAACTAAAGATAAAAATTTAAGTAGTCCGTATATATATAACTTAAATGCTGTTAAAAAGAAAAACTCAAATTAAACAAATATGTTATGTTACTAAAATATAACATTCTATATTAAACTTAGCCCATTTTCTAAAGATATGAGTCCACTTCAAAAAAAAGAATGAGCTCATTAATAAAAAAAGCCTATTTAGTTATCATAAAGATAAAAATCAGCCTATTTTTAACCATAAATCACCATCTTCTTCATTGTTCAGCTTGCTTATCTGCAATTGAACAAAAAAAAAGCTACCAAACATATATTTATTTTGTGTTCCTTCCCTGCAAATCAAATAAAAAAGAGAATTTCTCTTTCATTAAAAAAAAATTGTTTGGGAGGAGTTTAAGAATTATGTGAGTGCAAAATTTCTTTTGATGAACACATATTTAACATTTTAACTCACTATAGGATAACATACTCCAAGAAACTTAAAACATAATGCTAAATAAGATACATGCATATGCTCTAGGGATATTGGTCTGAAAATGTATCGAACTTGTTAAGAAATCCTATTGTATGCATTATACTTTCAAAAATCCTATTGTATGTATTGAAATTACTAATCACTTCTATTGTGTGTAGTCATTAACCAAAAACTGATTGTTTACTTATGTGAGCTGATTAATCATTTTTTATCCATGTCATCGTCCATGTAGTAGCCACATAAGATCAAGAAAATGCATTAAACTTTTATTTGCTGATTTTTTCTTGATTATTTAATTGATTTTTTATTAGATATTCTAAAAAATTAAAAATAAAAATTATCATCCTCATTTTTACGAGCAATGTTTTATCTTTTGCTAATATAAATTAGAAATACAAATCAAATCCAAACTCATAGGCATCATCACCCAAAAGCAAATACTGTGTAGTCCATATGTTCAACTTATTAATCAGTGTAGAAACCTTACTCCACTCTTCATCCCCATATGTCTGAAACATCTACACCAAACAATAAAACATACACAAATTGATTAACAAGAAAAAAAAAGCAACAATTTGTCTCCTTCCGCCTTCCTTCAACAGATCCGGTGACGGAAAGCAAAGATCATGACGGTGACGATTTACAGATCTGAAAGTGACGGCGGCGGAGTGTTGGTGACGATTTACGGATCTAAAAGTGACGGCGACGGAGTGTTGGTGGTGATTTTCAAACCTGAAAGTGATGACGAGTGTTGGTGTCGATAAAAAGATCCAAAAGCCACGACGGAGTTGTGGGGTGACGATTTACGAAATTAGTTTTTCTTGTGGCCGGATATCCGTGGTGGTGACGGAGAATCAAGTTCTATCCGGTCACCGGAATAGATGAAACTCACGACGGAATGTGGTGGCGGTTGATAACTTACCGGAATTTCTATTTGTAGATCTACTTTTTCTTGTATGAATTATTTTGCTTCTGAGATCTAATTGTATTGTATATCTACTCAATTTTGTTTCTAATAATTTATGTTTGTAGATCTAATTGTATTAGATTAATTTCGTTTGGTTCATAATATTGTGTTTAAAATATTCAATAAAAAATCAATTAAATAATTAAGAAAAAATCAGCAAATAAAAGTTTAATGCATTTTCTTGATCTTATGTGGCTCCTACGTGGACGATGACTTGGATAAAAAAGATTAACCGACTCCACATAAGCAAACAATCAATTTTATGTTAATGACTATACAGAATATGAGTGATTAGTAACTTCAATACATACAATAGAATTTTTGAAAGTATAATGCATACAATAGGATTTCTTGACAAGTTCAATACATTTTCAAACCAATAGCCCTATGCTCTAAAACTTTCTTAAAAATTCATACACACTTGATCCCTTGAGGGGACAAGGAATAACATTCTTAAGCTAATGAAACGCCTTCAGAGGTTCAATTCTCATTAGACGATTTTTTGCATAGTTGTATTGCCAGACATGATATTCGATATTTCGATCTAGTTATACTTCGTATTGACTATGAAGTGCACATGCTTAGAAAGTGCTAACAAAGTGAGTAGGAGCACCTCGATACCAAAACAACCATTCTTTTATGGATGTATAATATGTACAACCTTAGAGATTCTATACGAATAAGAATAAATGTGTCGTAGTGTCGATGCAATGTCATAATCCAATCTCTTACTATGTATATGTACGGAGTAGTATTGATAACGTGGAAATGTGGAATAAACATTAATACGGTATTTATGCATTGATCACTATTGGGTTGGGTTGGTTGTTTGACTATTTTTAACTTTTAATAATTTGAGTTACAAAATGAAACTACTAAAATACTACTCCCTCTGTCCAAATAAATTATCCTTCAATAACTTTTGAGATATAAGATAGGTGGGTAAAAGTCAATTTTACCCTTTTATAAAAGACAAATTTAATTGAATTTAATGATTTGGAAAAATAAATGAGGGTAAAATTGGGGAGTTTAGTGATTTTTACTATTTTATTTTTTGCAAGTGAACAATCATTTTTGGACAATAGTAATATGTATATTTATTTTGGGACAAACGGAGTATTAGATAATATAGAGATGTGTTGTACTCCCCGTCCCAATTTAAATGTACATCTTATATATAAAAAATACAAAATTTTCATTATATTCTCTAATTTACCATCATTTATTACTCTCAATAATTACTTTTTATATATTTCAATCAAATTTACCTTGAATACAAGGATAAACTGAAATTTTATCAAACTATAATAAAGCCAACAATTTTTTAATGGCAGAATTAGAAAAGGCTTACTTAGATGAATTGCAAGTTAAACTACTTGATCATATCATCAGTATAAAACAATTGATAAAGTCATTGATAGCCTACAACAACTCTAAGTCTTATTATTTATCAATATCACTACAAGAAAAAAGCCATATTGCAATGACAAATGTCGTCCCAATAGGGCAACATGTCATTCCTATAACGTTTTTGCAACGACATGTCGTTGCAATAGTGTCGTCTCAAAGTCCTCGTCCTTCAAAACCTTTTGAGATGACATTTTGCAATGACACACCAGGCCCACTCCTTAATTTCTGTACTTCTTAAGTAATTCAAAAATAAATACTTTTAGGAACGACATTTGTCGTCTCAAAAAGTATTATTAACAAAATAATAAAACAAAAAATAAATACCTTTAGGGACGACATTTGTCATCTCAAAAAGTATTATTAGAATAAAAAACGAAAATTAAATACCTATTGCAACGACATTTGTCGTCCCAGAAAGTATGAGTATTTTAAAATAGATGGACCTTTTGCAATGATATTTGTCGTCCCAAAAGGTTATTGTCGTTGCATATAACACCCCTCATTTACTGAACCATTATAATAATGATTCTTGATTCGGAAGCGTATCTTTAAAATATATATATCATGTAATAATACAATACTTAAAAGCTACATAACTTTTTCAAACTAAATACATAACTATTTATTCTCTTTTAATCTCATTTTATCAAACTAGGTGTTATGTAATTCAAAACATGTCTTCGGTTATTAAACCAACATCAGAGTAATCCGCATGTCAAACATTCCATCATTTCCAAGAACTTCCTGCCCAATGTGTCCCATCAATTATAACCTGCAGGAAGGACTGTGGTGGGGTTAGCATAAAGCTAAGTGAGGGAATCAATAACACAGTCCAACTTAGCATAACAATTATGTTTACATCAAAGCATCGTATCACACAATATCACAGAGTTTCTAGAGTTCTTGGGGAAACCTTCAGCCAAGAACATACAATTCTAGTTCAATGAGATAACATCTCAATACAATAACATGTCAATGAGGATCGGTGGCTCTGGAGATATCATAATACCCGGGGATTCACCAAGAGCACCTACCACAATCTGTAAGGCCAATACAGAATAGACCGATAGTTTGGTACTAATCACATACGACCTAATTTCCTATTAACGATAAGTACAAGGAAATTCCTGTCGTATTTCAATAGTAACCAAACCCAACTATCGTGTTGACCTCAATACTGATGCCCGAAGGCCAAATATAGCATGTGATCACATATTCAATTAGGTCAACATATCAGACTAAACAGTCTATCAACAGTATTATTACTACTAACCATAATCATAATGGAAAACTAAAAATAGTAATAATACGTTACTCGTTGTAACCAAACCTGTTACAACTAAATCACATTGAGGTTATAGATCCACTCACCGAAAACCTCAGTTGTCCACTCAGTAGTCTAATGTCACTGAGTCTTCTATTTATCTGGAATTACATCAGAATAACACAAGTTAGTCACTTGTCTTAATATGAATATAACATCATACTAATGTAGTTACATTAAACAACTTAGTTAAGTAACTACAACATGATTCATAACCCAATTTCATTGAGATTACTCAAATCATTATTCAATTACAATTCTCATTTCAAGCTTATTAATAATCACATTAACATTTATTAGATCATAATCACTTATCAAGTTTACGATCATGAGGATCACAACATCATCTTAATCAACTTTAATATCATCATAAATCAACAACGATTATCAATCAAACCCTACTAACATAAGCTTAAAAGCTTTCTTTCATAATTTAATCAATAATATAAAGATATGATATAGGTGATTCTATCACCTTAATCACATTTCATCATCCTTAATCAATTCCAATTTGATCATTAACAACAATTATCACTTATACATTAGCAACATAAGCTTGAAGGCTTTGATTCTTGAATAACTAACTAAACCCATATACTTTTCTTATGATCATACATCATTTCTTTTATTTCTAGATTAGGGTTTAGTCACAAATCATGAATTAAGCATCAATTATCAGTTATATCATCATTACCTTAAGCTTAAGGCTTAATTCTTAATTAACAAATTCTTTCCATAGTCTTTCACCATAAGTTCATATCAAATCCTTCAATTCTAGCTTAGGGCTTAGCTTATAATCGTAAAGTAGGCATCAAATAACAATTCTACAAGCAGTACAAGCTTCAATTTAACATTACTCATCCTAATTTCATCATATACATAAAACCCCATTTCATAGGTTTATGAAAATCAAGAAATCAAGACTTACAAGATGAGTAGAAGGATTAGAGGATGATAATCCATATTCTTGAAGCTTAAATTCGAATTTGGCATCTTCAATTTAGTGTTATGAAAGGATTTTAGGAATTGATCTAGGGTTTATATGTTTCTGTATGTACGTACGGTATGTATGTATATAGATAAATGATGAAAATAACAAACCGACTCAAAATATGAGCTTATCATATAATTGCCCAAATTTCTTTCCCCGTAATTATCATTGTCTGGAACTAAAAATCATTTGTGGGGAAAACTATTTTATTTCACCGTCAACTAGGTTAATTTAAAACAATTAACAATTTACTAGTCACAATAAATTATGTGACTCTTTTCCCAATTATTTTCAATTAATACAACTAAACTATTTTCTGACATATTAATTGATAACGCACGTTATAAAATATTAAAATACAACTAGACCCGAGGAGTGGATGTTACATTGCAGAAAGTCCTTGTAATGTGGACAGGATTTTGCTGTATTTCGATTTTTCCCAGGCACGAGCCTGTTTAAATTCTGCAGATTACCTGCACTTTTACTACATATATTTTATAGTTTATCGCATCCAACACACACCAAATTAACAATTTAAACATCTGGATAAATCATCAAATGGTCACAAACACATAACGATTTCTAACGTTCAACAAGTTTAAAGGTTAATAGTTTAAACAATTCAAAAAGATTCAACAAACATTGTTTCGACAACAAAATAAAAGACTAACACTTAGATAAGCGAATTTACTCGTGATCCAAATCCTCACCCGAATCCTCACCTTCTTCTTCCTCATCCCCGCCTTCTTCCTCATCCTCGCCTTCTTCCTCATGCTCATTCTCACCTTCTACAATAGTGGGTTGGTACGGTACAAACTTAGGAACAAGAATTTTTTCCTTTTTTAAAACCGAGCATAGAGAGGTCATGTACTCATTTTGAGACTCAATTTGTTGTTGTTGAGACTTCATTTGTTCTTATTGAGCCTTCAACATTTCCTCTAGTTGTTTTTGTGAACTCATTTGTGATCCTTGTGATTGGACACTTGAATTTGAACTTGGTCCAACATTTGTAACCTTTCTACCGCGTCCCTTACAATGCCCACGACTCTCCCCCAAGATTTTCTTCAATATAGCCTTTTCACTCATTGGAGTGGAACTCCCAATTTGCTTCTTTTTCAATGTCACCATTTTGCCCTACAAGTTACAAAACAAAAACTATTACTAGTGATCAACTTGACCCATTCCACTTGTGTGACCCACGATGTAACATCCATTCCTCGGGTCTAGTAGTATTTTAATATTTTCTGACTGTGAACTATTATTTAATGTATCAGAAAATAGGTTCATTTGTTATTTGAAAATAAATGGGTAAAAGAGTCAAATAATTTATTGTGGTTAATAAATTATTAACTGTTTTAATTTAATTCAGTTGACGGTAAAATAAAATAATATTTCCCCGCAAATGGTTTTAAGTTCCAGATAATGGTAAGTACGGGGAATGAAATTAAATCATTTATATTACACACTCACAGAAGTGAGTCGATTTAACTCTTACTATCTCTACATACATACGTACAGAACATACATGCATACATACTCACAAGCCATGAAACCCTAATCACTAAATCACTCTTAAACATCAAATTGAAGCTTTTTAATTCGGATTCAAGCTTCCTTAATTATCAAGAACAATGTATGATCACATGTTCTTCATTTTTCATAACCTAGAAATTGGGGGTTTTGGGGTTTTTGCTAATTGGTGAGTTTAATCCGAAATCAAGGGTTGGTTTTATGAAATTGTTGTTAGTTAAGCTTGTTATAGTTGATTACTAACAAGATTCAAGCTTAAGATTATAAATTTATGGTGATTCTTAGGATTTATGATGATTTTGTTGGGTTAATGACTTTAATCCGAAATTAAAGTATGAAATTGGTTAAGGTAGTGTTAATAAGTGTTTATAAGATGGTTAGTAATCTTAATTTAACCTAGAAGTGAAGTAATCATGTTATATAAGTTGTAATCAAATGGGTTTTTGGGTAATTGATGGAATTAGCATGATTCACTTGAAATTGAAGATTGAAATCATCCTTAAGATTTGTTGATTAAGGGTTGTGATTCTTGCTAGCATCCTTATCATCATCTTTCTCATCCTAGTGAAGGTATTTGAATGCTTATAAACTCAATACTTTAGTTTAGGTTAAAGCATAAATTGATGAATTGATTGATGATTGATTGTTCTATGCTGATAAATGATGCTAGTTAATGACAGTGAACTGAATTGCAGTTTGAATTGTGGTATTCTTACTATTGAAGGGGGATTCAAGCTCACAATTGTGGGTTAGTAAATTAGTATAGGTTTTGGCATGAAAATGGAATTGATTGAGGTTGGTTAAGTTGTTTGATGTTAATTTATCGCCATATGATACACCTTTAAGGTTAGAAACTTGACTTGGTTGATTTGGCACTTGAAAGTTGTAAAATTTAGAAGTTAGATCGTAATTGAAAGTGCAGGGTATTTTGTTGTTGCTGCTGCTATGAATATGATGAACAAGTCGGCAGCTTGATGAGCCAAGCCGGCGGGTTCTGTGTTGGGTTGGCAAACCGACGGGTCAATGACCCAAGCCGGCGGCTTGAGACCTTAGACCGGCGGGTCCTAGATCCCAGCCGGTGGCTTCTTTAGCCATTCCAACATTGATTCCTAATTGTTAATGTTAATGTTAATGTTAATTGTATTGTTATATGATATAACATTGATAGACCAGTAGTAGTACATGATAATAACTGTGTTGTGATTTATAATACGTGATTAGGAACTTGTAATTGTGATATCAATTGTATTAAGTTCCTAGTATTGTGAATTGATATGAGTTAAGTGTTAATGGTCTTGGTTACTAACTTATATTTGATTTGAATTCTCAGATTACGAGAAGACTCAGTGACATTAGACTACTGAGTAGACAACTGAGGTGTCGGTGAGTGGATCTTTAATCCTCAATGTGATTTAGTTCTAACAGGTTTGGTTACAACAAGTAAATGTATTATTACTGCTTTTGGTTTGCCATGATGATTTTGGTTTAATAGTAATAATACTGTTGATAGACTGGTTAGTCTGATATGTTGACCTCATTGAATATGTGAATACGTGATCACTTGATATTTGGCCTTCGGGCATCAGTATTGAGGTCAATCTATTGGTTGGGTTTGGTTACTATTGTAAGACGACAGGAATTTCCTTGTACTTATCGTTAATAGGAAATTAGGTCGTATGAAATTAGTACCAAACTATCGGTCTCGTCCGTTATGGCCATACGGATATGTACGTTAAGTGTTCTTGGAGAATCCCCGGGTATTATGGTATCTCAAGAACCACCGATCCTCATTGTATTGAAATGTTATCTCATTGATATTATGTGTTTACTGTTGGTATTCTTGGCTGAAGGTTTCCCCAAGAACCATCGATCTATTGTGATATTATTTGTTTACGATGATCTGCTATAACAAGGTTGTTATGCTAAGTTAGGCTGTTGGTTATGTATTCACTCACTTAGCTTTGAGCTAACCCCACCACCCCACTTCTTGCAGGTTATGGTCTTGATATAACGGGATTGTCAAGAAGTTGTTCGGGACGGAATTTTTGACCAGGCTTACTCTGATATTACTTTGATAGCTTAAAGTTGTATTCATAATTAAATAACACCCATTTTAGATATACTATAGTTTTTGAAATATTATGGTTTAGTTACTTAATGTTCTATAACTTAATTGTTAATGTTTGTTTGGACTTACGCTTCCGATGTAAAATACATTTAAATAATGTTGTAAAAGATGGGGTGTTATACACGAAATATATAACCCACAACTTTTTGGACTCATATGAACCATGTGACCCAACATATACATGTAATAGTGTATGTTTTTACATACGACACAGATAACTACGAGTAGCTCACATACTCCATATTATATAAGAAAGGGAAATACTATGTAGTTTATATTAGGGGATCTAGACTAGCATGATCTATCATATTACAGAATTCCGATACAACCCATATGTCCATATATGTAGTAATAACACAGATAGAATTGTACACTTACATGATCGATCTTGGCTTTTTTATTGACATACCCTTTATACCTTTATCCTTCTTATGCATTTTGAAGAAATCATCAACAAGACGAGGATATTCACCCGTTTCCTTGTTTCGCTATAAACATAAAATATGAACATATATTAAAAATCAATCAAATTAATCAGGGCAATAGAGAAATATCATTAAAATAATAATTAGAAAGCTACCTCTTCATGATGTATAGCGAAAAAGTAAACCATGTTTGATCAGCATCTCACCATCACCGTTTATTTTTACAATATCAACTACTTACTTGATGTTACTTGTTCTACTTTCAGATTCCAATAGGTGTGACATATGTTTTATTTTCATGCTCAAAAATGACATTCTCATAATGAAGATTCATTAAAGAAACTGATATATTTCACAATAAAGCAAATCACTGAGTAAGCCCTATTTCAATTTTTATATGATTTCACTCAACACAACCTCACGATACATCTAATACCAATTATATGTGCTTAGAATAAAAGCTGGTCAACATATTTACAAAAACCTCTGTCAAACATATGGGAACTAATAGATACAACATAAAATTTGATTGATACAACAAAACTATGCATTACTGACTTGTATTGTATGCATTAATTATGTATAATTTTGTTGTGTGTATTAAAACTTGTGTTGTATTTATCAACACCCCAAACATATATATGTAACTTTTGAAAGACGACTATTGTTAATTAAGTTGTTTCGCAACTAACTGAAATCGTATAATATTTAGAATATTCCGTTAATTTTTACAATCTAATTAAAATGTGATTAAACTTAACTTTTAAATTTACACTTTAATTCATATTTATTTCACAAGTAAATTAATATTTATTTCACAAGTTAAAAAATGGTCTGGTAATTTTTTATTTCCCGATTTGCAGGGGGAAAAAAAAACTTTTAGCCACGACACTGTCGTTGCAAAAGGTAGCCCGGAAAATAATTTTTTTAAACAAAAAAGTTAAAAATAAAAATAAAACCCTTAGAAACGACACTGTCGTTGCAAAAACTAGCCCGGGAACGTTTTTAGGTTGACGCCGAAACTAAAAAATCAAAAATAAAAATAAAACTTTTTGCAACGACGGTGTCGTGTGAAAAGGTAAAGCAGAAAATCATTTTCTTTTGAAGGCAAACTAAAAAATAAAAAATAAAATAAAAATATCTTTAGGGACGACATGTGTCGTCCCTTAAAGTTTAGTCAACAAAGAATACGAGTCAAAGTCAAAAATGGAGAATTTTTTGTCGTTTAGCGACTTTCAGGGACGACATCCAGTAGTTGCAAAAACGTTCGTAGCAATAGGTCTTTTTTTCTTGTAGTATATGGCACGTACATGATATTACAAATTCTCCCACTTAATTTAATATCTTCACATCGTCGTCAGTAGAATACATACGCAAAAATCAATGCCTAAGGAGATTCATAAGCCCTCCAACTTCTCAATACACCTCGAAGGGATAGTGCTCGTATACCACTTGCAATGCCTCAATACCAAAGAACTCGATTGTCACGGTAACCTATAATTTAAAAATATATATAAAATAAAAAATACCGGTGAAATAAATACCGGTGTTTATATGTCATAGAATTAACATTATTTTGATAAATGTAAACGACAATGTTTTAACGAGATTCTAAGCTTCATTTCCGCATGAATTGATATACAATAGGACAATATAGAAAATAACAGTATCAAAAAAGTGTATTCGAGTTAAATTATACGCGTTGGGAAATATATTTACAAAACATTAACTTATAATATGGTAAAGCTTCAACTTCATAAATTTCCTTTAATGCGGCATTATTTCGTTGACTATCTTTATATCAATAACACCAATATCGTGTTTATATATAACCAAAAGTTTGTGTAGAGGTTTATTCATTCCTTTTATCCACCAAACATCATGACTCGTTCAGCGGTTAAGTACCAATTCTTGGCTGATGAACGCTTGAGGAACGTAACCTTGAGGAAGAGGAAAGCGAGTTTGTTGAAAAAAATCAACGAGTTGAAGATTTTGTGTGACGTTGATACCTGTCTAGTGATGTATGAGAAAGATGATGCTCCACCCGAAGTTTGGCCATCCCTTCCTGAAGCCCATCGTGTGATTGAGAGGTACCAAGAATCAAAAATGTGGAGTGCAAACGCTAAGCAAGATCACAAGTCTTTTCTTGAGAGAAACATAGCAAAAATGAAGAAGCATTTGGAGAAAGAAAAGGAAAAAACTTTAAAAGTTTCAATGGTGAAATGTTTGTTTGATGAGAACGCAATTAATGAAATCGCTCATGAGAATTTGGAGAGCGTGCTTGCGTTAGTTGATAAGGAGATGCAATCGATTGATAATCTGATAGGCCAAATACAAGAGGATTTAAAACTTACTTTATAGGAAACTGTGTGATCAATCGTGAGGAATCGCTATTATGTTCTACCTAAATAAAGTTATGTTCTTGATGTTAATTACTGATCATGGTGATTGTAATGTTATAAAAAAATGTGTCATCACCTCCTTTTCCTGATTAAATTGCAGAGATAGTTTTCTAAATAGCAATATGAATATTAGGTTCTGGGGAATATGATGATTGTACTATGATTTTATTAGCCATTGAATTAATCAGTCGATTTTTGGTTTTTAGATAATCAATACCTTCTGTGATATAGTATTAATCGAAAATTTATTAAAATCAAAATTTTTATCAGCCATTGAGAGTGTGAAATGTTATGCATTACTTGTATATCACAAGAACCGCCAAACAATGGTTGGAACCTAAATAACTCAGCCATGATTGCACCCATAGACCACATATCAACCGCATAGTCATAAACTTCAGAACAAAGAAGAACCTCAAGAGGGCAATACCAACGTTTCGTGACATAATCAGTATAGGGAAATTGACCATTAGTCTCACAGGCTTGACCAATTTTTATCACATCCTTAGAGACAAGAAGGTTTTCTGGTTTTATGTCACGATGAATATAACGATTTTTATGAATGTGTGCAAGACCCTTTAAAGAGTTAAAAGCACAAGTCTTTTATCTCGGCTTCTGAGAAATACTTCTTTTGATTTTTCATACGTTCGAAGAGACTGTATTCCATGTATTCGAATACTAAATACAAGGTATCCTTTTCTTTGGCGATTTCTTTAAGTTTGATGATATTTGGATGATTGTTCATCTTGAATAACGCCTTGACTTCTATTAGGTTCTTGCATTCTTCAAGCGAGTAATACATTCTGTCCATCAGTTTCTTGACTGCAACTACTTCAACAGTTTGTTGATTCTGCGCTTTCCAAACAACGCCATGCGATCCATGTCCAAGTTCCTCGATACTTCTATATTTCTCCATTGTTAATTCTATCGATCAAGAGAACACACACTATACAAAGTTAACAAACAAGAAACGGTTTCGAATGTTAATATGAGGGTTTAGAGTCATAAGGATACTAGTATTATATTTATAGTTTCCTTACATGTGGAATGTTACTTGGGATTGAAGTTAAATAGATATAGAATGTATGGATAAAGATAAGTATTCCGTATGTCGTAAGGATATATAATTACATGAAACGTTAACATAATATATTGTTTCGCTATATATATTGAATTTGAATTTGAATTAGAATTAATATGTGTTACTTGGAATAAAGTGTAAGGGGTCTTTTGTTTGGCCTTATTATGTCTTAAAAAGTGGTATTTGTATTATTCAATAAGTTAAATACCATTAAGATGTTTTGATAGTTTTTCCTAATTAAGTATTAACTTAGCTGAAAAACCCCTTATTCAATAAGCTATTTACAATTGCTTAAAACTTCTAATTGAGAAAAACAAATTCGCTAAATATCTATACATTAGTGTCTCGCATAAATGGATTTCACATGTTTTTATGTGTTAAATAATATATTTTTTCGTTTTTGGTTTATGTATTTTAGTCTTCTTTTTATTCATGACAATATATTCATTGAAGTTATTATTGGTTTCTAAAACGTTGTATTGAGAACATCTTGTAATTTTCCTTTTTCTTAAGTGAAATCGTTTGTAACTCAATGTCGTATTCAGCTAGTTTGTGTCACGTCAAAAAATGGTTAAACATGTGTATTCAGATGTTTGCACTTCTTATTTATCAAACGATCTTAATATTATGTATTCAGATTTTAGCTGCTAGCTCTTATTATTCAGAACTGGTTTCAGATTTAGCTTTTAGTATTCAGAAAAAACAAAAGTATTCAGAAAAAATAAAAGAACCTAAGTGTATAAAGTTTCGTGTCATTTGATTTCAAACTAAACAGAAAGTTTGTTCTCCTGAAATTCATAAAGGTATACTTATTTGTTGAGAACACGTGGTATAATTTCTAAGAATTTTATATTTGTTGATATTTAATTAAAGAGTTACAATTTGCTAGCGAAATCACATATTGTAAAGCTGTCTTAAAAATTACACTCTTGATCCCTTGAGGGGCAAGCATTTATAGACGACAAGGAAAAACAATTCTTAGGATAATCAAACGCCTTCAGAGATTCAATTCTCTTTGCATGATTCCTTGCACATTTAGTAGTTATACTGCCAGATCGACATGGTATTTTGGTTATATTTCTTGTCGACCATGATCTGCACGCACTTATAAATTGCTAACATAGTGAGTAGGAGCACCTCGATATCACATAGTAAACTAACTAATTATAAGATTTAAATTATGTTACTAAATCTTAATAAAATAAGTAATATAGAATCTAAAATGTATAAATTAAAAACCTTTTTCTGTATATTCGCCAAAGATTCGAAATGTATATGATATGATATGATACGTATTTATTATTCCACAGTTACGATGACACTGTTACCATTTGTATTTTAGCGTTATGAAATTTAATCAAAATTTTATTTAATTATTTATATATATAGTATAGTATTGATTGATTGATTACCATGGAATAAACATTAATACGGCATGTAAGCATTCAGTTGGGTTGAGTTGGTTGTGTAACTAACTTTGACTTTTTAAGATGAGTGATGCATTAAATCGAGTTACAAACTGAAACTAGTAAAATAGTATTAGAATGGTAGAGTGCGGTTCTTTGGCTCAGAGAGCCTTTAATGTACACAGAGTACATATTCATCCTAAGCATCCATTTCATTTTATTCATTAAAATTTTGTGCGATGGCAAAACAATAATAAAAGAGAAAAGCATGGGTAATTCACCGAGTTACATAAAACATAAATTAACTATCGTTAAAGAATCTGTTAACGCATTTGAAAAACAATTACAGTTAATCAAAACCCCAACACTCTCAAAAACACTAAATTTCACTATTTTGATTCGTTTTCCAGCATTAACTTTTTGATTATAATAGAATAAGAAGAACAAATTGAAGAAAAACATCAACGAAGATGATAATTTTTGCGACTATAAATTTTGTATATTTCATCAATTATTTATGTATTCGTGCATTTGATTCGTCTCAATTTCTATGTATTACATAAATCAATTGTGTATTTCATAATCACTTGTGTGTTTCTTTAATTGATTCCTTCAACAACTAGTAAGTTTGGATAAACTCTAATTTTGATTCATGCATTTTTGTTTGAAAATAAATCTAATAATCAACTTAATTTTGATGCAGTAACTAAAATCAATCCTTTAATTAAATGAATGAGAATTGTGTATTCATTGATTGTTAGATTATAATTTATATTATCTGATTGTAAATTTATGAAAATATGTGTGTTTATTGTGAATCAAAATCATTTAATGATATGTTGACCATGATATAAATGCATTTGTAGTATTTTGTGAAAATCTACGTGTTTATTGTGTATGAAAAGCATCTAATGAGACGATGAGAATAATACAAATGCATTTGCAGTATTTTGTGAAAAATATATATGTTTATTGTGTACCAAATGCATTTAATGACAAATTATATGTGTTTATTGTGTATCAAAAGTTTTTAATGAGATGCTAAGCATGATACAAATGTATTTACGGTATTTTATAAAAATATATGTTTTTATTCTGTATTAGAAGGATTTAGTAAGATGTTAATCATGATATAAATCCCTTTATAGTTTTTTGTGAATATATATAATGTTTATTGTGTATAAAATATATTTAATGGGTTATCGAAAATTATATGTATTGCAGATAGAAAAACTGAAACTAATGATGAACGCAGGTTAAAAAAGATGATCAAAGTTACAACAAAAAAGAAAACTACAGTTGCACCAAAAAAAAATGTTGCAAAGATAACATGGGATCCTGTTTAAAGAAAATGAAAACCCAATTTCATTTAAGAAATGTTATTGCATATTGCATTGGAGATAGCTCTGACTACAAGTATTGTTGCATATTGTGCATTGTGTAGCACTTATATAAAAAAAATATGTGCATTGTATATCATATATTTAATATAGTCATTCATATTTATAAAAATTAAGTAATTTCATCAAACACCATATTTTTATACTATATATGTTATATATGTTATATTTCTAAACACTAATTTATAAACCCCAGACATGTGATTTTAAAGTAAAAAATCATATTTTTAATCACATTTGTTATAAAACACATAGATGTGCATTGTGTATCATCTATTAATGAGATATATTTTTGAATTGTTTCTTTTGGATTCTTTTTAATAATATGTACTGAAAATGTGATTTTGATACTAAAAGTCCTCTTGTATAGCAAAATGGGTAAAGATTGACACCTATAACAGATAGATGCTTTGAAGAGTTAAATATATAGATGTGCATTATGTATCATATATATATAGTAAAACAAATTCGAATTAAATATGATACACAATGAACAATCCTTGAACTAATATCTATTTCTAAATCATAAATTTGAAAATACAGCATAAATGAACAATTAAAGTCTAAATATAAAGCAATAAATAACTTAAATCCATTTCATTGATATTAATGGTTGAAAAACACATATGTTTATTGTGTATCATCCGAATATATTAATTGAAAAGGAAAAAGAAAAAAAACTAAGCATGTGCTGTCACACCCCCAAATTTGTTGATTTTGATTAGCGAAAGCATTTAGATAAGTATGGGGTAATGACACCAACATTGTACATGCATACGTATCAGAGCATATGATTACAACAGAACATGTATAATAAGATGTCAAAAGTAATAGTTACAAAGTTTTACGATTCATCGAATCGTACAAGCGTAAAAATAGTTAACTTGTACAAAAGTGGATTTCGTAAATATGACTAAAACAAGTTAGTTATACAAAAGAAATCCACGTGTTTCAAAAATTTGGCATCCTAAAGCTTCACGGGTCGCCTAGTTTTCATCTGTGCAGGCGGTAGTCTTACGTGCAGCTATTTCCCTGAAAAACATAGTAAAAGTCAACAACGAGGTTGAGTGAATTCACAGGTTTTAAGTTTGCAAGTACAGTTCGTTTTTCCCATATACGTTCATAAATAGTTGTTGCCATAATAGTTAAATAAAAGTTTTGTGGAATGTTATCCAAATATAGTTCGGTTGGGATGTTGCCCAACATACAGTTTACGTGGGATGTTACCCAAAATACAGTTTAAAATACGTTGCTGGTCGTTCTCCAGCGTTCCCAAAACAGTACCGGTCATTCTTCGGTCTAAAGACGCACGGGTCGTTCTCCCGTCCAACTCGGCCAGTCGTTCTCTGGCATAAAACACTGCTGGTCGTTCTCCAGCGAAACACAGTACCGGTCGTTCTCCGGTCTAAACACGCACGGGTCGTTCTCCCGTCCAACTTGGCCAGTCGTTCTCTGGGACTAAAATACGTTGCTGGTCGTTCTCCAGTGTTTACATAAAAGTACCGGTCGTTCTCCGGTTTACCAAACAAAGTTTAACAAGTTTATAGTATGAAAATGTTGTTTCATAAATACTAGTTTTGTGTAAGAGTTCAACAGTTTAACGTACTCTAATCGTTCGAGTAAAACAAGTATACAATCATGTATGTAAAAGCAGTTATGACAATCAATAAAGCAGTTGACTATGTTTCTCACCCCAAGTTGAAAGCGGTAACACAGTTAAAAGTGGGGCTGTGAACTCACCTGTTGAGCTAAGTAAAGTTGCGAGCGCTAACAAAGCCTAAATCCAAGTAGGTCACTAACGTCCTAAACGTAGGAATAATCATATAAGCGGTTGGCTAACAGTCTAACCATGTTACTCGTTTATTCATGAAAGATTTTTGTTTATTTTGTAAGTTCGACACGAGACGTTGGTGATATTTTGTGAAACATTTCAAGGTGTAATTTATTGTTTCATGGGGTTTCATAAGGTATGAAATTGTGTACGGGGGTCCGGGGGCAGCACACCTGGTAGCGGGGTCCAAGGGGTGGCAACCCCTGGCGGGGTTCAAGGAGCAGAGCCCCTGGCTGGGGTCGAGTTGTAGTGAAAACGCATCCGAACTCCTAATTCGGAGTAAAATCAAGTGGTAAAATCTGGTTCCGACACTTAGTGAAAAACATGTGTTTTAAAGGTTCTGAGTTTTGCGACATAAGTACTGTGTCGCTAAAAGGTTCTGCGACACAAGGGTTTGTGTCGCCAAGTGCGAAATCCGTAATTTAATGCGACATACGGTGTTGTATCGCTATGTGCGACATTGAGTAGTCTGCGACATAATGGCTTGTGTCACTATGTGCGACGTAGAAGTGGTACTGCGACACAAAAGCTTGTGTCGCACTACTGTTTTTGGCCCCATGCGACACAACGGGCTGTTCGAACGAAATCTTAAATTTTCAACCCAAAACGTTTAGATCTTTCATATAATGACTTGTAACATGATTGTAAGCTATAGTAATGAAGTAAAAGTGAAAAGAAAGTAGTTTTTCTAACCAATTTTGAGTGAAACCGAAAGTTAGGTGAAAATTGAAGATGAAGAAGAAAATGGTGGATCTTGAGCTTGGATCTTGAAGATAAAGTTGATGATGAGTTTTGTTGTTGTTGTTGGTCCGAAAATAAGAAGAAAATGGTGATGATTTGGTGATTTTTGATGGGTGATTTTGAGAGAGAAATTGGTAGGTGTTTGTATGTGTTTTTGATGAAATGAGATGAAAATGAAGAAATGGGATGGGGTGGTGGGTGTGGGCTGGTTTTTGGTCAACAAAAGGGATGTGATTTGTCCCAATTTTTGTGGTATTTAACCCATGTTCGTTTATCCGATCGTTAAATGTTAAAATATTTTAAAATGATAAATCTTTAAATACGTTTTTATAACAATTTAAGAAATGTAATAATACACGTATTAATTAGTTGGGCTTTGCTAGACTTACCTCTAAAATACGTTGTGAATTCACTCAAAGTTAGAGAATTAGCCTAGAAATGCGTGTAAATTACGTTTATAATTTTGACGAAATTGTGGAGTGTTACATTCTCCCCCTGTTAGAGAAATCTCGTCCCGAGATTTAAAATCAATTCAGATGGCCCATCGCGTATGTTTTCTGAAAAATCGTGTCGTCAACAATAGTGATAGTTTACGTGGCGCTCTGAGTTGCCATAAAGTTCTAACAGTTCACGTATATCGTCGTATAGTTTGATAAGTTGTGTGTTCGTTAAGTGGTCAAAGTTTACCAAGTATTAGGTTCGAATCGACATTCGAATAGCATGACGTTAAAGCGAAATAATAGGTTGCTAAAACGTACCAATGTTAGCATAGGGATACTCTAGTGCATCCCGTACACGAATGATGTATGCACGTCCAATAGCATTTGGGGCGTTGGCATTGCGATTGTTGTTGTTCTGATTGTTGTTGGCGTTGTTGAGCTGTGGGCACTGGTTTCGGTAGTGTCCTGGTTCACCACACTCAAAGCAGCCCGTATTTTGTCACCCAGGGTTTCTTTGAGCGGGAGGGTTGCTTTTACATGAATGGGCTCGGTGTCCCCATTGGCTGCATTTGCCACAAAGGAAACATTCACCCTCGTGGTACCTTCCACACTTATCGCATTTCGGTTTGTTGCCAAGATAGGGTTTGGATCCAGTTAGGACGGCGGCAACGTAAGCCCTGGAGTTTCCTGAGGGTCTCTTATTTGTTTGGTTCTGGTTTCCGTTTCCCTCGTTGTTCCATTTTCGTTTGTCTCCCCCGTAACCAACAATTTCAGCACTGCTTGATTCGCTTTTCCCCGTAACAGTTTTCAGGGTTCCAATCAGGACCGCATCATCGGTCAAGCTCTGAGCCAGATCCACTGCGCTCCTAAAAGTAGTTGGTTTGGAGGACATCACCATGCCTCTGATCTGTGGTGCCAAACCTATGGTGTATCGCTTAATGCGTTCGCTTTCGGGAGTCACCATGTGAGGTACGAGGCGTGCAAGCTCTTGGAACCTTGTCGTGTACCCGGCAATGTCAGCACCCATCATCTGGATATTCCATAGTTCAGTTTCGAGTTTCTGAATCTCACTAGGAGAGCAAAACTCTTCCATCATCATATGTTTCAAAGTCTCCCATGAGATGGAGTAAGCAGTTGTGCGTCTAAGGATTTGGACTTGAGCATTCCACCATGTCAACGCTTTGTCGGCGAGAGTACAAGTGGCATACTTCACCATGTTCTCGGGTGCGCAGTCGCTGATGTCGAGGACCGATTCTATTTTCTCGATCCAGTGGACTAGGCCGATGGCCCCTTCAGTCCCGGTTAATGTGCTGGGTTTGCAAGCTTGGAAGGTTTTGTATGAACACCCTCGTTGGGTATTTTCCGGTGTTTCACTGTTGAGGGGGTGGTTCCACTGTTGTGCACCACGTTGTCACGATTGCGGATTTCCTCATACTGGGCAATTGCTTCTGCCACCCGTCGTTCGATGATCTGTTCGGTGGTTTCAACGATAGGACGTGTAGGTGCTCGGCGACTGTTTCGGGTCTTTCTTTGTTTAGGCGGCATGATGACGTTCTGCGATGAAGGAATGCAGAAGTCAATGCCAATGAAAAGAATGTGAAGAATAAAGTTTTTTTTTAGAAAGCCAATTAGCATGCTTTACTAATTGGAAACGCTCTTTGGGAACCTTTCAAATTGCTCGACCCATTTCCTTTATAGCCAACTTTTCAGATTTGACCCATACGAGATAAAATATACCTAAATCCGCCTATTAAAAAGTCAATGAGTCAAAATTGCCATCATAGTTTAACGGAAAATAGAGGTGACAAAAATTAGCAGGTAGAGCATTGAGTCACAACGGGTCATTTCTAATGCGGACAAAACAGGTTGGGACAGTTTGGAGTGACCCACAAATATATTTTCTATTTTCATTTGGAAATTCAAGTGAGACTAAGTAGTAACTAGAGGAATTACCAGGTCGAAATAATATTTGGCAACAATCTAGAACCAAATGCAGCTCATCCCTTCGCTTATACGTTTCTTGAATGGCTGGATCCTTCCGAATTTCATCTACTAGAGAAGCATACTCTCATGTTGCAGCAGCTTAATAATTATCAAAATCACCCATTACCATTATATCCAGTAACCAGTCAGAAAAATGCTTGAATTTCGGGTTTAAGGAATACACACATTGTGTACTTTTCTCAAGTCGTGGATTACTTGTAAAATTATAATTTTGTAGTCAAAAAGGTATAATAAAAGAAATTAGCTTAAAAGGAAACAGGTCTTTGATTTTTCAGACAGTTCTATGTCGTCTAAAGTACATTTTTAATGAAGAAAACCTCATGATTTATATTATTGATAAAAGACTAGATTATTATTTTTATAAATTCGATTAATATGGACAGAAAGTATTATGGGTTAACCCAACCAAAACTACTTCGAGTCATAAGTTTAAGCCAAAACTCGTCGACTTCCAGTTTAAACAACTGGATTTGAAAATATAAAGCAATAAAAATCTTAAATCCATTGAGATTACAACAAATCGTGCACTCTTGTTGAGGAAAATCTGTTGACCAGTAATTAGTAATACTCTTGCCCTAAATACACGAGCGAGAGGACTATGGTTTTCTTATTAATTGATTATTTCAACAACGAAAGGGTTACTTTAGAAATCCTCCTATATGTACAAAGTCCTTCATCAATAACCCCATGACCAAATGGTTGATCAAATGTTGTAAGTAATGGTTCTTCCTAACGACATGAGGCGACTAAAATTGAACAAGTACTCACTGATCGCAGAAACTTAATATCTAGTGCAGATTTAATCTTGTCTTGTGTTTTCTGATAAATGTTACCTATTGGGTAGAAACCTCTAGTGTATGCTAAACCTGATACACAATAAACAGTATCACAAAACATTATCAATAAATAAAAATTGTATTGTATACTACTTCATAAAAATTTCAAACAAAACAAGTAACAACACAAGATACACAATTAAAACAACAAACATGTATAATTTGATGCAATGTGTATACATGAATTATAATGAACTAAACAAATACACAAAGAATATGAAACAAAATAAAAATTGTATTGTGTATCGCTACAGCAAGATGTATCACCTAATTGAAATTGATCACATAAACACAAAAAGAACTCAAATGTAATCAAAAATGATCATAAGTACTCAATTTAACATAAAATCGGAAAAAGATTGAAATATTAACCTAATTTATCGGAATTAAAACAAACTAAACAATGTTGACCTAATTTTTTAAACAGAGTTAAGAAATTCGTACTTACAGAATCGTAATCCTCATAATCGATTGGAATTGTAGAATCCAGAACAAAAGTAGACATCTTTTTTCGATTGCGGATTGATATAGAATTGAAGAATTACATAAAAAATTGAACTGATGAATAGAAAGAAATTATTATATAGATAGGAGTAAACGGACGACTTAACGGAAGTAATTGAGGTGAATAGAAGCGAACTTACCAATTTACCCTTAATAGGGCGGAGCGGAGAAGAAGGTAGACGAAGGAAGTGAACGAAGAAGAAGGACAGATGTCACAATTTGGTGGCTACGTATGTTGTTTACATTAAAACACTGCGTACGGGAACCTTGATCATACTCTTGTTATCGAATAAAATGACTATAGATGTGTTGTATTGTAGCCGTATATGCAAATAAACTACTAGTAGTTATAAATCTGTGTTTATTCATGGGTTATAGTATCATCAATATTTATTAATTATTAATTAAGACATATACTAATTAACATATATATTACGGATGAGGTTCCCGGAACAATGGCTATAAATTAGAGAAGGGGGAGAATTCAAAAAGGAGGTGATAAGTGTCATCCTCATTTCTCCACCTTTTTATCCATTTCTCCACTTTTTTTTATCTATTGCGTCTTTGTTCTAAATTTTTTGCTAAAGATTTTTATTTTCATATAAAAAAATAAAATTTTAATATATATATATATATATATATATATATATATATATATATATATATATATATATTTACTTGGAAAAACTTCTTCTAACACTTTTTATCAAAAATAATATAATGATAATAATTAACATTTTAAAATATATATATATATCACTTTTTCAGTTAGATAAAAAAATAGTTTTAACACTTTCAATATTAAGAGATATAGATATGAATTTTATATTTAATAATATTATATTCGTTAAAAGATAATTGCATTATTTAAATAGTTATAAAATCATGATAATATTAGGAGATATAGATATAAATTTTAAATCTAATATTATTATATTTGATCAAAGATAATTGCATTATTATAATGTACTTAACAATCATCATTTATGATGTCATCTGTTCCTTAATTTAAGTAAGTTCAATAAAATAAAACAATTTTATTTAAGTAAGTTCAATAAAATAAAACAATTTTATTGACCAACTGACTATTTGATGACATTATTAACCGCTTAATTTGTTGTAACGGCTTGTAACTTTTAAAGTTATAAGTATTTGATTTGTACATGTATTGTATATAAAAAGAATCACAAGATACTAGACCGTCTATAAAATTAAATTATATTCTTCAAAAAATGATTTCTGAACGCAATTTGCGGATAACTAAGTATATATCCACCTTATATACCCTTTTATACAGCCCGGTCTTGTAATGCCGATCGATGAAGCCAGCTAGAGGCAGCACCATTGCACCAACTTAAACCCTTGTGCTGACTGGCTCCCTCGGACTTGATTAGCTTTTTAGTGACTAGCAAGCTCCAACTTGAAGTCTTGAACCCTTGATTATAGCTTTTAGATGGATACATAATTAGCTACAATCATCATCATTATAAATAATACAATATAGCTGATATTTATATTTAATAATTTCTTAACCAATTTTAACCCAAATGAATCACTCTTAACCCAAAATGACAAGATGATTGTGGACCCCGTTTTGTTGCCCATTTTCGAGCAAGATAGCCCTTTACTCAGGTTAATAAAGCAAGCCATCCTATACATCCAATCCAAGTAATAAATATGCATGCTATCAAGTAAGTCCATACTTCATAATCTGATCAAATGCCAATCATACAACATATAGTAAACATATATACAGCATGTAACTGTAGTAGTCTAGCTGATAATATATACGGCGTATAGAATTACATGAAACTGAATGTGGTCTTTTGTAGGATGACAAAATACAGTAACAAACTAGCTAAGAATGCACATACAATGACCATATACAATTAGCTTTCACACAAGTTAGTACTACATCATACTCCTCTCTAAGACTTTATTCATGATGACATATATTATAGTAGTGACTTACTTTAACCACTAAGTCTCTTGAAAAATCATGGTGTGTTCACTCTGTTTCTGTTGAGGGCTAGGTACATGTGCAAACAATGATAAAATCAAGCCATATGGTTTACTTAGATAAATTGATATTTAAACTACTTGATCATATCCTGCAAATCAGTATAAAACAACTGATAAAGTCATTGATAGCCTACAAAAACTCAAGTCTTATTATTAATCAATATGGCACACGTTATGTTACAAATTCTCCCACTTAATTTCTTCACATTGTCAGTAGAATACATAGCAAAAAACAATGCCTGAGGAAATTCATAAGCCCGTCAACTCAGTACACCTCTAAAGGACAGTGCTCGCATACCATTTACAATGCCTCAATCCCGAAGTAGTAGATTGTCCGGTAACCTATAATTTTAAAAAATAATAATAATAAATACTGGTGTTAAATTGTCATAGAATTAACACTATTCTAATAAATGTAAACCACGATGTTCTTCATTTCCGCGTGAATTGATATACAATACGACAATATAGAAAATAAAATTCTCAAAAAAGTTTTTCCGAGTTAAATTATACGCGTTTGGAAATATATTTACATATGGTAAAGTTCAACTTCATAAATTTCCTTTAATGCGGCATTAATTCATTGATTATCTTTATACTAATAACACCAATATGGTGTTTATATATAACCAAAGTTTGTGCAGAGGTATATTCATTACTTTTGTTCACTTTGCATCATGACTCGTTCAGCGGTTAAGTACCAATTTTTAGCCGATGAACGCTTGAGGAACGTAACTTTGAGGAAGAGGAAAGCGAGTTTGTTGAAAAAAATCAATGAGTTGAAGATTTTGTGTGACGTTGATACATGTCTAGTGATGTATGAGAAAGATGATGCTCCACCCGAAGTTTGGCCATCCCTTCCTGAAGCCCATCGTGTGATTGAGAGGTACCAAGACTCAAAAATGTGGAGTGCAAACGCTAAGCAAGATCACAAGTCTTTTCTTGAGAGAAACATAGCAAAAATGAAGAAGCATTTGCAGAAAGAACAGGAGAAAAACCTAAAACTTTCAATGGTGAAATGTTTGTTTGATGAGAACGCGATTAATGAAATCGCTGATGAGAATTTGGAGAGCGTGCTTGCGTTAGTTGATAAGGAGATGCAATCGATTGATGATTTGATAGGCAAAACAGAAGAGGATTTAAAACTTACCTTATAGAAAACATGTGATCAATCATGAGAAATCGCTATAATGTTCTACCTAAATAAAGTTTTCTTGATTTTAAGTACTGATCATGGTGATTGTAATGTTATATGCAAATTTTCCTTACAGTTCATTTAGAAGTTATCTAGCATAACTAAATTTGGTAGCTCCTTTTCTTAATTAAACTGAAGAGATGGTTTTCTGAATAGCAATATGAATATTAGGTTCTGGGAAATATGATGATTGTTTATTGATTTTATTAGCCATTGAATTAATCAGTCGATTTTTGGTTTTTAGATAATTAATACCTTCCGTGATATCATATTAATCAAGAATTTATAAGAATAAAATTGTAAATGTATGATGCAGTCACAAAGGTTCCTGAGAGAACATAAAAGTATTAAACACTTGATGATCAGATAAGCAAAAGATAAACAATCATTTATACAGTTCGTTAAAAAATTATTACGACAATCTGTTTGAAAACAAAAATCCACACGTCATTTATGCAAGAAGAAGAGTTGAAAACCACGACAGCTTTCTAAAACACAAACTTCTTTATTACGGACTTAAATTATTTCTACTAACCCATATAGTACAAGATAAACCAAAAAGAAAAACCTACATTACTCGCAGGTCCAGAATCAATCTCCAAGTGCAGAAGCCCTAAAATCTTAAACAACTTTCAGCAGTAGGAAGAGAAATGGGACAAACAAGTTCCAAAATTAATCGTTACAAATCATGATGTGGATGCCTGATCAGGTCTTGCACGCTTTGAAGAGCGTGGACTACATCCGCTGTTAACGTTAGATAAGTTAACATCTTGTACTTCTAATTCAGACACAGACTTTGATTTTTGGCTGCTCTGTTCAGTTGACTTTTTGATATCTTCAACTGATATGCAGTGATCGTCCTTTGGTTTTTCGGTTGTATTTGATGGGTCGTCATTTGGATCAGATGAAGACGGCTTTAACCTATCGTTTTCCATCTTTCTTTGCTGCTCAAACATCATTTGAAGGTATTTTCCCTGTTCTTCTATTCGTAACTGCAAGGTTCTTTGGATCTGAAGAAAAATATCAAATTTTAGATTAGTAGAGCCTTTTAAGGTGCGTTTACTTACAGATAGGGGACGTGCTACCTAGAAAAATTTTCATAATTTTTTTTTGACAAAAAATAAATATATCATATTTATAAAAGAATTTACAAATCTACAAGTACACTTCTGCAAACTCTATTTTATACACGCAATTTTATTACAGTCGATTGCCTGATTATGATGACAAGCACATAACCAGTTCCGTAACAATTATCCAATAGGTCTTTTGAACTATAAAATTCGTTATTATTTGGCATACCTCAAGCTGTTCGTGGAGTTGCTTTTGAACTTCCATCTGCAGTTTCAATGCATCAGTGAATCCCAATGCCCTGTCATAAGAACCATATACATAAGTTCCCAGTTTGACTATTATCATGTAAACACACATCAACATCTTTTAAATAACATTCTTGGAATTCATGTACATAAGTTCCCAGTTAGACTATTATCATGTAAACACACATCAACATCAACATCAACATCTTTATAATAACATTCTTGGAATTCATATACCGCTATCAAATCAAGATAACCTTGTGGAACCAAATAATTTATGATACTTTTGTAATACTTCTAAGGCAGAGATCTATTAACATGCAACAAACATCCCAACAAGGAAATTTTCCAATAATGATAGGAAACAACTTGATTATAGAATACAAACGATCTGAAAATAAAATAAACAATAGAAAATATACTATTATGGACATTTCGAGAGGTAAACCAACACTCCCAGTGATATCAAAATGACTAATCAAATTCAATATATAAAGAATAACAACCTTTACACTAGAAACAGCCTAAGCCTAATACTTGTAGGAGAGTAACCTGCTCCTCAAGTTTCTCCTATTTATATAATCAAGGATGATAATAAAATACTACCAGTAAATAGACTTGCTAGTTTATGAAAGAATGAAAATACTCATCTCCTAATAATGACAATAAATACATGATAATAATCTGAGACACGTTAAATAGAGATATGTGCACAGTTTTATACACATATACATATGTGTGTATAGAAGAGAGACTAACTTGGTTTTAATATCCATAGATACCATCTCATCAATAGACGTCGCCTTCTTCTCTGAAGTTCCTGCATTTCAGAACAAAAGTTAGTGTTCTCCTAAACAAAAAAAAGGACCTAATAGTAGTCCAACCACAAGTAACGCACTGGACACCGTTCAAATTTTATATTGGAGTTGTATAAAGATCATGTATTTTTTAATCCTATTTCAAGGGCAATAATTTACACGGCACAATGTCTATCGTTGACGTTGAGTGCAAGCCCTCCAGACAATTGTCCATGCTAGAATGTTGTGTTATAGCTCCATGCCCAATTATTACCCAACAGGCCAACATGATTTACAATAGACCAATAGTTTCTATTAATATGAATCTTTACATTGCTGAAATGGTTACCTTCGGATAACTCTGGCTTGTATCTAGCCGTTCTATATTTCTGAAATCAAAGTAACAGAAAACATCAATTTAAAATGTTAAAGAAAGTCCCAATTTGACATCGATGGTCAAAATATCTATAACTCAGACAAAAATAATGTTGAGAGAAGTTGAACACATTTCTCAAATATAAAGTTTGCTGAAGGGAGCTTATCAATCACTTGGGAGATCAAAGCAACTATTTTCCAAATGTAACAAAATCTTTCAGCACTTATTCACATGTATTTTAACTTGTTTGATCTCAGGAGTAACTGCAAGACTCTCTTTTTTTTAAAAAAAAAAGGTATTCCCATTTGTAACAGGTTCCCCCGGGGTGGCCAAGCTTATGCTTGTGATGTACGGGGCCTAACCGTTACCGTGGCCGTTTCTGAACCTTCCCCTAGCCATCTGATAAATGTTTACCCAGGGAGAGATCAAACCCGTGACCTCTCTTAGAAGTCATTCGGGAGCCCCACAACTGGGCCATCACCAGATGATTGTCATAAATATAACTTTCTTACATACCTGCAGATGGCTTTTCACATGATAAATTGTCAAACCTTCGACATTCATGAGCTTCAAGACACCTTTTGGCGTAGCTCCTTCATATTGAAGACAAATATATGGTCATTAGTTCATAAGGGGGTCTTCAGATTTGCAATCTGAAGCTGTAAAAACCACCAAATCACTTGTAGAGGCTGAAAAGAAGATACTTACGTTCGCTACCACCCAGCTGGTTGACTGCTTCAACAAAAGACTCATGAAGTTCAGGTGTCCAGCGCATTCGAGCTTTTATTGAGGCTCCATTAGATGACGGACTGCCAACAGGGCATGCTTCTATACTTGGCACCGGAGGGCGAGAAACGATTTGCATTTGCTACAAACACGAGATGCTTTTTTATAAATTATTAATGAACTGTAGCGAGAATATATTACTAAGTGAACACGGACAACAAGGTTACATGATAGCTATTGAAATTATTAATGAAGTTATAGCACAAAAAGGTGACCACTTTGATCTAAATTCTATTTGAGGTGACACACTTTGTTTGCACTATAGATCAACAGGTTTTAATATAGGGTTATATTCTTAATTAAGCATCAATATTTACCCATACGTTCTAGTCAACATTTTTAGAAAGTCTAGTCAACATTTTTAGAAAGTCTAGTCAACATTTTTAGAAAGTCGCCTTTTTATCAAAAAAGGTTTAGCCTTTTTTCAGAGTACAAAAGAAGTGTGTAACTCAAGACAGAAATTATACTGAAGTCCAAATCCTTATATTCTATTAACCCCTTATTTATCTACCTAAACAGTTGCACTTAAATGACAATTATAGTTTTCTAAGCAAAGAGTTTAAAAGGCGCATACTTTTGGTTCTAGGCTTGGTACATCGACATCAGCTAGGAGTTCACTCCAATTTGAGTCATCACCATTCATCAATTGTTCCTCCCAATTCTGCCAGTTTGAGTCGGTTCCCCTGCCATGATCACTAGACGGAACCAAGGCATTGTGAGGCCCGATCTGAGAATTACCGGAAATAACATTTTCAGGGAAGTCAAGGAGATCGTCAATTGATTCCGTACCCCACGACATCCCACTATTATTTTGACCAACTAACGTCACTGGTTGCGCATTTACAAAATGAGATGCTTGGCTCACTTGGAATGGTACTGTATCACTGGATGACCTAGAAATTAATGGAGAATTTTGTGATGACATGGCTCCCGAAGCACCCATACAATTCAGCTGCTTTTCACTAGATGGCTCAAGACATACAGGATTGTATTTCCATCTTTGTCCATTCATAAAATCAGCGACGATTCGAGAGACCTTGGAGCCAGGTCAACGCACACACGTGTATAACTTAAACCACAACCACCACTGTCTTTCTACACCAATGCATTTCAATTGTATAGTATCTGAAAAACAAAGCTCAATCACTAATCACTCAACATCAAGTAATAAGACTTCAACAGATATTAAAGATCAACATAAACAGGTGTAGCAAATTCATGATCAACCAAAAGTAACATACCACTTAATATTCACTTAAGGTGCTTAATGCTAGCTAATGTGCTAATGCAACCATGATTAAAACCTTGAATTCAAGTAAAAAAAACAAATTACATCAACTTAAAAAAAGACATAGCTTTATTAATCCCATGATACTAAACACAACTTTTTTGATTGAATATTCCTAAACCCAGTTTCAAAATCTTCCCCACAATCAAAAAACTAAACAAGAGCACCATAAAACCCTAAAAGTTCTTAACTTGATCACCAAATTAACAAAAAATCAAGAAACCCTAATTTCAGTTAAAATTCAACGAAACCCCAACTTTAATTACACAATTAAAGTATAACCCAACCATACTTGCCTCAAGAATCGATTCAATTTCTAATTAATATAAAAATATATATATGTTTCAATAAACTATAGATATAGACATATATGTATATGTATATACAACACACCTTGATTTCAACGGGGGATGTACGGACGGAACAAAGAAAGCAGATTGAAGTGTGTTTCCCAATCCCCAATGAATGGAGTATATAGATAGTGGTTTTGCAATGATGAGGAAAACATACAACACACACGTCTTTTGGGATTGTTGTATCTGTATTTTGTATCTATGCTATTGATTGATGTGATTTTGACCGTTGATCGTGATTACTTTTCGTTGAATGGGAACTGGACGGTGGAGATTAGATGGTGTGTAAGGAAGGTAAGGTGTGGCGAGAAACATGGGATTCAAGTTGCTTTAATGGGACGACAAATTATTCATTCTAAGTACAACATAATAAAAAAAATATCGATATCAATCTATTATATAATACATTTCACATTTTAACATACTCTCTTAAAAAATTTAAAATTGAATAAAGTAAGTCTCATTTACTACTTATTCTCTACTAAATACACTTTTAATCAATCAAATATTAAATTGACCCACTAAAATCTTTTTTAATTGATTATGTATAAAAGTGGACATTTATAATAGGCTCCCAAAATAGTAGTCTTTCTCAGTGAATCTACAACATTATTTGTTCATTCTTATTAGAGTTTATTGTTTAATTATGTATTAAACTTTACTTTTTTACTAATATAAGAGTCGGAGTTTAAAAATTGTTATTGTATGTATTGAACTTTCATTTTTGAGTAAAGTCAAAATAGTAATGTGTTTATTTTATTTTACCAAAAAAGGAAATCTACACACAATAGACGGTATATACAAAATGAATACATACAATAGAACATATTAACCTATGTCTTATACAATAGCAAAAAGTGTAATTTAATACATAACAAAACAATAAACCTTTTCTTTATCGATGTTACCAAAATAATTATATATTTTCAATTTTAGTCGATTAGAAATGTTTAAGTGAAAAATAATGAATCCGTATTAGTCAAGAGTATTATAATTATTTATACTTCTCTTAAACTATGTGCAACTTTATAATGGATAATTAAATTGTAATGAGTGTGTATTTTTTTCCGTTTTCTTTCTAAATTTAGTGATTTAAAATTAGATTCACGCAACATGCTGAATTGTGCATTTTTCTAATGTTATTATCTATGTTTAATTATCAAAATTGAGTAGTTGCATTGTTTTGATTCACAAAATTGATAATAATTTGATGGATTATAATTGAGATTTCATTAGTTAGTTTGTTTGGTTGAGTAATAGATGACATTAAAATCCATCAAATTTCTTTAACGAATTTCAATTATTTCAAAAAAAATTCAGGAACCAAATACAACCAAATACAAATCCATTGTTATTATTGTGTATATCAATTATATAATCTACGTGTAGAAGACAAACTCGTAATAAGAAAAGAAGTAGAACGTACTAGATTTATGGTATAGTGAGACTTGACTATCAGGATCCCTCCCAGCTTGGGATTTATCTTAGTGTTTATGAAAATTAAGCAACCACATCCACCCATGTATCCCTTTTATTATTAAAAGAGGGTATGATTACCTAATCTTTTTTTAAATTAGTTTCTAAGTATTTAGCCACCTCAAATTTTGATTATCAAATAAATCAAAAACCTTATTATTAGATTACACTTTTACCTGTAAACTGACGCAATCTCCAAATCAAAATTAAGGCGTCATTCCATTTTTTGCTCTGCACTTTGAATTTCAAACCGAAAATTTTCAATCTAAAATTTTGGTTAGAATAGTACTCATAGAATTTTCTACAATAAGTTTTATAGTAATATCTTTTTACTGCATTCTAGGTGTTTGATAATATGCCGGTAAGAGTTTTATGTATTGTAATTGATGTGAAATTTGGATTTATTTGATGCAGTTATTGGTAACTCGGGGAATTTGTTAAAAACAAAGTTTGGTAAGGAAATTGATGATTATGAAGTCGTTCTAAGGGAAAATGGTGCACCGATCCGGGTATGTGTTCATTACATATTATTTTCGGGGTGCAGTTAAACTTAGCAAGTATCTGACTTCGTCGTCCTGTTACCGCAATGCAGAATTATACAGATCTTGTGGGTATAAAAATACATTTCGCCTACTGAATAGGGGTTCTGCCAAAGCTCTAGATAAAGTTATCGAGTTATATTCTTTTCTGGTAACTCTACATGTATGAACCCAATATATATTTTTAGAGGAAGTGTACTAAAGGTCTCATATTCTACAGAAACCGAAAAGGAGGTGCTGCTCGTCAAAACTACAATCCATGACATCATGAGCAAAATGATTCGGGTGAACTAATACTTACTTGCCATCACCCTACTTGGCCATATGATCGTTGATATGCTTTACTAATGCTTCTTCATTACATGATTGGTATTTAATGATTTATTGTTCTGTGATCATTGTATACATAAGATCGGAAATAAGGTTAGGTAATGAAAACCAGATCGCAAATTCACCACTTCAACTGATTGTCATTTATTAATATGACTTTGATCTGTCGTTTATGTTTGGTGGTATAGTATTTAAGTTTTTCTTTCTTTCTTTCTTGTGGCTTTGTGGATCCAGATTGGGCTTCCTAATTGACTTTTTGTCCCATGCTGTTGTGGTTGGTTTTCTGGGGGGAGCTGCCATCACCATTGCCCTTCAACAACTTAAGGGTTTTCTTGGTATCAAACATTACACAAAGAAAACTGATATTATTTATGGGGGGAGTTGCCATCACCATTGCCCTTCAACAACTTAAGGGTTACGATTGAAGCGAATATGAAGATGATCATTACAACGAATATTGTTGAATTTAATCGTTTACAATCTTACCGATCAATGTTTTATATTTTTTTTTCACAAATGTTTAATCCTTAATGATTCATGATCTTATGAATCCTTATGTTACTCAATATTATTTTATCTTATTGAACCTATACTTCGGGTATCTTGCCTTGATACATGTTTCATTAATTATTTAAAAATATATTATACTACAAATATGCGGTTTTTATACTTTTAAATATTTGTTCGTTTTAATCACGAATTATATGTAATAGCTAATATAACCTGCATTTTAATGATCTTGCCACAAAGTTTGCGGGTTATGATATAGTATTATATTATATTATATTAATAATAATTAGGAACTCATAATAAGTTTTTCCTTTTCTTTTTGATCTTTCATTAAATCAAAATCTTTCTCTAAATATACATTTAGTGTAGTCCTCAAGAATATATACTCCCCGGCCATGTAGCTAAGCTAGCTCTCTTATAGCTACTTTGACATGTTATGAACAGCCAAGATACTTTGCATTTTGAGATGAATTGAAGCCATATTTGAATAGTTATAAATACTTACTTTTTAATTCATACCATCAACCAATCAAACATACATCGATGGAAGAAATGTTAATCAAGTCTTTTAATCGTATACCCTCATGATGGTCCCAAGAGATCAAGTGTACGTATCACACGCAGCTTGAATTACTAATTTGGGGTTGGATTTTTTTTGGTTATTTGTTCCTAATATGGGTGGCAATTCATATTGAGTCAAGTCAATGGGTTCGAGTTGGCAGCTTAAAGAATCAAAATTGGTCAACTCAAACCCGGCCTGATTTTTAAATCAAATTGAGTATTTCAACTCAACCCAAAATCCATTAACCTGGACTCGACCCAGATAACCCGATTTTCATTCAACTCAATAGGTCTTCCGGTTAATGGGCTAATCTTCTCAAAAATAATAGGTAAACATTAATAAGCATAACAATCATAACTAACATTTTGAAGTGATTTTGAGGGGTATTGTGAGTTGTGGGGATGTAACAATTTTAAAATACCTTTTTGAGGTTTGGGGCTATCGGGTTGACATGATGAGCCATTAGGTTACTTGAATTTGACCTGTAAAAAAATCAGATTGTCGGGTTGGTGGCTCTACGGGTCAAATTTTCCTACCTTACTTGTTTATTTTCAAGTCGATCTCGTGATGTAATTCGAGTCGTGTTTGATATTGTCAACCCTAGCTGAGAGATCATTCAAACATATCACATCATTTATTTTGTAGTCCACTCATATATTTGAAAGGGAGTTGATAAATACAACACCTAAATTGATACATACACCAAACTGTACAACAGCTAAAGCAAACTGTACAAGTATACAATTGCACAATTGTGGTGTATGAAACAATATTAGTGTTTTATTTATCAGCTCCCTATTTGAAAACGATTTTGTGGATAACTCAAATTTACATATTGTTTTGTATTTATCAAATTCGGATAAAAACTTATTAGTAAAATGTAAAGGGACATAACTATCCGTATATTTGAAAAAGGAAAAAAAACTAAAATATAAATAATGTCAGAAATATAGGGATATTTGTGTCCTTCTAATCTTTCATTAGATTTTTAACAATTATTTAACATAGAACAACATACGAATTTGAATATCCTGCAAAATGATTTTCAAATGTGAGTGATTAAAAAACAAAATGATAGAATTAGATGACCTTCAAGGATCCAATTATATAATCCCTATAGTTTAATATTGAATGATATATATATATATCAACAGAGAAGTAAAAAAATGGGGGAAGGAGGGAAGCTAATTTTAAACACACATTCCGGTTAACACAAAAGTCAACGCGGTGACAAACTTGTAAATAACTTGAAATCCCTCCCAGATCGTTAACATTTATTTCAAAAGCATGTTAATTAAAATCAAATTTTCAGCACGTTAACATCCATTTACGATGAATGTTTACGCATATACATTATTATACACCGATAAATGTTATGTTATCACATTATATTGTGTATAATAACATATATAAATTAATATTCTTTATAAATGAATGTTTAAGAGTATTAAATTGTAATTTTGATTAACATGCTTTCCAGATGAATGTTAACGGTCTGAAAAATTTTTCAATCTGTAAAATTCAATTGGAATGACAATTATAATTCGATTAATGACTTGTTTATAAGTTTTGTACGATCAAAGTCATTTAATTTTTATTGTTTTCATTGTCAAATCAAAATTTTCTCAAAAACCCAAAAGTTACTCCAATATTCATAATTGTTGATGAATTCGAATTATGACGAATTGAAGATATGTGTGATTACAATTGATGAATTCGAAGATTTATAACGTTTTTGGTTGATGAATCTTTGAATTACATGCTTTAATTTGGAATTTTAGATGAAAATTGATTAAATGGGTATTGTGGATAAATATAGAAGAGGAGAAAATATAAGTGGTTGAGGTTTGTTTCCCTCCTTCCCTCAATTTTGAAGCTTCCCTCTTGAACATTCCCCTATATAAATATAAATATATATATATATATATATATATATATATATATATATATATATATATTCATATATATAAAACAAAGTTTTTTTCTGCTTATGTGTCATCTTTTTAATAATTATAATAACATGTCTCAAATATAGTTACTCCTAAATTACTCTTCAAATTCTAGGGATGCCACATGACTTTCCATGTTTAATAATTTTTATAAATTATTTTAAATATGGGTTTATAATAGTTTAATCCTCACATTTTTATTTTTTTCGTTTTAACCCTTCTAACTTTTGTTTCTAAATGTTTAAACACTTTAACTTATAGGTTGACAAAAAATTAATCATTTAAGTTTATTTTGAGTATATATGTTTTGCATTGATTCAAGTACACCCTCTGTCTCATTGTCATTGTCTCATCGATTTATTTTATTAATAATCAAATTTTATTCATGATCAACTATATGTAAACATTTCAAGAGTTAAACATATTGGTAGATTGAAATGTTAAGTTGAGACAACAATGTTAGAAACTATTACATATATGTTGCTTATATTAAAGTTGTATAATATTTGTAATTGTAATATTTTACGTTAGCATTTGTGAATATATTGTATGTGTTACTCACAAAAACTTTGAAGTTTTTATTCGCATATGTTTAGGTTGTTGTATACTATTTTTCTATTTTCAATGACAAATTTATAGTTTTCAATTACAATATTGACATTGTTAAAAAATTTCATAATATATAATAGTTTTGCATACATTACCGTATGATCACGGGCTCAAAGACCTACAATTTTTTACGAATATATGTAATACTTATTATTTATTTTTCTAAAATTCATTGTGCTTTATTTGACTTCATATATTAATTTCGATAATTAATTATAATAGTTTGATTACTTTATTATATAGTTTGGTTTATGTTATTATTTATTTTCAATTCTCAATGACAATTGCACCTTTTAAGTTAACAACATTAATTCATTGAACTACTTATAAATAAACATATAATGGTATTTTTTTAATGATCGTGCATCGCATGGGCTAAAAACATATATATATATATATATATATATATATATACACTAGCAGTATACCTGCGCCATGCAGCGGAAGTTTTTAATTCAAGATGATGTTGAGTTAGTGTCGACAATGGTAATGTATGACATTGAAGTAGTATTAAAAACATTGAAAACTTAAAAAGATTTTTACTTTATCTATAATGCAATATTATGAATCAAACTTGATGTATAATGATTATATAGAGACTGAAAACATCAAACATTTTGTTTATAAACCAAGGGTGAGGTTCAAATGAGAATAGAACATTGTGTGAGAATGACGAAACCAATGATATTTTGCCATGTGTACAAAGAGAATGCTACACATGCACAAAACTCATTTACCCCCAACATCAATTATCTCATAAATGACAAATCGAAAAATTATGAAAATTGCACCATTAAATTCAGCATTTTCTCCTCTTCGATTTCCCGTCCCTCAAGTCATACTTTCGACGAGTTTTTTTTCCAACTTTTTTGGTGGGTTTCACATTACTAACACATGTGTTAAAGTGTTGCGTTTAGGGTTTGGGGTTTAGGGGTTAGGGTTAGGGTTTGGTTTTTCACCCCGAAACCCCAAACCCTAACTGTAACATCCTCTCTAGTAGCCTGGTAATTTCTAATTTTAAATTGATTATTTAATGATTTTATAAATTATGTGATATTATTATTTAATTGAGAAACTTAGATAAATAGGTTCTAGGACCTATTGTGACTAGTGAAATGTTAGTTGTTTTAAATTACTGTCGTTGACGGTGAAATAAAATAGTTGGCCTCGTGATTAATGTTCAGGTTCCAATCAATAGATTTAAGACGGGCATAAAATACCCAATGATGTAGGTCGATTAAAAAAGGTCGACCTCCTTTTCTTTCCCATACGTTCCTTTTGAGTTAACTTATACATTTCATACCTTCAAGAACACAAATTTCATCTCTAAATCAAATTTCTTGCAAATTTAATTCTAAAGAAAAGGTTAAATCCATCAGAGTATTCATCATCAAAGATATCATCATCATCACAATTCTAGCTTCACATTTGTGAGTATTTTCGTAGTTTTATCTATTACTTTGATTGAGTTAGGTTATAGGCAAACTAATGGAATTGATAATTGTCTAATTCATACTTATGATTAGTTGAAGTTGTTTTAGTTAAATTGATGCATAAAAACTGAGTTCAATCCCCATTTAGGTTAGTGAGTGATGAATTGAGCTCAAGTAAATGGGTTTTCACCTTAATTATGTATTTGTTGATAGTTATGCGAATTTGAAGTTTGAATTAGGTTAAAAGATGGTATATGATGTTACATGAAGTTATTTGAGCCTTTGATAGCTTTCAAATTCAAATTTGATGTCATTTTGGTAATGAATTGAGTTTTGGTTCGAGCTGGGCAATAGCAGGTCTGTTCTTGAGCTGAAGAACAGCTCAACGCGATCCCCAAACCCTAGCCAGGATCGCGTTCACTAGGGGAACGCGATCCCAAGCATTTACATGGATCGCGTTGCCAAGTGCAAATCGTTAACAGAAAATTTTCTAAAGAAGAACGCGATCCAGCTCTTGTTTCCGGATCGCGTTGCTTAGTGTAAAACGGTGACAGAAACTTTTCAACCGGGGAACGCGATCCCACCAGCACTAGTCCGGATCGCGGTTGCCTGTATAATTTTGATGATTATGATAGTTTGTAAACTCAAAGTGTATGGGTATGATTATATAGTATTGTTACTTATGTTTGAGATAAATTGAAATGTAATTACTTGTGTAAGGTGTCCATTTACATAAGTACTATTGTTGATGACAAGTTACTAACTTGTGCGTTGTGTGATGTTTCAGATACCCCAAAGACTCAGTGATTAGAAGCTGAGTATAGTGACTTCTGAGGTATCGGTGAGTGGATTTGGAACTCACCCTTCGATTTAGTTGTAACTATTTGGTTGCAACAAGTAAACGTAGACAAGTTGTTGTATTTATTGTTCATAATTGATTATAAATCTACGTGCTATGTGTGGCCTTCGGGCATCAGTTGTTAATGAGGTCAACAGGTTGAACTGGTTGGTTGGGCTAGTTGGTTGTTGTGTGAATGACACAGGGTCTTGCTTCATTTGTTTTGTGTATAGAACCTGTGTCTGAGTATAGTAACCACTAGTCATCGGTCTCGTCCGTTATGGCCAAACGGATATGGTTAGATAAGTGTTCTTGGGGAGCCACCCGGGTATTATGGTTTTCCCCAGAGCCACCGATCCTCATTACTATATTGTTGACTAGTTGTAATACATGTTTACGGTTGTTTGGGGTAAACAGGTGGTTAAGCTAAGTTGAGTTGTGTGTGATGAATTCATTCACTTAGCTTTGTGCTAATCCCTTATTTTACTTCCTGCAGGTTATATTTTGGAAATGTGGGTTGCAGGAAACTACTGCCATAGGCAGGGAATGTTTGACAGCCGTGCTACCCTGATAAAATTTTGTTATAAACTAAAGTTTGGTACAATATAATACCCCTTTGTGTAATAATGTAATGATGGTTTTCATGTTTAAATTAGTTATGTATAAAAGTTTCAACAGGGTGTATACAGTATTTGTGTTAATTAATAATGAAGTATATTTTAAATTATACGCTTCCGTCATAAATCGTGTTATAATAAATGGAAGAATGATGGGTGTTACAAGTTGGTATCAGAGCATAGATTGGGTGAATTGAGCATTATAAAGTGTTCAATCCCAAATCTAGAGTATGTTATGTCAAACATTTCTGGGTATGGGATTTTGCATTGTATGTGAATCTGTTAGTAGATAAGTGCTAACGATTAACAAGTTTCAAGTTGTTGTGTTGAATACAGATATGGCAGATAACGAGCAACCGACCGCCAACCCTAATAATGCCTCACGGATTGATGTTCCTCCTTCATATATTCATAATGAGAGACATGATCATGAGGGTACTTCTTTTCCTGCTCGCGAAGAATCGAATAGAGATGATTATCATTTTCAATTAGAAGATGAGGTGATTAATCTCAGAGAATTTAAAAGACAGGCTGAAACTGCATCATCTCAGCAACGTTCCCAGCAACAAATACCTGTGTTTGGTAATATTCCTCCTTTTCAGTCAAATAAACAGTGTTCATTTAAAACGTTTATGGCAAGTAAACCACCAGAGTTTAGAGGTAGTACCAATCCATCAGTAACTTTAAATTGGTTAAGAGATATGGAGCGGAAATTTGATGTTACTCGCTGTGAAGAAGAATCCAAAGTATTTTATGCTATTCAATGTTTAAAAGACGAAGCCATGGTTTGGTGGGACTCGATTACTGGTCATTTGACACAACAGCAGAAAGAAGCTATTCGATGGCCTGATTTTCATCAAGCTGTTTGTAATCAATATTGTTCAGACTTTGAGATGGCACGTATTAGAAGAGAGTTTGTGAATCTTCAATTAACCGATAAGATGACTATCGATGAGTTAATCACACAATTTTCGGAAAAACTACGGTTTGTACAGCATTGGGTTCCGGATGAGAAAACCAGAATAGAGCAGTTTGTGGAAACCTTACCTCATAATTATCGTACTACAGTAAGGTTAGCTAGTAATTTATCCCAAGCGTTTACTCTTGCACGTTCGGTTGATAGTGACATTAGAGGTTTTCAAGAATCTCAAGCGAGAAGTACTTCTTCTTCAATTCCAAAAGCTAGAACAGATTTTTCGGGTAAAAGAAAGTCCAGGTGGCAGGGTAATCGTCAGGGTCAAAGATTTAATAATAGAAGTGGTTCATCTGGAAGCAAAAGTGGTTTCTCTGGAGGTTATAATTGGTGTAATTCTTGTAAGTCAAGGCATTCTGGTCAATGTACTCCTCAGACAAATAAATGCCTTAAATGTGGTGAGCTTGGGCACGACCTCAGAAATTGTAGGTATCCTAACTTTGTGTGCTGGAATTGTAAGAAAGAGGGACATCGGGTTGGTCAGTGTCCTGAGGCAGGAAGACAGAGTTCTGGCTCGGTCGGGAGTTCGTCATCTTCCGGTCAAAAGCGGAAGAATCCTCCGCCAGCGACGAGTAGGGCTTTTCAGATGACAGTCGATGAGGCTGTCCACACAGATGATGTGATTACTGGTACTTTTCTTATAAACTCTGTACCAGCTCGTGTTTTATTTGATTCTGGAGTAAATTGTTCTTTTATATCTGTGTGTTTCTGTGATAAGTTGAAACTGACCCCTACTGTGATAACTAAGCCCTTAAAAGTAGAGATTGTTAGTGGCAAATTAGTTCCTGTTACCACCTCGGTGACTGGAGCTAATATTGTGATAGATGGTCAGACTTTTCCAATTTCGTTTCTGTTAATGCCGATTCCAAGTTTTGATGTGATTATTGGCATGGACTGGTGAAGTCAGTTTAAAGCAAGTATAGATTGCCCCCATAAGCTGATTAGAATCCCAATCTCTGAAGAGTCATACGTTGTGGCTCGAGGAGAACGGGATAGTGGGTGTATACCTCTGATTTCTATGATGAAAGCTAGGAAGTCATTGTCTAAAGGTTGTGAGTCGTATCTAGCTTACGTCATTGATGTAAAATTAGAAAAGAAGTCTATTTCCGATGTTCCGGTTGTCTCTGAATATCCAGAGGTGTTTCCCGATGATTTACCTGGTTTACCACCTGTTAGGGAAGTGGAATATCAGATTGATCTTATTCCTGGCTCCTCTCCCGTAGCTAAAGTTCCCTATAGATTAGCTCCGTCTGAAATGCGTGAAATGATGAATCAGATTCAGGAATTATTGGATAGAGGTTTTATTAGACCGAGTTCTTCCCCGTGGGGTGCACCGGTTTTATTTGTCAAGAAGAAAGATGGGTCATTCAGAATGTGCATTGATTATCGAGAACTAAACAAAAGAACAGTAAAGAATAAATATCCTATGCCTCGAATAGATGATTTGTTTGATCAGCTGCAGGGATCTTCTATGTATTCTAAAATTGATTTGAGGTCGGGTTACCATCAGGTTCGTGTTCGTGAACAGGATATTCCAAAGACTGCTTTTCGTACCAGGTATGGTCATTATGAATTCCTGGTGATGCCTTTTGGTTTGACTAATGCTCCAGCAGTTTTCATGGATTTAATGAACCGGGTATGTCGACCTTTTCTCGATAAGTTTGTTATTGTTTTCATCGATGATATTCTTGTGTATTCTAAGTCCGGATCAGAACATGCCATGCATTTGAGGTTAGTTCTTGAAACCTTGAAAAGAGAACAGTTATATGCAAAATTTTCTAAATGTGGGTTTTGGATTCGAGAAGTTCAATTCCTGGGTCATATTATTTGTAATGATGGGGTTAAAGTTGATCCTTCTAAATTTGAAGCGGTAATGAACTGGAAAACTCCAAAGAATGTTTCTGAAATTAAAAGTTTTCTGGGTTTAGCGGGTTATTATCGGAAGTTTATTAAGGACTTTTCTAAAATTACCGGTTCGTTGACTAAATTAACCCGTAAGAATGAGAAATTTGTGTGGACTGATCAGCAGGAAACAGCTTTTCAGACTTTAAGACAGTTATTGTGTCAGGCTCCTGTATTGGCATTACCTAATGGGTCTGATGATTTTGTCGTTTATTGTGATGCATCTTATGCTGGGTTGGGTTGCGTTCTGATGCAGCGGGATAAAGTCATTGCTTATGCTTCTCGTCAGTTGAAACCTCATGAAAAGAATTATCCTACACATGATTTAGAACTTGCAGCTGTTGTGTTTGCTTTGAAAATCTGGAGACATTATTTATATGGTACTAAGTGTATTATTTGTACTGATCATAAAAGTCTGCAGTATGTGTTTTCACAGAAAGAACTGAATATGCGTCAAAGGCGATGGTTAGAATTAATCAAAGATTATGATTGTGAAATACGTTACCATCCAGGAAAGGCGAATGTAGTTGCAGACGCTTTAAGCAGAAAAGGTACTTCTGACCAAGTTTATTTTCTGAAAGTTAATATTTCTTCTAACTTAGTGGATCAAATTAAAGCTGCACAGTTAGAAGCTTTGTTGGAATATAATCTTAAGTCAGAAATTATGTTGAAAAGAAAAGACTTATTGATTGACGATTCTAGAGGATTAAAAACTTTTCAGTCTCGTATTTGGATTCCTCTGATTGGTAATATTCGAGATATGCTTTTGACTGAAACTCACAAGTCACGGTTGTCTGTCCATCCCGGTAGTACTCGGATGTATAATGATTTGAAACCTTGGTACTGGTGGCCCACAATGAAAACTGATATTGCAAAATTTGTTGGTAACTGTCATATATGTGCTCAAGTTAAAGCTGAACATCAAAAGCCGTATGGGACATTGAAACAGTTAGAGATTCCAGAATGGAAATGGGAACATTTAACTATGGATTTTGTAACTAAACTTCCACGCACATCTCGAGGTAATGACATGATTTGGGTTATTGTTGACCGATTGACTAAAAGTGCTCATTTTTTTGCTACGAGTGAAACAGCGTCTTTGACTATACTCGCACAGTTGTATGTTAATGAAATTGTCTCGAGACATGGTATTCCATTGTCGATTGTATCAGATAGAGATTCTCGATTTATTTCTCATTTCTGGCAAAGTTTACAACAAGAGTTGGGTACACGTGTTAATCTCAGTATAGCTTATCATCCTCAAACCGACGGTCAGTCAGAACGTACTATTCAGACGTTAGAGGATATGCTCAGAGCTTGTGTTTTAGAGTATGGAGGTTCTTGGGATTCTCACCTTCCTTTGGTGGAGTTCGTTTATAATAATTCCTATCATTCCAGTATTGGTATGCCTCCTTATGAAATGCTATATGGTCGTCGTTGTCGTACCCCCACATGTTGGCTGGAAGTTGGAGAAAAGCAATTTGCAGGCCCAGACATTGTACAGATTACTGCTGACAAAGTGGCTATCGCCCGAGAAAAACTAAAAACTGCACGTGATAGACAGAAACAGTATGCAGACCCACGTAGACGACCGGTTACCTTTACCGAGGGTGAGTTGGTGTATTTGAAAGTCTCCCCGTGGAAAGGTGTTATTCGATTTGGAAAACGAGGAAAGTTGGCACCTAGATATATTGGCCCCTTCAGAATTCGTCAGGTGGTTAATGATCAATCAGTTTCATTGGATCTTCCTCCTGAGCTTGCTGGTATTCATGATACGTTTAATATCTGTTATTTGAGAAAGTGTAATGTCGAGGATCAATCTCAAATTCTTCCTTTACAAGATTTGAAAGTCGACCAAAATCAGAAATTAGTTGAAGAACCGATTGAAATTCTCGATAGAAAAGTTAATAAACTTAGAAAGAAACAGATACCAATAGTGTTAGTGAAATGGAAACACAGTTTAGGTTCCAATTTGACCTGGGAGACCGAGGAGTTTATGAAATCCAGATATCCTGGATTGTTTGATTGAGTTTAGATTTCGAGGACAAAATATCCTGAAGGAGGGAAGATTTGTAACATCCTCTTCAGTAGCCTGGTAATTTCTAATTTTAAATTGATTATTTAATGATTTTATAAATTATGTGATATTATTATTTAATTGAGAAACTTAGATAAATAGGTTCTAGGACCTATTGTGACTAGTGAAATGTTAGTTGTTTTAAATTACTGTCGTTAACGGTAAAATAAAATAGTTGACCTCGTGATTAATGTTCAGGTTCCAAGCAATAGATTTAAGACGGGCATAAAATACCCAATGATGTAGGTCGATTAAAAGAGGTCGACCTCCTTTTCTTTCCCATACGTTCCTTTTGAGTTAACTTATACATTTCATACCTTCAAGAACACAAATTTCATCTCTAAATCAAATTTCTTGCAAATTTAATTCTAAAGAAAAGGTTAAATCCATCAGAGTATTCATCATCAAAGATATCATCATCATCACAATTCTAGCTTCAAATTTGTGAGTATTTTCGTAGTTTTATCTATTACTTTGATTGAGTTAGGTTATAGGCAAACTAATGGAATTGATAATTGTCTAATTCATACTTATGATTAGTTGAAGTTGTTTTAGTTAAATTGATGCATAAAAACTGAGTTCAATCCCCATTTAGGTTAGTGAGTGATGAATTGAGCTCAAGTAAATGGGTTTTAACCTTAATTATGTATTTGTTGATAGTTATGCGAATTTGAAGTTTGAATTAGGTTAAAAGGTGGTATATGATGTTACATGAAGTTATTTGAGCCTTTGATAGCTTTCAAATTCGAATTTGATGTCATTTTGGTAATGAATTGAGTTTTGGTTCGAGCTGGGCAATAGCAGGTCTGTTCTTGAGCTGAAGAACAGCTCAACGCGATCCCCAAACCCTAGCCAGGATCGCGTTCACTAGCTATAAATGAATTATGACGGATTTTGTTCTTGGGAACACGATCCCAAGCATTTACCTGGATCGCGTTGCCAAGGGCAAATCGTTAACATAAAATTTTCTAAAGAAGAACGCGATCCAGCTCTTGTTTCCGGATCGCGTTGCTTAGTGTAAAACGGTGACAGAAACTTTTCAACCGGGGAACGCGATCCCACCAGCACTAGTCCGGATCGCGGTTGCCTGTATAATTTTGATGATTATGATAGTTTGTAAACTCAAAGTGTATGGGTATGATTATATAGTATTGTTACTTATGTTTGAGATAAATTGAAATGTAATTACTTGTGTAAGGTGTCCATTTACATAAGTACTATTGTTGATGACAAGTTACTAACTTGTGCGTTGTGTGATGTTTCAGATACCCCAAAGACTCAGTGATTAGAAGCTGAGTGTAGTGACTTCTGAGGTATCGGTGAGTGGATTTGGAACTCACCCTTCGATTTAGTTGTAACTATTTGGTTGCAACAAGTAAACGTAGACAAGTTGTTGTATTTATTGTTCATAATTGATTATAAATCTACGTGCTATGTGTGGCCTTCGGGCATCAGTTGTTAATGAGGTCAACAGGTTGAACTGGTTGGTTGGGCTAGTTGGTTGTTGTGTGAATGACACAGGGTCTTGCTTCATTTGTTTTGTGTATAGAACCTGTGTCTAAGTATAGTAACCACTAGTCATCGGTCTCGTCCGTTATGGCCAAACGGATATGGTTAGATAAGTGTTCTTGGGGAGCCACCCGGGTATTATGGTTTTCCCCAGAGCCACCGATCCTCATTACTATATTGTTGACTAGTTGTAATACATGTTTACGGTTGTTTGGGGTAAACAGGTGGTTAAGCTAAGTTGAGTTGTGTGTGATGAATTCATTCACTTAGCTTTGTGCTAATCCCTTATTTTACTTCCTGCAGGTTATATTTTGGAAATGTGGGTTGCAGGAAACTACTGCCATAGGCAGGGAATGTTTGACAGCCGTGCTACTCTGATAAAATTTTGTTATAAACTAAAGTTTGGTACAATATAATACCCCTTTGTGTAATAATGTAATGATGGTTTTCATGTTTAAATTAGTTATGTATAAAAGTTTCAACAGGGTGTATACAGTATTTGTGTTAATTAATAATGAAGTATATTTTAAATTATACGCTTCCGTCATAAATCGTGTTATAATAAATGGAAGAACGAGGGGTGTTACACTAACCCCTAAACCCCAAACCCTAAACCCTAACCCTAAACCCTGCTAACCCCTAACCCTAAATCCTAAACCCTAAACCCTTAACCCTAGCCCTAAACGCTAACCCTAACCACAAATCAAATATACAACCAATCACTAACACGTGTGTTACTAAGTTTGTAAAACCTACCAAAAAATGAAGAAAAAAAAAGTTGTCAAAAGTATGCTTTGAAGGGCAGCAAATTGAAGAGTAGAAAACGCTGGATTTAATAGTGCGATTTTCATAATTTTTTGATTTATCGTTTGTGAGATAATTGATGTTGGGGGTAAATAGGTTTTGTACATGTGGAACATTCTATTTGTGCACATGTCACAATATCATTGATTCCTTCATTCTCACTCAAAATTGATGTACTCATTTGAACTCTACTCTATAAACCAATGTGGGATCAACTCCTTTTCATTTGGTATTGAATAATGTACATTGAGTTGTCCCATATTGATAAGTAAAAGATTTTTTCTTTTATTTAAAGAGGTTGTTGAAATTTAAGATTAAGAATTGAAGTAAAGATCTTTTATATGTAGTTATATATATAATTAACAATTAACACGTTGCATTTCATTTGACTATCATTGTGAAGGCCAACTAGCACATATTTAATGTATAACACACCGTATCATTTTGTAGAGGTATCGCAAAATCTTTATTCTATAATTTAAAATTTAAAATTTAAAATATACAAACATATATAGTAGTAACGTACACACCATGAGTACTACGTATACCATTACTCCCTTAATCAACATGGGATCAATGATAAATTTATTAAATTATTATTCGACTCGGAGTTTTTAAAAAAATATATTTAATAAATAAATAAGTTATATATAGTAATGAATGGTTTTGAGAAATTAAATAATCTTTTTGGGACTTACAATTCGAAAATAATAACATGAATAATAAAAATGAGACAGATGAAAATATTACTCCCTCCGTTCCAAATTAAGTGTCCTGTATCAGATTTTGAGGTCTTTCTATTTCAACGTTGACCTTAATTATTTTTGTTTGTGTTATATATTACTTTATGAAAATTATACCAATGAAAATATATTTAAATTCCAATCTATACATATATTTTGCATCAAGTATTATATAACACAAACAAAAATATTTAAGTTCAAAGTTGAAAAGAGGAGACTTCAAAAGTCAAACCAGGACACTTAATTTAGGACGGAGGGAGTATTATGTTAACGATATATACAAAATATATATATATACATATATACATATATATATATATATATATATATATATATATATATATATATATATATATATATATATATATGCACTATACGTACGACGAATACATGACTAGTAGTATCATAACTCTTGCTTAATAGACTTAAAACAGTTTAAATATACAAAGGAACGTTTTGCAATTGCAAAGAAAACGTTTCAAACCCTATAATAAAATAAAATAAATTAAATTAAAATATAAATGTTAAAATACAGTATTATCATATCTTAGATAAATTAATTAATTAAAACCAAGAAATTACATAGCGAGAAAATGTCACATTACGGCCACGTACGTACGTACGGAATAGTGTAAGCAAAAGTAGGACATGGAGCATGAAAATAGGGTTAGGGAGCATGTGATATCCAAGTGAAATCTTCAAAATCACTTGAACAAACCATCCGATTCCAACGCAAAAAAACACCTTAAAACTGTAATATTTTTAGTAATCCAATCACTTTACACACTAAATCAACAGATCAATAGTAGTGATCCATCGAGATGGGTGACAAGTCAGGTGGAAACCAGTCGTTGAAGGCATCTGCCGATGCAATGTTAACTGTCGCTGAGAAGGCTCCTGTTACTTCACAGAGAAAACTCCGATTGGATCTCGATTCCAAGCTCCCTAAACCATGTATTATGCAAGTTTTTTAATGACTAGTTGTGTTTTATTTAAGGAATTTCGATCCTTGAATTTACTGATTGCTATGTGTGGTTTAATTAGATTTGGCTCGAGCCCTGGTTGCACCGGATACAGATAACATAAATGGGACATGGGGACACAAGCACCATAACATGTCTGTTCTTCAGCAGCATGTAGCCTTCTTTGATCAAGACGATAACGGCATCATCTACCCTTGGGAAACTTTTAAAGGTAAACGCTTATCTATTTATATCAATAGTGGTTTAGAATCGAGTTGCCTAATATTTGAAAAATATCTAATTAACAAGATTAGAGTCTAATTGATATTTGATATGTGCTTTCATTTATCAGGATTTCGTGACCTTGGATTTAATGTCGTTGCTTGCGTGTTCTTCACTATGCTTATACATGGGGCTATGAGTTATGTTACTTCACCTGTAAGTTGATCAAGTTACCGTTTTGAAGTTTGAAAAGCACACGACTATATAAGCTGTCTATTAGTTGTATATAATCAACTTAAGTTATACGGAGTATATGTATATATTATGCATATACGCTATCTGCAACATCAATTAATCTAATTGATCTCTTGTCGTAGACGTGGTTACCATCTCCTTTATTCCCAATATATATAGAAAACATACACAAAGCCAAGCATGGAAGTGATTCTGAGACCTATGACACCGAAGGAAGGTGATAAACTTTAATTTCCTTTTAGTTTAATTAAATCAGCTGCTAAATGGCTCGATTGATGGCAGGTTTGTTCCAGCAAACCTTGAGAACATATTCAGCAAATATGCTCACACAAAGCCAGATAAACTCAACTTCAAAGAGCTTTGGCATATGACTGATGCGAGTCGCAATGCCTGTGATTTCTTCGGCTGGTACGTACAGAGCAACACCTTTTGTTCTTTTGCTATTAAATGTTTGGTTTAACTTTAATGTGTGTGTACAGGACTGCAAGCAAATTGGAATGGGGAGTTCTGTATATGCTCGCGAAGGACTCGGAAGGCTTTCTATCGAAAGAATCAGTAAGGCGGTGTTTTGATGGAAGCTTGTTTGAGTATTGTGCTAAGATGCAAAAGGGCGCAGTTGGTAAAACAGAATGACTTAAAGCTTGTAGTCGTTTTTCTCGATATGACTTTGTACTTGAGCAGTTTTATTAATTAGTTATTTTCTTGTATTTCAATTAGAATAAACCATTTTTCATGATATTCTTTATGTTTAGGATGATTTAGAGGTTGTACCACATTGACATTTTCTTGTTTAAGAAATTTATCGGACGTCTAAAAGAACGTAGTTTCTCTGTTACGGTCTTGTACTTTGGCTTGTTAACTGTTAAACAGCAGCTACATATACAATTACACATTTTGCATTTTGTCTAATTGTAAACCATCATTTACTGGTCTAAACATGCCTAAATGACATTTTAACATATTCCAAGGTTCATATCTTAATAACAAATAACAAGCCATATATACAGAAATGTTGCAATTGTAATATGTTATTATACTTAGCTTAAACATATTCCAAGTATATCGGTTCTACAGTTGGAAAATTACTAAGAATCATACAAGTTACATTCACTTAAAACAGAGTCTAGCAGGACATTACAACCAAATGCCTTCTTCACCAATCTGCACAGTAAAATTTACTTGTGAGTTACACTTCTAAATTCAAACGAGTCAAAATTTTAGCCAGTTTAAACCGATCACAGATAGTCTATATACAAATCAACAGATTTAGAAGCCAACACTGATTAAGAAATTAGGTTTTCTTGAATTTCTTTTCTTTTTCCAATTGAGATACTGGGATCATATTACAGACAAAAAAAATCTGTTAGCTATGAAACACAATTTCCATTTTCTGCTCTTCTTGTTTTTTCTATAAATAGGTAGCAATATATACAAACAAGTTAAAATCAACTAACCTTCACGTTTTCTACTCGAAGATTTGATACAGTAGCAAAGGCTAGACAATAAGGCTAAAGCAACACCTATACCCACCACCATTGCTGCTACTTTTGCGGAACCACCCCCAACATTGTTTTCTGCCAAAAGAAAGTTGAACACAACTTGAGAAGTTGCACATGTATGTCACCACATATGTAACTCGTCGCTAAAGATCTTATTATGTCAATAAGTTCTTTAGTTCTTTTATTCACGAGAAATGCCATGTTTTGCGATACCGCATACCTCCTTATAGTAATAAAAAAAACCATACCTTTTTGCCACTGATTTGTTTTCATCTTTAATCATTAATCAGGGCAATGTCTTATGTAGTTTTGTTATGCACTTCTGCACATCAAACTACTATCACTAATCCTTTTTACAATGCATAAAGATTTTTTTTATCTACAATTTGAAATTTAAATATATAACTAATCATAGAATGTGTACCATGTGAATAACTCGCTCCTCCAGCTGCCTGATTGGGTTGGTCGTCGCTAAAAGTAATGAAACAGTTCTCTAAATAAACCTCCCCTGAGTCAGATCCCCAACATTCATCCTGAGCCACTTGAAACGCGTTGCTTACACATTCCCCACAGTCGCACCCCCCCAAACTCTCTACACATTGCCCCATCGCGTACATTCCTTCATTTGTTGTGTCACAATGCCCAATGACATTACTCATTACACATTTAACGACTATCTCAAACGCCACATCCCTAACTTCCTCCAATCCCTCAAACGTCGCTCTCCTTTCACCACATTTCTTGTGTTGCACGTGATCTTTCTGAACCCCAATTAACACCCTATTATAACCTCTACCACCCTCAGGTTCAGGTTCTGGCTCAGGCTCAGGTTCCAAGCTCATGTAACAACCTTTAAGTTGAATCCTAGCTAAAGGGATTGATGAACAAGCTAATCTTGTGACAGCGTTTGCTATGCAATCATGACAATCGTCATTTGTAAGGTCATGTAAGCACTGAAACATACCAGAAACCGCATATGTGTCATCTCCGGTGCTCGTTTGGTAAAACTTTGACTTTGTGGATTTTTCAACAAGTTCTTGAAGGAGGGATGACACCAAGTTATGGGGAATGTGAGTTTCATTTCGACACTTTTTGTACACAAACTCGGTATAGTGTGAAATTGTATTTGGATTTGACAAAACTGAGGTCAGTAACATAACAACATTGAGGAGCATTAATGGTGTAATTCGTGGTTCCAACACCATTGAAGCAAAGGTGTTTCGTAAATTTTCTGATGAAGATCAAGAGTCCTATTATCATACTAGGAATTTAATTAAATGTTATGGGAATACAGTTTTTATTCTTGATGGGTAGGTTATGTTATGGTTGGAGGAGTTGATGATTATTTGGATTTTCTCACCCAAAGCTAACTAATATTCTATATTTTTCTTTGACATAAAATTTGGTCAAGTTAAAGTGACTGTGACAGATGAATAAAGTACAATCTGATATCATACCTTGCAATTTCATTTTATCTCACAAAAGAAATATATAAATTAAGATTAAGATTCTAAGATTTGAATCAAAATACATTGCAAGAATTGTGATCGGTCTTATTGAGCATCAAGCAACACAAATCAAATCCTCATTATCAGGGGCGGTACCCGAACTATTTTAATGCGGGAGCAAGTTTTATAATGTTCGACAACTTAAGTTATGGGTTACATATTCATTTTTTTTCTTCAAGTAATATGTCAAACTAAACGAACATAAACTTATATGTTAGTATAAATCTGACAAAATCGAAAAGAATTCAACTTAATTTGATTTCACATAAAAGAAAGCATCAAAGGTTCGTAACCTTTTGCAATCTGAACAAACCTTGTAATTACATTTGCTTCTCTTAGCATGCTCGTCTCTCATAACATTTAATTTATTTAATTATTTATGCTTATAGATATATTTATTATAGTAAAGTAATTAGCTACTAAAAAAGAATAAGAAATAGAATGGAAAAAGGAATCAAGCAAGAAAGAAAAAAAAATGAAACATAGAAGTGGGCTCAAAATAGCAATCATTTGTTTAGAATCAACGACCCTGACCACTAGACTATATATGTGTGCAACACTAATTATATTCACTATAAACGCTAAGAGTAAGGTTCAAATGAGTCTATGACTTTTGAGTGAGACTAAGGGAACCAATAATATCATGTCACATGTACAAAGAGAATGTTTCATACTACAAAACCCATTTACCTCAAACATCAATTATCTCACAAACGACAAATCGAAAAATCATGAAACTTGCACCATATTTTCAGCGTTTTATCCTCTTCGATTTGCCGTCCCTCAAGGCATACTTTCGATAAAAAAAAAAAATTTGATTTTTTGGTGGGTTTTATAAATTAGTAACACATGTGTTAGTGATTGATTGTACATTTTATTTACGGTCATGGTTAAAGTTTAGGGTTAGGATTTAGCTGGGTTCATGGTTTAGGGTTTAGATCTTATGTTTTAGTAGGGTTTAGGGTTTATTAGGGTTTAGGGTTTAGTATGATTTAGGGTTTAGAGTTTTATAAAGCGTTTAGGGGTTAGGGTTTGGGTTTTGGGGTTTCAAAGAATTTATTTGTTTCAAAGAATTTATTTTATGATGTAAATTAAAAACAATAGATCCATCTACTTTATCATAAGTTTCTTTTAACTCATTCCAAACCGTTGATGCAGTTACTGAGAAAATTTGACCAGAATACAATTCATCAGCCTAATACCCAAGACAACACCACAGAATTACACCTATCCCACTGACTAGCAAGTACTAAGTCAGTTTCATTTCTTTCAAAAATTCCATCTATAAAACCAATCTTATTTTTAGTAGCTAATGCTAGAAGCATTGATCTACTCCAAATATTATAGTTTTTAGTACCTTTAAGTTTTATTAAAATTAAAGGTGTTCCTGTAGTATCACTTGGATGTAAATACAATGGATCTCCAAAATCCAACTTATTAATCAAAGTTATTTGACCAGAAGCCTCCCCTTCTTCACCCCCAGCCATTTTAGAAAATTGATTACCTATTTTATCACTACTAAATCACAGATAGCAACAACTAGCAAGTAAATCACTCAAACACAACAACTAATGTCTAGTGAAAATAAACAGATATAGATCCTATAAGGTTAGCCTAAGCAGGGATCCTTACAGGTGTTATCTCAAAAGGATTCCACCCTAGGTCTTACTTAGGGACATCTTTTCTACCAATAAAACAAAAAATGTTAGAACAACTTAGATAATTACTCACAGAATTATCAAGAATCAACACAAATTCAAATAACCGCACAGATTAGCAAATATCACAAAATTATAACAATTGATTTCAGAAAAGGGAAAAGAAATTCCTCACAAAGTACTCCGTGCAATTAGCAATAAGAAACAGAAAACCTCAGCGGAAGATAGATGAACAATTCTGGAACAGCCAAGAATTGTTGCAAACCCTAATTTATAAAATTAGGGTTTCCAGCCAGAAATCGCCACCAGATGTTGAAATCAACACCACAAGCCACAGAACTAACCCGATCAGATCAAGAATCACGAGTTCTCAAATGGAAAACCCTAAATCGCCGCACGAAAAATAGAAAACCCTAAATCGCCGTACGAAAAATAGAAAACCCTAAATCGCCACTTTCACCAGAAATAACACAGAAATCGTCCCAATCAAAACCGAGATGTCTCTGATACCATGTGAAAAACTAGAATCGTTTTACAGAATATATCCAAACTCAACTCACACAATAATACTTGATGCAAGAAATCAAACTCTCTCAACTGGAGAGATACAAACTAATACAACTATAGAATACCAATAACAATACTCTACAAGATCATCGAAATAATGATCTGTACAATAAGAATGTATACTCGACTGCAAATATTGAGAGAGAAAAGAGATGATAATACAGACAATGATAATCCCCAAAACCCTAATCTCATCTCTATATATATCAATTTACACTTGACACAATTGGCCCCTCTAGAACTCCTTCTTGCATAAACAGCTACAACTTGAAGAAACAGAAATAGCACCAAGCCCCTCCAACTTTACTTTATTACAAATATATCCTGAAAAAGACTCAAGCATAATAATAAGAATATATGTACATACATTAAGATAAGTTTGTGTAATAGACATTATATATTTTAACACTTTTCTTAAATGGTATGTCTTTTATCTGTGGATAAAAAATTTAGGACAGAGAATTACTACTTTTTATTGAGTCAATGACGATTTTCTTAATATAAAAATGCTTTTTCGTTTTCTTTTCTTTTTGCACAAGCAATTAAACAAGCACGCGTAAGCCCATTGTATCACGCGATATAATAAAACCTACAAGAAAAATTACAAAATTAAATCTCTTCACCGATATCTTATCTTAAATCTCATATCTCATGTATAAATAAATATAAATTTAAATATAAATATTAAATATAAAATGAATAATTGCCGATTTGACTATTATTCCTTAAATTTAAGATGAGAAACAATCATAAAAAAAAGATCACATTCCCCTCACGCAAAAACCAATTTTCTTTTAGTCACACGTTTTCTGAGGTCCTTTTTTTACGATATCTCTCCAATATATCGTCAATTTCTCGTCAAGCCCATCACTTTCTTGAAACAGCTTTGAAAAGTCGAAAACCATGTTCTTTAAAAAAGTATCACAACCCATATTTTATATCTTTATTATATTAACAAAATTTTTTGGTAAAATTAAGAATCAAGATCTTATCTAGTTTATGTTTTCATGATAAACTTCATGTTAATCTAATGTCTACCTGTAAAAAGAATATTAAATTGTTGCCCTAAAGATTAAAACTTGATCAAACACACCTCAATTTTCCTTTTCACACTTTGAATTTATCCATATCAATCCAAAAATTAGTTGGGGGTTATAATAATTTCACACACAGGTATAATTATCAATCTATTTTTTTACTTTGTATATATTTTTATAATTGTTGTAACAATTTAACAGTCTTGATGAACTAAACTTTAATGTTCATGTTAGGTTGTGTACTTGTGCTGTACCAATTACTGTATGTTATATATAATTTTTATCTATTATAATAATTTATTGATAGCTTGAATTAAGGTATTATATTATTTTTATATTTTGCTCATGGATTGAATGATGTTAATGTGTGTTTTAAATATGTTTTTTTATTTTGTCCCAATTAATACTTTACGTGTAATCATGTGTTTTGTGGTTGTAGGTAACTTTAGTATGTATCTGTTTCATGCAATTTGTACTTTTTTTTTTCTTCCTTCCTGATTCTCAATGGGTACAATTGGCATCTGGGTTGGGTGTGTTTAGGTTGGACCTGTTATTTTAATTCTGATCTTAATTTAATTGAATTCTGAATTGGTTAGTTGTTTGTGATTAGCAAATCCTTGGGTTAGTTAGCTATTTTAGGTTTACTGAATCTTGTAGCCACATTCAGACCTGGGCTTTCTGCATATTTGGGGAAAAGGATATGTAAGCCATTAGAAATTTAGAACCTTTTTGTATTTTTTTATCCAATACAATGATTCAGGGGTTGAAAACATTTCAAGTACACTTTGGGCGACATTTGAACCTTTTCGACCCGCCCTGTTTGCTAACAATTTACTTGTGACCCGTTTAAGACAAAACACAACCGAAATTGACCCGTTCAAAAGTAAATCTGAAAGCGCCACTTTTACAATCCAGGAAAATTTTAAAACAGTATGTAAAATAAATTGCATTTTGACAGTTTGCGACTTATTTCATCTTTGATCATCAGTAAATCTTAAGTTCAAGAAGCCTGTGTGCTACAGTTTCACATGGGTACACAACTCATTAGACATCAAGTTAAAGAGGAAAACATAGACTCTCCATCAATTCCACCCGGCTTCGAATCTGTTGCAGCTTCTAGAATAAGAGATAGTAGACTTGCATCAACGTCTTCTGTCTCCACAAGTGATCCTGCATCACAAACAGTCAAAAAGGAACCCGGGCACGTGTATGGTGAGGGTCAAAAGATAAGGAGGTCTATTAGGCGTAGATCAGGAATAAACTACAATCAATCTGATTGCAGTTCTGGAGATGAGTCTCACTCTAAGCCGTTTCATCATACCGTAATTTCTTTAACTCGATTCATGTGTTTATTTTTATTATAAGTTCTTCATATATTTGACGTCATACCATTGATGCAGAATCAGGCTTCAAGATCCCGGCTCCCTAATGGGGTAATACGTGGGTGTGAAAAGTGTAGCAGCTGCCAAAAGGTTATATCCTTCCTTCAGCCCTGGAAATTATCTGTTCTGTATATATGTGCTAATGTTAACATGCTTGCGTTTAGGTGACTGCAAAATGGCACCCACAAGAAGCCCGCATGCCGAATCTTTCGGAGGCTCCTGTATTTTACCCAACTGAAGAGGTCTTTAACTTTGTATCTAGTTCCTTATGCTTTTAGAGGTTGCTAAATGGGCGGGTTGCCAATTTGGGCAGCGGGTCAAAGTCAGTGTTTTTGGGGGTTGATTAGAACATTTTTGTTCAAAATTTCTCTATCTTTATTAGTATCATAGATAAGTTGTGTCTAAATACGATTACGGAAATTACATAATATCAATAGTAAACTAATATTTTGATTAGAAGTTCAAAACAATTTAGGACGTTTGATGCATTCATATGATACATTCCTCGTCCCACGTTGACCACTTATAGAGGAGATGCTGGGTATTGTGCACATCTCCCTCAACCAGTGGACGCGTTTTGGGTTGGTGTTTGGGCCCAATCCAGAAACAAACCCGGTTGGTAGAGGTACCAAAGTGGACAATATATGCTAAACGCAGTTGGTCAGTGGATGTGTTTTGGGTTGGTGTATGGGCCCAATCCAGAAACAAACCCGGTTGGTAGAGGTACCAATGTGGACAATATCCGCTAAACGGGGTTGGTTCATATCATAATTCACTATGGGGACTTTTGACCCGTCCGACCCGTGTCCTTATTAACTAACTTTACGTGTCCTTTTTAACTAACTTTACTGATTTAACTTGTTTGATATGAAACATCATACAAATCTTCTCTTCCCATTTATCTTTAGTTCATCACGTATAAAGATGTTAAAATGTAGGGGCATGAGTTAGGTAACGGGTCAACACAGGCTTTTTATTAGTATGGGTCAAAACAGGTCGGATCTGGTTGATTTCAGTGGTGATCAATTATTGTACTTAAAACAATTTGGGAGGTTGTATACATTATAAATAGCCTTTGGGCGACTTTCAGCATGTTTGACCCTTCTCCTTTTATTATTACCTGAAGGAATATAGTTTATGTTTCAGGAGTTTGAGGATACTTTACAGTATATTGCGAGCATACGCGATAAAGCAGAACCATATGGTATATGTCGTATCATCCCACCTTTATCATGGAAACCTCCATGCCCTCTAAAAGAGAAAACCATATGGGAAAATTCTACATTTGCTACTCGCATCCAGAGGGTTGATAAACTTCAGAATCGGAATTCCATGAGTAAAATTTGTAGACCAGGTCATCACACAAATAAGAAAAGACGAAGAGGGATTAAAGCAGGGGTTGGGCACGAGGTTCATGGGTCAAGTTTAGCTGAAGCTGATTTTGGCTTTGAATATGGTCCTAGATTCAGCCTTGATAAGTTCAAGAATTATGCAGATGATTTCAAAACACAGTATTTTAGAAAAAATGAGGGTGGACTGGATCTCAAAGATCAGTGGGAACCCTCAATAGAAAATATAGAGGGTGAATACTGGCGTATGGTAGAGAAGCCTACTGAAGAAATTGAGGTACTTTTCATAAAACAATCAGCTTTTGTGTTATTATAACTCATTCTGCTGTATTAAAGTTACCAAGATGGTTGAAATGGGGTGGGTAGTAGGTCAAACGGGTTTGGGTCCAAAAGAGTAGCTTTACATACTTGTTGAAATGGGCCAGGTTCGGCTGACTTGTTAGTCGTTACATTTTTATTTGTTTTGAAAAGCCAGCTGACTCCTTTCATTTTTATAAGTGACTAGTGCGTCAAATATGATTACAAAAGTTATATCATTCTTTAAAATAATAATCAAATCCTCTATATTCTGAATAAATTGATTTAGGAAATTAAAGCTTTCTTTGGGCGACTTTTCCGTTTGACCCATTTCCTTTCAAGTAGTTTTTATCTTTTTGCAACTGTCGACCCGTCAAGATATGACAACCAGAATCGACCCATTCAGAAGTTAATGGGCTGAAATTGCCACCCAAGTTTTACATTAGCGTTCTTTGACTTCGAATGTCATAAAAACCATATTCAATGTAGGTTCTTTACGGTGCTGATTTGGAAACTGGGACATTCGGTAGTGGGTTTCCTTGTGTGTCTTCTCAAGCTTCAGGATTAGATGAAAAGTATGTTACATCCGGTTGGAACTTGAATAACTTCCCGAAGCTTCCAGGGTCATTACTTTCATATGAAACTAGTGATATATCAGGTGTTTTGATTCCTTGGTTGTATATTGGGATGTGTTTTTCATCATTTTGTTGGGTATGTTATAAACCCTGTTTTGCACCTTTAGTATAATATCTTAAATAACCTTTGATCGTGACAAAAAAATGTTACACTGTTTCAGCACGTTGAAGATCATCACTTATATTCGATCAATTACTTGCATTGGGGAGCTCCAAAATTGTGGTATGGTGTAGCAGGAAAAGACGCTATAAAACTAGAGGCAGCTATGAGAAAGCATTTACCAAATCTTTTTGCAGAGCAACCCGACCTGCTTCATAAGTTGGTGAGTTGTATTTCTTGATCCGTATTATGATAGCGCAATTCGAACAAAATCCATACACTATCTTTCTAATCATGTTTTGTAACAACTGATTATCTGATTTAAATTTCAGGTCACACAGCTTTCTCCATCAATACTGAAATCTGAGGGTGTTCCTGTACACCGTTGCATTCAAAATCCTGGAGAATTTGTCTTGACTTTTCCCCGATCATATCATTCGGGGTTCAACTGTGGCTTCAACTGTGCAGAGGCTGTAAATGTAGCTCCTGTTGATTGGTTGCCTCATGGGTATAATGCAATCGAGCTCTATCATAAACAGGCCCGAAAAACGTCAATTTCTCATGATAAGCTCTTATTTGGGGCTGCAAGAGATGCTGTAAAGGCTCAGTGGGAAATTAATTTACTTAGAAAGAATACGCCTGATAATCTGAAATGGAAAGACGTTTGTGGGAAAGATGGGATCTTATCAAAAGCACTCAAGGTTATTTCTTGTCATACGTATGCGAATTATTCTGATTAGCTAGTTTGACTTTTAAAGGTCAAAATGTCTTGTTCAAACCTTCATGGAATGATTTGGTTCTGAATAGATATAAAATTTTTGAGGTACCTAATCTAGGAAAATGCTGACAATTAGATTTCTTGTTTGACCTGAAGCTTTAAACTCATTTGTTTTTCTGAGCAATGAGTAGAGGTGGTTAGATGCGTGGGGTGGTGGGTTGAGTAAAAGGGCGAAAGGTGTCAATATTCAGTAATGGATAAAATAGTTTGGTTGGGGTCGAGTTTACCTGCAACCAATTTTTTGTCCAAATATATTAGTGATAAATAACCATAAAAACATTGCTTTCACAGTAGTAATATAAATATTTAAAAAATAAGATTTAACGCCTTTCTATCTTTTTGGACTTGTTCGATCCGTTTAATGCCTTACTATCTTTTTTCTTTCTTTTTTTTGACCCTTTTGAAAGAACATGGAACCCAAATTGAACAATATCTATAAGATATTAGGTCGACATTGCCACCTCCCCTCTAGAGTATAATTTATGGTAGCTAGTTTGACTTTTGAAGTCAAAATGAGTGTGGATCTTACTAAGCCATTTTCCAGATGATTAAAACATTCTTATCGAATTTTATTTTGTGTAGGGACGTGTGGAGATGGAACGCGTCAGGCGTGATTTTCTTTGCAAGACTTTCCAAGCTTTGAAAATGGAAGCCACTTTTGACGTTGTAAATGAACGAGAATGCAGTGTATGCTATTTTGACTTGCATCTCTCGGCTGCCGGTTGTCATAATTGTTCACCTGATAAATATGCTTGTTTGAATCATGCAAAACAGTTTTGCGCTTGTCCAGCAAGCTCAAAATATTTTCTATTTCGTTACGACATGGGCGATTTAGAATTTTTGGTTGAAGCTTTGGAAGGTAAGTTAAGTTCAATTTACAGATGGGCAAAAAATGATCTTGGGCTTGCTTTAACAAACCATGCAAACAAAGATAGTACACCCTGTATAGAGTCGCCACCCAAAGAGCAAAAGGAATCCTTGAAATCTGGTTTTGAGTGCAAGAAGGAACTTTTGGCAAATAAATCGCTTGTGGAAAATAATGATGTTATAATCCTTAGTGATGATGAGGATGAGGATGAAGAAGAGAACAAAAAGGAAGTGTCTTACAAGAACAGTACACCCGTTGTCACACATGTCGGTCAACATCCAGGGTTTTTAGCTTGTGGGCTCCCCTTGGAATCTCGTGACAGCTCAAGTGTAAAAGAAAACGGAAAAATTCCATCTGGGAGTAAACCTTCCTCTCAAATTAGTCTCAAGTTAGAAGATAAGGTCACTAACAGGATAAACTCCAATGTTGAGCTTCTGGAATTTGGAGGTGTGCAATTTGGAAAGTTTTGGTGTGATAGTAGTGCCATTTACCTCAAGGGTAAGTCTTGTTTTGGAACTTATGGTGGCAAAATGGGCGGGTTTGGCAGGTTGGGTAAGGATAAAAACCAATTTTATGGTGCTGTTCGAAATGGGTTGGTTTGGTCTGAACCATAATTTAGGTATAACAACAACACTACCCAATCCTACCGAGGGCGGGGTATGGGGGAGGTACGATGTAGACAGTTGTACACCTACCCGAAGGTGAAGAGACTGCTTCCAGAAAAACCTCCGGCAGTAACAGCATTAGGTCTTACACACCAAAGACACTTTGGGAGCCTTTTGATCTGTTTGACCTCTTATAGAAAATACATAACCCTAAGTGACCCATTTATAAGTAAATTAGCTGAAATGGTCACCTCTAACCGGAAATTATAATCTTCCATAAGAAGAAAATAATGTAATCTTCAACGTTTTATCTTGTGCAGGATTTCAAAGTAGGGTCAAGTATATAGATATTTTTGATCCCAGCAGTACGAGCTACTACGTTTCAAAGATCCTGGATGCGGGATTGGGTAGACCTTTATTTATGGTATTGTGATCAATTTTTATTTATCATATCACCGCAATATGCAAATTGTAATATCGTTGTAGGCCTGGCCGCCTGGGTAACAGGTCAAAACAGAGTGTGTGTGCCTTTTATTTAAATTTTCGGTTTAATTTATTGCGGCAAGTCGAACATGTCGGGGTGGGTTAACACATGTGAAACCTTTTCTCTAAAAATAAAATAGAATGGTGTATCAAGCATTAGTTACAGATGTCATATATTCATATTTCAGTACACTTTGTGCCACTTTCGACCCATTTGGCTTGTTATACCCAGTTCACCTGATCCTTTTTGCTATTTATCTTTGTTACTTTATTTTTCGGTTTGGAGATAAAATATAACCTGATAAAAACCCATTATAAGGTAAATGGGTCAAAATAGTCATCTCTACAGAAACTGACTATAGTACAATTCTTCCCTCTTTTGCAGGTTTCGCTCGAGAATTGTCCAAGTGAACTATTCATCCATATATCACCTGTGAAATGCTGGGAAATGGTGCGGGAAAGAGTTAATCAGGAAATCTCAAATCAATATAAGTTAGGACGGCTAAAGCTTCCATCTTTGCAGCCTCCTGGGAGTCTTGATGGCATGGAAATGTTTGGTTTTTCCTCACCTTTCATCTTGCAGGTAGTCTCAAATGTTTTGTTTATCGTTCTACTGAAACCTTCAATAATGATAAAATATGTAAATTGTGAACACCTAACCAAGTTTGATACTTTTTCGTGTTTCATCATTCATCTTTTTCACTTGAGTTTAATAAATTGCTCTACAGGGAATAGAATCGATTGATAGACATCACATGTGCAAAGAGTACTGGGAATCAAGGACTTGATATGCTTACAACAATTAAACATGTTCCATGAGCGTTTTGACCAATGATGATTCAGTAACAATTAAAGACGGGTCACAAGTCATCTAAATGAAGAGATCATCAAAAGACAGAGAATAGTCTAATGTTCTTCAGATTCTGTAAATGTTTCGGTCTTTTTTATATACAGCATACAGGTTAGTGCTAGAGCTAACCAACTCCATTTTTTTTTCTTCGTGTATAGAAACAATCATATTCTATCTTATCAAAATTTAGGTAAAGTTATCGCCTATGTTATGTTCCTATCATTTTAATCATTTTATTGTGATAACATATTAAGTCATATATTAATTACTTCCATCTAACATTATCTATGACATATATAAGAAACAATTCTTTGCAGCGAAAGGAGATAATGCTAAATTTTTGAAATATTATAATTTGTAGCTTATATAGATGACAATATGGCATGTCATCCAAATTACATATCGAAAGGTCAAAGGTGAATACATACAGTAGTAGTTTTGGAACTTCGATACACTGGGAATGTCATATCTTAATTTTATAGAGTTTGCTGCATTTCAATCGACAATCCCTTGAGTCCCAACAAGCATAAGATATTTGTCTCCCCTAGTAAGATTAGTGCATTCAAACCCTAAAGCACGGCCAAGTTGTTTCTGAATGTGGTTAGCCACCTCGTAGCTAGACTTCTTTCCATGACCACAAGTGAATCCCTTATCCAATTTTCCTAGCACTTGAGTACAGCAGGTTGGTCCAGGATTCATCAAGTGGTAAATCGGGTCCAACCATTTGAACCCACTCGCGGTTGTCCCATAAACATGGGTACATGTGTGTCCATAGCCACCGGTACAATCTCATCTGTTAACTCTGCAAACAACGAGCTAAACCTCAACAAATAAGGCTCCCTACAAGTTGTTCCTTCAGGACAAATAACCAAATCGCTTTTATTCAATAAAAAACGCGTCATTTCTCCTTTTCTTCTATCTATAGTTTACCTAATTGTTTTAATTGGGCTCATCATTTCTGACATCTTGCTTAAGCTATATGCAACTGTGGTTACTGGCTTACCAATGACCAAAGTTAATAAGATCGGATCCAAAAGTGTACGATGTGTACAAACAAAAAGAACACCACCAGGATCACCTGCTTCTTCAGATTTAATTTCCCTCAAGTATTCACAACATTCAACCCTAATTTGTAATATTGATAATGCCAACACAAAAATCGCTGCTTTACAAGGCAAAAATGTACCCACTAAGATTCGGATTATTGCAAGCAAAATGCCGAAAGGGAACCATAAAACCATGGCCAGAGTTGCAAATGGAGTTGGGAGAAAAGCAAGTTTTCTGTCATGAAATACTAATGGTTTCGGATATTTATCTCTTGGCATTACTGTTCTTGAACTCGTCTTCGTGTCTTCATTTCTCTTCACATAAGCTGCATCCTACACTCGATGTTAAACCATTTATGTTTAGATGCCACCATGAGATCATTGTACAAATTTGCCTTCACTTAGAAATTTTACAAGTTTATGCATATCTTCTATAGCTAGTGGCCTCAAAACCTAGTTACGCTTTTGGCAGTTGGCAAATATACCATTTGCAGAAATTGACCGTTTAGATGTTTGAGAACTAGTATGCTAAACAAGACGGTTGACAGAATCCAGTACTCTCTTGGCATATTTTGAAGATATCGAAACCATATATAATCTCTATAATCATGTTATATATACATACAATATACTTGTTATTAATTACATATATAAAGTTTTGATTTCACATGATTAACTACCTTATAATGATCAAGAACACAACTTTGATCGATCAGCAACAGTATCTGATTTGGTTTCATCTCCAAACAACTCCATTACTTCATGCTTCACAACCACACCAGAAGTAGCAACAAATCCACTAAAGTAACCCCAAACACTACGCAATTCAGTTCCCACCACTTTATCAACACTCAAATACTCTCTACAAAACCCTTCAACCATCACTCTAGGCACACTGGTTAACACCACTACTTTTGATCGTATTTCTTTTCGGCTTTCAAACACCAGCCAATACTGTCCTCGCCATCCTCTTTGTGGTTTTAACCTTCATCCCACAAATAGGTGATCAAGATCATGAGCTTGAGCATGTGATCATGGTCCAAGAGAAGCGATAGGGGTACGCTAATAGCAAGAAACACGCTCTTAGTATACTTCCACCTTCAAAAGCATCTAGCATGAAGTAAGGAAAGAAAGACTTTGAATTTAGCAAGAGGGTGTTTTGGATGTCACAAAATATGCTTTGTTCTTTGTGCATAGTGCATTTTGATAGAGGGTAATTAATTTCTGTTTTACTGGATTAGGTGTTTTTGAGGTTCATGGCTGCTTTGTGACATGAGTTTGATGGAAGCTAAGGTGTATAATATAGATCGAGTTTTAACATCTCCTTTTAAAAGATTGTTTCTAAGAAAGAAATGGGTATTTCATAAAAATATAATCATGAAGAAACCAAAAGGTTTTTCTTTAGGAAAAAACCAGGATGACTGGAATTATTATTTATCTACACATAAATAACTTATATTTTGTGAAAGAAAACTAATACAATAGTTAAATAAACTATAACAAATAGGAGTAGTAATTTGAGTTGATGTTTGGTATAATTTGAACACTGCCATTAATTACTCGTGACTTGCAACAATCAAAGCATCAATTACAGATGAGATCAAATTTGAAGGGTAGACTCATTCCAAACCAATATCTTCTTCAAAATGAAGAATCACAGCTATATTTATAATTTTTAATGGTAGGCCTTAGCAACATTCTTAATGACTAGCTATAATAAATATTTTTTCAGTTCTTAACTTAGATGTTCACTTTAAAAATGCACATATTTCGAATGTGTGCAACTATCACGTTGTTCTCCAATTTTTTCCCTTTTTTTTTAATCATTTTTCATTTTTACCTTTAGAAACTTTTTATAAGGAAATATAATCTCACATGTTTTATGGTTTCAGAAGGAGTTTGTTTGTATTACTTGATGGGAATTAAACCGGATATTTTATTCATTATGAGACAAGGAAAAGGATAAAAAGCATCCTGAGTTACTAGCTAAGGTGTAAATGTTCGGTACGTAATGTATAGTCTAGAAAGACGAAAGGTTCAGCAACGAGATTTTAGAAGTTCATGCCAGAAAATGAAGGTATTAAAAATTAAAATGCAGCAGAAATTACATGCAATTAGTCCATGATCATAATTCCAACACCACAGTTAGACATATACCTACACCAATTATCAGAAACAGTGCTTCTGAATTTCAGAACTCAGCAGACAGAAATGACATGTACCACATGTACTAAGATCGCTCTTATATTTCTTCATCCTCGAAGGGATCTCGTTCAGGATAATCTCCCACCTAGAAAATGTCCAAAACATAACCATTTTGAAAAGTAGGTACAATACAAGGAAAGCAGCATATATTAAAAGATGTTTGCCAAAGTATAAAACAAAACGGACCATGTAATACCAAAATTCTATAGCCATCGTGTTCATGTGATACAATAATTGAATAGATATTGTGACTATCAAATATTATTGTGACTATCAAATGATATATGTGACTATATCAAATGATGCTAACCTTTACTTTGTCTGGTCTAACCATGGCTCCATGGAGCGGTGGGCACTCGAAGAACCGTGTTCCTTTCACCCTGTCAACATCAGCAAAAAAAATCTAACATAAACTAGATATACAGAAAATGGGTCAAACAGGTCATTTGAGTTGATAGTATTTGAATGCTCAAATACTCATAGACAGTTCTACCAAACGAATATGTCTATTTTAATAGGGGTGAATACAGTTTTGTAAATCATATTTAAAACATTATTTTATAAAAAGTTATCCCTTTTGACTGAAACCAGTTTAACGCACTATTAAACCTGGACATCTTTTATCCTCAAATGATTAACCGTAACCTTATAAGAGAAATTAATTGACTAAACAAGTATACTAAGTACTTCCTGCTGTATTTTTGTTCATACACAGTAAGCTATTAAAGAAATTCAGATTATTTTGCACCAACACCAAAAAAGAAAAGTTAATGTGACTTAGAGTTCACTTACAAGCCATCATGTTTGCCCAATGGTTCATCATATTGGATTCCAACCCAAAAACCAGCTCCAAGCCCTTCTGCCCTACCCACAAATTTCACAATACCCCTTTTCTCCCCTGGTTCAACTTGACATCTGTCTCCAACCTATATTGGATAAAATAAAATAGAAAATTGAATTTGAGTCACATTAGATTTCTGATGCTCAATCATGTTCAATAGTGCAGTATTTACATAGTATTTACATTATTGACATTTTATCCCTTCCGTGAAATTGCAATATCAATTCAACAAAGTGTTTGGCCCATTTTGAAGTATCCAAAGCATTACTGAAAGTAGACAAAGATTTCATACCTTGATATTTGCAGAAATATCTTTCATATAATCATCATCCATCTGCTCAAACATGCAAAAGAAACAGTCACACCAACAATACAGAACACACTAGTATTTCTATTACAAGTTTCCTTTGAAATTTATTGGCTCACTTTAGATGCCTGAGCAGGACTACTTCGAGGTCCAAGCTTCTCCTTAAACTTTTTATACGTACCTGCAAACAATTATAACCATATACAAATCATATTACATATGATAATAGCTTTATGATAAATACAAATATAATTAAGGCATTAGTTTAAGTTTCCTTTACCATCAAGTTTGTCATACGCTTCATCAGATATCTTGTATTTCTCCACCAGTGAAGTATCCTCCAGCCAACCACCAGATGTTACAGACGTTGGATCAAGATCTATAATATGCAGGCGATATCTACAATTCACAGATGAACTATTACAAGCTGAACGACACAGTCTTAATAAATCATAACTTAGACATAGTTTCCAATTGAAAAGAAACAAATGCTGGTTAAACTAACCCATCTAGTGGAGAATAGAAGCCAAAAGGTCTTGTGTTATCATTTAAGTCTGACAATTTAGCACCAGTATCATCATATAGTTCAAGGCACATTGAAGTAACAGAAGTACCGCATTTCTTCCATAATTTGTCTTTAACAGCTTCTACCGTGCTCTTACAACATCATGGAATAAAAAGGTTGATTCAATTTCCTTACATATACTTACAAAATCAAAAACATCGACAATAAGGAGCAAGTAGGGTACCTCAAGTGAGAACCTAACTTCAGAAGAAAAAGTCTTGAGATTAGAATGAGTTACACGAATCAGAACCGAATCATCCGCCGGAAGTTGTAAGCGGGACGCCATCGCTTCTTATCTACAGCAAAAGCATACAGCTAACATGTACAATATCCATAATCGTGTCTAATCTATACACAAAATACCCTAGCTTTAATGAGGTAAAAAATGCATGATCTTGTAAGGAATACATACATAGCAAGTTACAACACACATAAATGCATATCCTGATCATGATGGTGCATTATAAAATGGATCTTTTCAGGTAAATAAGTGATTTGGCCTCACAGTCATTTCATCAAACAGTTGGTAGGCACATATAAAAAATGTTGAGTTACAATCATTACGAATGCTAATCCTAAATTTGTACAAACATCAGGAATTAAAATGATATATGAGAAAATGGATTGAACACTAACCGAGAGTTATAACGGCGCAATTGAATCTGATCTGAAGAAACAATGGCAGCTTTCTGTGACTTGCTAACTTAACACTGAACTTTTATTTCTCTTTCTAATTCTAATTCTAATGAAAAGTGTGCTTATGAAATTTCATTTTATACCCCTACTTTTTAGTTAGATAGCATATACGGTCCTATATTATATGTACTATCATTTTTCATCAAGGAGTTTATTATAGTTTTAGTACAACAATTACTACATTACTACATATCTAAATACCTTAATGTAAGCTATACGGGATCTTGTTAACATTTTCCCGTAATATAAAAAAAATTATTCATCGACTTTAATCAAGTGAATATATATATATATATATATATATATATATATATATATATATATATATTCTTATTCTAAATTTCAAGTAAATGCAGGTATGAATATATATTTGAGTGTGTAGTATAATGTATACATAAATTATTAAGAGAAGAAAATAGGTATTAGCTTATTTGATATTTTGTATTTTTTTAAGTTATGATTTCGACATCATTTTTGGTGACCTACTATTCCATGACGACTAAATTCACCGTCACACAAATTTGGTCATGATAAAACTCTTCTTAAAAGAATTGTAGCTAAGGATATTAACATTACCTCTAAAATTTGTTTGAACTAAGTGGATATATCTATATTTATATTTGATATAAATATGAATTTCAAATCCTTCTAATTTTAAACATTAAACATGTTTAAGATTTACGGACTAGAATAAGGTTCAAATGAGTACATCAATTTTTAGTGAGAATTAGGGAACCAACAAATTTATGTCATGTGTCACTTTAATTCTCCCTCCTTCACATTTTTAAAAATTAAATATCTCACAAACGGTAAGTCGAAAAATCATGAAAATTGCACCATAAAATTCAGCATTTTCTCCTCTTCGATTTGCCGTCCCTCAAGGCATACTTTTGACATCTTTTTTTTTCTTCATTTTTTGGTGGGTTTACAAATTAGTAACACATGTGTTAGTGATTGTTTGTACATTTAATTTGTGGTTAAAATTAGGGTTTAGGGTTAGGGTTTAGTAGGGTTTAGGGGTTTAGTAGGGTTTAGGGTTTAGTAGGGTTTAAGGTTTAGGGTTTAGTATGATTTAGGGTTTAGAGTTTCGTAAAGCGTTTAGGGGTTAGGGTTTGGGGTTTAGGGGTTAGGGTTTGGGGTTTAGGGTTTGAGGTTTGGGGTTTCGGGGAGAAACCTCAAACCCTAAACCCCAAACCCTAACCCCTAAAGCCCAAACCTTAAACCCTAAACGCAACACTTTAACACATGTGTTAGTAAATGTGAAACCCACCAAAAAAATGGAAAAAAAAACTTGTCGAAAATATGCCTTGAGGGACGGGCAAATCGAAGAGGGTGAAACGCTGAATTTAATGGTGCAATTTTCATAATTTTTTGATTTGTCGTTTGTGAGATAATTGATGTTGGGGGTAAATGAGTTTTGTACATGTGAACATTCTCTTTGTACACATGGCTTGATATCATTGGTTCCCTCATTCTTACACAAATTCCTATTCTCATTTGAACCCCACCCTTAAGGACTATTGAGATATCATTAGTTTTTATACAAGAAAGACACTTTCATCCTTAAGAGGACACATCATCACCTCACAAGGTGACATGTGTCCTCATAATTTTCTTAATCTTTTATCATTAACTTCATCATCACCTCACCAGGTGACTTGTGTCCTCATAATTTTCTTAATCTTTTATCATTAACTTTCTTAAACTATTGTTTAAAATTAACTTTAACCTTAATATATACATTTACCAACACATAATATATTTTTGCAATCTTAATATTCACACCATTAAATTAGACATGACACACTATAAAAATAAACAACTCAAATGAGAACTTAACTCTTTATTAACTACTCATAATCATTCTATATGCATATTCATAATATATACATACATACTTATATATCTACATAATAATCCATATATCATTAGTTTTTATAGTAAAAGAACACTTTATAATAGTTTATAATAATATACAAATAAAATGCATTCATATTCTTCATCTTTAAACACATAAATATTTTTAAATTAAATGCATCACATGATCATATGTAATAAGCTTAGATTCGATCATATATATGGTTGAATTGCTAATACATAGAAATCTTTTTTATTGCTTATATATAAACATTCTTTTATGCAATTCATACACTAATACATCAGCATTAACTTCAGTATTATGATTTAAAAAAATTGATCTTTGCTTAACAACATGTATAATATATTTCTCATATTTGCTTTGAAATTATACACTAAATTTATTTTAAGAATTTCATTTCGTTGTTTACATCAAAATCTCGATTTGTTAGTATTATGTACTCTTGAGTGCATGCTTACATTTAAGGCAATGGTTCATAAATTAATTTTATGTGAATATCTAATCTTGTAATTCAGGTTCATGTGTATATACATTATCAATAATACATTCACTATTCAGATAAAAAATTATACGAAAATATTTGAAAAATAATAATGGACTTAGGGCTGTGCGTATGCACAGCCATAAAACTTACTAGTATAAATAGAAATACCACATTTGATTAGTTTATATAATTATTTATCTCTTTGCGAGTATATATATATATATAATTTTGTGAAATATAAAATAAGAATATTAATTAATCCTTAATACATATTACTCATCACAACTTTTTTAGTCCTTCAATTCAAGAAGACAATAGAAGTATGCTACAATCGATCATTACATTACATAAATCACAATATACGTATTACTTGTGACATTAATCACTCAATCAAGTAAGTTTTATATCTTGCACTATACGCTTTGTTTGTTTTTTTTCCTATTAATTATTTTTTGTTTCAATGGATGATGTTATATATGATCTTGAATGCAAGTGTCTTGACAAAAGCATGATTGCTAGTTCTTTATCATATATTGGATGTAATGATTTAAAATTAAAAACTACAAATTTGGCGGGTTGGGGTTTTGTTTGGGCAGATTCAAATTTTATTTGTTTTTATTGTTAGTTTGGATTTTCCAGATATGTGTTAATTTGTATAAAGAAAAGTATAAATTAAACCTTTAATTAGCTTGCACAAAAAGAATATATATTTTTAGGTTCTGTAAACTAATTGCCGTTTAATTAAGAAGATTTCTAACTCAGATTGTATTCAATTCTTAACAGGTCGGGTGGTAATATGGACTATGCTTTCATTGATCATTACGTTGTTCTTGGCCTGCCGTCTATAGAAAAAAGTTGGAAGAGTTCACAGAAAGATATAAAGAAAGCGTATAGATTAAAGGCATTAGAATTGCATCCGGACAAAAGAACCAATGACCCAAATGTTGTCTCCCTTTTTCAAGATCTGCAAGCATCGTATCAAATCCTCGAGGATGGGCCAACGGGTTTAAATTCATCAAAACTATGTTATCAAAGCTTACAACCTTCTGAATCATCTTTATTTAGTTCTGTGTTACCGGAAGCTAAGCACTTATCAAGTTATCATCCTTATTGAATGTAACACCTCGCAATTTCAACATATTCATAAACGTAAATTGCACGCATTTTAGGCTAATTCCCTAACTTAGAGTGAATTCACAACACATTTTAGAAATAAGTCTAGCAAAGCCCAACTAAATAATACGCGTAGTATTACTTATTCATAATTAGTTGTAATTATATACAGAACGATTTAAACAACGCGACAAAAATATACTACTGTTGGTGAATAAAATTAATTAATAATATGAAATTATTAATTTACATTAACGTTTATTAATTATTATGTTGATAATATTTACAAAGCATTTTGTGTCAAATAATGTTTATTTCGTAAACTGAAACGACTTGAACCATATAAGTAAAACTAAAATAAAACAAAATTATAATTTTATAACTCAACTAAGTTATTTTAAATAAAATATTTCAATTAATAGTATAATCGAAAACATATTTAAAAACCTATCGTTTAAAAACATTTTAACATTTGACGATCGGGTAAACGAACACGGGCTAAATACCGCAAATTTGGGACAAAAACCCATAACTTTTGGCCCCAAAAATCTGCCAACACCACCCCCACCCCACCCTCATTTTCATTTTCATCTCCCCTTTCTCTCACTCCATCCCCATTCTCTCTCAATTCTCTCTCTAAAAACTCACCAAAAATCACCAAATCACCATTAATTTCTTTGGATTTTCGAAATAACAATAACAACAAAACTCATTATCAACTTCATCTTCAAGATCCAAGCTCAAGAACACCATTTTCATCACCATCTTCATCCACTCACCTAACTTTCGGATTTCACTCGATTTGGTATGAAAAATCACTTTTCTTTCACTTTTCCTTTGTTATTATAGTATACAAACATGTTACAAGTCATTATATGAAAGATCTAAACGTTTTTGGGTTGAAAAATTAAGATTTTCGTCAAACAGCGTGCTGTGTCGCACGAGACCGAAAACAGTAGTGCGACACAAGCTTTTGTGTTGCAGTACCATTTTTACGTCGCATTATGCGACACAACTCCGTGTGTAACATAAATTATCCTATGTCGCATACTTGCGACACAATTACTTATGTCGCAGCATTTGCGACACAAATGCCTATGTTGCATTTATTTGCGGATGTCGCAGGAATGCGACACAAACCCTTGTGTCGCAGAACCTTTTAGCGACACAGTACTTATGTCGCAAAACTCAGAACCTTAAAAACACATGTTTTTCACTAAGTGTGCCACCCCTTGGACCCCGCTACCAGGGGCGCTGCCCCCGGACCCCCGTACACAATTTCATACCTTATGAAACACCATGAAACAATAAATTACACCTTGAAACGTTTCACAAAATATCACCAACGTCTCGTGTCGAACTTACAAAATAAACAAGGATCTTTCATGAATAAACGAGTAACATGGTTAGACTGTTAGCCAACCGCTTATATGATTATTCCTACGTTTAGGACGTTAGTGATCTACTTGGATTTAGGCTTTGCTAGCGCTCGCAACTTTACTTAGCTCAACAGGTGAGTTCACTGTCCCTACATTTTAATTGTTTTACTGCTTTCAACTAGGGGTGGAAAACATAGTCAAACGTTTTAAATACATGATTGTATACTGATTTTACTCGAACGATTATAGTACATTGAACTGTTAAACTGTTACACAAACTGATGTTTATGAATTAACGTTTTCATACTACAAGCATTGTAAACGTATTAAACTTGTTTTGGAAACGCTGGAGAACGACCAGCAACGCTTCTACGGAACTGATTGGGTAACTGATGGGTCCTTCTGACATGGACCAGATCCTACTGACATGGATCAAGGGACACTAACACGCCCCACTAGGTGAACCCTACTGACATGGGTACTCGATCCTACTAATATGGATCCGTTAACAACTATTAGGATACTGACATTCATACGAACAACTATTAGGATACTGACATTCCTACGAACAACTATTAGGATATTGACATTCCTACGTATAACTATTAGGATATTGACATTCCTACGAACAACCATTAGGATACTTACATTCCTACAAATACTATAGGATACCGCTTTCCTAAGAATCTTAAACTATATTTTGGGTAACATCCCACGTAACTACATCTTTGGGCTACATCCCACTAAACGTACACTTTGGATAACATTCCATGAAACTTTATTTGATCGTGATGACGATAACTATTTGTGAACGCTTTGAAACAACCAACTATTATTGTGAACATAAAACCTGTGAATTCACTTAACCTCGTTATTGACTTTTACTATGTTTTTCAGGGAATTAGCTGCATATAAGACTTCATACACACATGGAACGTAGGGGCCCCCCGAAGGAATAGGAGGCCAACTTTTGACAACTGGATTTCTTTTATATAACTAAGCTGTTTAGTGATATTTACGAAATCTACTTTTGTAACTTAATTACTTTTCAACTTATACGATTCGATGAATCGTAAATTTTGTAACTATTACTTTTGGCATATTGATATATATATATATATATATATATATATATATATATATATGTTCTGTTGTAATCATATGCTCTGATACGTATGCATGTACTGTGTATTGTAGCACTCCCCATACTTAAGTAAATGCTCCCGCTAAACAAAATCGACAGATTTAGAGGTATTACATTGAATATTAGTATTTTTATGGGGGGATAAGTTATGATCATTGATCATTTTGCAACAAGTATAGGAAATAAATTAGGTAGAAGCCACGTATCAAATGAAAGAGTGAGATGTAATTTACACATCAACATAACCTAGAGTAAATAAAATAAAAATTTTAAAAATAAGTCGTTTTTCCCTTAATTTCGTTTTTTTGAAACAAAACTCCTTTTTAGGCCTTAAATTGAAATCAAAATCCTTTTTGGACGATTGTAACCCTTATGTTTCCTCGATTAGGAATTTTTGAAACTTATGTTACCTTTTTGGGTTATTTGCCCTTTAATCAATTCAATTTTATTGGGGGATTCTCTTGTTCTCTTGTTGCATTAACCACAACATTTATATGACAATATTGGTTGAATCAAGAAGATATTAACCAATTAAATCGAAAGACTCTATGTTCTAATGTTTCTTGAATCAAGATCATGATCAGTATAAGTAGATCGTGGCTAGTGACGAATAAGTGAAAGTATTTTGTAACTAGAATGAACATAATTGTTAGCTCCTTTAGATTGTGAGTAAGTTGTCACAAACAACTAGCTAGTGTTAGAGTTCATGTTACTCTAGAATGAAATTGACTCAAAATTGTGCGGGTCAAGTTTAGTTAAACGGGTTGATAAAGAAGGATAACTAATTGGCCCAATCATGGAAGATCGGGCCTTACTATTTTTGGAGGCCCATGATTGTGCAAGTGCAAATAAGAGGGTTGCACGAAAAAGGTCGTAACTTGAACTACAAGGCTTCGTTTCAGACCCATGAGCTAGCAAATCAAAGCTTGGAACAATGTCCACCTCTTGGTAAACCACCTTCGAGGCTAAAAAACGGCTCCTAGAAGAAGTTATGACCCATTTTATGTATTTTTTTTGTTAAGTTTGGCCTTTTTGGTCGGCCCGTCATGTTTTTCCGGCCCATTTTAATTTTTGCTTCTCTTTTTTAGGATTTATTGATGTAACAGACTTCTCATTTTTTGTTTTTGATGATAATCAAATTTCTCTCAATTTTGCTTGGCAATTGAGTTGAATTTACCTATTTCGCGACATTCTTTGTGAATCAACGGGAATTAGAAGGAATTATTTTTGGTAATTCGGGAATTAACATATTTAACTGGTATTACTATTTTCAATCTACATCAATAACCCATTGACCTGATGGCTGATGCCCATTGGATTTGAGTCACGGTCAGTTAAAATGGGTCATGTTTGGAATATGCGGAATAACTACTTACCATCAATTAGAATAAGCCTCACACCATTGTGATGAACGTTAAAGATTGTTAAAAGAATTTACTTTAATTTTCTCTTGACACCGCATTAACAACCGAACATGAAACAAAATGAAGAGAGATTAAATAAGAAAATCAGTAATATTTGAAATAATAATAATAAAAAAGATGATCCATCAAATTAAATCATGTTTATCTGATTAAAACTAGTGACCAACTCAAATTCTAATTCAAAAGAGTAGGAAACATACTCTTTTTTAAATCATAAGTTTCAAGTTTATATTTGGATTATCATTATTATTCAACGTACAGATTAATCCAAATCCACAGCACGAATGTGTATTTATCAACTTGGTACTCTCCGGTAACTATTATAGTATTAAGATATATGTTTAGGTTTGATTAATGTGGCCCAGCCCGACTGTATAAATGGGCTAGGGCTCATTAGCCAAACCAAAACATATATCTTAATAGTCTAATAGTAACATAATTAGACTAAAACTTGGTTGTAAATCAGATTTCCTCAAAGTAAAGGAAGACATCACAATTTTATGATCATGCAAAATTCTTCTTTGAATCCGAGCAACATGTATGTACCTGAACACATTCTAGTCAATATATTTGCTCGATTACCTTTTAGAACGTTGAAGCGATTCAATTGCGTATGAAAACAATGGAATAATTTGCTTTCACAACCTAATTACTCCTTGGAGTGGAGATCATATCCGATGATCCTTCTCTCGGTTCAACCTTTTCATGCCATACACAAAACTCCACTACCATCATGTGACAACATTGATCAGTCGATAATCAAACGTCCTCCTTTTAGTAATCGCGAAGTTGCAGACATCATCGTTCTTGGAACTCTCAAAGGAATAGTTCTTTTAGTCATCAAAGATAAGTTACAACGTGATACGATCATCTTATACAATCTATTCACCGGAGCGTTTGAGAAAGTTCCTGACCCACCTTCGATATTATTAGAGCCACCTTTCATATTAGTAGATCAAAAATCCGCCTGCACGTATGGATTTTGTGATGGCACAAAGGTAGATGATAAAAAGATTGTTAGATTAACTCCGCCTATTCAATACACTGATTATAGGCGTTGTGATGTCTTCAGCTTTAAAAACAAGTCGTGGAGCGGACCATTGGTGTTGGAAGGGTGCTATAAATATTTTCAAGATGTAGGTACGTTTGTAGACGGATTTTTGTATTGGAGTGTGCATAAGCGTGGATTTGGACGAATAATAGTGGCTCTTGACGTTAACGACATCAAGGTATTTGGAGATAGAATTGCCACGTAAATGTCGTTACCCGGTGGTTGCTTTAGGTAAATCAGAAGGACACCTTTGCATAGTTTGTTGTCAAGATAATGGTGCTACATGTGAATTATGGGTGATGAATGAAGATGATATTAAGATACCATGGCAAAAAATATGGTCATCAACCATACTTTCTAGAGGCAATGATCTTTACAAGTTCAAACCACAATGTGTTTTGGACGAAGGGAAAATTGTTATGTACAAGGAGCCAAACCAAGTAGTAATTTATGATGTGCTGAACGACTCGTGTACGAAAGTGATCGAATTACAGAGAACACAAATCATCGAATATGTGGAGAATTTGGTCTTACCATCTGATCTGTTCTCGAGTTTAACTTGGGAGAGAATTATTCGTGACGCGTAGAAGATGAACAAGTTGGGAGACTTGTTCCTGAAGGTCAAACTCGAAACAAATGTAAGATCCTTTTACGTTTGAAGTTGGGACGTTACATCACACTTTTATGGAGTTTAGATTCATGTTATCTTGTCAATATAAATATTAAGATTTTTTAATAGTTTTACCATCTAGAAAAATCAACTTTTTATTAGATCGCTAAATAAAATCGTTTCTTATGATACTCGAGCATTTGTACCTTTAAAGCGTGCTCTGTTTTCGTTTTGCCTTTGTTCTCAGTCTGTTAATTGAAAGAGGATAAAAGGAGGCAGATATCAAGTACTCTGTTTATAAAATATATTTGGAATTATAAAATATCTTTTTACAAAAATTTCAGTGTACATAAAATTGTTCTTTCTAACTCGCGAAAACAAACCAACTAAATTCTAACGAAGGTGCTAACAAGGGCGGAAGGGAAGAAGACAAAAAAGAATAATATACGATAGGCCTAGCCACGAGGACCGAGCGAGCCTAAGGATTATGACACCAGATGGGTCCCTTACTCCGATGGCCACAACCCACGGCTACTGCAACACAAAGGTTTATGATACACATCACACGGCAAATGTTGATAACCAGTAACACTAACCACAATGATACTCGATGTATCCACACAACAATCATTACATTAACAATAAATAATGAACCACCAGACCTTGATCGCATACACGGATGATTTCTTATTTAACTGGTAACGTCTTTGATCCGCACGCACGGGCGTGGATCTAAAGGACTATATAGTAGCAAATGCACACCCTCAACTTTAGAGTTGATTTTGTTGTGATCTTGTTTTTGTGATGGTAATACATATCTTAGTTGTATTTTTATTCACAACCCCCACATGAGAGCTAGGTCAAGGAGCATGCAATTTTATGCACCGGCTGAAGTTCAGGTTACTAGAGCACACAAACACAGTTTGATATTGGTAACATATATGCTACCAAAACAGAAAAACCACAATAGGAGTCATTGGACTTATGTAAACATTAGGAAAGCAAAGCATACCACCTCTGTATTATTTGTACCCGTGATTTATCAAGGAATGGATAATCACGTTTTTTAGTTTTAGGGTTAGGAATCGGGTTATATGTATATATATATTCCGTAAAACAAATATACAATGATCAACAAGAATTAGAAAGATTCCATTTTACCTCAACCCCGACTTTACCTCGACAAACTGTAAAAAAATTATTCCCCCCTTCATATATCTCGATTTTTTACCCACCAATGGCGAGGTTCACTACATGTTCCAATCTCATACTCTTGATCCTACATAAGGCTACAAAACAGAAAATAATTCTTTTAAAGAAAACGTAAATATTATAACAAATGATGTTCAAGTCAATTTTGTCAAGGTTGCTCGACTTACCTTGACTCCAGGTGGAGTGTTTCCAGGTTTAGCGGTAGTTGTGCTCCCAAAGAAACTGATACCAGAGTTGAACTTTGACTTCTTTTCTGCAGGTTTTAGAATTTGGAAGGAGCACATAAGAGTCTCATCAACACTCATCATTGCACCAGCATTATCAAACTCCCCACAATAGTTTGGTGCAGAAAACACCGTTACAAGTTGCCGATTCGCAAAGAATTCGTATCCATCCTCTACAACCTACAACCAGTTGACAATTTGTCAACTTACTAAATAACCATTCAATAACAAAAAACTTTGTTGACACATATCAATACCATCAAATCCAATTCTAAAAAGAGTGATTGGTATACAAGTATTTTGACATATCCCATAAGCCAAAATTCTGAAATATCCATCAGCCAGAAGAAATGTATTTTCAAGAAACTGACCTGAGTATTCAAGACCCCTCTAATAACGATGCATTGAACTTTCTTCAACATTCGAGGTTATATATGCCAAAAATTCACTTATAAACGCTAACGCTTTGGGATAATATGGGAGATTTTTCACACTCAATTTCTCAATATGAATGTATAAACAGACATAGTGGTGGCGATTTCGACCTATTTGCTCATAAATAGGTCGATCTGGGTTAAGTTTATTTCAAATGAATCAGCCAGAAAGATTAGAAAGAAGGGATCGTATCAAAGGGATTAAAGTAGCCAAAGTCGATTTTAGATAAATACAGCCACCTAGATAGTTTACTTCAAAGATTCAGATTATAATCGTGATAGTATTGTTTTTTACTTACAATGGCACTATATTACCATATAAAAAATTAAAATAATGGAGCAAACTTTGTATGGTCAATCCAACCTGGCTCATACAAGAAAATGACCATTTTAAGCGTTACCCAACCCACCCATTTTGTCACCTCTAAATGGAAAGAACAATATAAACAAGAAAAACCGAGTGTAAATATTATAATATATTCAAACCTGATGAGCACGGCAGACAAGATCCAAGTCATGTTTCTGAAGAAATTCGGTCACAATATCAGCCCCAAAAGTATAAGAAACACCACGATCATTCATTCCCCATCCTTTAACATCTTTACACGGGTCTGACCACAGAAGATCACAAAGCAAACCACCATCAGGTACATCAGTAGGACGCCGCAAGTTTCTAATTTGATCCAAATTTTTAAGGTCGGGTGAAAGGCCGCCATGCATGCACAAAATCTTTTCATCAACAAGAGCCGCCACGGGTAAGCAATTAAAGCAATCCGAGAATGTCTTCCATAACTTAACATTGTATCGTCTTTTACATTCATCATAGAATCCATATATACGGTTTATAGAAGCACATTCGTGGTTTCCACGCAAAAGGAAGAAGTTATTCGGGTATTTTATTTTATAGGCAAGCAGAAGGCATATTGTCTCAAGGCTTTGTTTCCCTCGATCAACATAATCACCAAGGAATAAGTAATTGGAACGAGGGGGTAATCCACCGTATTCGAAGAGGCGCAGAAGATCAGAATATTGACCATGGATGTCACCTACATACCACGAGCTTAAAAAGATGAAATATAAATATATAAGTGCAAGTAAAAACTAAATGCCACATGCAGTAATACCTTTGAGGTCATGCCTAGTACTCTCTAATAGAAAAGTCGACTCTTTGTAATACTTACCGCAGTTTATCTAGTTACCAAGAATACTACCATCAGAACTACTATCTAGAAACATATGTACCGCATCAAAAAATCTATTAGTCTCGACCATGTTTTGAAGCTAATCTTCTGTACACAACAAAGGCCTAGAGTATATTGCAACAAAGTAAGGTAACCACTATCACGGTATTTGGATGTGCGTTTTGAAAGTGCTTATAATCTATCAGCGGGAGCAAAAATGTTTATCGAAATATTAAGAACTAATTATCGTAACTTCAAGTAACCATGATGTTTCACCCTTCTCATTGACTTGCAAGTATCCAACTTTTTACAAGCGTGTTTTTAATATCGAACAGAAAACAACATAATGTTTACCTAAAACCACTACTACTCTATGATCAGCAACATGCCTTTGGCCTAACACAGTAGCTACAGTACTAAGGTGGCCCACAACCAAGAGATTTGAATCTGGTGGGAATCAAACCTGACAGGCTGACACCTCCGTTGGAGAATCCCAAATTCTCACCACTCAGCCAACCTATGAGATTGGGCAAATTTCTACACTAGCAAAACACTATCAGTCTATCACCTAAATTTTAATTGGCCATTTGAATTTATACTTGTTACTAAAACCATCCAACTTATAAAAACTACTATTACAAAGATCATTCAGCCACATGAGCAGTTCACTTCAATTTTGAAAAGTACGCCTTGCTTAAAAAAGGAGGAAAGAAAAAAGTTAGAAGATTATACGTAGGATATTGAAATATAGTAAAATATTACCCTATATGAGAAAAAGGGAACTTCAACTTCTTGAAGAATTAGGCCTATTCTTCTACTTTTTTTTCTTTTAACATCAAAAGACTTTCATTTCATGATGAACAAAATAAACATCACAGACCATTCCCACCCCTGCGACTTTGGTATGAAGGTTGATTTTACAATGGGTATGGTTTATGCAGGGAATAGGAATGATTTCCAAACCCACCATCCCACTTGGCTTTGAAATATGCCTAAAAGGCTAAAATGGTGGGTTAATTCCCATTTATTAAAACCAAACCTCTTAACCAAACAAAGTATCAAACCCATTCCCTCATTCTCATACCCATCAAACAAACACCAAAGCTCTACTTGCACCTACTTTACTCAAACTATCTTCACTCTCTTAATCAAATTTTGCAAATAAGAAACTCAAATCAAATTCATTTCACATTGATGATCACCTACCGTAGGCCCAAATTAATACAATTAACCATTAAAGACTAAACAAAAACTCAAAATTCTTAACAATTTACAACAAATAATATCACCAAATAACAAAATTTAACATATAGGTTGTTTCAAGAATATAAATAAGGAGAGAAAAAAAATCATACCACAAATCTTGATGGGTGCTTCAAGCTCTAACAAATTAGGCTGTTTCAAGAAAATATCTCTTGCAACAACACAAAGTTGTTTAATTTCTGGTTCGGTAAGTTGCACTTGTTTACCAGGTCTCCCTTTCACTTCAAGCAACCTACGAATTATACTATCAACAACAGATTTTTCCATCTTTCAGATAAAAAAAGATTATAAATTTGTGGAAATGGGAAGATGGGTATGTGAGTTTTGAAGAAAAAGATTGATAAAGAATCTGAAAAAACCTAACTTTGGGGAAACTGGAAACAGATATATACAAGAAGATATGTATGTATGAATGTATACGTATATATAGGTGTAAAAAAGGGAAAAATTCGTTTTGGACGGATACAGATTGAGCTAAAAGGTCAAAATCGTGTGTGTGTAATTGTTTTGTGGTCGTGGAGAGCCGACTTGATACGGCTGTTTGAGACAAAGTGCGCCATGAGCACCAAATAAATTTATATATTAAGCCCTTATACTATTAAAATATTGCAAACAGATCCCCTGTGTAGTTGTGTACCGGGAGTTTGGGTCAGGATAAAAGGTAAGGTGATTATTGAGCTTGTTGTATTATTATTTGAATATAAATATATAGATATAATCATCACATATAGATTCTTGTTCAAATGTGTTAAAAAAATTTTGAGGACTAAGGGTGTTTATTTAAGAATAAAATATAAGATTCTATAAAGTTAACACAAACAATTTCTTATGTTGTATTTATTTGGAAGAAGCAATCCAGCCGGGTAAAATCGGTTTTGACCAGTCAACGAATCGGGCGGTTCGGTTAAAACCGGACGGTTCAACCGGGAATCGGACCGGTTCAACCAGAAATTTGTTTTTTTTCTAATATCAGCGAACTTTGACCGGTTTTAGGCAGTTCGGTCGGACTGGTTCAGTCGGACCCAGAGCTCTATCCGGTCCGGTTTGGTTTTCGATTTTCAAAATATTGAGAAGAAGTATAACTTTTTCTATACTATAACAACTTTATTTCACATTTTGTGATTTGGTAGTTTATTAAATTACTAGTTTTTAAATTACTAATATGAGGATATATTTTGGCGAAAGGTCATATTATAGGGGCCAACATATAACTTGCTCACAAAATGGAATCAATAAAGTATTGCATGTTAAAAGAGTGAATTCTTTTGTATGGCCATGTGTTTTATTCTTTATATATATTTTTGTAGTCATAAAATTATGGTAGTTGTGGAAAGCTTAAAACATGTGTTTCATGAAGAATTATGTTTGGTATAATAGGCTTTCAAGCCTATATCAACTATGATATCTATTAGGAGTAAATTATTAAAACCGTCCCTATGGTTTTCACTTTTGTCCAGCAGAAGTACTTACTTTGATAAAGGTATTTAAATTGGGTAGTGATTTGTACACCACAAACTTTAAGCCATACATCACTAGTTATGCTTTAAATTGTTGTACTGTACAACAGATTACTCCAAACCTCAAACCCTAACCCCTAAACCCCAAACCTTAAACGCTTTACAAAACTCTAAACCCTAAATCTTACTATACCCTAAATCATAAAACCTTACTAAACCCTACTAAACCATAAACCCTGCTAAACTCTAAAGCCTACTAAACACTAAACCCTATATCTAAATTAAATGTTCAACCATATATTAACACATGTGTTAGTAAAATGTGAAACCCATCAAAAAATGGAAAAAAAAAACTCGTCGAAAGTATGTCTTGAGAGACAACAAATCGAAGAGGATAAAACGCTGAATCTAATGGTGCAATTTTCATAATTTTTCGATTTATCGTTTGTGAGATATTTAAGTTTGAAGGTAAATGAGTTTTGTACATCTGGAACATTCTCTTTGTACACATAACACAATTTGATTGATACTCTCATTCTTTCAATAATTCTTGTACTTCAATTAACTTTTCTCTATACTCTAATGTAATGTAATGTGGGTTCATTGTATTTGTTTGCCAGAGAATATGACATCAATCTCAATCCATGTTTTAATCGTGATCAGAATCATTTCTTACCCGTAAATGGATCAGGTTAAGGTCACGATTTTTCTCAACTGGGCCAGACCAATCTAATATGCCGTTGGCCCAAAGTTATGGATTTTAGTCTATTTAAAAATTATTGGGTTACCTTCTCATCTTGAAGATTTAATTTCAGAATTTTAGTAATTTACCACCCACCCAAGGCCCATGAACTCTATATTTTAATGTACTTGCATTTTTCTAAATTTTTATTTTTTTGTTATGAATTCGTTTGGATATATACATATAAAAGTGGAGCCGCGGTCTCTCAACGACTAATATCACAGTCAACATGAGAGACAGAGAGAGGTAAATCGAGTAACACACGATTAAAGAGACACGAGCAAAGTGAAATGTATTGTCGATATAATGATATACATGAGCAAAATGCCCATAACGCATCCATAACGCATTATTGATATCCCCTTCAAAAAATCATCATCAAGAATACGTTTTGCTATCGAAAATGTGTCTTATATCGTGATCAAATAGATTCATTCAGGGTAAAGTAAATTTCAAATGTTGATTAGCTTGGTCGTTTTTTGTATAGTATGTTTCATAACTAATGATGCTCAATCTCTAGAATGTAACATTTTAATGCTTTTGACTAGTTACCGATGTATGATCGAACTTTACATTCTTATAGTGAATTATGTTTGGTGCCTTTCATATCGTCCCATCGAACTTTATGAGAACATCTAAAGAAAAAAAATTGAGGTAATAGTGTTCGTTTCGAACACAAGGTGTGTTCATAACAATATGAATTTACTATTTCTTCAAGAAAAATATTGAATGGTAAATATATTTCATGCTTAGAATATTCTTTGCATGCATAACGCTATAGTACTAAAAAACTCGTAATAAAAAGATATATATTGAACGCTCACTATTTACTACGGAGTATTTTTCATGCATACTTTCTTTTTCTTTTACCAACTTTTACTAGTACCACAACTCTCATCATATCCTAATAGTTCTTCAAGATAATCGCTACCCAAATCCTCGAACACCACCACATTCTGATCGTTTTCGCTCCTGCTTGACGATTCTTGCTTCTTTTTCTTCATCTCAAACCTCCTCTTCATCGAATGCATCCTCTTCAATTCCAACACCGGCGAACTCCCTTCTTCATAAACATACCCAATCTCCTTCAAAGACTCATAAGCCATCTCTTGTGTAAAATTTAACACTGCCCCTGATCCACGCATTGCATACGCGGCTTGATCATACGCCAAAGCCGCCTCCTCAGCCGTGTCAAATGTTCCTAACCAAACCCTGACACCGTTTCTTGTAGAATCGCGTATTTCAGCTGCGTACTTTCCCCATGGACGCCTTCTCACGCCCCTATAGCTTAATTCCTTTTCTTGTTGTTCTTTAGCCTGCTCCGCCAAACTGTCAGTAGTCTGTCTGGCGGAGTCTTTAATGACTCCGAAAAGAAGCATGTCTTCGGAGTCATTTTCGTTAAACGGGAGAGAATGTTGGTTGGAGTAGTGTGAGTAATAATGGGATTGGAAATTTGTGGAGAAATTTTCCGATGAACTAAAAGATGTTTCCGGCAAGTATTCCGGCAATTGGTGATGAAAATACGATGGATCCATATATGTAAGATTGTTAGATTTCTTTCGAAAAATTACAAATGCTTGAAGATGTTTATTTTGGTTAACCGTTGAAGTTGGAAGCATATATATATAGTGAAAAAGCCATGGTGCTGACAGGTCGTTATATATATGTTTGGACCCGAGAGATTATTTACTACACGTGGGTCTAAAACTCTTGTCTAGCGTGGCGGCCAGGTCAGATAAACTATGCGACAATCAGGCTTCTTAGTTCTTAATCAATTGTGATCCATAATTTATATTGATGCTTTAAGTATTTGATACTATTAACTATCAATGTTTGAACATACCTAATACCTCCAAAGGGAGAGTATTAGATTTTTTTTTTTTTGTTTTCTTTTTTACATAGCCAGTCTCACGAATTAACTTAGCCTACATAATATGTAGATCGCAATACATGTCTACTACAAGGGTCGAGTCCATTAAGTAGCCTACATGATGGACTACCAACATACTCCTAAACCAAAATCTTTAAGCTTTATTAACTGTAAACCTACGAAATATGTCCTACGGTTTAAAAATAGTGTGTAATTCAACATGTAGCACTTCACATTCGAAATAAGATCCAAAACAAGTTTCAACCATTAATTTTGAAAGTTTTTAAGACCTTTTTAATCAATTAAGTAAAATATATGATTGTGTAATATAAAACTGTAGGCCTAAACATAAACCTAAAAATGTGATTGGTAGATGTCAAAAACATGATTAGTAAAAAATAATTCAACCAATAAAAAAAAGTAAGTATGTTTTTAGGACTGTGTAAGTAGTCCTATATAGCATTACTATTAAGGTTTTATAAGTTTGGACGAGTATGATGTTTGGTAAAACTAAATGGAGATGTAACTACAGCCGGAGATAGAGCTGAAGATGAAAGCTTGAAATTGGAGCTGGAGCTTTTGTTTGAGGATGGAGTTAGAGAGTTTAAATTTGAAAAATGTTTGGCAAAGTAGATGGGGATGAAACTTATTAACGTAAAATGGTAGAAATGTGTTAGTTTTTTAATAACTAAAAGAAGGACAAAATAATAATAATATTTATAATTATGGGATGAGGATTCTTAAATTAGCTACTTTTAAGGGCTTCTACTTTAAAAGATTATTTTTGAAAGATTGTGATTTTTTTGAAGGATTAAAATTCGTAAAATTAAAATCTCAATCCCTTAGAATCCCCTATAGTCCTTTTAATTGTTGATGTTAAACACACCCGAACGATTATACTTCTAATCGATATTTACTGTATTATTGAGTTCTTAATTTTGATACGAGTAACAATTACAACCAGTTATATATGGTATATGACATCAAGTTAACGTAATTTATAAAATGTGATTGTATATTATTTTTTTGAGAATTAAATGGGACGAGCAAGTTGGATAGATATATGTGGATGAGAGACAACAATTTTGATGATTGAGATTGATCTTGAATAAAGTTTGACAAAATATGTTGACCATTTGACCAACACTCCTCTTCTATATTATTACCGTCATGGCCTTGGAGGCTAGACCATTTTACGGTGTAAACTTATTATTATTATTATTATTATTATTATCATTATTATCATCATCATCATCTAAAGAGAGAAAAAGACCTACGTCATATTTGTTACTTTGTGACTCCCAATCTCAATTTTTAACTCATAACTAGTAACTCGACTCAACTCGAAAGAGTTACTATTTTACAATATATATATATATATATACGAGTACATACATATGTACATATGTATAGTGTTGTTTATATATAATTTTTGTTCTTAAGAGAGGTAATAAATGTTGAAAGTCGATCGTGAAGTCGTTAACTAACAATCAACACAAAGACTTAATTTTAGTTAGATTAAAGTCATTTCATTTTCTATTTTGTCTTCTTAATTTTTGTATTACATTACCATAAAAGTTTGTTTGGTTTTTTTACTTGTAAATTACATAGAAAACCCGGAAGAGTTACACACAACTCGAAAGAGTCAATAAACAACTAGTAAAGTTAAAATTATTTAAGAGTCGGGGTTCAAGTCAGTTCATTTTTTTTTTAATTTTGACTCGACTCGTAAACCCGTAAGACTCCAACGACTATGACCTACATTATATTTAAATCACTGCATTGTATTATTTCTTCTTAATTGATTGATATAAAGTTAAGCGATTGGTAATAGGGTAGATGAATCTGCTCTCATACCATGTTAAAGAATGAAAACTTTGTATGTGTTATATATATTAATTGCTATATATAGAGTACAATGCAAATCTAGCTAAAACCCTGATGGACCATAAACTTAGAATCGGATTTGAGCCATTCTAATCTATCTACGCATACTGTCTAATATTATGAAGTAGATAAATGATTGAAATCATGGATTGTGTATATATATATATATATATACTAGAAGAAAATTCGTGCGATGCACGATAATTTAATGTGTAATTACTATATAAGCATCGTTAATCTACCATATATATATATACACTAGATGAAAATCCGTACGATGCACGGTAATTTAAATATGTAATTACTATATAAGCATCACTAATCTACCACATGATGATATAAGTGTATCGTTAGAGAGGTTGGATTATAGTTGAACATTTAATAAACAGCATATTCTATCTTATGCTATTTATTCACATATTTTATCATGACAACAATCAGCCTTCTTAACCACAATCATAATCAAGCATATGAGATTCAATAATAAAAAAAGCCATTGAATATACCCATAAATCCAAACTCATTAGCAAATCTATGATTAAAAATAAGTAAATCTATGTAGATTATAATTGTGATTAGTTAAGCGTACTTAAATTTTACAATCCCGACTTAATTAAAGCAATCAAGGAGTGATCGAAACTATTATTCATAGACTCAAATAAAAAATTTAGGAGTACAATATAAGCGTACTATATGCTAGAATAAAATAATTGCAATTATGATGGCAACATATGGTGATAACTCTTTCAATTAGAAAAAGAAAAAAAAAAGTTATGATGACAGATTGGATTTCCATGTACACCAAAACAATTTACAGAAGCTTTTTATCACACTAATAATTTCTACGAATTCATAAAGATATATAGAGAAAAAGAAATAAAAATAAGCACCATCTATATGCTTGAGTTGTAATTTTTCGTCTTCGTGTAAACTTCCAATGCATTCATTATGTTTTTAATTCTATTATGATTGGATGTTTAAGGGGTATTAATGTGTAACTTGATTTTCCTTCCGGTAAAACGAAACATAATACAAATACAATTACAATTTGGAATGCATCTTCTTCCAAGCACAAACTCGTAATTAATTAACAGAGAGATAAAAATGTGTTAAACTAATTTAGTTATTCAGTTTTAAACTTCTCAATGAATATCTAAATTACAATCCAAACGTAATCTAAATCTAAAGCTAACTATATGTATTCTATGTATTATGAGACTTTTAAGGTTTGACACATGGCACTTGCATACATGGCAAATTTTGAAGCCATCTTTAGTACTCGTTTAGTATATACGTAGATATACAGAGAGATAAAAGATAATAGAGAGAAAAATACTAAAGTGTATGCATTTGGCAGAAATATTATAGTAATTTATTACGCACGTTCAGAATAAATTATGGGTTTTGTACTTTTATTATTTATTCGGAATATTTATAATATGACTATGACTATAATATATATTTATATTTATAATACTAATTTATAAGAATAAATAAAATTTAGAATTGTATATTCTTGACTGCAGGAAAGTCGGAATTTTCAAATTCCATTCAAAAGCTTGTCTGTTTGCTAGTTGCATTATTTGTTCACCTGGTAGCACTGCACTAGTAACTCCGTATAAGTTAATTTTGATGGATATGAAGTCTTATGAGAACTAACTACTTATGCATTTACATTTCGGATGATAACAATACATTATATTTATTAATATTTATTAGTGTGTAAGAAACTTTTAATAGTTTCTCTTATTTTCGATTACAATCTATCTGGTATTTTCGATGATGTGATAGCCATATACGTTGCTACGTCATCGTCACATCATCAAAATGGTGTCACGTCATTGATTTACAACATTGATTCGTTGCTACGTCATCGTCACATCATCAAAATGGTGTTACGTCATTGATTTACAACATTGATTTACAAGTTATATAACGTCAGATACATACAATTCATTAAAAATAAATGAAAGTTTGTTAGACATTGTTGAATCCGTTTTATTTGATCACATGTTATATAGAAGTATAAACTTATATTTTATACATTTTGATCTACTTAATATCCTTTAATTAATTAGTTTCATATATATATTAATAATTGTTGAGTGGACGTTGGGTAAGGTTTAAAAAGCTAGCTAGCTAAATCCTTCTTTTGTATAAAAGGACCCTACATATTTTCTATCTATGTCCATGGTGCATGAACAAGTAACATCATAGGTTTGAATTAATTCATAGTGCACTATTATACAATAATAATACTCCCATTCAAAACCTAATTAACATGTCTCTAGTAATGGTGGCAAATATATAAATGCCTCAATTGGTTTATTATTAAAAAAATATGTCAAAACTTGTTAAAGGTAAACAAAAAACGTTTTGTACACAAGAGCTTTATAGGTGTCACTAAAAAGTTTAGACATGCATAATTGATTATAATCTAAATCACTTATTATCAAGTGCATGAAATTTGTTAATTAAATTGTTATCACAACTATTTTTAAGCATGTCTTTATGTATAACTTACTGTCGTTATCATTTTTCATAACATAACATTATATAAAAGTTAAATACTACTTGAGCAGATTCAATTTACTTGATGAGTTAGTTGTTTAGTCAATTGGTTTAGATTCCATGGGCCCTCCGACGATAATCAGCAGTCATTGTTTTGCAGCAAGGTTTTCAAGTCTCCTTTTCTTTCAAATTTTAAATAATTTATAAATATACAGAGATGAGGCTTAGAAGAGCAACTACATTTTGTGAGACGGATGATACCAATTGTTTTTTTTCCAACAACAATGTGTGTTATGTAATATACTAATATGTAGTGTGCACGTAAAATATATTGTTGCAGATGTGAACAATTGAAAATTGATTAACGACTGAGATCGGATGTCCCTCCGATGCTCAAAATAGTGACTCGGATCCCAAACCAATATATTACTGACATCCTTTTTTTAAAACAATTTTAAGACAGACGGTAATAGATATGCAATTTGAGTCACTCGTACTAAAATTTTGTGTATATTTGAAAGCTTGACCACATGTATATATAAAGATTCCAGAAGATACTAAAACTTGAGTACATTGAACCGTAACTCAATGTTTGACCAACGTGCGATTTATCATTTATGGTTTCCGAGACAAAAATCTGGAGTGTGCCTTTACAGAATGACGAATTGAATGACAATGTCTTTTTTTATGGAATGGCAATCCTTCAATTATCGTCATAAACCGTACATATTCGAACCACACATATATAATTATATACAATTGTCTTTCATAAGACTCGAGTTCGCGACTTAATGGTTAGTGGGTTTCCCATATATCGCTAGACAACAAGATGCCCTTTGGTTTACGCCAAGTGTTTATGTTTGTTTGTTTTTTTTGACTTTCTTTTTCTTTTTTAAGAAACTAAACGATTCACTTTATTATTTTTGCTGTGCACAATAAAATGATCAATGTTAAAATAAGGAAGCTCATATTGGGTTAAGGGAACTTTGCCGGGCCCTAGCGGGGGTTTAGCTGTGACGCTTCTTGTGTACGAACGATGATGTGTACAGGATACCCTGAGCCTGCCATGAGTGCCAGGCAGCAGCAGCAGCTAACCAGCCAACTTATCAGTCATCGTTTTGAACTTTCTGATTATGAAACTACAACATATACTCCCAAAAAATGTGGGTTTTCGTTTTGGTGCCTAAAATAAAGATGACTGATTCCTATAACCTGTTCACAAGCCCAACGTTCTAACAAAATCAGATTCTAAGACATTTATATTACTTTCTAATTACAGTTATTCTCATAAGGTATCCTCGGTAGGGGTGTACGTGGTCCAAAAACCGCACCGAACTGGACCAGAACTGCACCGGACCGCGAACCATTAAATGAAAAATCAAGAACCATATATCGCACCATGTAATTCGGTTCTGGTCCGGTATGGTTCTGGTGTGGTTCTTGCGGTTTTGGTTCAAAACCGCAAACCAAATAATATATGCGCGTATGATATAAAGAAGAAGATGTGTACAAGCATACATGTTTCAAATTAACTATAATAATTAAGGAATCATAAAAAACTTTAAATCACCTAATAATCAATACTAAACGTTGTTGTAATTCTAACATAATATGGATACATCTAGTGGCGGATCTAGGATACAGTAACCCGTAATATTGGTATCTTACTTTTTGTGAACCCGTAGCACAAATAAAGAATGTAACAAAAAGTGCTATTTTTTATAAGAAATTTACACTATATGTAGCGAATCGACCCATAGCAACTATTACCCCTACCATCTACATGGCTCCGCCCCTGGATACATTATGTTTTTTTCAAACAAAACATGCATGTATGTCGAATACAATAGAATAGGGTTGATCAAGTTCCAAAAAAAATCATTAAATGGATCAATCGTTAACAATTTATCAAAAAAATATGATCAGGGAAATATGCAGACAACGAATAAGAGAAAGAAAATGTAAGTTGAATTTTTTTTATGCATGGAATATTGAAGATAGAAATCTATAAGAACATATGTACTTATAATTAATATAACAATTATTTAAAATCTAATTACATAACTAAATATTTATCGATATCAAAAGATACATACATCAAGTATATATTTAACTTTTCCTATAAAACCGGTTCTTGCGGTTCGAACCGTTTTTACCAGTTCTAGAACCGAACCGCATCGTGAACCATTAAGGTTAATATATAGAACCGAGAACCTGACCGTTAAGCTACGGTCCAGTTCGGTTCTGGTCCGGTCCTGGTTCGGTTTACCGGTTCTAGTGGTTCCGAACCATTTATGTACACCCCTAATCCTCGGACAAGCGGTTTATTTTTGTGTGTATAATTCATAATTGTCAAATCTTCTAGGTAAGTAAAAGTATATGATACAAAAATGTAACATTCAACAAGAAAGAGACAAGATCTTGGAAGTCATCTTAATGCGGCTATGTATTCTTCATAAAATCTGATGAGAGTCAACATGTATACCTCATAAAAATTAAGAGGGCAATCTAGAAAGTTTCTATAGTCTATACTTTATACTAAAAAAATCATAGCACCATCAGAGTCGATGAATAACAAAATGTGAGACAGGTTCAGTTTTAACAAGTTACAATTTTGTTGTCTTAACAAATGAAACAATTGAGTATGCAAACACAGTTATGAAAAAAAAAAAACATAACATGTTTAAAATCAGTGAGTTTCCAGTTTCATTATTTTTCATATTGTGTTCCATTTTGGTACAGCCCACAGTAAGACTATAGAGTCTATTATTAATTCCTGTTATCCAACTCATAATCATTACAACAAAACAAGATCCATTTAAAATTTTGGATTTCATGTTATAATAAACACAAGCAGATTATTCAAGCTTCAAATAATCCAAGTTTGAACTCATATCAACTACCCATGGAATCATGGTTCACAAACAAAGGATCAATTCTCCTTAATCTCACCACAATCTTCAATAACAACGTTTGATGAAGTCCTACCACCATCACTCCCGACTTTCTCCATCTCTTTCACAACACTATAACCATCAACGACCTTCCCAAACACCACATGCTTCCCATCAAGCCATGAGGTCTGCGCAGTGCAAATAAAAAACTGGGACCCATTAGTGTTTGGACCTGCATTGGCCATGGAAAGAGTCCCGGGCCCCATGTGCTTGAGCTTGAAGTTCTCATCTGCAAACTTTGCACCGTAGATCGACTCACCTCCGGTCCCATTACCTTTGGTGAAATCTCCACCTTGACACATGAAATTTGGAATGATGCGGTGGAACGCTGACCCTTTGTAGTGCAATGGCTTCCCGGAAGCCCCGAGTCCTTTCTCACCGGTGCAAAGGGCTCGGAAATTTTCAGCGGTTTTTGGGGTGACATCAGCGAACAGTTCCATAACAACTCGGCCAGCTTTCATCTTGCCGATTAGTATGTCGAAAAAAACCTTTGGGTTGGACATTTTGTTTGTTGCTGAATCCTGCATAGCGAAATATAATTAGTAAAATACTAATGTAATATTTTATCCATAACTATTTTGATTATCATCATTCGTCAAAAACTTAGCGACATTAAAAGAAATTAGTATAAATTATAGTAGAGGCACCTCCAAAGACTATTTGTAACATACTGTACAATAACTGATTATTGGATAAAACACTCATTAAACATAAAACTATCTTAATACCATGGGTTAAAGAGGCTACTATATCACACAATAATCAAAGCATGATCTGAACATCACAATTTCAATAATCTTGTTAGTCTATGCAATCTTATTATATAACATGCTATGATGAAACTCCTTATTCAAAGCCTTTTCAATTTTGACATTCAGAACCAAAGCTATGAGAAAGATTGTGAAAAGTGATCAACAAACATTCTTTATATTTCCACTATGTTCTAAACGGCACTATCAGAGGAATACAGTCAAGTGGCTTTTTACTACTTAATTTCTTGTAGAGGGATAAAGTACAAGTCAAAGTGCTTCAATTAGGGGAATAGAATTAATCAAATTATTATGTAAGCATTAAGCATTTTACTTGGATAGAACTAATCTTCTACTGCTATTACGTTCCACTGATACACTCACTCTGAATGAAAAGATACCTTCTAACTTTAAAAAAGTTCATTGTTCCCCACTATATTTGTTTAGTTGCTCAATTCATAAAGTAGGGGATGCTTAAGCCTAAGTGGTGATTCTTAAACACCATTCTCCACTAAAATAGATTTTGTAAAAGAATTATCCAATACAACTCAATTTTAAATTCTATTTCTTTATTCTTTCTAAATCCAAAAAAATGAACATTTAACTTACGTGATTAAGACAACCAGCTAATGAATAAATAGTTGAGGCTCTCATTTTAGTCACGCGTACGGAAGGATTAGCTTCTTGAGTATTTGCAAATCAGAAAAAGATCGATTCAAGCACTAAACCCAATAATAGTATTCTAAGTGGTTGAATAATCTAAGTCTTCTTTTTGAACAGCAAACTCATACCCCCTTAATCTACACCTATACCTTCTCCACAAATGAGACTTCGATGCCATTAGGCCAAAGGCCCATTAGTAGAGTTAGCCAAGTCTTAAGTAGGAACTAAACTACAATGGAAACCAGTCAAACATATTAAAGGTCGCCCATAATCAAGTGTTAAAATCATCCTAAATTACTTTATTCAATAAAAGTGTATCATAATATTCTTTAAGCTATTTTCGTATCACTAATTAACTATTCAATATTTTATAAATCCAAATCGGAAAGATAAGAAACCGTGTTGGGATGTGAGTCAACCTGCCCTAAAAGTTTACCAATTTGACTCATCACCCAACCACCTAGTTTAAGAGTGTGCACAGCTGATCACCCAAATAACAAGCCAAAATGAAACCAAAACGTATTTTGATTTATGACAATGGGCTTGAACCACTAGCCCAAACAAGTCCCATGTTCATAGTCCTTTACTTAAGGAATTAGTACTAAACACTCCGATCTTTGGTTCCCTTATTCTCAAATTTCCAGATCCAATATGGTTCCCTTTTTCAGCTATACTTTTAACCAGATCTAATACAGTTCACTTTTTCATCTATATTATCTATCAAGAATAAACAGAAAACACTAGTGTCAAGAAATTGAGCTTACATTCCAACAAACAAGCTCAACTAGGATATATTCACTTTTACACTTTTAACCTTCTGTTATTAGATGTTACGCGTCTTCTCATGAACACGCACATCATATAAAATCATATATATATATATATATATATATATATATATATATAGTAAAAGCTTCAGTAAGTTAACACCTTTATGTATAAGTTACTAACTATAACATATTGTGAACAATATAGCAAACCCTAATAACTACAAAATGTTCATCGTGTCATGAAATCCTGCAAAGTTTTACAGTAACAAGAAACATCAATAACAGATGATTATCCAAATTTGCACAATTATTGAGCTGCACAAGCTTTAATTGTCTTGCTGGTGAAACCTTCGATATGTGCTCATTAATTTTTATACATTCATATCAAAAGGTAAAGGTAATTTTGACAAAATTAAGATGCTGGGAAGGGTTAGGATTGAAGAAAAATGATACCTTCTTAATCGCGAGTGGATTGACAAATGCGAAAACTGAGGTTCGAAGTTGAAGGATGAAAAGGGGCCGAGGGTTTATAAATAGGGGTTTTTGTTAGGGTTTTAATTTGTTTGTTTACGATATGACCCCTTATGTTTTTATTTTTTCATATCGTAGGCTTTACTTCTTAAAACTCACCTTCGTATTTTTTTTTATTTTTTTTTTATGAATTAAGAACACACTAATTTCGTAGATTAACTATGGTTTTATATTCTAAATTACTTTAGTATTGATTATAATTTATAGATGGAATTGGAATTTTGTGGTTAACGTCAATGTAATAGCTCTATTTTAGTGAAATGGAATTAAAGTACCTATTGCAAGCTACGTATATAAATTTAAGTAGGGTTGTTATTCGAATCAGTTTATTCGTGATTTCAGATTATCCAATTTGATTATTTTAACAATAGCAAATCAACCTGTGATTCAAACCAAATAAGAAATGGATTACCACATTACAGGTTAAACGATTTCAATTTTGTATTTGAATTAAGAGTTAATTGCATAAATTGTCTATGTGGTTTACAGACAATTGCATCATCAGTTTTCACACTTTACTTTTCGTATTCGCAGTTTAAAAACAAAAAAGTTGTTACATGAACGAGGGGCCAAATGTAAAATAACTATTGATTTATTTAACCACCTATGTAAAAGTCAAAGTATAAAGATTAACCATACAAATATACAATCATGTGTAAAGCACAAATACCATATCACACAAATACCATATATGCAATTAACTCTTCGATCACTCAATTGGTTTTGCCAAAAATAGATCAACTGGGCCGGTTATCAACCGGGCATACATTTAACAATACGTATTCATTCGAGTATAATAAAGGCTAAAATTTATACTTTAACCTAATCTAAAAATCCACTTGATTAAGGTGAGTTTTTGCAATGTTTTAAAACCGAAAACCGGATCGGACCGAAAAGGGGTCCGGTTCCGATCGAACCGGTCGGACCGGTTCGGCCGAACCGCCTCAAAACCGGTCAAAAATCATTTTTTTAAAAAAAATATAATCAAAAACCTGGTTGAACCGTCCGGTTCGTTGACCCGTCAAACCTTCATCAAAACCAGTTTTGAACGGCTCGAAGGACCTCCGGTTTCCGATTGAACCGGTCCAACCTGGTTTTGAAAACATTGAGTTTTTGATTCTATTATTTAAAACTTTTATTAAATAAACTTAGAAAGGGATAAAGCGAAGAGTACCTTACTTCAAAAGTCCAAATGAGCAGTAGCCACTTAGTTTTTAACATTAAAATTAGGATAAATATTTATAAATGCATCCAACTTTACTCAAAATTTTATCATATGTATTCAACTTAAAACGTATCTATTGTATGTATCAAATTTTCAATAATCTATATTGTATGTATTGAATTGTACTTTTGATGACATGTCATTCATAGAATGTATTATGTGTCATCCATATAACCTGACGCATCATCAAATTGCACATCCGATACATACAATAAAGATCACTGAAAAGTTCAATAAATACAATAGATACGTTATAAATTGGATACATGCATGATGTAGATTTTTGAGTAAAATTAAATATATTTACAAATATTAATCCCTTTAAAATTAGTTTAACCTGTATTTAATTTACAGTAAATTCTGTTGAATTTTGTATGTATAGTGATTCATGAATGATGATTTTGTTGTTAAAGATGAAACATGCAAATAAGTAACCAAAGATATTTTCATGTCGTTTCTTCGATGATAGATTAGGTCGGTAACTCATAAATGGATATCTTCTCCCTCTATTGAATTATTTGTAGGATTGTGCATTGTAAGGGTATAAAACCTGGTATATTATATAAAAAATATATAATTTGATTTATTAAAACTTTATTTGGGTTTATTCGGATAATTTAAGATTTATAAACCTGATATGATATTCGATTTGGAATTTATAAGCAATTGAAAATTCTAAGTTTCGTCTAACCCGAATTTAATAAGAATCATAATTTGAATACGGAGTTTTTGACCTAACGGTATTATGGTGACCCTTCCAGTTCAAGAGGTTGAGAGTTCGGTGCATAGGGATAGATCAATTATATATATTTATGGAATAATGTAATTATTTGTAATAATGAAATGTGTTGTAATCGCTTTTCAATAAAAAGAATATACAATCAAATTAGGACCCCTATTTGGCTATTTTCAAGATCCCTTTCTTCCTATAACATAGATGGTCAAACATAAACATAAGAGAATATTAGACTTATAATTATAATTATAAGTAGGTGAAGGACCCATAATATTGTTGGTTTTGTCATTTAATTTTGTTAAATTTTCTTTTTATATTAATGATTTTAAAAGGTATAATATAATGTTATATGCTATTTTAATTTGGTTAATTTGTATTCTTGGTGAATAAAATTTGTTATTGTATAGTTTCATTGTTATATATATATATTGGTTTCACATGTGTTTGTAATATGTATATTATTCAAATATTATTCATATAGAGACATTGTTATACATCTTAAAGTTATACTACACACATTCCAAAATTATTGTCCAGTTTTGACTTTTTTAATTTATTATTTTTCAACTTTAACCTTAATTATATATTATTTATTATATAATATTTGATGCAAAATATATGAATAGATTTGGTTTTAAATGTGTTTTTTATTGGTATAATTTTCATCAAGTATTATATAAACAAAATTATTGAAAGTCAAAATTGAAAAAGAAATACTTCAGAATGTCAAAACCGAACAATAATTTTGGGACGGAGGTAATATGTTACTTTGAGATATTGTTATCTTTATTATTGTCCATTGATGAAATATCGTGGCGGGATTTTTTTGTCATTAAAAATCATTTGGTTTATTATTAATTATAATCTCTAATTCATTATTCATTAATATAATATAATAATATTCATAATAAATTATGGTGGAGGGTGCTAGATTTTTTTTCAAATTTAAAGCATGTAGTTGAATGATTCTTCAATTAAAAACATTCTAAATCTTTGAATATGTTAAACACATTCATACATATCTTCAATTCGTCATAATTTGGATTCATCCAAAATTATGAATTTGGTGTAACTTTTGGGTTTTTTGAGAAAATTTGATTTGGTGATGAAAACAATATAATTAAACGATTTTTTTTTTGTAAAAAACGTATAAAATGAGTAATTAATCGAATTATGGTCGTCATTACAATCGAATTTCACAAACTCAAAAAATTCCCAGAACGTTAACATTCATCTTAAAAACATGTTATCAAAATTACAACTTCATAGTTCTAAACATTCATTTATGATGAATATTAACGTATATATGCCATTACACACAATTGAATGTGATAACATAACTTTCATTAGTGTATAATAATGTATATCGATCATTTACATTCATCGTAAATGAATGTTATTATTATCATTGTGTATAATATCATGCATGTATTATTTAATATGCATTGTAAATAAATGGTAAGTGATTATCATTGTCAATAAAACATATAAGTGAATATTCATCACCGGTGAATCTTAAAAACTAAAAAAAAGTAAGATATTAACATTTTCAAAGATGAATCTTAACTAATATATATTATTATAAAGTATTGAATGTTAAATTATGATATGCATTAATATAAATAACATATATAAGTTAATATTCATGATAAATGAATGTTTATGTATATTAAATTATAATTTGATTAACATGCTTTTGAAATGCATGTTAACATGTTGGGAGGTGATTTCAAGTTATTTACAAAAATACCACCACGTTGATTTTTGAGTTGACCAGAATGTATGATTAAGAATAGCTTCTCTCCTTCCTCCATTTTCTTACTTCCCTCTTGATCTCTCCCTATATATATATATATATAGAGTTGAGTTCTGGTGAGAACAATGAGATTCTGTGAGAAATGTGAGAACACATCTTAGCCATTCATTTTTTGATCAAAAAACCTGATTTTGGAGGTGACAATTTTGTAAATACTTTGAAGTTTGATTTTAGAGGGTTCACATCACCTTTGCTAATGTGAAGCTTTTTTTTTTTTAGCTTCACATCATTTTGCTTTTGTAATTTTTTTTTTAGCTTCACATCATTTTGCTCATGTGAAGGTTTTTTTTTAGCTTCACATCATTTTGCTCATTACTTCACATCATTTTTCTTATGTGAAGCTTTTTTTTTATTAGCTTTACATCATTTTGGTGAGGTTAAGTTTAATATTTTTCTTCTTAACATAAGGTTACTATGCTATGAATTTTTTTATAGGTTCACATAGTTTTAATGAGATTAAGTAAATATTTTTTTGTTAACATTAGTTTTTGAAGAGATTAATGTTTATACATATCAATTCACTACTTAAACATGTTGTTAACAAAAATTAAATAAAACTTCACCTTGTTAAAACTATTGTAAAGTAAAAAAAAAAAAATAACTTCACATAACAATCCTTATGTGAAACCTTCAAAATCAAATTCAAAGTATTTACAAAAATATCACCTTCAAAATCAGGTTTTTTGATCAAAAAATGGATGACTAAGATGTATTTTCACCGTTCTCACGGAATCTCCTTATTCTCACAGGATCCCAAGTATATATATATATATATATATATATATATATATATATATATATATATATATATATAGTTGGGGATCTAAAAAGAATAAAATTTTTATGAAGAAGTTGGAGAAGGAATTCTGACCAATCATTTCAATATCAGGTAAAAGGATATATTAGTAATTTCTAATTGGGTTATTTTAATTTAATATCATGAAATTCAAATGCATTAAATTGGGCGGTTATATGATATCACGTATGTGTCTCCACAATTTTAGGAAAGTATCAACCAAAAATCTATTCAATCTCACTTTTAATTTGATCCACGCCTACCTTTTATAATTCATCCAAAAAGATGTTTGATCCGTGCAAACTATACGCATCTTGTTTATAATTCATGCAAAAACATATTTGATCGGTGTAAACTCTATTTCAGTGCATATTTTAAAGCAAGCAACAATCTCTAAAACGATTACTAGGATCGAATTCTTGAGTTTTATTGAACAAGTTCTGTGAAATTTTGTGGGGGGCAATTCGTAAGTAATTTTATTACTCTTTGATTTACGGTTGTTCCTTATAAACTCTATATAATGTACATTTTTTTTGCACATAAAGTTTGGCCTTGTTATCTCATCGATTTGGTTACCTTACCCGTTGATTTAGACTTTCACAAATTTGAATCAGACATTATTCGCATTCATTTTGCTACTTTATTCTTTCATTCATCTATTATATACGTTGATGTAATTCATTTGTATGCTTCAATTTGTTGTTACATTCATTGAATGACCCGTCTATTATAGAATAGCCTCATGAGTTCGTTACAGCAAAAACTCGCTACATTTAACAATTATGCTTCAGTTGAGTCGTACATCAATTCATATACTATGGTTTATCCATAGTTATAATATGATTTATAAATTTAAAAACGATGACCCAACATTAGCTAAACTATACTAAAACATGACCGTACCATTGATTCAGTGAAGCTTCATACTGATGCAGTGTTTTTGAAAATTTTATAAAGCTAAATAACACATAGATTCAGTAAATTGTCGTCTTTGATTCAGCGAAGTCAATCAACCACATAAACAACAACTTTCCGTTACAACTCAAAATACAAAAAAAAAAAAAAATTCATCTCACCAATTTTATGCTTCCAGCACTCCATCAACCCAAAATGTTAGACAATCAATTTAACATTCCGTCACATTCCATTACATTCGGTAATCAGCGAATTAGTTGAATAATCCACATATTATAGACAAACATCATGAGTCAATTACAACGCCAACCTCGCTAGCTAATATAACTATGTTACAACATACTTATAATATCATGATGCAACGGTAGACCTAATATACTTAAGTCGTACCATCCCATGACCAAATACTTACAACACATTGATTCATTGATTAAACATACTGACTCAGTACTTTCCACCATTTGCTTAAGGTAAGCAAATCATTGATTCGGCCATTTAGCATCTTACATTCGGCTATATAATTCAACCAATCGGCTACATAAAATTACAATGAGTAACCTCAGCGGGCCAGTAAAGTTGCATTTCGTGACATCCAATCCCTTCCATGCTTCTCGGCTCTCCTGAAGACATGTGATCCTGTAGCTACACCAATCCCAACAGACGCCTTTCTTCCTTTTTTTCCTTTTTCCTCAACATTGTCGGTCACTTTGGGCCTCGCGTCTCCCCTCTTACGCTTTTTTGACTTATTAACACATTTGGGGTTGGCGGCATGAAATCATCATCAGAATCATCGTCATATTGTTGCCCCTTGCCTGAAAGATTATTTAAAAAAATGAATTATGACAATGCATACATATGGGGTCACCAAGTGACTACCAAGTCCTGTGATTCTGCAACTATTATAAGAACACACTAATAATAGTCTTGTTATTGCATACATTTCAGGGATTATTAGTTAACATATTGTTGGTTCACAGCATCATAAGTTTGATTCATCAAACTCCGTTCATTGACTCACACAAACATATCAGTGATTCAGTAATTGCTTTGCAAGTACTAGTAAAGCTAACACTTTCACCAGAGTACACACTTTCTAATCTGACAATCCAAATACAAAAACCATAGTTGTTTATAACAACTTTCTAATCAAACCCACAGTGAATTACGAACTAATAATCGGTAGATCAAAAAATACTAAACTGCGTTGCTAACACATTTATCAAACTCAATCCTAAACTAACAGTAGATAATATTTATGCAGATGCTTCAGCAGAACGATTTACAAGATGTTTTTTTGTAGGTCGTGCTGTAATGTGACATAGCAGTGTAGAAGACCCACACCACAAACCATTCAGCATATTTCAATAAGATGTTCTAGACCCCAATACAAAGCATCAACCATTAAAACACTTAATGCAATCAAATCCAACTTGCCCAAATTTGATACAGTATACATTTGAATCACTACAATCATGTATCGCTATCATTTATGATGTTTTGATTCACTTTGATATAACCCTGCAAAAACCCCAAATCACGCAAGGTTTACACCAAATAATTAAAGTGTCTTCCATTCAACAACAAGAACAATACAATAAAACCTAGCAGGATAATTGTTTACCTTTTTTGCTTGTTTGTTGAATCTTCTTTCCCGTCACCATTTTTCCTACTCACACCCACAAAAATGAAAACCTATTTCTCCTCGAACAAAACCTTGCTTCAGTGCTTTTGATTGCCGCCCCAAAATAAACGATCTATCTCGATTTGCTTGTTTGATTCGTCCTACTTTCGCAATCACAGAAATTGTTTTGGATTTCCAGTGCCGCCGATCTATAAGGAAGAAGAGAGAATTTGATCGGGTTTTTTTTGCATTCTGACCGTTTTTTTCTTTTATTTTTTTACTAAATTAAATGTGATTGCTTTCCATTTTTATGTGAATGGAGGTAATAGATGAATATGCCCCTCGCGCTTTAAATTTTCAAAGAAACCTCATTGACTGATCTTAGCCATTAAATCGATCATCTGATGGTCAAAAATGCTTCTCCACCTTCTTCCTTTTAAAAACTCTTCTCACTTGATCATATCTATATATATATATTAAAGATGACATATATCTTTATGACTTGTCTACATTTAAATTTAAATTGAACAGCTGTAAATTGAGATCTTTTAAGTCAAATTAACGATTTTGACCCAAGAATTAATAACTTAAAATGCAAATTACTAAAAGATCTCATACGCCACTAAAAACCCTAATTCCAAGAACCCTTTCTCTTGTCTCTAGAGTTGTTCTTTTTATCATGCATGATATGAATGATGGAACATCACATTGTGGGTCTCAATTCTCAACCAAGATAATGTATTATTATTATATAACCCACGTATATACTTATTGTTTATACTATAATTATTAATTTCTTTGACCAAAGTATATATATATATTCTCAGGTTCAAATGAGAAGGTTAATTTTCGTAAGAACGTGAAAAAACTATTAAAATCACTTTTTAACTATCCAAAACATATTTTTTCACAAAATTTCTTCGAAGCTTATTTTTAAATAACTTTCTGAAGAAAAAAAAATCAAATAATTTTTTTTCGACGTTTTATTTTTTTTATATATATTTTTTGTTCAATTTTTTATTTATAATAATCACATTTTATAACTTGATAATCAATTGAATAATATGTGATTATCATGCCATATTTTGTGATTATCTCGAACACATGAGAATCACATTATAATAGAGAATAATCACATGTGATTATCATGTAATATTTTTGTGATTATTTAACGACCGTAAAATAAGTTCGAAAAAAAGTTAATATTTTTTATTTATATTTATATCATAGCTTCCAAAAGTTATTTTAATAGTAATCATTGAAATTTTTTATAGAAAAATGTGTTTTGAATAGTTAAAAATTAATTTTGAAACGTTTCTCATGTTCTCGCGAAAATTAGCCTTCTCATTTTAACCCATTTGATATATATATATAGCTAGCTTATACAAACATATATATATATATATATATATATATATATATGCTTCAATTCTTAATGCATGTGTGTATAAAACACACATGTGAGCATATAATTAATACATAAAAACAATATAATTATCAATAAATTAAATGATATGTGTTCCGATCGAAAACGACAACATTTTTCTCACCAAGTATGCTAGAACTATTTGACTAAATGAAAACAACCATGGATATTGATCACCTAGCTACTAGCTACCTCCTATTTCATGATTTATCACCTTATCCTTACACAATTTCATTTCATATTATTACTATACTGATCGAGTAATATGTTTAATTTATTATCATTATTCATGAACTTAATTGTAATTCTTTGTCTTTAATTATTCTATATCTATACTAGAATACACCAGATAGTCAAACAGTTAGCATTCCTAAATCTATTTAACACATAATTGTAGGTTTGTTTTGCAACTGTGAATTAAATATGATCAAAGTTGTAAGGTGTGATTGGTTGAAAGTGGGGAATGAAAATAGGAATATAAAATGATATTATTACTCTCAGTTTGATGAGTAATGGGTGATAATTACGTACCTAGTAATGAGGCATTGTATTATATGAGACATGATAATATTATCATTTATTACCTTTCTCATTTCCCACCCCTTAGTTTTATATAAGCTACTGTTGGTATTTTTGTCTTCCAAAAGTGTATCTTTGTGTGAATTCATATCATTTTATTATATTACATATTTGTATGTATAGTATACAGTATATATGTTATGTTATGTCATATTTTATAGGAAAGCAGAACTTAAGAGGAAATTATTTAATAAAACTTGTACTACTATACACCACCCACCAATTAAACCTAAAGAACGAGTCTTTACAAGTAGTTTGAAAGCTGATTAAACAATGTTATATTACACATCCATCGAGTGAGAGAGAGACCAACTTGGTATATATTAAATACATAAAACCTTTGATAGATACACCCACATCCACCAAACGGATACACACAAATTAAGCTCCAACAAAAGTACCAAACATATTTCTTGACCCTCAAAATTGTTTATATACTTCTTCTATATTAAAACCAACATCTCTCTATTTCTTGTAATCACCACAGCCTTCTATACATTCGGTTTCAATAAGGATCCTCCAATCAAACACTGTTGCTATATATCTAGCTAGCTAGCTCGATCAAAATCATGTCGAACCGATGGTGGACGGGCCAAGTCAACGTAGCAGGTGGTGGTGAAACATCTTCGGGTGGTTCAGGGATCAAGAAACCAGATCTAGGAATCTCGATGAACGACAACACAGCTGGAAGTGAAGACGATGAACGAGACAACAATAGTGATGATCCAAGAGATGGCGCAATTGACCCGTCTAATCGACGACCAAGAGGCCGGCCTCCAGGATCTAAAAACAAACCAAAACCACCGATTTTCGTCACTAGAGACAGCCCTAACGCTCTCCGAAGCCATGTGATGGAGGTAGCTAGTGGAACCGATATAGCCGAAAGTATAGCTCAATTTAGTAGGAAAAAACAAAGAGGTGTTTGTGTTATGAGTGCTAGTGGAACAGTTATGAATGTAACCCTAAGACAACCATCAGCACCTGGTTCAGTCATGGCTTTACAAGGCCGGTTCGAGATATTATCTCTAACCGGAGCCTTTTTACCAGGTCCCGCCCCACCTGGATCTACTGGCCTCACTATATATTTAGCAGGAGGCCAGGGTCAGGTTGTGGGCGGGAGTGTGGTGGGGTCATTGATAGCGTCAGGACCCGTGATGGTAATAGCTGCCACGTTTTCCAACGCTACCTATGAAAGACTCCCGGTTGAAGAAGAGGAGGAGGCTGATAGTGTGACACCTGGATTAGGTGGTGGTGGCGGCCATGGTGGATCGCCACCACAGCTTGGGATGGGTGATCCGAATCCGATGCCTGGGTATAATTTACAGCCGAATTTGATTCCAAATGGAAGTGGACAATTGAACCCTGAAGCTTTTGGTTGGCCTCATGGCCGGCCACCATACTAGAGAGTTTACTTAAGGTAATATAATATAAAAAATATATAATTAATCATGTTACAGTACCATTATAAACTATTATATTAGTAAAGTAGATAGATTAGTTAAGTTTACTTTTAGGGACATTGTGATGTTGTTTACATCAACAATGATGATCTTCATGTTGTAAATAATGTAAGAGAAAAGAATATATTAAAATAATCCATGTGTTTAATTTGCATTCGTATAGTTCTCTTGACTTTAATTGATTTCAAATATATGTACACAATAATATAATCTGTACGTTCTTGTATCATTCTAGATTTTTTTAGATTGGATTAGATGTTAGTAATTAGTATAATTCAATAAAATTATACATATGGTTTTAATTTGATGTATAATATATTAGTATTTAATATTATATTGATAAAATGCAATCTAGTTTTTAAATATAATCATGGTATGTGCTCATGTTTCTTACATACTTAAGATTTGATCATAATTGAAAGGGCAGCTGAAGGCTCTATGTGCTTCTGATCAGGTTTCAAAATCAAGTAAACAAAAGTCATAACGAAATTTCTGTAATTTGATTATTTGTTATTGTTTTTTTAACAGACAGTCAGATTTAAGTAAACATATATGTGTCTTATTTAGTTTCTTCTACGAGATAAAATCACAGTACTATTTATATTTCCAATATTAATATTGTACAATACCTAATTATTGACCGTACATTCCCAAAAAAAAAGTATAAAACAAAATATAAAAAAAGAAAACTACTAGTATTAAACTTTCAAGTTAATATTTAAAATCAATAAACAGCATTTTAGCATGATTTATCGGTTGCTTGAGCAGTCGTGGTGGACAAACACAAACAACAAGCACAGAAGATACATGCGACACCAAGAAGCTCATAAAAAACCGAACATCAAATCCTGTAAGTTTGTAACAATGAAGATTACCCGAATAAAAAGTTACGATCTTGATTCATGAACTTCACATCGTTCTACCGTTGCCATGTCCATGCACGAACTTTGCCAGGATTCGAACTGATTAACTTAGAGCGTTATGTGTGAGTGTAATGTTTGAATTGGATGTGTAAATTACGAGCTCCCAATTTGATTCCTTTTTATAAACAAAAAAAAACAATATTTTAACATAAATATATCTCTACTACAATATATAGAAATATTACGATTATTATTGGCATTATGCTGTAATATTAAGTAATTATCATATTAATTATTCAATTAAAATGAAAGGGGTAAGATATGTATTTCTCATATTCAATTTGTACGGTTGTTTTAGGGATGTAGAATTGCAGATGATGTTATTATATTATACGATGGAAAAGTAAATGGTAGATGATAAAATTTATTCACTAATATTATAAAAAATGTAAAACTTACTTTATTTAGTAATTTTTTAAGTTGGAAGATGCACCGATTACCTAAATACGAGCGGTAAGACTATTAAAGAATGAATGACTTTTCAACTAATTCTGAATTAAGTCCTCTTAATTACTGATGTCACGTATCACTACTGACTATATATATAATGTAGTTTCAGTTCTGGAAAAAAAAAAAAACATTACTAAGTATATCGAGTTTGTTTATAGGTGTAAGTATTTTGTATTTGTGTCAATTACTTTGCATTTAATAAGTAACAAGTTGACTTTATGAGGTAAACTATTTATGGATCGCAGACATACTATATAGCAAGTAGAATAAGAAATTAGAACATCATATATAAAGCCTAACCTTGTCAAATTAAATATTATTCAAACGAATAGAATGCTACACTAGGTCATGTTAAGGACAAATAATAGTTTATAATATAGATATATAGTAGATATTGGTTGAAACTAAAGAAAGAATATATGGTAATTAAATACAAGGAAAAACTAAACTTATTTTACTTTATAATAATGAGTGCCGGCTAATTAATTTATTATGCTTTTGTATATCGTATCCGGGCTCCTCAAATAAATTTAAAAAGATTAATACTCATACATATATTTAATTGTCATATTCTCAAGACTTAAACGTACTTCAATCTCATAGTTGACAAGTTCACCTCAATACTACAAAATCAATGATTTTCGATCATATCGTTATCAAAGTAATTAAGGATGCATCACACAACACACATATACTCCGATGTTACAAACCCAGACATAATATATTACTAAAATTAAAATTATACATTAAACTCAACACCTATATAATACTTTGTAACGTCCCTAAAACACGTAAGTTTTAATTAATATAATATGTTTATTGTCTAAGTTATTTAATATAGTATACGTTTATGTATAAGTTTTATATGTATAGAATATGTTAAATGTGTAATGTGCCCAAATGTGATAAGTTATTAGAAATGGGTTAGTAGGACTAACCAAGTAAAAGAAAACTAGTTAGAAGGGTCAAAGGTGCTAATGAGAAAACTTAAGGGGAATAAGATGTAAAAGTTAATTTAACTTTCTACAGGTTTCTTCGTTATTCCATACACAAACTTAATACGTATGTGTATGTTGTGAAGAGAAACTGAGTGAAGCAGACCTTGTAAATTGTAATATTCAAGTAATCATTTCCAAGGTATATTTAATCTTTATACTAGCTCAAATTAAGTTAGGGTTTGAATTTTCTAAACCCTAGAATTATTGAAAGTTCATGTAATTGAGTTAATTGATTAAATCAGTATTCTGTACATGTTTATGAGTTATGTAGTATGCTTAATTAGTGTTATTTTGATTAAAGAAACTATTAGTTGGGCATGTAAGGGATTATGTATATATGGGTAATGATATGTGAGATAATATTGATGAAAGTTATGATGATATAAGTGATTAAATGCCCAATTTCATGTGATCATAAAGTTAATGTATGGAACATATATGATGATGATAGGTGTTAGTAAGTAAACACCTAGTTCATGTGATTGAAGTTAAAGGAAGGTTACGTGTTATGTTTACAATGATGTAGGTGAGCAACTGATGATGTTAATAAGTTAGTTTGACTTGAATAAGTCAATTAAGTGAGAATTGATCAAGAAAGTGAGTCAATATGGTCAAAGACCCAATCGGGTTGTTTTGGTGTCCAAATGGGTCACCAATGGGATTACGAGTCAAACGGAATTAGACTGGACGAAAGTCAAATGTATTGATGTTAATAAGTTCTATTGAAGATGTTGGAAAAGTGGTAAAAGAATTGAAGTCACAAGTGTAATGGTTTGAAAGTTGGTATGTCAAGATTTTTTTGTCAAAAATGACCTAAAACTCGTCTACGGGTCAAATCTTGATAAAATGTAAACCTTGAAAAAGTTAAATTGAGAAAATGTTTATATGGTTATTGTAACACCCCATCTTTTATAACATTATTTAAATGTATTTTACATCAAAAGCGTAAGTCCAAACAAACATTAACAATTCAGTTATAGAATATTAAGAAATTACACCATAATATATTTTTAAAACTATAGTATATCGAAAATGGGTGTTATTTAATTCCAAATACAATTTGGTTTTATTCCAAATACCAATATCAGAGTAAGCCGTCTTGTCAAACTTTCCATCCCGAACAAGCTTCTTGCTAATCCCTTTATATCAAAATCATAACCTGCAAGAAGTGGGGTGGTGGGGTTAGCATCACGCTAAGTGAGTGAATACATAACCAACAGCCCAACTTAGCATAACAACTTTGTTTACAGCAAATCATCGTAAACAAATAACATCACAATAGATCGATGGTTCTTGGGGAAACCTTCAGCTAAGAATACCAACAGTACACATATTATCAATGAGATAACATCTCAATACACAACATATCAATGAGGATCGGTGGCTCTGGAGATATCATAATACCCGGGGATTCTCCCAGAACACTTACCCAACAATCTGTATGGCCAATACAGAATAGACCGATAGCTTGGTACTAATCTCATACGACCTAATTTCCTATTAACGATGTGTACAAAGAAATTCCTGTCGTCTTCAATAGTAACCAAGCCCAACCAACCAACACGTTGACCTCAACACTGATGCCCGAAGGCCAAATATCAAGTGATCACATATTCACATATTCAATCAAGTCAACATATCAGACTAACCAGTCTATCAACAGTATTATTACTATCAAACAAAATTAATCATGGCAAATCAAAAGCAGTAATAATACGATTACCCGTTGTAACCAAACCTGTTACAACTAAATTACACTGAGGATTAAGATCCACTCACCGACATCTCAGTTGTCCACTCAGTAGTCTAATGTCACTGAGTCTTTCTCCATATCTGAGAATACAATATAATACACAAGTTAGTCATTTGTCTCTATAGTGATATAACATCTTACTAATGTAGTTACATTAAACAACTTAGTTAAGTAACTACAACATGATTCATAACCCAATTTCAATGGGATTACTCAAATCACTATTCCATTACAATTCTCATTTCAAACTTATTAATAATCACATTAACATTTATTTGATCATAATCACTTATCAAATTTACGATCATGATGATCACAACATCATCTTAATCAACTTTAATTGTCACAAGTAACATGATTAAAGCTTTAACAAGCTCATTAAACTTCAATATCATAATTCTTCATATAATCATTCATGATTGCAATAATCATCAAATTCTCATGAACACTTAATGAACAATTAATCAAATTATTCAATTTCAAGTTAGGGCTTAGGTTTTAATCACAATTTAAGCACTAACTAACAATTCTAACATAATCATAATCTTTATTTCATGAAAGATTAACTAATCCCAAACTTTCTTCATGAACACATACAATTTCTTCACTTCAAGCTTAGGTTTTTACATATAATCATGAAGTTAACATTAACAAACAATGATATCATCAATACAAGCCTTAATTTCACATCAATCATACTAATTTTATCTAATACACAAAAACTCAATTTCTAGGGTAACATGAAAATCGAAAATTAGCACTTTCAACATGTTTATAATGATGATGGAATGATTAATACATGTTATTGAAGCTTAACTAACCTTAATTTACACTTTTGAAACCCTAATTTCGGATTTTAACCAAGAACACTAAAACCCCCAAATTCTAGGTTTTAGAAAATGAAGAACACAAGATTATACCTTGATTAGGATGATTAAAGAGGCTTGAATTCGAGTTCTGGAGCTTCAATTGTATGATTGTATGATTGATTCAAAGTTTCTTCATGTATGTATGTATGTATGTCGTGTATATGTATGTATACGGGGATAAGTTTGAGTTTAACCGACTCAACATAGAGTATAACATATAATTGGTAAATTTTCATTCCCCGTACTTATCATTGCCTGGAACTTAAAAACCATTTGCGGGGAAATATTATTTTATTTTACCATCAACTGAATTAATTTAAAACAGTTAATAATTTATTAACCACAATAAATTATTTGACTCTTTTAACCATTTATTTTCAATTACCGATTTACAATATTTTCTAACATTTCAATTAACCATTTCAAGTCAGGAAATAATAGTAAAATACTGGACCCGAAGACTGGGTGTTACAAATCTCCCCCCCTTTAAAAGATTTCGTCCCCGAAATCTAATCACACTTAGTCACTCTAGTGTAACAGAATCACCTATTTATTTTCATTTCAATTCACAGTTTTCATATACTCCTAACCACATAATTATTCATTACTATTAACACACAAGATGTGGTTATAATTTAATTTACTTATGCATATCATCATTATGCATATCTTTAATCATACCACACCAATGTATCTACTTATATTTATTTAGATATATGTTATTTCATCAACTTACACACCACTAGTGTGTATTACCATTGAATTTATATAAACACATAATATCTATCACAAAATGCAATATCCAGCATAAAGGATAGTATTATTAACTATTTGATCATAATATATACACATATCAAATGTTACTCCCATGAGCAACTTACAAATATGAATACATGTTTTCAATTCTTTCCACATGCACATATCCAACTGTACATGCTTCTGTCTTTTCCCCTGCACAAATACTGTGCATAAACCCTATTTCCATTCATAAAGTAATTACTTATATGAATCGTTTATCAATAATCAGTCATTCAAACTCTTTAAAACATATAAATAATTAACAAGTGGAATACAAAACCACTTACAATCAGAAACTAGCAACATGCCAGAATCATTGACAATTATAAACACTTATGATATTCTGATAACCAGAAATTAGCAATATGCTAAAATCTTTAACACTTATCTTCTTAACAACAAGAATAAAACAATATCAATAACAGTGGTTATAAAACCAAAATACACATATTTAACAATGAATTTCAAATTTATTTCATAACTAGTAACTAACTAGTATCCACATATCACCTTAAGTGGTGAAACAATTGGATTCAACTTTTTGCAACTAGTTTATTATTAATTTACAACTTGTAGTTATAAACATCACAAGATTATATGAACTCTTTACTCTAAGGTAAACCAAATCATATAACCATAAACACATAAGAGTAAACAATATGTAGAGGTCAAATCTTATGGTCAAAACCATTTTTACTTAATCAATTAGCATCCTATCATATCGAATAGGATACTAAATCAATACCAGTTGATACTATGCATTATCAGCATAATTCTTTCAACACATCAACATAAGGTGTTGTCATTAGTCACATATTCAACAATATCATTTCATTGTTATCGGCAGTCAACTGACCTCTACCTTGCTTAACTCATCTTTTACTTATTACTAGTTGTAATTTATCACATACACATTTCTTGTACCATAGGTACCATAATAAAACAACAGATTAGTGGTCTAGTACTCTTTTATTTCAGTTAATCAATGACTATTTCTCCACTACAGGTCAACATATCTCACTTGTTATTTCAAAATCACTTTAAGTTCTCTGGTACTTGGTAACCTCAACAATTCCATGTAAAATGGCATAATATAAATACGTTGGCCAGACGTCGTCATATTATGTCAGGTACACTTTATTTTCAGGTTACTTCATACCATCAATCTCCAAAGTGGTTAACTTTTACTTTCTCATATCTCACAAGGTGATATTAATTATTATCACACATATAAGAACACTTTGTAGCAGTTATATGACCACTTATTTATTAACTTGATACCAATTTCATTTATTACTTTGAACGAATAACTAATCACATAATCAGGTAGATATAATTCTTTTTACTGTTTCATTATCACAGATGTAATATTCAACACAATTACATCAATCAATCTCTTTATTACCTGATTCAATGTCAATTACTGGTATGACAATTAATACTTATAGTACCGATAGTTTTAAATAATTGGTCAATACTATGTGCAATATCCAACACATATTCATCAATCTACACACCTTTAGTTGAATCACAATTGAGCATTTCATGTTTAATGATCACATAGCTATAAGCTCATGTACTTAACTTATAAATTCTTAAAATGATCAATTCAACACTTTCTATTATTTTACATGATTTAAATACTTTATCATGTTTCAATTAGTTCGCATATATGATCCACATAATGTCTTACTCAATGTTTACTAACCCTAGTTAGCAACAATCCACAATACCATTTACTGATATATTTTGCAGTTAAATAAACCGCCTAAGAACAACTTATACACAATAACATACATGGACCTTTTTAAAACAAGTTCTAATGTTGCACATATACTCAGGAATGACCTCTGGGCTCAAAGGAACAAAAGCCCAATATAAAACATAAGTCAAAAGTCTGAAATAAGGTCCGAAAAACAATAAAATGCCATTTTCGGGCCCCAAACGACCCCGAACTGCCCAAAACTGCCAGGGCTCATGGCAAAGCGACGAGCTTTGACCGTTGGGCCGTTTCCGAGTGACCCTGTAAATTTCATCTCAATCGGACACCGAAATTTTGTAACGGAAATTTCTACGTCAAACGTTACGACGAACATCGTAATTTTTTTTTATTTTTTTATTTTTTTTTCCCACTCATTGACGCGATCTGGGACAAGGGCTTGGGATCGCGTTCTATAGTTAGAATCCTTCTGTAACGAAATTCTTCATACAAAAGCGATCCGGAGAATTGAACGGGATCGCGTTCAATAGACCAAAAGTTGACTATTCACGAAATACACATGCAAACGCGATCCGGAAAATTTGGCTGGGATCGCGTTCCCAAGCACAAAAGTATTCTATGACAAAAATACACTTGGCAACGCGATCCGGAACGAACAGCTGGATCGCGTTTCCCTTTGAAAAATCTTCTGTTACTGAATTACACTAAGCAACGCGATCCAGAAACTAGGGTGGGATCGCGTTCGTAAAACCAAAATCGACTTTGACAAATTATAACTACTGAACGCGATCCGGGTAACATGTGGGGATCGCGTTTGAGCTTATTACAGCTCAACTTCAGCCCTGCACCACTTTATGTAATTTTCTGAAATTCAAATGAGCATATCTCCCAAACCATAAAGAATTAGGGTCTGATATTTTGCAGGAACCTTCATATAACCAAAATGCAACTTTTCATTTTCACACTTTTTCAAAATTCACGTTTTACGAGAAAACGGACGTATAATTCATTTTGAACCATTTTCGACCATTTTGGTTGACACGCCATATTCCAAATGGCTTGGTTTCTGACTCTAACCTTTTAACCACATGTTTACACATATATTTGGGATGTGTGGACATATTCATCACACCCACATACCAATTCTATCATGTTTTAACTCGTTGACCCGTTTAGGGGTCCAATTGGGCATTTTTACCAAATTCAACCATATTGACTATATTAACACTTACAATACACATCCCTACTATATGTAGGACTTAAAGTCACTATTACATTGGTCATAACCAAACCAACACTCATTTTAACTATATAACCATTAAGTGACCCATTTAGGCACCTCAACAACCCATTTGGGTTTCAACCCATATATCCACCATTCTAGCACCCAATTTACCCTTCCTTGACTATTTTAAGTCAAACAAAACTGTTTTCATTACTGGTGTTACATTATGACCGTACAACACTAATTTCACATCTATTCATCATATATAGACCAATTTCTCTTCAATTTCAACAAGTTTTCAAATTTTGACTTTTTACAACTTGTCAACACATATAGGACTCGTTGACCACTTGACTTTCTTATTGCACAACTTTTAATAGATTGATCATAATTTAACCACAATCATGATCTATATTAAACACCAAAGCATCTAGCCACTTTTATCACTTTTTAACATAGCAATTACCAATGTGACTCTATATCACATTCAACTTTGACTTTTCCTAGTCAAAGATACACATTTCAATCAATGGACACTTTCTAATTTACACAACAACAAGACTCCAAACTTATTAATTGAGATTACCAACATCTCATTAAATTTACTATATGGAGTCATATCAACTTTGTTTTCCAAGATTTATTACTACACTTAATCCAATTGCTCCCAAAGTCATTATTTCACAAGAGCAAATAATTCCACACACACAATTCATAGTATCACATTAACATGTATTGATCACCAAAGACTCACAACTGGGGATTCATATAAGTCTGACTTCAATTTACTTTACTACCAATCATATAATAGCAAAGTAAACAATTCAAGTTTATTTAAATACACCAAGCTTATCGAAAAGTAGCTGGTATACATAGGCCCACGAAGGTTGAGGAATCATTGAGAATACCAGATGGTTCCTCATGTTCCTCCGTCTCTGCAACCAAAATAACACTTTTGCAACTTGTTATAGGTTAGTACACATTTAATAACCAATTTCTCATACAACCACTAATCCCACACCCTGTAATGTTTGACTTGACACATATCAAAGTTTGGGATTGAACATCTTACAATGTACAATTCACCCAAACTCATGCTCTGATACCAACTTGAAACACCCCATCTTTTATAATATTATTTAAATGTATTTTACATCAAAAGCGTAAGTCCAAACAAACATTAACAATTCAGTTATAGAATATTAAGAAATTACACCATAATATATTTTTAAAACTATAGTATATCGAAAATGGGTGTTATTTAATTCCAAATACAATTTGGTTTTATTCCAAATACCAATATCAGAGTAAGCCGTCTTGTCAAACTTTCCATCCCGAACAAGCTTCTTGCTAATCCCTTTATATCAAAATCATAACCTGCAAGAAGTGGGGTGGTGGGGTTAGCATCACGCTAAGTGAGTGAATACATAACCAACAGCCCAACTTAGCATAACAGCTTTGTTTACAGCAAATCATCATAAACAAATAACATCACAATAGATCGATGGTTCTTGGGGAAACCTTCAACCAAGAATACCAACAGTACACATATTATCAATGAGATAACATCTCAATACACAACATATCAATGAGGATCGGTGGCTCTGGAGATATCATAATACCCGGGGATTCTCCCAGAACACTTACCCAACAATCTGTATGGCCAATACAGAATAGACCGATAGCTTGGTACTAATCTCATACGACCTAATTTCCTATTAACGATGTGTACAAGGAAATTCCTGTCGTCTTCAATAGTAACCAAGCCCAACCAACCAACACGTTGACCTCAACACTGATGCCCGAAGGCCAAATATCAAGTGATCACATATTCACATATTCAATCAAGTCAACATATCAGACTAACCAGTCTATCAACAGTATTATTACTATCAAACAAAATTAATCATGGCAAATCAAAAGCAGTAATAATACGATTACCCGTTGTAACCAAACCTGTTACAACTAAATTACACTGAGGATTAAGATCCACTCACCGACATCTCAGTTGTCCACTCAGTAGTCTAATGTCACTGAGTCTTTCTCCATATCTGAGAATACAATATAATACACAAGTTAGTCATTTGTCTCTATAGTGATATAACATCTTACTAATGTAGTTACATTAAACAACTTAGTTAAGTAACTACAACATGATTCATAACCCAATTTCAATGGGATTACTCAAATCACTATTCCATTACAATTCTCATTTCAAACTTATTAATAATCACATTAACATTTATTAGATCATAATCACTTATCAAATTTACGATCATGATATCACAACATCATCTTAATCAACTTTAATTGTCACAAGTAACATGATTAAAGCTTTAACAAGCTCATTAAACTTCAATATCAATAATTCTTCATATAATCATTCATGATTGCAATAATCATCAAATTCTCAAGAACACTTAATGAACAATTAATCAAATTATTCAATTTCAAGTTAGGGCTTAGGTTTTAATCACAATTTAAGCACTAACTAACAATTCTAACATAACCATAATCTTTATTTCATGAAAGATTAACTAATCCCAAACTTTCTTCATGAACACATACAATTTCTTCACTTCAAGCTTAGGTTTTTACATATAATCATGAAGTTAACATTAACAAACAATGATATCATCAATACAAGCCTTAATTTCACATCAATCATACTAATTTTATCTAATACACAAAAACCCAATTTCTAGGGTAACATGAAAATCGAAAATTAGCACTTTCAACATGTTTATAATGATGATGGAATGATTAATACATGTTATTGAAGCTTAACTAACCTTAATTTACACTTTTGAAACCCTAATTTCGGATTTTAACCAAGAACACTAAAACCCCCAAATTCTAGGTTTTAGAAAATGAAGAACACAAGATTATACCTTGATTAGGATGATTAAAGAGGCTTGAATTCGAGTTCTGGAGCTTCAATTGTATGATTGTATGATTGATTCAAAGTTTCTTCATGTATGTATGTATGTATGTCGTGTATATGTATGTATACGGGGATAAGTTTGAGTTTAACCGACTCAACATAGAGTATAACATATAATTGGTAAATTTTCATTCCCCGTACTTATCATTGCCTGAAACTTAAAAACCATTTGCGGGGAAATATTATTTTATTTTACCGTCAACTGAATTAATTTAAAACAGTTAATAATTTATTAACCACAATAAATTATTTGACTCTTTTACCCATTTATTTTCAATTACCGATTTACAATATTTCCTAACATTTCAATTAACCATTTCAAGTCAGGAAATAATAGTAAAATACTGGACCCGAAGACTGGGTGTTACAGTTATAGTGAATGTGTGTGCAAAATTTCAGGTCCTAACTCATAACGAGTAAAAAGTTACGCGTGTTTGAAGTTGGTTAAAAAAGTTGAGTTTTGCTGAATGCCAAGATTACACTAAGGAATTGAACGCGATCCATACCACATTTTCAGGATCGCATTCCCAAGGCCATTTTGGTGACAGAAGGTTTATAACTTAAGAACGCGATCCCACCAACTTTCAGGATCGCATTTTTCAGTAGAAAATGAAATTTTGGGTTATAAAAAGCGTTATTAAGGTTAAATTATATAAATGGGGTAGTAATGGGACATTATTGAGGGTGTTAAAAAAATGGTTACGTTTTCGAGGTGTTTCATACTTAATATATAGTTAAATGGTGGTGATTTATAGATCACTTTTTTTAAGCCATACATCACTAACGCGCATTACAGTTTTGCACAGTATAATATCTTGAATCACATGTGGTGGTGTACGGCTAAAAGGAGGTGGCGTACAAATCATTACCCATAGTTAAAAATCTTATTTCGTGACAAGTGGAAAGATATAAGTTCCCGGATCAGAGGGGCATGGGTATTTGGGAGGGCAAGGTCATTTTGTCCGATCCGTTGATTATTATGATCTATGGCCCATATTTATCCGGGGTGTATTTGGTAAGTATAATAATCGAGGGATCGATTTGTAAAATTTATTAGATGAGCCAAGGGTAAATTCGACATTTGACTTATTACTCCATCAATCAAATCTGAGCAACTTTCTTTTTTACTCATATTCATTTAAATTTTTTTCTCTCACATGATTCAAATTAAAACACCTACAAACTTACACATATCTATATTTTCACAAATTCTCTCATCAAACTAAATCGACTTCAAACTCTCTTAATTTCAAGCCCTACAAAATCGAAAATCCACAATATTAATTTGTTATTGGGTTGCGTTTCTTGATTTTGAAGATGAAAATGCCAAAAGACACATTTGTATTCGAAACTAATTCTTCGAAAATGACTGTGAATATGAAAGACAAACAAACTGCTAGTATGAGTTAGAGAAGAAAATGTTAATCTAATGCTCGAACGGGTGAAGAAGGAAACACTATAACTATCTTAGCGAGTTTGAAGATGAAAACGGATAAGTTTATGATGTAACAAGAGGTTTGTATTATGGGTGTGTTTGGCAAAGCTAGATGAAGATGGAGATGGAGCTGGAAGTTTGGGGCTGCAGTTGAGCTTTTATTTTTAAATAAGTGTTTGACAAAGTAGATAGAACTGGAACTTATAAAGTAAAAAGATAAAAAAGGACATGATATTTTATAACTTCAAATTTTTAATAATTTTAAGAAGAATAATGTAGTAATTTAATAATATGTGAATGGAGATTTTTAAGATAAACTAGTTTTAGAAAATTCTACTTGAGGAGATCCATTTTTTAGAGAATTCTTATTTCAATTTTTATGCTAAACAAGGATTGTTATTTTATAAGGGATCGAGCTTCTAAAATTTTGAATCTCAATCTTCAAAAATTCCTAATAATCCGTAGAAATTGAGTTGTCATATACACCCTATGTTTACTATATCTTTTATTATAGAAAGGTTGATATTTTTGTTCAATATTTAGTATTTTTTACATGTATGATGCAGTGATTTGTCAAATTATATTCAATGCATCTTGTTACTGTTGTTAACTGTTGATTATTGTGTACATGTACAATACAGTGATTTTACAGTTAACTTTTACTACATTTTCAAATTTTATTATTTAATGATGGAGCCATGCGGTTGTTCTTTTTCACCGCATCTTGCTTGTAATCCGTTTTATTCAATGGTTTATATAACAACATAATGCAGTCACGTGGTTGTTATTTTCAATACATCTTTCTTGTAATCGATTATTTAGTCACTTTTACATAGCATGATGCAACCCCGTTGGTTTTTTTTCACTACATCTTGCTTGCAATATATTATTTTTAGCATTGTTAAATGGCACGATGCGATGGTGCGTTATTGACTTTTCACTATGTCTTTTGTTTTATCAAGTGTTTATAAAACAGTTTTATGTTAGTAGTTCATTTTGTAGAATAATGAGTCAAAGAAAGTGCTAAAAATTTGTATATTGGAAAAAATTTCTAATCATGGAAAACATATTTTAATTGCCAAAAATAATTTCCGGCGTCCAGAATCAAGTTGGTAACGGGAGAGGTGGCAGGAGGTGTTAGGTAGTGGTGGGTGGTGTTCTGTTTTCTACAGAAGGAGCAACAAGTTTGGGCAGCTATATAAAAGTTATGAAAGGAAAAAAATACCCCTATCGTTGGTGACAAGTGGCACGATCTGATTGATGTGGTACTTGCCCTCCCTACTTCTCAAAAATACTTTTCCTCTTTGAACCGTACTTAATATATGATAGGGAAAAAAGATAAAATATTATTTTTGTGTGACGGGAATCGATTAATAACCCAAGATAATTAAGGTAATGTTGGATCACAACTTAAAGCCTTAAGTCACTACAATAATTTTATACTTGTAAATATAATAATATAAAAAGGAACTAGATTATAACCCGCAAAATTTGCGGGCTACTTTATAATTTTAGTACGAAGATTTATTTTTGTTTAATTATATAACGTATCATTTGACACTTTTCATAGATGACTTTGGAAAATGATTTTGAATTGAAGAAGACGTTTATTTTTTAATAGTAGTTTTAGACATTATTAAACACGTTTATATCATTGAAAGTAGTGAGTAATACTTAAATTTCAATACCTGAAAACGAAATCGCCATCACTAATGAACAATACGATAAATCACGCTGGTTGCCAAAATGGTAAATCTAATTATTCTGTTTCAAATGACTCTCATCGTGTATTTCTGCATATAACTTGATTAGGTGCACGTTTTGCCCCTACTATGCAGTGGCAACATAAGATTTACTCACGATAGATTTGTTTAACGACATGTCGTACTTGTGTAAATAGTAAAATAATAATGCTATTTGTACATTATTTTGTATACTTTATTTTTTAATGATTCTAATTAGTGGTGATAATTCTCGACACAACTTGAAATTATACACGGTAATAAATGAGGAAGAGTTGCATTTTAATCTCAACCCGTCAACTTGTTTATCAAATCTTATTGAGTTTGGGTTAAAGTCCATGTCAATCGATCGACCAAACAGCACGATGCATGTTGTATATGGGTTGGCTACTTTTAACCCGTTAACCTATTTATCAAATTAGTTTCGGGTTTATAATGTGAACTTTTGAGCCGCAAACCTAACGCGACCCACATCGCAATCTCTAATTATAATAATTGAAAGTTAATTAAAATCAAAACAAAAATATCTAATATAGCTATAAAATGTTTCCAATTATGCATTTGATTTTATATAAACTAATATAGTAATTTCTACTATTTTGGACAAAATTGCGTGGATCGTCCCTGTGGTTTGCCCAAAATAACTAACCGAGTCCCTGTGTTTTTTTTTTACCTGAGGCATCCCTAAACTTGCAAAAAGTTACGTGGGTCATCCCTGGACCTAACTTTCGTTAGTTCTGACGTTAAATACGAGGGTATAATGGTCCTTTCATTAGTTAAAGGACTGCGAACGTAATTTTGCAAACCACAGGGACCGTTCGTGTAAATTTTCAAATTTCATTTAATATTTTTTATTGTAATTCTAAATAATTTTTTTAATTGTGTTTAATTAATTAATTTTTAAAAATTAAATTTATTTAATAACTAAAGATGTTCCATGTTTTTTAATTGTATGTATTTTTTAGAAAAAATTATATTATTGTATATATGCAATTCTTTTACTCCATATTTTTTATTGTAAATTTAATAGATTTTAAAGGTTATTTTTAGGGGTGAGCATTCGTACCCACAGGAACTATCCGTTTAAATTTAAAATCGGGGCGTTTCAATTACGTTTATCTAAGTGAATTACGATGTTCGAACAATTTTTGTTAGGGGACAATTTTATAGGACGGAGGAAGGAAATATTTAAGGTAATCATTTCAATTCGCAACAAGTAAAAATAACTGTTAAAAAAACAAACAATATTATTAGCTTATTAATTTTAAATTTACACGGATAGTTCCTATGGGTATGAATGATCACCTCTAAAAATAAACTTTGAAATCTATTAAATTTACAATAAAAAATATGGAGTAAAAGAATTGCATATGTACAATAATACAATTTTTTTTTGAAAAATACATACAATTAAAAAAAATTGATCATCTTTAGTTATTAAATAAATTTAATTTTCAAAAACTAATTAATTAAACACAATTAAAAAAACTATTTAGAATTACAATAAAAAAATATTAAATGAAATTTGAAAATTTACACGAACGGTCCCTGTGGTTTGCAAAATTACGTTCGTAGTCCTTTAACTAATGAAAGGACCATTATACCCTCGTATTTAACGTCAGAACTAACGAAAGTTAGGTCCAAGGACGACCCACGCAACTTTTTGAAAGTTTAAGTATGCCTCAGGTAAAAAAAAACCACAGGGACTCGGTTAGTTATTTTGGGCAAACCACAGGAACGATCCACGCAATTTTATCACTATTTTGTTTCAAATCAAATAGACAAATTCTCTATATAGCATTGATATATTAAGTTTTATAATTATTTAAATTTTTACCCGCAAACCTAACTCGACCCACATTACGATCCCTAATTACAATATCTGAAAGTTAATAAAGAATAAGAAACAAATATCTAATATAACTATAAAATGCTTCCAGTTATGAATTTGACGTTGTATAAACTAATATAATAATTTCTACCTTTTTGTTACAAATCAAATGGGCAACTTCTTTATATAACATTAATATATTAACTTTTATAATTATTTGGAGTCACTTCAAATGTTTAAGTGTTGAATAACATATCTAACAGTATAGTGTATAAAATTTAAGTATTTTTCTTTTTTATAGTTTAAAAATTTGGTAGTCGATTCGTTATATATTAGTATAAAGGATAAAAGATATAGAAGAGTGAAGTGAGTTATATTTATATAAAAAAACATATGACTTTTCATTAGTAGTTATATTAAAATAATCTTAAGTGTTGAATAACATATCTAACAATATAGTATATAAATTTTACGTATTCTTCTTTTTTATAGTTTAAAAATTTGGTAGTAAATTCTTTATATATTAGTATAAAAGATAAAAGATATATAATGTTGAATTGAGTTATATTTTTAAAATCATGTGACTTAAGTTATATTAAAGTAATCTTAAGATACATTTATTTTTAATATTCATTAATGTGTCATATAAGTTATAATAAATAAATATTTATGGGTTTACATTTGTAACCAAAAATTAATTATTAGATATTAATTTGTATAATAAATTGCATTTAATTTAAATTAAGTGTTAAAAATTGAATGAAAACATTAAATGCTGATTATTTTAATAAGATTTTAATTGATTATCTATAATCTACAACCCTTATAATGGGTTTTCACTCTTGACCTTAAAGAGATATCCGAAATTACAATAATACCCTCTTTTCATATGGCAATGGGTAAATATTTATAGCAACTTTTTTAATATTTGTTAATATCATTTTAGTTTTAATTGTGTTGACTTTTATTAATAATTTATTATTCTATCTCCTTTATATCTACATTTTCTTTTTCAATAGCCAATTTTCTATTCACAATTTTTTTGTATTTAATTAGAATAATTCAAATAAATTTTAATTTCAATTTAAATTATTCATAAGAAAATAAATATACACATTATCAAAATAACAGTTTACTCTACACTCATTTCATTTTTCAATTTTTAAATGTAAAGAACGTACAATAATGCTAAAGTATAAATATTTTAAATAAATTATTTTAGCAACACTTAATTAGAGTGATGCTAACTGTATATTTGTTAACCCTCAAAGTTAGGTTATGTTTCAAGATAATATCATGATACTACGTCATATTTATATAATCATCATAATTTACACTATTCATTTGATTTCTTGAATGTCGATCGCATTTCGCGAAAAACTTACCATAATATTTTCACAATCCACTAGCTTATACGCTTGTATCATCGTCTTTACCATCATAGTTTAGTTCACATCTTAACACCCGATCAAGAAAAAGAAAACATGCAACTATCATCAAGTTACGAGCTTGTACATTGTTGCAAAGTGCAAAAATAATGATAGTTTCAAGTAAATATTTTTTTTGTAAGACGTTTAAAAGTATATATACACTCAATTTGAAATAATACCAACACATTTGAAAAACTACATTGTAAAAAAGCTAAAAAAAATATAAAATTATAAGATCTAAATTACGACATCAACTTTTCTTTATATAATAATGTACCGCTGCATTGCGCGGGTACAAGCTAGTTACTTATAAAGCATGTCCAACTATTGAATCTTAAAACTCTTAAATTAAATAATGACAAATTTGTCCCTCTTACATCTCTCATCTAATACTACTTATTTCCTTATTTATATATAGACACTTTTAATTTAATACTAAAATTAAATATTTTCAAATTTAACTTATGTAAATTTTATTTTATACTCCCTCCGTCCTATAATAAGTGTCTCACTTACTATTTTGGGATGTCCCAAAATAAGTGTCCAGATTCCCTTTCAGCCAATCAGAAAAGACTTTAGTGGGTAAAGATAAGATGTTATTGGTAGATAGTGACTTTTCTTAAACTGTGTGCATTTTGACATGAGACACTTATTTTGGGACGGAGGGAGTATTAATTAACCACTTATCATTATTAACTTTGACTCTTCACCACCGAATTTTGAAATCTGAACTCTATATACCTGCACACTATCGTTATTGAGTCATCTTCGTGAATAGTTCTTGAAGAATAGACATAATATACAAATATCATATCCCGCTGCATAGCGCGGGTATTACGCTAGTTTATTAAAAGGGTAGGGGCAATTTAGACTTTTTGACACCTCAACTCCACTATTTAGGTAATCATGGTTTTCCACTTAAGATCAATGGTTCACATTTAATTGTTTAAATCATTTAAAGGTTGAGATTAAATTAGATTACTTAATTAACACTTTCTTTTAATATATAAAAAAGAAGAAAGAAGATACTTGTATGTAGTTGGTAATTATCTATTAATATTTTTCTTATTATTTGATATAATGTTTGATTCAATAGATTGTCTTTTAGAAATTAGTTTTCAACAGGATATATAACCATCAGAAATAAAACTAAAGAGCTTATGTTGATAAAATTTACAAGTTAATTAAATGCACATCAACGTATATTACAGAAACACACATTAACAAAATCTGTAAAAGTAGCACTTGTTACATAATATGGCTTCAATTAATAGTTATTCATACTTAAGTTGAAGCGTTGAAATGTTGAATGGTTTATCACTTGAAGAAAACAAATAATCGACTTATCAACCCATCATGTTTTCATCTACCGATTAAAAAGTAGGACATGTATATGATTTCACAAGGTGAAAACATAAAATAATTATAATATGAACTTTTATTAACAACCTACGAAAAAAGTTGTACTACTAAATTTATTCTTTTTACATATATGTTAAATAAAAGGTTGTTCGTATTAGATTAACTAAAACTAGTCCAATCATAGTGGGCAAAAGTGAATAACTCATGATTAAGAAAACTAAATAATTAATAACTTCACTTTCTAAAAAGGTACCGAGTTAAGTGATACCCATCCATCCACTTAATTGTAAATAATTAATATTTTTTCAATTTTTACAATTAAGTTTTTATAAAGATAAGTGACAATGTGACATATCAAATTGATTTAGAGCTGGTTTTTGTGGTTATTTCAAAAGATGTAGCATTTGCTTAGAAGAATAAATGTATTTTCAATTAACGTACACTTGCGTCTTAATAAATAATTAAAATCTAAGTCGAGTTATAATTAAATATTTTGAGTATTCAATTGATCGCATGATCCCTCAGCTACGACTGGTGAAATGCGATATTTGGGTCAAACTAAAGATTAGCAATCTCGTTCACTTCGAACGAGAACTATCCATTCACGAAATTAGTTGCTACTTTTGTCTGACATCAGGATTTGAGCATCTTATTTATCTCTCTCGTTCTCAAAAATTTATCGTATTGTACATTTACAAGTAGTTAATACTGTAACATTCTTTTCTCGTGATTTTTACTTTTAGGGTCTGATCATATCGCAAATTATTTCACTCTAATAAAATTATCTAACATCTTTTTTTATTATTATTAAGGGATTAAAAAAAGTCACTTCATCACTTGTTCCTTTTTGCCAATATTAAACCTTTTTGCATATATTCACTTGAATTATTCGTATAAAAGTCTTTGGCACCAGGGTAACTCCGGGCAACTCCTCTGTCACAGTGGAGGCGTCTGGAGTTGAAATGAACCTTTATCCGCAAGTTCTTTTAGAGTCTCATGTGTTTTACGAGTATGGGTAACTAATATACTAAATGTTTACCAAGGCGGGATTGAACCGTAATCTTTAGAAAGATAAAAATCCAACCTACCACTAAGCCATTTAGTTAAGTGGTTATTCACTTGAATTATGTGAAACTCAGTGGGCCATAATAAGTTATGTTTAACTTATTTGAAGTAGCTAATTGATCTTACTTTATAATCCTTAGTTAATTCATTTCATATTCACTTGATTTATGTGATATTAATTAACTAAAGAATATAAACAAGATCAATTAGCTACTTCAAATAAGTTTGACATAAATTGCCAAGATATCCTAAAGTATTTTATCCGAGTATTTCATTACAAAACAATGACATCACACCTTTATCCAAATTGGCAAATTGCACATTCTTACAAAATCCAGTATTTTGCTTTTATATTTCACCCATGTAACATGGTCCAGTATTATTGGTCCTCCTAAGTTATTTGACCCACAGGCCACAGCACAACAATACAAGAAAACATAACAAAAATACAGAACACAAGAATGCTATAACATCAATTAAATGATACTACTATAATAAATCTATGTATTTTATCTTACTGTATAGCTTAAATGTTTAACAAGAGTTCAATAACCCTTTTGCATCCATGAGGTTGTACAAAGACCAGAACAAATGTTAGTTTTAATATGTATCTTCTACTAACCCGATAACCTTTCACCTGCTCGTTGCAAAACTGTTCTAAGCTCGTTTTCTAATCCCCGTAAAAGAACAGGTTTGCGAATCACCCCATTCATCCCAACTTGTAAACATCTTTCCCACACTTGTTCTTCAGCACTTGCGGTCAACGCAATAATTAATGGCCGGTTTCGACTTCGAAACTTGCGGATCCGTGTAGCCACTTCAAACCCGTCCATCTCGGGCATATGGAGGTCCAAAATCACGACATGGAACGGGGTCATTGTGGGCCCAAGTGAACTTAAGCACTCGAAACCGGATGCCACGGTGGTGACGTTGCAACCAAGCTTTTCAAGAAGCTTTTTGGTAACCATTCGGTTTACACCATCATCGTCTGCTAAAATGACTTGAAGGCCCCTGAAGATTGAGTTTGACTTTGGTTGGTCAACAAAGTTATTAAGGTCAAACACTGGTCTATTGAACGGTTGTTGGATTTGAAATCTGAGAACGAGAGTCATGCTTTGTACGTATCCCTGAGAATTTGCTGACATCCATATTTTTCCTTGCATCATCTGGGATTGTTTTGAGCAAGTTTCAAGCTATCATATAGAGCTCACAAATGTAAAGCAGACAAATGGACTAAATTAATAGTACGTATTAATATGCAAGCTATATCAAGCAAATGCCTTTTGTCTGGTTCAGCGATACAATTCTATTGAGGTGTATTTGCACTACATGGTTTACACAAAATTTATATTTTGACACACATGTAATAAAATTAGTGGTGAACTACATTTCACACTATCAGTTCATGGAACTTTGATGGGTGCATCAAATTGAGTTTTGACATACTCTCAGACATAAAAAAGAATACAAATTCTATTTGTTGCATTTAATACACAGATCTACGCAGTTCAAGAAAAGTCATCAACAACTGTAAATAATATATCTAAAACATCGGTATACTTGATAGGAGAAAGATTCCAAGGAGTAGATGTGGCAATTTTGACATTTTCAAACTCACAGAAAAAGTATTAAGTAATAACAGTTCGTACATGCTACAACCCATTCCCATTAAATCTACAACACTTGTGTATTCTCAATGTTCTAAGAAAAATAACCATTTCCCATTTTGCTGAATTTTTTTATATAATTTTACTATTCTGGCATTATCATACAAAGAACTACACATAGCAAGTTTGACCCATTTTATTATGAAAATAGGATGATACAGGCTATGTTTTATTTCCAACAGATCAAACAGTAAGGAAAGTTTTTTTTCTATATGAAAAAGCTTAAAAAGATCAAACGGGTCAACTGTCCCCCAAAATGTATGTTTGTTCAAAAACATCTTGAATCATATTATCAGAAAATATAGACTAATCAATAAATAATAAGTTTTGGAATCATTTTTGATACACCAAACATCTATATTAAAAACGTTACATTTGTACAAAAGGTGTTTCAGGACAGCCAAACCCATGTTACTACCTGTACAAAAAATGACTAGCTTTGACCATTTCTGGTCAAATGTGGCGATTTTTAAGGGACAGAGCAAGCATCAAATAACAAGACTATTCAAAGAACACAGTATTCTAACCTGTACAAGTTTTTTACACATGCTGAAGCTCAAGCTGTCTTTAACCCGGTTCACATTTTGCCTCTTAACTCCCGAATGCATACTTGAAACTGCCAACTCCGATTGAAAACCGCCATCACCGGTCCCAATCTCAAACTTTACACTTAAAAATTCCTCTACAGCGGGTCGGCCCGTTCCCCATACTTTATCAGTCCTAACTTCATTTCCATTTTCTAAAGTAACATGAAACATTACTGACCTCCCCTTCTCACTAACATCAAGTAGATGACCAACCATATGTAATAAAACTTGAAAAGTTCTCATTTCATCACCCATAACCAAATTAGGAATCGAACTAGGGACCTCCATAGTAAAACCAAACCCTTGATTTATACACAAACACTTTACTAAACAACAAGCTTCTTTGACCATGGAATGTAACTGAAACGGTCTTATTTCCAAAGGTAATCGACCCGTATCTTTAGCAGATATCTCCATCACATCGTTTATTAAAGTAGACAAAACACTGCTTGTTTTGGCTATCGTGTCGATAATATTGGTCTGATTTTGGGTAATTTTTTCGTCTTGGAGGATAGAAAGCAGGCCCATGATTGAATGCATTGGTCTTCTCATTCCGTGACTCATTACTTTTTGAAACGAGTTCCGTGCTTGACTCGCCATCATGGCATTTTCTTTAGCTTGTTGTAGAACACGGTTTTGTTCCACTAATTGTTCACGCATCAATTGTGATTCTTCAAGAACCGCTGCGTGTGACAGTGCCACCGCCACTTGATCTGCCACCACTTCCACTATTTGCATCTCATCAAAACTCCAATCCCGCCCGCTTTCATTAGGTAGAACCAAAACCAATATTGCATAACAGGTGTCCATTAATTCTGGGGTACCACCTTTAAAATTAGAAACATGAAGCATCGGCATACGAATTGCTGCCACTGGGCCTGATTCAACTAATCCACCTCTACTTTGAACCGAAAGTACCGAATCTGTTTTCAAAATTGTCACTCCTTTTTTTTGTGTTATCTCTAATACATCAGGGTCATTTTTGGCAATCGAAGAGTGGTAAGCTGAAGAATTAGGTCTTAACTCATGGGTCAAGTTCATTTCGGTTTTTTGATCATTTAGCATCCAAACTGCACAATTCTGTAGTACTAATGTATTTGAAAGCTCGACTAAAGTGGTGTATAAGATCGTATGCCTATCTAATGATTTCCGAATCTCTTGTGTCAGCATACGAACATGCCACCCTGCTTCTTTTTGTTTTTTCATAATTCCAACTTCTTGATCGAGCTCCAACACGTTTTGTTTCAAGAAAAGTTCCCTAACTTTAAATTTAAGTAGCAACGGGATCAAAGTTAAAAGGGTGATTGCAGTAGCACAAGAAACCAGTGCAGTCAACAATTTAGCAACCGTTAATGCCATCATCAACTGGAATGTTTGATTACCATAATACCCCCATGCGTTTATCAAATGGGTCAACCCGCAAAGGACTATGAATAGAATAAATTGAACAACCACCCATTTGAATGGCACATTTGAACAACTTAAAAAGTAAAGCAATTCAAGTGGGATTGAGAAATAAGCAATTGCTATCAAGAAATCACTCACTCGTTGGCCTTCAATAATATGTGCATGCAAGGATCCTTCATCATCACAGTGATGACAGTGAACGAATTCATGATCGTTTGCTAAAGATACAGCAACAACCGAAGAAGCAATCAAGAATCCAAGAACTAACTTTGTCCACATTTTGCACCAACCCGGAAAGGATATGAATGATATCCTTCTGAAACCCTAAAATCTAAACTTAAAAAGAACCTCAACACCCCAAAAATAAGGATCCCAATAGATATTAACATCAAAAGAAGCTAATAATCATTAGATCCAGCATAACCCCATTTCAAGTACTCACCAAAATTCAACAATTCCAGAAACCCTAAAAATCTAAATCTAAAAATAGACTCAAAACCCCAAAAAGATTTAACCCAGTGGAAGATACAGTAAAAAAGGAATCCAATCTTTAGGATCTAGCAAAACCCCACTTCAAGATTGACCAAGATTCAATTTTTTCAGACGTCCTAATCTTGTTTCTCGAAATCAAATCTAAATTAGGCTATATACCCTGTTTTAATTGTATATTAATAAACCCAAATCGCAATTAAAAACAATAAAAAGGAAAACTTTGAATTCAAGAAACAAACCTCATTTTTGGATCAAAATAAGCAACTTCAGTAGCTAGTTGTATAAGATTTCTTGAATCGTTGACCCCAAAACCCTAAACAAGTTGCTAAATAAATTGACCCACTTGAGCTAAAAGTAACGAACCGCCAACAAAAACAAAATTTTTATTATAAAATATTTTATTATAAAATATAACAAAAACCCATTTCAATGAAGACGAAAATCAAGCTCATTATACCAAGAAACCTCCATTTATTCAATCAGTCATGAAATTTTGTAGATGTAAAAAGGACAAAAGACTGCAACTTTCTTGTGATTCAACACCTCTTTTTGAACTATTATAATATTTCTTTATCTATCTATCTATACATAAAATAGCGTATATATATGTTAAAATTAATATTTTTATATATACAGATCAATCTTTATGATCAATTCAATCTTTATAGCATTAAAATGGACGGAGATGAAAAAAATAAGAAATATTTAATTAAGTAAAAAGCACTAACAAAATAAACAAACATTGATTTCTGATTTCTGGGGCCTACTTTGATTTACATGAAGAGAACCTAGACGTTGTTTCCCGGAAGCTTATTGGATAATACGCCCAAATTGTTTTTAAAAAGATATTAAACTAAAGTACTTATTTAGAATAAAATACTCTCCATGTAAACTATTTTTGTTTATTTTAAGTTATATAAAGTGTAGGCATTCAAGATTTTATTTTGATTATGAAATGTTTTTTATTGGTAAAATTTTGTCTGTATGCTATTTAGAGAAATTTAGGAAGTGTTTAGTCACAAAAACCTCTCTATTTTTATTTTTTTTTACAAATTACAAAATCATAGAATCACATGAAATGCAAATTTGCAGTAGTCATTCTTTTGTGTCACCCAATTATAATAACATTTTTTTTAGTAATAAACAAAAATATGTAAAAAGTAAAACATGCTTTTGTTCCAGTTTTTCTTCCCACAGTAACAACCTTTCTTGCGTGATTTTTTTGACTTTGAAATTAAAGTATAAAAAGTTATTTGACCTAATTATGAAATAATTCTTTATTTCAAAACAAATTTCATGTAAATATATATTGATCATGAGGGAAATATAATCATCCTGTGGTATATATATCTTTAATCTTTTCTATTATTTATCTTTATCTTTAACTACTACTCCTATTATATAAAGAAAACCAACTTCATACTATAGTGTCCTCAAAATTTCACATGTCATCACTATACTTTTTTAATAATTTATTTAATTAGGTCAAATAATAATAACAACTTCATGTAAATATATAAAGAAAACCAACTTCATACTATAGTGTCCTCAAAATTTCAAATTTCTTTATTTCAAAACAAATTTCATCATGTAAATATATATTGATCATAAGGGAAATATAATCATCCTGTGGTATATATATCTTTAATCTTTTCTATTCTTTATTTTTATCTTTAACTACTACTCCTATTATATAAACAAAACCAACTTCATACTATAGTGTCCTCAAAATTTCACATGTCAATCACTATACTTTTTTAATAATTTATTTAATATAGTAGTTACTAATTAAGTGTACTTCTTTGGGATAATAATAATAATAATAATAATAATAATAACATTTGCAAAACAAATCTTATAATAATTATCTTAAAAACCATATCAATTCATCTTCTTTGATAAGCACATACACTTCCTAAAATTTGAATGTACTAAAAAAAACTCACTAATTTTATCAATATAAGTCATTTCTTAACTATTATATAAACATAAAATTGTAAGACCTTTAAAATCGTAAACCAATATATTATTATTAATGTCTAATAAGGATGTCTTGTTCTCGTGTATGTCCCTTTGAATTTTGAACTCTTTTAACATGTTTTGCATTTATCTTGTACTATTGTTTTAGTAAACGCCTTCGTTATTTCAATCCATGTTTGTTTTTTAGTTGTCAAAAATTAAAAATCTTTTAGATGCACAATCGAATTACTTGGTTTGAAGACAATAGCTTTGTAAAAGAGACGTACACACTTCTTTATTTAACTATCTATATTATATATTAAATAGCAGTTTAGGCTGATGTCATGAAGCTGACTTGTCAAATTCTTAAGCTGTTAACCATGCTGAGGTGGCACTCCGTAATGCAAGAAACTTTTTGGTAATTTTGAATTTATTTTAAGTACTTAAATTACATTGTTATCTCCGATTAAGTATTATTTATTTTGTGAGTTTCTAGACATGTAAATAAGTAAACTTGCTTTGCATTATTTAACTTCATTGGTCTCTCTACCATCGACCAATGTCGCGCCTCCTATTTCCTTGTGCACCGCCCAAAATTGTCTGGCTTTTCTTTTCTTCCTTGCACGCTAGAATTTCTACCAAATCACGTGCTTTTTTTTGCAAGCCTTTTTCTTCAATCTCAACTTTATTGTTCCAAATATAATGTGATTTTTGTTTCAGATTGAAATAGAATGTGAGATTAAATCCGATTCTTTCTTCATGTTTTGGTTTAGATGATGAGTTCGTTTTTATTTGTTGGATTTATAGCACTTGATTTGTCTACTAATGATATTTTATGCCTACATTTTTGAAGTTCTTGGATGCTTTGAAGACTATCGGTTTCAAGTTTGTGCGTGTTTGATTTTAGCTTCACTTTCAAGAAATGTTCGAGGTTCAAGAGGAAGAAGAGAAGAGGAATGACCGTCGGTGTTTGGTCGTCTTTTGTGATTATGCAGGTGCATGAAAGGTGTTCGATTAATGTCTTCGTGAAGAAAGAGATAATATCACAAGGTGTTTTTAGTACATGAATTTTTCTGCTACCATGTTTTTGTGTTTGTGTATGTTTTTTAATATCAGTTCTGGGTTAGTATTCATAGGTATTCTGTTTTTAAGTTCTAGTTGTGCCTCGATATTCGTTTCAAAAGTTGTTCTTTCTTCCTCAAAATTCAGCTCAAGAATCCCCACTTCTTCATTTCCATTTTCTATATTTCTAAAATTATCTCTTCAAAGTAGCTTCTTATTGTATGCTTGATAGAGATCATGTGATGGAAGCACAACAACAAACCTAAAACAGAAGTGATATGGCAGCATCAAGTATCAGGCTTCAAAGATGAAGAAAGGTGTACCTTATGGAGAAAAAGTTTGCACTTAAATGGGTGTTTGACTAGGTAAGATTTCAATGAGTTTGTTGTACATGGGTTAAAACAGTTTGTAGTTAGAATGTGACTTATCATGCAAAACTACATTTTTTTTCTTATTGATTTCGGGTTCCTTTACTGAACTTTATATTGTTGCCAGCTACATTTGGTTTATATTCTTTTGCTTTCAGCCCTATATTGATTTAAATTATTTGAGCTTTAAGTTGCTTTTGGTTAGCATCATAATATGTTAGATTGATTATACCGTTATAGTAGCATTTGCTGGTATGGCATATCATCTTCTTTGTTCTATACTAAATTAAGTAGGATCATATTTGGTTTTAGTAGTTTTATTGATTTAATATTTGGTTTTAGTCCTTCAAGATTACATGGTATGTTTCTTAACATATATGTATATTTTTAATTAAAATGATAATTTTAATTAGAAGTGCTAATAGTATTCTTTTCTTGCAGGTTGAAAACTTCAAAGGTGCCAAATGTGATATAGTTACTGATGCATGACAACTAAATGCTCATGTCAAATGTGATATTGTTACTATTGCATCAGTCGTAATCCCTCTTCATTCTACTTACATTAGTTGTGATGTTGATTTATCACGTAGCATTTTACATGTATCTATTATGCATAAAACTTAGGGCCTATATAAATGGGAATGTCATCTAATCTCTCAGTAATATGGTTGTAACATGAAGGGTTGGGTCTACCACTTGCTGAGTTTCTAACTCATGTCGTGTTTATTTTCATGAGTCTTTTATTCTGTGGTGAATTCAGGAGTCAAAGCTATAACACCCCTCTTTTAGGACAACAATATTATATTATTTTACTCGGAAGCGTATGAATTTAAAACATATTTATATACTGTACATTAAGATAATGTACATACATAGTTACATAATCAAAACATACTAACTTAGGACTGTTTAAAACTATATATGTTGGGGTATTATAAATTATAAAACCAGGTTTATAACAAAACCATATCAGAGTCATAATCTGTCAGACATTCCCTGCGAAAGCATCCTTTCCTGACACCCACATATATATCAAAACCTGCAGGAAGTAGGATGAGGGATTAGCACGAAGCTAAGTGAATGAATTTATTACACACATTTCAACTTAGCATAACAATCTGTTTACAGCAAATAATCGTAAACACATTCTTTTTCAATGAGGATCGGTGGCTCTTGGGATATCATAATACCCGGGGATTCCCAAAGAACACTTAACGTCAATCTGTATGGCCATTACAGAATAGACCGATAACTATTGGTTATTAAACTCATACACAGGTCTCAAACACAACAAATGAATCAAAACCTGTGTAATTCACATAATAACCAAAAGTCTAACTACACGTTGATCTCAATAATCTGATACACATATATTCACATATCACGTAGATTCATAGTCAATAATACAGATTAACAATCGTATAATCAATCTACGTATACTTGTTGTAATCGAATAGTTACAACTAAATCGAAGGGTGAGTTCTAAATCCACTCACCGATACCTCAGAAGTTGCAACACTCAGCTTCTAATCACTGAGTCTTTGGTTTATCTGAAACACCACATAACGCACAAGTCAGTAACTTGTCATCACAATAGTACTTATGTAAATAAACACCTTACACAAGTAATTACATTTCAATTTATCTCAAACATAAGTAACAATGCTATACATATATATAGTATACACTTAAGTTCACAAGTTATCATAATCATCAAAATAATACAGGCAAATGCGATCCGGGTCAGATTTGGTGGGATCGCGTTCATAAGAAAGAAAAGGTTCTGTAACCAAAATACACTAAGCCACGCGATCCGGAACAAAGAGCTGGATCGCGTTCGTCTTTGGAAAACTTTCTGTGACAGATTTGCACTTGGCAACGCGATCCAGGTTAATGCTTGGGATCGCGTTCCCAAGAACAAAACTCGTCCAGCTCAAAATATAACTGATGAACGCGATCTGGGCTAGGGTTTAGGATCGCGTTGAGCTGTTGTTCAGCTCAAGAACAAACCTGCACACACACAGCTCGAACCAAACTCACAAATTCTTATCTTTTACATACTAATTCATACAAACAACGAATTTAACTTCAAATAAACATCATACTGCTTTTAGCAATCTTAACAACATCAATTAACAACATATATCATCAATCAATTCACTTAAGTTCATATTTTACTTAATCTCATAACACAAGTTTATCAACAAACACCACACTTACACTTTGAAGAAGATGATGATATCTAGAAAGATAGAGAATTCAAGAATTCAGCTCCAATCTTGATTAAACTTACATATAATTTAAGTATATGGGTTCTTATGATGATGATAGATGAGTTAGGATTTCAAATGAAATGAGGGTTTAAGGAAAGTTACAAAATCCGTCTCCTCACTTAAGCTGGCTCCATCACTTTACTTATTTTGAGTATTTTTATACCCGTCTTAAATCTGTTGTCTGGAACCTAGAAATCTTTCACGAGGAATATTACTTTATTTTACTATCAACTAAAATAATTTAAAACAAGTAATAATTTACTATTCACAATAAGTTCTGGAACTTATTTATCTATGTTTCACAATTAAATAATAATATCACATAATTCATGAAATCATTAGATAATCAATTTAAAATTAGAAATTACCAGGCCACTGGAGAGGATGTTACAAAAGCCCTGTGGTTTCTTTAACTTAGTTGAGGTTGCATAATGGCAGGCCAAGGAAGCTTGACAGAAATTTCAACTTGAAGCTATGAGAAAACGGGTGATGTCTGAATTTTACACTTCACTACGGTTTATTTCTATCTACAACATATATAGTTTCAGGCTAACATGAAGTTACCCAAAGGCCTACGATAACAACTTTGAAAAGTTGTTTAACATCCATATTACAATTTAAAACCTCCATTTTTATGTTAGTAAGTTATTTCAAATTTGTTTTAGTATAGTTTTGTTTTAATATAGGTGGTAATTTTTACCCATTTACTTGTGGTGGTGTCTTTGAGATACTCTTTCATCAGTTTTCAAATGGATATGTTATGGGTAACATATTTAGTCAGTCTACTTTTGTCTATGTATGTTGTAAAATGGATGGGTCTTGGCTCATGTAACATGTATTAACATCTAAAATTAGGAAACTTGTTGTCTACTTTATACATAAGTTCTTTTCTCATATTTGATTTAACATGTGTATTCTATCAAAATCTTGAGATAATGTCATGTCGTCATCTTGCTGGAGGTGTCCTTACATAATTCCTCAGACTAAATATGATGGTGTGTCCGATATCAACTATTTAAATACGTATTTTGATTTTGATGGTGTGTCTGATATTACCTATTTTGATTTTGGAACAATTTTTTCTTATGGATCCTCCTAATATACTTTCCTATTTAGTGTAGACTCTAAATCCATTGTCGATGGGACAATAGGTGGTTTCTTCACCGGAGAAGAAATCGTAGGTGGGATATGTGCTATCTGAGAGTCTTGAATATGAGAAGCCTCCTTATGACAACTAGTTGGACTATCCTGAGGCTTAGCGTTAATACGATGTGCTAATTGTTCTAATTGGGATTCGAAATCTTTTAACAAAGTCAGTTGATCTCTTAAGATGAGATCAGCTTGGTCTTGTCTAGCCGAGATTCCTTGAATGACTTGTGTAACACCCGATATTTTACACAACATATTTTATAATATATTTCGTTATAGGAAGCGCAAGTCCCAAAACATTTGAACAACATTTACAAACCAACATCTTATACTTACAAATATATATCAAAAGACATCTTCTAAATATTTAATTACATTACATATTACCAAAACGGGTGATACTAAAACTTTTCCAAACATAAATTTATCAAAAGATCAGAGTCAGCGCATCAAGTTAAACATCCAGTCAGTCATCTACAACCCGAACCATAACTAACCAAAATCTGCAAAAGATTCAACAACGAGGGTATTAGCTCACGCTAAGTGAATGGAACTGTAACCGACAGTTCAACCCACAAGCAACAAGTCTTACAACTAATAAACTGCAACAAGAAAACACATAAGCACGTATCGTCAAGAGGATCGGAGGTTCCTGGTATACCATCACAGAAACCTACCGATAGCTTGAGTACTACCTTCACTGACATAAGTACATCCTCAACTATGTGTATCGAATGACTCAGACAACTACACAGTAGTACTCAAGCCCAACCAACCAACGTTGACCTCTGAATCAACCACATAGTCAACCAATCAAACAACCAACAATCAATAACCAATAACAATCAGCAACTACAAATCAACTAATCAATAGCACAATATAACCAAACAACAATAACATAACTTAATATATCCAAATCTATCCCGGTTTACTCGTTGTAACCGAACCCGTTACAACTGAGTTGAACCGAGGATTACAGTAACCACTCACCAAGATGACCCGTTCTTCAACTCAGTGGTCTTATATTACTGAGTTGCCGCCTGCTTATCTGAGAAACACAATAATACCAAGTCAGTAATAATCCAACATCAATATTCATAACATATATATAACATATCATCCATCTCATAATCTCACTTAACATAACATCATTAAACTAATTTATACCATCTTTATATTTTATTAAACTATTATCAACTATTCTTACAAGTATTACATACAACATATATCATATATATATATATATATATATATTCTTGTCTTATATAAACAAAGAACAACAATCAAATTTTTAAGTGCAGGGGAAGTACCCACCGGGTAAGGGGAGTACCCACCGGGTACTCTCCATTTCTCCAAAACAGAAATTGCCCTAAACCGGGCTACCCACCGGGTAAGGGTAGTACCCACCGGGTAAGGGGAGTACCCACCGGGTAAGGGGAGTACCCACCGGGTACTCACCCCAAACCCAGATCTGTTCTTACACAGTTCCGAACCAACAACCATTTTTGCCAAATCTTAACTTCTATATACGAATTTACTCAGTAAATGACCACAAACTTTAACTACAAACATATTATAACATCAAATAAGTAATTCTAACATAAATTTCAAGCATACATCATCATCTATCTACAAATTCACCAAACCCTAATGTTGATGCATATTAGAGTGTCTGTCAGTTGGTCTAGTTATAGTTTTGTAATTAGAATTGAGTTTCCTGACTCCTGCGACGTTGTGCACAATGTCGCAGGTGCGACGTCAGGTTTTGGGCCTGCGACATTGTCTATGTCGCATGGGCTTGGGCCTGCGACGTAGTGTGTAACGTCGCAGGATCGAGTGTTTAGTATATAAACACGTTTTGTAATCAGTTTTAGGGTTGATGAAAAACCCTAAACGCAATCAGTCAAAAATACCTGTAACCTAGTCGATTATTATCAATAAACAACTGTTTGATTTCGTTTATATTACGTTTGTCTTATTGATTCGTTTGAGTGATTATTCAATTGGTGATTCCGCCATCAATTGATTTGTGAGACTTGATTCAAGATCGATATTACGGACTAACACCTAACTTTAACATTCAAACTTGAAGAACACTAATTAATTCTAACAATATATCTTCATACAATCAGTTTATATTAACAATCAATTAGTTTCAAACTTCAATTCATGTGTTAAAATCATTAAGCAACCAACTTCAATGAAATTTCATATTCAAAGTTATAAAATATATAAATACTTACAAAGTGAAGAAGTAGATGATTCAAGAGGGTGATGAACACACTAATTTAATCTTCAATCCATAGTTTACTTGATTTAATTAGTGTACTTGTAATGGATTTTTCTCAAGAACAAATAAGAAAGAAAGAAAACTAAGAGAAAGAAGGTAGGTGAAATGAGTCGGCCTAATCCCACCGCCCCAATTTTATCTGTGTTTTATTTTTATCCCCTCTAATTCTATTGTCTGGAACCTGAAAATACCCGTGAAACAAAATTTTCTATTTTACTGTCAACTTTATCAATTTAAAATAAGTAACATCTTACTAGTCATAATAAAACCTGAGGCTCTTTTACTTGTTTATTTTCAAAACAACCAATTTAAAACATATTAAAATGCTATTTTAATTCCAGACCCAAAAACTGAGTGTTACAACTTGTATCAGGGTGTCGTCAAAACTAGAGGTTTGTGAGAAAGAGAGTTCCAAAGGTTGAGGTTGGTAAGTTAGTGGGCTATTCATAGGTGGATTAAGAGTATGGTTATTATTGGGCGGAGTTAGATGAGACTGAGGAATTTGGGCTGAGTGGTTCAAATTACCACAATTAAGGCTGGTTTGAACCTGACAGACTTGTTGTGGTTGATTTTTCAATTCCTTAATCTCCTTGGTTAGATCTGCCACTTGCTGAGCGAGAGTTTTGATAGCTTCATTTCCGAGTGTAGTTGGTGGATTCACTATTGAGGAGTGATTTCCACTATTCCAGTCATGGTTGTGTACGGTCATTTTCTCAATAAGGCTCCAAGCATCATTGGTCGTACAATTCATGAAACTGCCTCGAGCGGCGGTATCAAGTAAAGGACAGTGATGTGAGAAGAAACCATTAAAAAAATGCACAACTGGTCTGAGCGCTCAAATTGATGATTTGGACATTTCTTAAACAATCCCTTAAAGCGTTTCCATGCGTCGTAGATTGATTCATCATGCATTTGACAAAAGTTTATGATGTTGGACCTAAACATGGCTTGTTTTGATGGGGGGAAATATTTGGCCAAAAATTTGGTTGCTAATTCCATCCAAGAGGTTATAGAGTTAATCTCTAATCCCTCAAACCAGGTTTGTGCATTGAGAGTGAGTGAATAGGAAAATAGGTATAGATAGACTATGTCTTGATTAACCCCAGTCGGCTTAAAGTAGTTGGATAAGGAAATGAATTTGTCAAGGTATGAGTTGGGATCATCATTTGGTAGGCCATGGAACTGATAGAGGTTTTGGACTAACTGAACAATGTGTGGTTTTAACTCGAATGATCCTGTACCAATTTCCGAATAGACAATTGGTCCTCCTTGACCTTCAATCAAAGGTTTAGAGTCTTCAGCGAGAGTTATATGTGTAGCTGTCATAATCTCATTGGCAGGTGGTTGACTAGTTGAGTGGATAGGGATAACATAATTTGTAAAAGTAGTAAAAGGAAGAAAAAATAAAGAAAGACGTAGGGGTCTATGGAAAAAAATTAATCCTAAAGATTCACTAGCGAGTAAGTTCATCTTGACGCCTATGGATTGTACAGTTGGTTCCCCGGCAGCGGCGCTGATATCGCGTAAAAAGTCATGTTTTTACAACCGATATCTCTCTCATTCTAGAACGATTATAGACATTTTAAACTCAAAACCAACACAAATCAATGATATTACGCCAAGATGGTAAAAACCAGGTTGCACGATAAAAATCAAGTAAAACGGATGAAAAACGAAGATTCCACGCACGTTTGAATATTTAAGGCATCAAAACGAGATTTCAAGACAAAAGTGCCCATCATCAACATCCATCTCATCCAAGATGTTCGTTTTCAAATTATGAATCCAAGAGAAGAAGAATCAACAAAAACGGATAAAGAATGAAGATTCTACGCCCGCCGGAAGATCCAAATGATTCATACGCAATATCTGGAGATAGGAGATATATTTTTGGGATATCTTTATATCAAAGTATTCGTTTTTGAATTACGAATCCAATGCAAAAAGAATCAACACAAACGGAGGCATAACGACGAAGATACGCATGAATTAAGCAACGCAGCGAAAGACGACGAACCGGGGCGGGTGGCAGCCAGCCGCCGTCGGCCTGCTGGTGTGCGGCGCCGGCCTCCACCCCCCGTATCTTTTGCGCTTTTTCATCCTTGCGTGTACTCGGTGCACCACCTTTCGCTACTTTTCCGTACCTAGTGCACCACCTTTCGCTACTTTTTCATACCCGGTGCACCACCTTTCACTCTTTTGCTAATGTGAGCCTAGGGTTGCTAATGTGAGCCATATTTTCCCTATAAATAGCAGCCCCTAGACCTCATTTGAAGCAATCTTGAATATCATCCTTTATTATCTTCACACATTCACTTAAATACTTTTATTTTCTTTGTAATTTTTAATTCTTCCTAGTTAATTAGGCTAGCTAATTAACTAATCAAGGAAGATTTGTACGGAGGTGCTCCAGGACGCATATTTTAGCTACGAGTTATTGTACTTCTCTCCAGGTGTTAATCTATCTCCCATATTTAATATGTTCGTTCTTTCTTTAATAAATTTAAATATGCATGCTAGAATTACCATGATTAACTAAATAACTCAATTGTCTGCTATGATAGTCGTTTAGGGAAAGTTTAAATATGTGATGATATTGTATGTTATGAGATTGCGGATGCTTTATATTATAAATAGATGTAGGGATTGAATCTTTATCGTTTATCTGCCCAACTCATGTTGTGACTAAAACCTTATCCAAAAATGAACGTAGCTAACTCATAGGGTATAGGTCACTTAGTTATACTATGTCAGATTGAATCATTGAGCTCGGCATAGCCGGTGTTCTCTGGACCACATTCGGATCTAAGAGACATGGAACATGGGAATAGAGGTAGATTAAGATTTAATTCAAACAGAGGATATTTTTGAGACAACTTTCGGAATATCCTCGACTTAGATAACACCTTTATATGCTCAAATTGAACTATTACCTTGATTGTCTTATTGCATGTTCTTGTTTGATTGTTGCCTTGGGATTATCATGATAGTGAAATATATTTAGCCTTAATCATTGTGAAATAATGTGACGACCCCTATTCGACTGTTCTTTGATATAGTACTGGAAACGCCTATGGCCGATTACAAATGTATGGAAGTCGAGAACGACCGAAGGTAGTCATATTATGAATCGATTAACAAATGTGTTACTTAGGTTTCTATTCTTAGTATAAATCACCTATGTTTTCTTGCATACTTGAGTAATGTTGATAATTTGTATGAACAAGTGATGACATGCTATCCAACCGTCTAGACCGGTTATTCCAACCTATTCCGGCGAGGGTAAAACCCGTTTGCAAGATTGTTTATTCAACAAACTGTGCCATGATTCGGGCGTCTTTGATGACCGAGATTGGGGAATAGGAATTGAGATTAACTGTTGGATATTGTGGACATGCATTTGAGAGAACTTTCGGTGCACGTTTTAATATATTCTGCAACCCATGTGACATTCTATTTGCCTGATTGTGGACACATTCACGTTAGCCCAATAGAAGGACTATAGAATAGCTCACATTAACCTACAAATTTATCCTCGTTAGAACTCCTCTCATTTAACTTAACCTAAACCACTTCATAGTAGACAATCGCTTAAATTGCTGAACGCCCGAAGTAACCTCCACCCTATTAATTTATCTTAAATTTAACTTTAATTTAGAAAAACCCAAAACCAAAACCATCTTTCTGAGTCTCATCTAAATTCATAAAAGTTCCTAAACCCTCCTAGTTTCAATTCGTCGCGCTTTGAAGAACGACTCTAGGTCATACTTATCCTTTGCTAGCCCTTAGATTAGCAATAGTATTAACCCTAGGCCACAACCTTACAAATTAAAAACCCACTGCTGTGCTGCATCTCCATTAGAAATTCCAACGACCGGTGTGCATCGCAACAAGTTTTTGGCGCCGCTGCCGGGGAGCGTCGGCGACCGATTTTAGGAGCTTAGCAACTTTAGTATTTAGCGACCCTTTTGAAAGATTAACATCAATAAAAAGTTACATTTCTTGCCTTTAGGATTAGATTAGATTAGTTTTACTTACTTTTTAACCAACTATGTCAACACCCTATCCTGATTGGACCCAACTTTTGGATAATTCTTCCCCCACAAGTCACTTATTTTTCTCAAAATCACTTTTGCCACTTTTTATGCTTGAACAAGACCTTATAAACAAAAGAGTAACCGAATTTTAAGATAACATTGACGCCATGATAAAAATTTTAGAAAAATTAATCTCTGACATGGAATCCATTTTGAAAAACTTAAGTTTTATTGAGGAAAGCACTAATCCACCAAGTGACGATGTGTTAATCGTGACAAGAGGAGGAAAAGTAACCAAAGTTGATCCGCCACCACCAGATAACACCCCCAAAAACACTTCTTTGCCTTCACCTATACCTAGTGAACATGAGTCAATTGACATCCCTGACCCATCACCAGCCCAAACCCAGGATAATGTACCTCGTACAAGAATACCTTATCCTGGAAGACTTAAAAAGGAAAAGCAAGAAGCCAAATTCAGAAAATATCTGGAAATGTTTTAAAGCCTACACTTAAATGTTAAATTATTAGATGCTTTAGTAGAAATGCCTTCATGTGCCAAATTCTTTAAAGAACTCCTTTCAAACAAAGAAAAGTTTAGGCAAATAGTTAGTTTACCCTTGGATGCTGAATGTTCTTTAATTGTGCAGCACGGTCTTCCACCTAAACTAGGCGATACTGGACGCTTTACCATACCTTGTTTTCTCCAAGATATTCAAATCAATAACGCCTTAGCCGACCTAGGTGCTAGTGTTAATCTTATGCCTTATTCCCTCTAATAGAAATTAGGATTAGATAACCTATTACCTACTCGTATGACCATTCAATTAGCAGACAGATCAGTTAAACTCCCTCGAGGGATTGCTGAAGATGTCATGGTAAAAGTCAATAAGTTCATCTTTCCGGTAGACTTCATTGTCATGGATATAGAGGAAGACACCCATGTCCCGCTCATCCTTGGCAGACTTTTCTTAAACACTGCCAATGCTGTGATCAACGTAAACGAAAAATCTTTAAAACTAAGAGTGGGGACGGAGGAGGTCACCTTTAATGTCAATTGATTAATGAAGCAACCTCTGGAGGAGGACCTTGGTTTGTGTGATACCATGCAGGACATTTTTGATGACTCCACGAAGTATTGACAATATCCAGCCGGGATCCGATACCCAACACGGTAGTCACCGTTCGGAGGTTATACAATGAGGACCCTGGGCTGCACTCTGCAATCACTTCACAAACAACATCCAAAGAGCTACTATCTCCCCTGCTTGAAAAGAAATCCTCTTGCACTAATAACAAAACAATCGCTGTTCCATTAGGATGCGGTACACCGATACCTTGGCTAAAAAGAGAAGGGCCAAACCAAACTCATTTCCTTCAATTAAAGAGATCCTAGATTCATTCAAAGGAATGAGTATGGAAACACCCCCAATTGAACCACAACTAACCAACCAACCCGTATCACTACCAAATCCCGAAATCACCATAAACCAATCTTCAACCACTCAATTTCAAGAATTCCAGTTCACCGACAACTGAAGGATTCTTCTCACCCGAAATGACGAAATATCCTCATCAGCAGTCAACAAATACGAGCTAAAGATGAACGAATTTTCAAACCAAACCGAATGGGTTGAAATAGCATCAATCTCCACAGCTGAGCCTGAGATAGACGAAGCACCATTCCAAGAAGAGTATGAAAAACTAAATAGAGATGACATAGCTAGAATGAAGTCGTCTATTAAAGAACCACCAACCCTAAAATTGAAAGAATAACCACCTCACCTTGAGTACGCTTACCTCCAAGGAACTTCACAGCTCCCATTAATAATTTCAAAGGAGTTAGAACCCGAGGAGAAAGCTCAATTAGTTGATGTTCTGAAATCGCACAAGAAAGCAATCGCATGGAAAATTTCTGATATACAAGGAATCAGTCCAAACTACTGCACCCACAAGATCCTCATGGAAAACGATTTCAAACCATCTGTGCGAAGGCAGAGGAGAGTGAATCCAAAGATTCAAGACGTGGTCAAACAAGAAGTTATCAAACTCTTGGATGCTGGATTGATCTATCTAATTTCCGATTCATCTTGGGTTAGCCCTGTTCAAGTAGCTCTAAAGAGAGGAGGAATAACGGTCATTACAAACGAAGAAAATGAGCTTATACCAACTCGGACTGTCACCGGTTGGAGAGTTTGCATCGATTACCGGAAATTAAACGAAGCAACTCGTAAGGATCACTTCCCACTTCCATTTATTGACCAAATGCTAAAAAGATTATCAGGGAATGAATTCTACTAATTCCTTGACGGATTCTCCGGGTATTTCCAAATCCCGCTCGACCCGAAGGACCAAGAGAAGACAACATTCACATGCCCGTATGGAACATTAGCCTACCGACGAATGCCGTTTGGATTATGCAACGCACCTGCAACATTTCAGAGATGCATGGTTGCAATCTTCCATGACATGATCGAACGATGCATGGAAGTCTTTATGGATGATTTCTCGGTCTTTGGAGACTCCTTTGCATCATGCTTATCAAACCTCGACAGAATGCTCTCCAAATGTGAAGAATCAAATCTCGTATTAAATTGGGAAAAATGTCATTTTATGGTGAAAGAAGAAATAGTTTTAGGACATAGGATATCAAGGTCAGGAATTGAAGTAGACAAAGCCAAAGTCGAAACCATCACTAAACTTCCACTACCAACCAACGTCAAAGCCATTCGGAGTTTTTTAGGACACGCTGGATTCTACCACCGTTTTATCAAGGACTTCTCAAAGATCTCTCGACCTATCACCCACCTTTTAGGAAAGGACATCAAGTTTATGTTTGACAAAAATTGTATGAAGACCTTCAACTACCTAAAGAAAGAGCTAACCAATGCACCAATCATGGTTGCTTCGGATTGGAGTCTACCATTTGAAATCATGTACGACGCTAGCGACTTCGCAGTAGGGGCAGTTCTCGGACAAAGGAAGGATAATCACTTCCGACCAATCTACTACGCTAGCAAAACGCTAACAGACGCTCAAGAAAACTACACAAAAACTGAAAAGGAACTGCTAGCCGTAGTATTTGCCTTTGATAAATTCCGATCCTATCTAATATTGTCCAAAATGATAGTGTACACGGATCACTCCGCTCTAAAATACCTCTTCAAAAAGCAAGACGCAAAACCCATATTGATACGATGGATCCTACTCCTACAAGAATTCGATATCGAGATAAAAGATAAGAAGGGAGCAGAAAATGTCGCCGCAGATCATTTAAGTCGACTCGAAAATCCATCGATGGAACAACTTGCAGAAAGAGATATCAAAGATGGATTTCCAGAAGAACAATTAATGAGTTTAAGAGAATCAATGCAAGGCTCGCAATTCACTGATGATCCTTGGTTTGCAAATATTGCAAATTTTATAGTTTGAGGGATCATAAGGAAAGGAATGCCATCATCATGAAAACGAAAATTCTTCTGTGACGCCAAGCATTACTTTTGGGATGATCCATACTTGTTCAAATTCTGTCCCGATCAAATCATAAGAAGATGTGTCGATGGGAAAGTAGCCGAACACATACTCCATCAAAGCCACCACGGACCAACCGGAGGACACCATGCAACCAATTTAACAGCAAAGAAAGTTTACGACTCAGGATTCTACTGGCCCACTATCTTCAGAGATGCACAAGACTTGGTGAAACGTTGCGATATTTGCCAAAGGTTTGGAAATATCACAACGCGTAACGAAATGCCACTAACGAATATCCAAGCATGTGAAATATTTGACATATGGGGACTAGACTTCATGGGACCATTTCCAAAATCTTACGGGAAAGAATACATCCTAGTGGCTGTCGACTACGTCTCCAGATGGGCCTAAGCTCAAGCCTTTCCAACAAATGACTCGAGAGTCGTAACCAAATTCTTAAAACAGCTATTCTGTCGGTTTGGAACTCCTCGGGCAATCATCAGCGATCATGGCACACACTTCTGCAATACGCAGTTTATGAAACTATTGCAGCAATACGGTGTTACCCACAAGACGTCTACAGCCTACCACCCACAAACAAATGGGCAAGCAGAAATTACAAACCGAGCACTAAAAAGGATCTTGGAACGAACAGTTGGTCAACACGGAGAAAGATGGGCAGATAAGCTAGACGTTGCTTTATGGGCATTCCGGACAGCCTACAAGACACCGTTAGGAACAACCCCCTATAGGCTTGTATATGGAAAGGCATGTCACCTTCCAATCGAACTAGAATACAAAGCTTACTGGGCATTAAAAAATTGTAGCTTGGATCCTACGATAACGGGAACACACCGAAAAATGCAACTGAATGAGCTGGCAGAGTTAAGAGATCAAGCTTACGAAAGCTCCTATAAATTCAAGGAGAGAACCAAGGTGCTCCATGATTCAAAACTCCGCCTCACACACTTCAACTCAGGTGATAAGGTTCTACTCTTTAACTCGCGATTTAAAAAGTTTTCTGGCAAATTTAAAACACGATGGAGTGGTCCATTTACGATATCTAAAGTATTCCCATATGGTGCCGTTGAGCTCGAGGCCCCTAAAGGAAACTTTAAGGTAAACGGTCACCGTTTGAAACATTACGTACAAGACTTTCCCCCATCCGAGGAAGTCTATGGTTACGAATAACCCTGATAGAATAACAGAGTCAAGCTACAAGACTCGATAAACAAAGCGCTCTTGGGAGGCACCCCAAACCTATCTTACATTTTCAGCATTAATTTTATTTTCTTGTTCTCAATTTAATCCATTTTATGCAGTTCTCGGCTCATGAAAGACTAATGATTAGTCCTGGGCCATTAACCTTCTGTATTTTGCAGGATGAGTTCACAGTCAGACATACCACGACAGAGACGCTCACGTGCCATGTATCACTCCCGGAGTTTATCACCGGGCAGTAGCATGAGGACTGTCAGAGGATCCCAGTCACCACCTCTTAGCTTGGAGGAGATCTTGGTAGACTTGGTGGAGGTGACCGTTCAGGAGACATTTCTTCTTCACTCCACCCACGCTAGGTTACCTTCATCTCCCAAACTAGAGGGACAGACCGCAGGGAACTCTAGAGTACCCATCTTTGAGCATGGGGTTACTACTGCAGACCCTGCTGTCACATGGTCTATACTGAGGGCTCTTGAGGTCCAGCACAGTGCCATCGCTGAGATCCACACTGCTCTGGGCTTCCCCTCCACACCTGTGTGCCCCTTTCAGATGGGACCTGATCCCGCTCCGCACATTCCACCGTGGGACTTATTTCAACCTTGGAGCATGACTGCGCAGGACCACCCCACTTTTATGGACCCACTAGAGGAGGAGGCTGCTGCACTAGATGCTTGGATTCAGGATCCAGAGGATGGTACCGCATCTCCAGTCCACACTATCGAGGAATCATCATCACCCACATCGGTCGTTGAAAACACAATCTTCGTGGATGATGACTTCACCGATTGGGAGACGCTCTCTGCTGACATGGATTAGTTTCTAGTAGCTATTTGTGTTTAGTATTAACAAAGATTATTGGTGTTTAATATTAACGTGTATTGATGTTTGTGAAGGATGTTTATTATGCAGAAATTGATGTAGGAATTATGGAACGAGTTCACTTTTTTAAGACTGGTCCGTCTCCAGCAAATCCACATACACACGCAGCACAAGGGAGTATCTCTTCTAACCTTGTTTTGCTTGATAAAAACACAATTAAATTCTAAGTAAAACTCTAAGTGTGGGATTATGTCCCACAAGGGAGAGTATAACTTCGAAAGATTGACCAACGTTCGAAAACCTAAGTGTGGGATTAACCCAACTTAGAAATAGAACATTAGGGACAATGTTCTTTTAAGTGTGGGATGACAGTAGTATTCACTACTAAAGTATGTAACATAAATTTTGATCAATCTTTTAAGTAAAAGTCATGTTTTCAGCAAAATTTCAAAATTTTCAAAACCAAAAAGGGGTATTTTCGGTCAACAGAAGTTCAAAGGCTTTGAAAGTAGATAATGTCGGGCAAAACCCTTTGAGGATTTTTCAAGCTCTGTTTCGAGGCAAGCAATCGCATGACTAGGCACTAAGCCACCAAACTAAGTGAGGATTCTTGAGCCATATAAAAACATTCATCTTTAATGCTTCACTTTTCGATTGTGAGTGTGCCGATATATGCTCTCTAGAATCAGAACTTGTTCAAGGAATACATTTCGAGATTACAAAAATGGGCGTCATACGTGACAAAGGTGCAATTAGAAGACCTAGACATTTCCTAGGATAAAAACCCTCTCATAAAACTCTTGCTTTCAAACCTAACCTAACCAATGCTCACCTTCAGCATTGAAGATCAGTAGAAAACATGCTGAGCCTTAGCCTTTTCATTTCAAAAACTCACTTCAAAAGCCAATCCCTTCTTTCATCTTTTGGCCATAGCCTAAGTTTCTGTTCTGTCAGAAGAATTACTAAAAGAAGTACGGAGCGTTCCCCAAAGGATGAGCATCATCCGTAAAAGGATCTCCAAGAAAAAGAAATTCAGCAAAAGCAAAGCTGTCAGAAGAAACCTAAAAGCCCAAGGATCATTTAAAGCCAAGGGAAAGGTTTACCAAAAGAAAACTTGAAAGAAAAAGCTGCAAAAAGAAGGCTCAAAGAGAGAAAAATCCAAGAAGAAACGCTACTAAGCACCAAAGATAAGTCATCACAGACAACTCTTAGGCTATATTAAAAACCCCAAATAAACCACCTACAAAACCCTTCATCCATATATACTACTTTCACCCTCTTATGAATGTCTAGGGATAATTTGCACCGTCCTCATTTAAGTAATGTAGATCTGATCCTCGACCAAGCCTATGACGACGGAAGAGCTGCATGACTGGCCCCTGAGTGAATTAGAAATTAGGAAACCCGATACACTTGAGTGAATTGAGTGACTACCTGTGAGGATCCCAGTCATGTATATCTTACATTACGAAGATTGAAAAGAGAGCTTGCTAGAACCAGGTTGGAAAAACATCAGAAGGTTAAAACCCCGCCTTAAATCTATTTTTTACCTAGCCTGCAGGAATCAAAGTTCTCCAGGATACAAAACCCCCTTTCTTAAAAACCGTTTTACTGAAGATTTGCTTGAGGACAAGCAAGTTCTAAGTGTGGGATACTTGATATCGCGTAAAAATTCATGTTTTTACTACCGATATCTCTCTCATTCTAGAACAATTCTTGACATTTAAAACTCAAAACCAACACAAATCAATGATATTACGCCAAGATGGTCAAAACTAGGTTGCACGATAAAAATCAAGTAAAACTGATGAAAAACGAAGATTCCACACACGTTTGAATATTCAAGGCATCAAAACGAGATTTCAAGACAAAAGTGCCCATCATCAACATCCATCTCATCCAAGATGTTCTTTTTCAAATTACGAATCCAACAGAAGAAGAATCAACAAAAATGGATAAAGAATGAAGATTCTACGCCCGCCGGAAGATCCAAATGATTAGTACGCAATATCTGGAGATAGGAGACATATTTTTGGGATATCTTTACATCAAAGTCTTCGTTTTTGAATTACGAATCCAATGCAAAAAGAATCAACACAAACGGATGCATAACGACGAAGATACGCACGAATTAAGCAACGCAGCGAAAGATGACGGACCGGGGCGGGTGGCAGCCAGCCGCCGCCGGCCAGCAGCCAGCCGCCGCCTGCCTGCTGTTGGGCGGCGCCGGCCTCCACCCCCGTCTCTTTTGCGATTTTTCATCCTTGCGTGTACCCGGTGCATCACCTTTCGCTACTTTTCCGTACCTGGTGCACCACCTTTCGCTACTTTTTCGTACCCGGTGCACCACCTTTCACTCTTTTGCTAATGTGAGCCTAGGGTTGCTAATGTGAGCCATATTTTCCCTATAAATAGCAGCCCCTAGACCTCATTTGAAGCAATCTTGAATATCATCTTTTATTATGTTCACACATTCACTTAAATACTTTTATTTTCTTTGTAATTTTTAATTCTTCCTAGTTAATTAGGCTAGCTAATTAATTAATCAAGGAAGATTTGTACGGAGGTGCTCCGGGACACATATTTTAGCTACGAGTTATTGTACTTCTCTCCAGGTGTTAATCTATCTCCCATATTTAATATGTTCGTTCTTTCTTTAATAAATTTAAATATGCATGCTAGAATTACAATGATTAACTAAATAACTCAATTGTCTGCTATGATAGTCATGTAGGGAAAGTTTAAATATGTGATTATATTGTATGTTATGAGATTGCGGATGCTTTATATTATAAATAGATGTAGGGATTGAATCTTTATCGTTTATCTGCCCAACTCATGTTGTGACTAAAACCTTATCCAAAAATGAACGTAGCTAACTCATAGGGTATAGGTCACTTAGTTATACTATGTCAGATTGAATCATTGAGCTCGGCATAGCCGGTGTTCTCTGGACCACATTCGGATCTAAGAGACACGGAACATGGGAATAGAGGTAGATTAAGATTTAATTCAAATAGAAGATATTTTTGAGACAACTTTCGAAATATCCTCGACTTAGATAACACCTTTGTATGCTCAAATTGTTGAGTCATATTAGTGTGTCTGTCAGTTGGTCTTGAGTCTGTAATAGCTTAGATTAGAAAATAGATAATTTTCTGTTTTGAGTGACATTTAACTAGTGTCGTATTCAGGCGACACTCAGTAAGTGTCGCACTAGGATTATGATCTGCGACACTTAGCAAGTGTGGCAGAATCGTTCTGTTTGTATATATAGAGCCATCACGGCTCATTGCAAGGGTTGGACAAAACCTTTGCACAACTTGTCGACTAAAACCTCTGTAAACAAGCTAGAATTCGTTTGTTATCAATATACAAAGCGTTATTATTCTATATCTTAGTGTTTTGATTTATAGTTTATGCTCGTTACTTCAATCGTGTGATTCCGCCACACAATTGGTTCAAGTTATCTGTTCTAGATCCTTAGCAAAGGGACAACAAAGTGGTATCAGAGCCGTTGGGCTGTTTGTGACAGATTCGATCAAGTTTCGAGTGTGTTTCGGTTGAAATTGGGAAGAAACTAGCTTAATTTCATTGATTAGAGAGTTTTTGGTCTTCAATTTCTGGTTATTAACGTGTTTTTGCAGGTATTGTTCATCTGGGAAAGAGAATTTTCGTTAGGTTTTACGAAAATTTGGTTTTTAGGGTTTTTGGGCTGCTGCTGCGCGTTTCTGCGACACTCGACGCGACACTTATAGCGACACTTACCTCAGTGTCGCCTCTAGGGTTTTGCAACATTTATATGTGACACTTCAAACGACACTTACTTCAGTGTCGTCTTAAGGATTTAGTGACATTCACTGCGACAGTTATTCCCGTCTTGCTAGAGACACTTGCTAGCGACACTTCATTGCGACACTTACATCTAGTGTCGCCTGTGGTTTAATTTTACAATTTCTGCGACACTTGTCTCAGTGTCGCTTGTCAATCTGTGACACTTCCTTAGTGTCGCTTAAGCATTTTAAAATCAGTTTTTCTTTTCAGTTTAATTTACAATGTCGATGCAAGCTTTTGCTCAAATGCTTAAAACCAGTAATGAAGCTGGTAGTACAAATAAGGCTCCAATTTTTACAGCTAATACAAATTATGTTGAATGGAGACAAAAATTTGAAGCTTTTATTTCTTATAATGAACCGGATATGATGATTCCTTTGCTTGAAAGGTATGAGCATCCGAGGCAAGAGGGGGTATTTGAGGGAATTGCACCTCCTAAGTCTATTCGTGCGCTAAATGCGGATGAAAAGAATTCTTGGGATATGGAAAGGAAAGTCCATTCAGCTCTTGTTATGAGTTTATCTTCTGATGTTCTCAAAATGTTTAAACATCATGACATCGCATATGATATGTGGCAAGCCCTCGAAAGACGATGCGGTGGTAGTGATAAATATAAGAAGAGTAGGCTGGAGTTGATCAAACGACAATATGAGTTGTTTGATATGTTAGAAAATGAATCCTTAAATGGTTTGTTTATTCGTTATTCACATCTAGTGAGTGAACTGTCTGATGGGGGAGTGAAAATGCAGGTAGAGGATATTAACAAGAAATTGTTAAGTGCGTTACCAAAGAAGTGGAATCATCGTGTAATGATGATGGAAGAAGATGAAGGCGTGATGTCTATGTCTCTAGATGATTTCATTGGACGATTGCAAGCATATGCACTAGATATGCAAAGGAAAGAAACAAAATCTAGTGCTCATATTCAGGATCCAAGCATTTATGGGAGTAAATCTTCATCTTCCGGGATTGCTCTTTGGTCTGGAGGAGGCTTGTCATCCGCCACTAAAACTTCAACTACAAGTGGTGGTGCCTCCAGTGGATCATATATTTTTTCAGGTGGATCACTTTCATCATCTGGTGGATCCAAGGCTAATCAAGCTTCTCCAGCTACTGAGGAGAATGCTGCGGTATTTCAAGCATTTTTGAGTGCTTATGACAGTTTTCTATCCCAGAAAACTAGTACCATTGATTTAACTGATGAGGATTTTGATCAAATAAATCCTGATGATCTTGAGAGAATGGATATTAGATGGAATTTTGCTATGTTGACAAGGAGAACAAAGAGATATTTGCGAAAAACTGGAAAAAAGAACTTGGATGATGATAGTGATTCGGGTTTGGGTTTTGATAAGAGTAAGGTTAAATGCTACAAATGTCACAATCTGGGACATTTTGCAAGGGAATGTGAGAAATCTAAACAACCTCCTTTTGGTTTTTCAAAGCCATCTGTTTCAAAGAAGTCAACTGCTAAGGATGCTGATAAGCTTGAGGAATCCTTCAATGAAGCTCTTCTCCTTACTAATGATGAATATCACAAATGGAGTGATACAGAGGAGAACATTCATAACACAGCTCTTATGGCAGAGATTACCGATGAGGTACCAATTGATGAACCTCTTTCTTGTGTTAATTGTATCAAATTAACTGGTAAAATTAACAGATACACCGAGGATAATGCTCGCCTGTATTCTGATTTAGATAAACTTAGACAGGCAAACCAATTGTTAAAAGAAAATGAAAAGATTTTTGACAAAAAGATTAATGCCACTATGACTGAAAGAAAAGATCTAAAGGCTAAGATTTATTGTCAACAAGATGCTATTGACAGTTATCTTAAGAAAATTGTCGATTTACAAAAAGCTCTTGATGAATCTAAAACTGAGGTTATTGATCTTAATCGAAAACTTTCAAACTTCAGTACATCCTCCGTTGTTTTTGATGAGATCCTTCAAGTGCAAAGGATCAATACAAAAAGTAAGTCGGGGATAGGATACCAAGCGGTACCTCCCCCAGCTAACTATGAACCTATGCCATCGAAGGATGACATTAAAAACTTTGTGCCTTCAACTGTTAAAGAAGGCAAGTCATCTGTTAAAGAAGCAGTTATTTTGGTTTCATCTGAGAAGGGAGATAAACCCATCTCCCAAAAGAAAGCAAAAGCATTACCTGTACTTCCTACTATTGAGAAGGAAGTAATTGAAATTGAGGATGTAACTGATGAGATTGATACAAAGGTTCGTAAATTGGATGTAAAGCCTGAAAATTTTATAATTACAAATGAACCGTGTAGTGAAATCCCTTCACTAAAGGTTAAATCTAAGGCTATTCCTAAGGTTAAGAAGGAACAAAATTTTGCTAATAACAAATCAGTTTCTTCTAAACCAATCACAAATAATTCCAAAAGTAAATCAACATCTTTTTCACGTGCCAATTCACCTTGCACATTTCAATGTGCCTGTTCAGTAAATAGAAATATCAAATCCTCATCAGTTTTGCAACCTCACTTTCAATCGGTTGTTGAGAGAAGATCCTGTTTCTACTGCAAAAAACAGGGTCATTTGATAAGTGTTTGTCCGTTGCTTTCTAGACAACGGTTTGGTAAGACAGTGCCTAGGTCTTCAGTTTACAGAAACTTTTCAAAATCCTCCCCTAAGCACAGTTTCATGTCTTCCAAACCTGTCAAGAAAACTGACAAGATAATGTCGGTTACACCTAATCGGCAATCTCTTGTCAAAAAGCAACCATCTAAACCTCTACAGGTTTGGAAAATCAAAGAGTCCAAAGAAGACTCTTCATCTCATAATACCCCATCAGTAAAAGAGCCCAAAATTCTGAAAATCATGTATTTACTGATGTGGTTATTATGGATGACTCTGGTAGAACCAAGTCCATTAAGGCTTGGGTCTCACAATCAAACTAATTTCTCTATTTTTTGTGTGCCTACAGCCATCAGAAGAAGTAATCAAGAGCAAATGGTATGTAGATAGTGGTTGTTCTCGGCACATGACAGGCAACATATCTCTTCTCTCCGATGTTCTACCTGTTAAAGGAGGATATGTTGCATTTGCGGGTGATAAAGGTGGTGTTGAGACATAGTTTGTGACAACAGATCTAGCTTTGCAATATGACTAGTGTAATTGTTATCATGTTGATATATTGGTTTAGATTTGTAAATTGATATTGTTTTGATATTAATATTCGTTAAATATATTTTATGATAAAGTGTTAGACGAATATAGATTTTAACAATATATACATTTACTGCGAGTCGAGTTATTTGTTTGAGACGTTTGTTGCGAGTCTAGATCTCAAGTCGCAAGGCTTTGCGATGCGAGATGAGATCTGAACTCGCAGAACTCAACAAAAGACAACGAGCCGAGTTCACGGGCTTGGGCTGCGTAGCGAGTCGAGTCAACTCGCAGGCCCAGTGGCTGCGAGTTGAGACGAGATATATAAATGTTTTTGTACGTGAAAAATAAAGAAGAGAACTTTAATATAACACTTTTGGAGATCAATCTGCGAATTCAGTTATTATTTCCAGAGAAACACAAAAACTAAAGGCTAGGTTTTTGACGTTTATTCGTAAGAAACAAAGCAATTGGTTAACCTAAACGCAAACGAAATCGTTATTAGTAAGATAACATCGTATTAAGGAATTCCGCACCTTAATACTACAGATAACGAAGTTATCGATCCTAGAACTAGGGACTTACAATTGGTATCAGAGCATAAACAATCTCAAACTCCTGTGAAAGCTACCAAGACTCCAAATGGAAACAGTTATGGTCACTTTAAGGAGGTTCAGATTGTAGATGATCAGGGACAAACCAAGACCGTAATGGCTTGGGTCCCTCTTGATAACTAACTGTGTACAACTTGTTATGTGTAGGAGCAGACTGTGAACAAGGACAGTTGGTGGTATGTAGATAGTGGATGCTCAAGACACATGACAGGTGAACGAAGTCTACTGAAGGACTTCACAAAAGGTTTCAAGCAAAAAGTAAATTTTGCAGGAGACAAAGGAGGAGTAATCACCGGGAAAGGAAAAGTTTCAAATGGAACTTTGACTCTAGAGGATGTGAATTACGTTGAAGAACTAACTCACAACCTAGTGAGTGTTTCCCAAGTCTGCGATAAAGGTCATCCAGTTCATTTTAATGAAAAGGAAGCCTTAGTTCTGAAGCCAGGCTTCATAATTCCTGAAGAATGGATATTGATGAGGGCACCAAGGAAGAAGGACATCTATGCGATAAACATGGGTGTTCCTAATTCTTCAATGGTGTCGACATGTTTACTATCCAAGGCCTCAGAAGCAGATGCACTCTTATGGCATAGGAGAATGGCACACCTAAACTGGAGAAAAATGAATTTTATAACTAAGAATGGGTTAGTTCTAGGTGTACCACAAAATCGTTTCGAGTCTGAAGACAAGTGTGTTCCTTGCCTCAAAGGAAAGCAGCACAAGAAACCACACAGGTCTAAGACTGAAAACTCAATCTCCTCGCCATTTGAACTGCTGCACATGGACCTCTTTGGCCCTATAAGCAAGAGAAGTCTAGGTGGCAAGTGGTACTGTTTAGTGATCACAGATGATTACGCTAGATTCTCATGGGTATTCTTTTTGGGATCTAAAGATGAAACTCCAGGAATTTTAATAGAGTTCTTTGATCTAGTAGAGAATGTCTATAAAACAAGAGTTAAGCGTATTCGTAGTGATAACGGAACAGAATTCAAAAATTCAACGTTGAATATCTATTGCTTAAGCAAAGGGATAATTCATCAATTCAGTGCACCATATGAACCTCAACAGAATGGTGTAGCTGAAAGGAAGAATAGAACGTTGATTGAAGCTGCTAGAACTATGCTTGCAGATTCAAAGCTTCCGGTCTTCTTTTGGGCAGAAGCGGTGAATACAGCATGTCATGTTCTAAATAGGGTTCTTACGGTCAAAAAGCGTAACAAGACTTGTTATGAATTATTGAATAATAAGAAACCTAATCTAAAGGGATTTGAACCCTTTGGAGTTCCATGTTCAATATTGAAAACAGGACATCAAGCTAAATTTGGTGAAAAGGCGGACGAAGGATTTTTTCTAGGTTATATGCCCAACTCACCAAATAAAAGAGTTTTCAATAAAGTCATAGGACGACTGGAAATTGTTTATAACATTGAAGTTACGAGCTATGTACCTGCTGTACATAAGGGATTAGATTGGCAATTTGACTATTCAGATCTCTTTTAGTCATTTAAAGTTCCTATAAGTGACTTTGTCAGTGATTCAGAGATCTCTAAACACTTATTGTCTGAAGAATCGGACAATGGTCCTTCTTCAACATCGAGTGTTCCGAGATCTGGAATCAGGACACCAAATGACTCAAATGAAGCTTCTTCAAGTGGGTCACAACAACCTTCAAAGGATAAGTATCAAGAAACTGCAGATCCTGAAAAGGATCTTCAAACCACGTTTGATGATATACTTACCTCTTTGAATCATTTAAGGTTGTCTTCAGCAAGTTCAGAAGATATTCCTTCATTAGAAGATATTGGTACTAACTTAGGAGATGAGTTAATAGTGGATCCTATACCAGTTACAAGAATGAGTAAGAATCATCCCGTTGAAAACATCATCGGTGATATTAATACTCCTGTTCAGACTAGGACTCAATCTAAAGCTAGTACCTCTGAGAATTTAGAAAGCTTGTATACTGCTATGAAAGAGACAGGGATTCCTAATCAATGTCTATATTCATGCTTTATCTCACAAATCGAGCCTAAAAATGTGCAGATGGCTCTCAAAGAAAGTTCGTGGGTTGAAGCTATGCAAGAAGAACTGCAACAGTTCTCTAAGTTACAAGTATGGGAGTTGGTTGACCTTCCAAAGGGAGAATATCCAATTGGAACTAGATGGGTATTTAAGTGTAAGAGAGATGACCGGGGAGTCATTACTCGCAATAAAGCTCGTCTAGTAGTTCAAGGGTTTAATCAACAAGAGGGGATAGATTACAATGAAGTGTTTGCACCAGTTGCTAGGCTAGAAACAATTAGAGTATTCTTAGCATTTTCCTCTTTTAAGGGTATCAAAGTTTATCAGTTGGATGTTAAGAGTGCCTTTTTGTATGGCAAAGTTGAAGAATTGGTGTATGTTTCACAACCGCCAGGGTTTACTGATTCTGAACATCCAGATAGAGTATATCGCTTGAATAAGGCTCTATATGGATTACATCAGGCACCTAGGGCGTGGTATGGAACGCTATCAACTTATCTACTTGATAATGGATTTACAAGAGGATCAATTGATAGTACACTTTTTGTTAAATGGAATAAAAATGACTTTCTATTGGTACAAGTATATGTTGATGATATTATCTTTGGATCTTCGGATGAAAAGATGTGTCAAGAATTTGAGAAAGTCATGAGAAAAAGGTTTGAGATGTCTGCAATGGGAGAGTTAAATTTCTTCTTAGGATTACAAGTTGATCAAAAGAAGGATGGATTCTTTATTCATCAATCTAAATATACATATGAGCTATTAGAACGCTTTAAGATGGATGAAAGTAAGGTCTATAATACTCCGATTCCAGTTAATCACAACCTTGGTCCAAATACATCGAGTGATAGCGATGTGGATCCAACTCTTTATAGAGCCATGATCGGATCACTAATGTATTTAACTGCCTCTAGGCCTGACATTATGTTTGCTGTTTGTATATGCGCAAGATATCAGGCAAATCCGAAAGAGTCACATATGCAAGCTGTGAAACGGATTCTTCATTATCTCAAAGGGAAACCGAAGTTAGGACTTTGGTATCCGATTGATGGAGACTTAGATCTTATAGCTTATACTGATTCGGATTATGGAGGATGCAATCAAAATAGGAAGTCTACGACTGGAGGATGTCAATTCTTAGGAGGTAGATTAGTATCTTGGCAGTGCAAGAAGCAAAGCTCAGTAGCCATTTCTACATGTGAAGCTGAGTATGTTGCAGCTGGCAGCTGTTGTTCTCAAGTTCTTTGGATTCAACAGCAACTGCGGGATTACGGGTTAAATATAACCAATACTCCTATGATGATTGATAACGAATCTACAATGTCAATCACCAACAATCCGGTAAAGCATAGTAAAACTAAGCATATTGATATTCGACATCATTTTATTAGAGACTGTGCTGAGAAGAATTTGATAAAGTTAGTTAAGGTTCCATCTTTGGATAACTTAGCAGACTTATACACCAAGGCATTTGACAGAGCTAGATTTGAGACGTTGGTTCAACTTAACAGAATGAGAAATCCAGAGTGATTAGTCTTCCAAGGGTATTTTTGTAATAGTTAATAGTCTGTGTCATGTTTAAAAAAAAAAAAAAAAAAAAGGTGGGCGTATGGCATTCATTTGCTTGTTACCTGAGGGGAATCGCCTCCAATAAAAGAACAACTGAAGTTCTTTTAGAAAAGGCTTTAAGTTTTGGCTGTAAAAACTTGGGAAATGATAGTACATTAGGAGAATACGGTTTTGAATAATAACCTTAAGTATTAAGAATGATATGTTAGTAGATTCTACTAAGTTGCATCAAAATGATGACTGTTAATTAGGATTATACTTATATTTATCTTATTATACACCTATATCCACTGATTATAACTTGTCCTTTTACCTAACAAGTGATAAGAATAACTTAAGTCTAGTCAGCTTCATTATACAATTTATTGGTAGGCAGGTTATGCTACGATTTCCGAGCAGTTAAGAAGTATAACTGTCATGTGTACTATCTTATGTGATCTGTTATATAACGTATGACATATGTCTTAATTGTTGAATGATAGTACTATCATACACTGTGATCTAAAATAAAAAAAATTGTGAAATGATACAAAGTATCATAGTGTCAAAAGGTGAGTTATATGTTTCGAAAGGGCATCATTTAGTAACCTCTACCTTACATATGAAAGATACAAAGTATCTCGTGTCAAGTGTATGTTATATGCTTCTAAAGAACATCATTTAGTAATCTCTACCTTGATATTACAAGATACAGTGTTATGTGTTGTACTTGAATTCTTCAGTATGTTGTATAGTAGAAAACACTAGATATTGTGCACATTAATAATAAAAGATTGACTCAGAAATCTGTGTGTAATTTGTTTATGTGGATCATAATACCGGTAATTGTCTTGAACTGTCTATGATATTTGAACTTTCACTTTTGTGAATAATAAGAAATCATAAGTTAAATTTCAATGAAATGTTATATCATGTGGATAAAGGTACATAAGATATAATTTTATAAATATAAGTTTATTACTGATTAACATTGTGATTTTCTTGTGCTTATATGAATTTCATGAGGTATGTATACTAACAATCATCTTAAACTTAATGTAATATAATAAGTACCGCTTATTCTCTCTAATATGTTTCCTAAGCAGTTACAACTTTAAGCGTTTTGTAGTAAGTTATTTTCCTTTCTTAAAACGTTAGTAGTTTTATTACTTTAACGTTTGTAATTATTTCTTTGAATTAATAAACATTCTATTTACTATTCTTGTTTACCCTTTGGAATTGAATTATACTGGATATTTAGTGTAAATGTTGAACAAATGTCCGTTGAAAATTGAAAATATTATATAGGTTACGTGGAATATTAATCGAAAGTCTTCCGACTCACAGTGTAGTCGAGCAGCGTGTCCTGATTTTATATCAGCGGTTAATTTTTCTATTATAACTTATATATATTGTTACATAAACTGAAGACCAGTAGGTATATCAGTGAATAATTTTAGCTTGATGATTGTCTTTATACAAGATTAACTGTATCACGGGTCTAGTCGGTTAATATATGTAAGAAGATTATTGTTAAGGAAAAATTATGCAAAAACATTTTATTTTAAATGTTTAGGCTAAATAGTTACAGAGATAACTATTCACATACAAGGGTTCTCAATTTATACTTAGTATTAAATTTGCATTTTATTTAATTTTGTGAGTTTGACTAGTCAACCTTGCGAATCGAGATATATTGCGAATCGAGTACAGAGTATAAAAGGGTGGTCAAACGAGTCAAAACACTCCACCGAATCCATTTGATTTGCGAGTTCACTTAAGCTCTGCGAATCCACTTCCTGCGAAACGAGTCGAACAGAGTACTTCTTTTGATTTCGATTTGCCTAGTTACCAGGACGAGTTTTTGATCCATAGCTTTTATACACTTTCAGATTGCGAACATATTGAGGTATAAATCAATGGATTTCACCGTTTAAATTACACGAAATCGAAGTTTTTATCATTCTAGGGTTTCGGTTCAAAATTTGAACGATTAATGTAGATTAAGGTGTTATTTGACATGAATCTTGTAGATTAATGTTAAACGAACCTTAATGAACGTAAATAAATCGATAGATCACTTTTTAATAGATAGATTAATTGATTTTAGTTTCACCTCGCAACATCAGTTCATGCTGCGAGTTGAACACTCGACTCGCAGACTTAGCGAGTTGAGATTTTTTTCCTTTGACTATTTGACCATGCGAATCGAGTTTCACTTCAACTCGCAGATTACATTTAGCGAGTTGAGATTGATTCGACTTGTTGACCTTTGCGGACCGAGTAGATTAGCGAATCGACTTGCGAGTCGAGTTGCGGATTGACTTGGTTAGCGAGTTGACATGGTTGCGAGTTGAGTTGCGAGTTCACTTTAGATTTTTGCGAGTTTAATAACTTGTAAAAATAAAATGTAACATGCAATTTTAACTTTAATAATAAGCTACATTTATTTGTGTTTCTCACTTTAAACGCTTATTAAAATATGTTTTGACGTACGAATTTTGTATTAATACGTGATAACATATATATTACAAATATATAATTATATCGAAAGTCTACCGATTCAAAGAGTAATCGTGTGGCGTGTTCTGACTTTTAGTTAGCGGTATAATCTATATATATATATCTTTTAAAACGTTAATGACTTGAGAATTACAAATTAACAAGTAATTAATGGGATTTACATATTGAACTTACGACTTATTAGTAATAAGTTATATATGAAATAATTATATACGACTTGCGACTGTAATGTAACAAGTTATATATAATTTTTAAAACTAAGATGTTAGATGAATTGTTATTCATAATACGTTATAGTTTACAATTGATTAACGTGTGTTAATTGTTTTCGTCATTTGTGTTTTTATATATATGGCGAGACAATTCGATAAAGGTCACAATATTCTTGTTGATCTGGATCTTTCAGCACGTGGAGCACATCAAGTTGCTCAAGTGCTTACATTCTTTGCACGTTCACGTATTAGATATGCACTTACCGAGTCTCCACAGATTTCTCAGACTATACTGAACGACTTCTGGGAAGGTATTCAGTATGACGAGACGATCAACCCACCGGTTATTCGCACAACGGTCAATAATCGACCGATTGTTTTCTCTGCTGGCGATCTACGTCAGATTTTACACTTGGGGACAGTAGACCAAGAAGATGGTCCGACTGAGTACCCTAGTGATTTTGTTGAGGGTGCGATTGGTCGTATGGGATATACAGGAGATAGGAGGGGACGTCAGTTCCAAAAACCTCTGGTTATTGGACAGTGGAGGTTTTTGTGGCATGTTATTGTCACAGTTTTTGCACCAAAGAAGGGAGGCTTCGATGAATTAAGCCCTGCCCTTGTATCAGCTGCACTGTCACTGGTTTACAATAAACCATACAGTTTTTGTGACTATATTTTTGGAGAGCTGGTTAGACAGATTTCGGGTTCTGTTAGATCACGGTTTCTGGTTTATCCACGTTTTTGTATGCTGATCATTCGCGCTCGTCTGCCAGAGCTTGTTATTCCTGGGCCATTTTTACGTGTAGATACTATTGGGCTCCGAGGATACAATGCGATGTTTCTGCAGTCAGTGAGAAAGGAAGGGGTAGTGAAACCTGAGGAGAGAGAACTTTTTGGTTTTCTTGTTGATCCTACCTATGTGACGCCACCGAACAATGGTTGGCTAGATGTTGATGCTGAAGCTGTGGTTCCTGAACCGTTAGCTGATGTGGTTCATGCTGATGATCCACAGGAGCTGATTAAGGATGTTTTGGAACAACCTGAACATGCTGGGGTACAGGTGAACCCAGATGTTGCTCAAAAGGTGATTCAGGAGGTGCTTGTAGAGCATGATGATGCTACTGATTCCTTGTTAAGGGAGATTGATAGTTATGTTGCACCGTCTGAGGTATATTTTAAATTATATAATAACATATGTACTTAGATGATAAATATTTCATAAGATTTTATTATATAATGATAATGATATAGATACTTAGTTAATTAGTTATTATTTCTAATTATAAAATATAAATATCATTATGATCAGGGAGCTGAGACTGCAGACCCAGAGGTCATTCGACCTGAGGGTGAGCAGGGACAGTTAGATGGATCTGAGGTTTTACCTTCTAAGGTATTTATCAGATTAATCATAAATATATCGACCTTGTGTGATAGAGCTTTTAGCTAATCATAAATGTTTAATATATTTAATAATTAGGATCCTGATGTTGGTCCATCTGGAGGCCGTGATGGAGAATCGGCTTCAGATGATGATGATAGTACTCCTTCTCCACCTCCAGGTGCTGGTTATATTCGATACCGATCTCGGATGATTCCAGATCCAGCACTGAAGGAGAAGAGAAAGGCTAAGGAAGTTGATCCTGACTTCAGTCTTGTTGATGAAGGTTCTGAGGAAGAGGATACACCTTGTATTACTCGACGCCGTAAGCATTCCAGGACTTTGACCATTCAGGATGTTGCTCGAGATACACTGCAGGTGGAGAATGTAACACCGGTGGTTACTGAACAGATATCTGTACCTATTGAGGCTGAGATCAATAACGCTAGTAGATTTGCAGCTACTCTTCTTAAGGAAGCGTTATCTCAAGCTATTCCACCACTTACACGAGATTCATACATTGCTTCAGTGACACCACCTGGACCACATACTATTTCTGTTACTCCTACGACAGATACTGAAAGGATTACATCCTTAGAGTCTAGAGTTAAGGAGTTAGAGAAACTTACTTCGAAGATTCCAGGGATGTTAGCTGAAAATGTCTCTCTTGCTCAGCAGATGGTTCATATGAGTACATCCTATTTGACCCTGCTAAACACTCATAATACTTTGCTTGATGATTTTACTGCCCAGCGACTGAAGCTTGAACACTTAGAACGGTTAGTGTTGAGAGTGAATTCAGGACAGTCAGCTCAGGGGGAGATATTGGTATATCTAGAATCTTGCAAAGAAGATGAGTTGAGGAAGAAACGAGATGATGACAAAGACGATGATCCCAATGCTCAGAAGGATAGTGAGCTGGCTGGTCCTTCAACGACTGGTCAGCAGACTATTATTCAGGGGGAGTCTGCTGGTGTAAGTGCAAGTGGTAATGGTGCTGGTACAAGTGCTACAGGAACAAGTGAAGCTGGTAAGACAGCTTAGACTTGTGTAGTTATTTGTATTTAGAATTTAGTTGAATTGTAATTGTAATTTATAATTGTAACTAAATATTTGTAACTTAATGGTTTTGTAATATATTTGATTTGAGATTATTATTATTACAAGTTAAATATATTAGAAATTTTTTAAGTTATTTGATTTTAAAAGGTTAAATAAATTAGTGATCGAAAGTCTTCCGACTCATTGAGAAGTCGAGCGGCGTGTTCAGATATATTTCAGCGGTCAAAATTTATTTTAACTTAAACATTTTAGACTTGAGAGTTTTTATAACTGACAAGTTAAATTTGTATGATTTTTAACTAGACAAATGATATATAATTTTAAAGATATAATTGAAAGTTAAGATCTTATGATATATCAGTTCAATTAAGTCTTAGAAATTATATAAGTTAATTAATTGTAAACTTAAATGTTTGATGATTCTTCATAGTACATTAGAGTTTAAAATTAATTAATGTTTGTTAAGTGTTTGATATAAGACTTAAGAAATCTTAGATTGATCATCAATAAAAGATTTATAAGTTATATATATTTCGCGTTTATATTACACAAAAGGATTAGTATTGGAATTCTTAGATTGATTCAGGGAAATCAATAAGAGAATTTAAATCATTAATATATTTGTGTTTGTTTGTTTCTCTAGGAATGGAATGTCTAGATCTATCAGATTCAGAAAATGATGTTTTGGATGAGATAGATGAAGATATTGATTATGATCTTGAAGAGGGTGAATTTCAACCGCCTACAGATTGGACTGCTGTTTCTGAGATAGTGCATGACATGGGTGTAGATCCAGATGTTTATGTTGATGAACACCATGTGAGCCCATCTAGAACAGAAGTTATTTTTGAAAATGCTGAAGGTCCAACGGTTGTCGATGTAGATGAAGAGATCGATGATTCAACTGATTCAGATGAAGAAAATCTTCTTGATGAGCATAAAGATAATCCTATATTCAAGCCTTTACCAAAGAAAAAGAAAGAAAAGCTTGGTATATCAGAAATTGATATTACGGGTAAGCGTATAGCAAAAAGAGGGATTATAGGATGGTATTTTGATGCTGATCTAAAACTGTTTGCTATTAAGAGATTTGATGGAGTTCAATATTTTGAAAGAAAGCTTGCAGTTTTTAGTTCTTTGCCTAGATTTGAAATTAGAGATTTGGCTAGATTATCATTGAATAACCCAAGTGATGATTTTGTTGGAAGATATGTTGAACACATAATCAAGACTGAGGTTAGAGCGAATAAGTTTGAAAAGATTAAGCCAAGGAAAGGAAAGACAATTAAGTTATAAGAAAGAAGTTAAAGAACTGGTAGAAGGAGAAGGAAGAAGATTTATCCAGCTATAAAATGTGTTCAGCAGATACCACTGAAGAAGATGCCTCAAGATATTTTGGGAAATATGAAGAGTTGGCATGTGGATTCAGAAACTAGAGAAGCTGTAATGGTTGAAGCTGATGATGAGGTTGAAGGTGGTGAAAGGGAGATCTTCAGAGTTTATGATCATCGTCATCTTATGAACATGTCAAGAAAGGATTTATTGAAGTTAAATGAGAATAGAATCCTTTGTACTGAAGCATGGGGTGATTTAGCACGAGATTATCAAATGATGATTAAAACTTGTATGAAGATGAAGATTTTTGCAGGTAGTAAGATTTACTCTTAAAACCAAAGATAATGTGAAGATAAAGATGCTAGAGCTATTGTCAAGGGGGAGTCTGTTGAGACATAGTTTGTGACAACAGATCTAGCTTTGCAATATGACTAGTGTAATTGTTATCATGTTGATATATTGGTTTAGATTTGTAAATTGATATTGTTTTGATATTAATATTCGTTAAATATATTATTATGATAAAGTGTTAGACGAATATAGATTTTAACAATATATACATTTACTGCGAGTCGAGTTATTTGTTTGAGACGTTTGTTGCGAGTCTAGATCTCAAGTCGCAAGGCTTTGCGATGCGAGATGAGATCTGAACTCGTAGAACTCAACAAAAGACAACGAGCCGAGTTCACGGGCTTGGGCTGCGTAGCGAGTCGAGTCAACTCGCAGGCCCAGTGGCTGCGAGTTGAGACGAGATATATAAATGTTTTTGTACGTGAAAAATAAAGAAGAGAACTTTAATATAACACTTTTGGAGATCAATCTACGAATTCAGTTATTATTTCCAGAGAAACACAAAAACTAAAGGCTAGGTTTTTGACGTTTATTCGTAAGAAACAAAGCAATTGGTTAACCTAAACGCAAACGAAATCGTTATTAGTAAGATAACATCGTATTAAGGAATTCCGCACCTTAATACTACAGATAACGAAGTTATCGATCCTAGAACCAGGGACTTACAGGTGGAGAAATTACTGGTAGGGGAACTCTCACTAATGGATCAGTGAGTTTTGACAACGTGAACTATGTGGAACAATTGCATTATAATCTTCTTAGTGTATCATAAGTATGTGACAAAAAGTTCACAACAGTGTTTACGGATACGGAGTGCTTAATACTCAAACCAGGCTTTCAAATAGCTGAGGAATGGGTACTCATTCGAGCACTGAGGACAAAAGACACGTATGTCCTTGACATGAGTATTGTGACAACTTCAACATCTGAACATACATGTCTGTTGTCTAAAGCTACTCCAAAGGATTCCCTTCTATGGCACAGGCGAATGGGACACATAAACTTTCGCAAGATGAACTATCTTGTAAAAAATGAGCTTGTTACTGGTGTGCCTAAACTCACATTCAGTTTGGATGATAACTGTGTTTCCTGTCTCAAAGGAAAACAACACAAGCAGTCTCATAAGTCGAAGAAGGTGAACTCCAATGCATCGCCCCTAGAACTATTACACATGGATTTATTTGGGCCGGTTAATAAGAGGAGTATGGGAGGCAGTACTTACTGCTTGGTAGTCACCGATGACTACTCTCGTTTTTCTTGGGTTTACTTCATTTCTACAAAGGATGAAGTTCCTGAGATCTTAATATATCTGTTTGACAAGTTAGAAAACTTGTGTGGAAAGAGGATCAAGAGGATTAGAAGTGATAATGGAACGGAATTCAAGAACAAAACAATTGAGATGTACTGTTTAAGGAAGGGTATTCATCATCAGTTCAGCTCTGCTTATACACCTCAACAGAACGGTGTCGCTGAACGCAAGAACATGACTCTCATTAAAGCTGCGTGAACTATGTTATCCGACTCTAAGCTTCCAATCACTTTTTGAGCAGAGGCGGTAAATACCGCATGTTTTGTTTTAAATAGGGTTTTGACGGTTAAAAAGGAAAACAAAACATGCTATGTGCTGTTTAACAACCGTAAACCAAACTTACAATTTCTGAAGCCCTTTGGATGTCCTTGCACCATTATGTCACGAACTCAAAAGGACAAGTTTGGTGAAAAATCAATGGATGGAATATTCTTGGGATATTCTGTAAATTCTCCTAACAAGAGAGTTTACAATTTATCTACAAAGCGTATTGAGGAGCATTATGAAGTCAAGTGTTTACGCTATACGGCTCCTCCCGAAGGCAAAGGACCAGAAAATCTGTTTCAGTACGATAGTTTCTTTGACTCATTTAATATTCCAACACCTGAGAATGTTGATGATGAAGAAACTATTGTCACTCTTCTACATGATTTGGACATTAATGTAGATCACACTCCATCTGCACCATCTGTCCAACCTAATACATCTTCCACCTCAGTATCAACACCATCAGTTGATGCATCAATTCCAACAACAGATTCTCCATCTCCTCAACCGTTAGATATGGCTAGTCCTTCAGAAGACAATGTTGAAGTCAACGATCCTCCATCCGAGTCAAATGCTACTGAAGGAGATCTTAATAATTTGGAATTAGTTATTGTGCCTAACCCAATTCCACAGACTCGGATTCATAAAACTCACCCCACTGATAATATCATTGGTGAGTTAAGTAAAGGCGTTCAAACTAGACATGTCTGCTTCAACCTCTGAAGTACCTCCTACAGCCTCCTTGGAATGTCTTTTCACTGAGATGGAAGAATGTTTTCTATCTCAAGTTGAACCAAAGAAAACAGCTGATGCGTTAAAGGACCCACATTGGGTCGAAGCGATGCAAGAAGAACTGCATCAATTCGAGAAGCTGAAAGTTTGGGAATTAGTCCCTCTACCCAAGGGTGTCCATGCAATTGGAACTCGTTGGGTGTATCGTGTGAAGAAAGATGATCGCGGCGTTGTGGTTAGGAATAAGGCTCGATTAGTAGTTCAAGGATTTACACAAATTGAAGGATTGGACTACGATGAAGTATTCGCCCCTGTTGCTAGACTGGAATCTATTCGCATATTTTTGGCTTATGCTTCATTTAAAGGTATTCGGGTTTATCAACTAGACGTAAAGAGTGCATTTCTTTATGGACAAGTTGTGGAGGAGGTCTATGTCAGGCAACCTCCTGGATTTGAAGACTCGGTACATCCGAATTATGTCTGCAAGTTAGACAAGGCTTTGTATGGTCTTCACCAAGCACCAAGAGCATGGTACGAGAGGCTGTCTACACATCTACTCAAGCATGGATTTTCAAGAGGACAGATTGACAGCACTCTTTTTACAAAAAGGTCCAAAAACGATCTGTTACTTGTGCAGGTATATGTGGATGACATCATCTTTGGCTCTACAAGTAATGCTCTCTGCAAGGAATTTGAGCAACTTATAAAGTCTGAGTTTGAGATGAGTGCAATGGGAGAACTTACATTCTTTCTAGGTGTCCAAGTTGAACAATCTGACAAAGGCATTTATATCCATCAGTCAAAATATGTCAATGACATGTTGACTAGGTATAATTTGCATGATTGTAAGACTTATGGCACCCCCATTGAGGTATCTCACAAACTTGGACCAGCTGAGGAAGATGATGATTGTAACGAGAAGGACTATCGTTCAATGATAGGCTCTCTTATGTATCTTACTGCTTCAAGATCAGACATTGTTTTTGCTGTTTCTTTGTGTTCTAGGTACCAAGCTCACCCGAAGGTTTCTCATATGAAGGCAGTTCAGCGGATTTTTGGGTATCTCAAATATAGACCCACTCTCGGTCTATGGTACTCAAATGAAGACGACTTCACTTTGACTGCATATTCAGATTCAGACTATGGCGGATGCAACAAGGATAAGAAGTCCACATCTGGTGGATGTCAGTTTCTTGGACCGCGCTTAGTGTCATGGCAGTGTAAAAAGCAGACAACCGTTTCAACCTCCACAGCCGAGGCTGAATATATTGCTGCTGCCAGCTGTTGTTCACAGGTTCTGTGGATTCAGCATCAACTTCGCGATTATGGTTTCATCTTAACTCTTACTCCTATACATATAGATAACACTGCAGCCATATCTATCACACGCAATCCCGTACAGCACTCTAAAACAAAACATATAGAGATTAGATTTCACTTTATACGGGATTGCTATGAGAAACACCTTATTGACCTTATCCAAATAGAAACACTTAAGCAAAAGGCTGACTTGTTTACTAAGGCCTTTTCCCGTTCTCGATTTGATGAATTAGTTTCTATGCTTGGCTTACGATTTTTTAAATCGTTACAGTGACGTTGATTTTACATAAAAAAAAAAAAGAAAATTCGCAAGAGCCACACTTTATGCTTCTTAGTATTAAAGTAATGCATTATTGCTACATCTATAAAAAGACGTTGGTTGTGTCTGTAAACAACTTGGGATATGATAGTACATTAAGTATCATTCACGAAATGCAAATGTTAAATGTTATATCTGATGTATCAGTAGGTTTAGTAATGTATTTATCATAAATTTCTTAACATACAGCTTCATCATATGATATGTTCATAGGCAACTCTCTATTTGTTCTCAGAGAAATTAAACAATAATTTTAACTACTTGTTAATTTTATGTAGTAAACATCATATGACGTACGACGGTGTGTCTTAATTCCTATATTTAATATGGACAATTTTTATATTCTTATATTTTATATCAACTTATTTGGGGGATATAGTATTGGTTTCCTTTGTTGTACGTCGATACAGACCTGGTCTCTGGTACTATATCTTAAAAATTTAAACAGCTGCGAGTTAATCAGACTTGCAAAATCTTGGAGCCTCAAATACAAATACTTACTTAAGTCAAGTTAAGTCGCTTTGTTGTACGGAAGTACAGACCTGTCACCAATGACTTGACAAAAATTGATTTTGTTTAAACCTGAATCAAGATAAGTCGCTCTGTTGTACGTAAGTACAGACCTGTCACCAATGTCTTGATTCTTAAAAATAAGTTTCATATAATTTTTCTTAATATAAAGATTAACCATATGTAGATGTTAGGGGTATGTCATATGTGTGAACTGCAAAAGATTGAACATATTAACAATAAAAGGTTATCTCTGATGAATGAAGGTTAGTTGTTTAAGCGGATAATTATATGAACAATTGTCTTGAACTGTGTGTTATTAAATTTATTTTAAATATGTTATGTAAATTTAAAGAGGACAAGTATACTGATAATTGGAATAATCGCAAACATATGTAAAGCAATGTATGATGACTTAATATGATCCCTAACCAGACCCAAAACAATCCTGTCACCAAAAATAGTGTACTTGTTTTGAATTCTTAGTTAACTTATAATTATTCTAATATTTTTGTCTTACTTAAAGTCAAATGTCACTGAATAGCCAAAACCGACTCGCGAAAGAATTTGAAAGTTTTAGAAATCTTTCAAAATTTTGAATCTGTGACACTCACTAAGTGTCGCATAGAGTGTCGCCTGCGAGTGTCGCCTATAGTATGGAGTATATAAATGCCACCGTGCGGCATTTATCATCACATTTCCTGCGACATTCACATACGTTTCTGCGACACTCTCTCTCGTTTTAGCGATACTTGCTCTGTATCGATTCTTGCTGCGATTTCTTGGTGATTGTTGAAATCTGTGCTTTGCATCTTCTTCTTCTACTTCACACAAACATTGAGGTACTCATTTCAATCAAAATCGTTCATTATTTAGTGATAATTTGTAAGTGGTAGTTACGGGTTTTAGGGTTTGGGTGATTTCGAACGTATTAATGTGTATAAAAGGTTAATATAGTGTGCATTACTTTCGATATACATGTATCTTCCAAGTTATTACCCTACCTTAGCTTATTTTTTGCAATTTTGTAAAAATTTGAATTCTGGGTTCGTGTTCATCTTTGCGACACTCGCAGCGGCACTCGCCTTGAGTGTCGCATCATGGTAATTCGAACCCTACCTGCGGCACTCAACTTGAGTGTCGCCTTTTGCTATGTGTCACTCGATTAAGTGCCGCCCTGTCTATTGCGACACTTACCTTAAGTGTCGCCTTTAAAGGAACACCAATTAGATGCGTCACTTACTTAAGTGCCGCCTTGTCTTTTGCGACACTTACCTTAAGTGTCGCCTACAGTTCACCTTAAGTGTCGCCTCTTAATTTGCAATACTGCGACACTTACCTTAAGTGTCTCATGGTGATTTTTTTTGCTTCTGAGCGACACTCACCCAAGTGTCGCTACTTTAATTAGCGACACTACTTAAGTGTCGCCTAAAGGTAAGTTTGGAAGATAAGTTTATACTTTATTTGTTCTAACGGTATAACCTTTCTTTGTGTATTATCTATGTCTTATTTTTTGAGCAGATGGCAAACTTAGCTATTTACGCTCGCCGCACGCAGCCACGACATAATGTGGTGGCTTTTCTCGATGATACGCACGCCAACTCGATTCCGTTTCATCCGATGATTCAGTTTTTACGTCGCTCGAGGATTCACCATGCCATCACTGCTTCATGTCCAATCTACCTGAATCAAATCGAGGAATTTTATGCGAATGCTGTGATTAACACAGAAGGAGACTATCGAAGGATTTTTTCATCTGTTTTTGGTCATCGTATTGAAATTACGGAGGATACGATACGAGAAGTTTTGGGTTTTGATGATAACTCTGAGTTTCCAACTCAGTTTGAGAACAGTTTTATCGCTGGTGGTCTTCAGCGTATGGGTTATCCGGCTATTCCTCCAGATCAATATAGGAAACAACATTTGAGCAGAGTCTGGAGGTATTTAGCGCACATTATCATTGTGTGCCTCTCGCCAAGGAAGGCGGGATTTGATGGGATGAGTTACGGAACAATCTCCCTGATGCTGGGATTGGTTTACAACAAACCTTTCAACTACTCGGGTTATATCTTTGGGCATCTAGTGGATAATCTACGAGCTGGCGATCACATGTGGTTTATGTATCCACGATTTTTGCAGCTGATCCTGAATTCCCTGAATCTAGGGATTCAGCCTGACCCAAGGTCAATTCTGACCTTGACTCCGATGTTGGTCAGGGTATTTGGGGATTGTGCAACACCCCCAAAAGGTCAGGCAGTTCTGCCTGATGTTCCGTTATTCGGCCACGTGATTGATGAAGAATATGTGGCTCCGCCGGATAATGGGTTTCTTGATGTTGCAGCTCCACCACCGCAAGTTGATGAAGCAGTTTTGGAAGAAGTTCTGGTTGACATTGAGAATTTTCCAACTTCTACACCTGCTGCTGTTGCTACAACCTCCGCTGCTGATAAGGGCAAGCGGGTTCGGGATTCTTCAGACACAGAATCCGATGACGTTCCTCAACAGCGTCGTCAACGAACCTCGACTCCTGCTTCTGATGATATTCAGCCCCAGCCGGAATTTTTGAAGAAATTAATGGAGGATATGGCGCAAATGAAACAGATGCTTCAAGATCAACAAGCTCTTATACGGGTTCAAGCGTCAAGACTTTTGGAGTTAGAGGCCACGGCTGCTCGTGTACCGGATCTTGAGCGTCGTGTGTTAGAATTGGAAAATCTGGCTGTGGTTCCGGGGGAGTTAGATCCTGAAACCACAGGCCATGATAATGTAAATGTAATCAATGATTCTGAGATTAATGAAAATATTAATTTGGATTACTTTGCGTCTTCAGCTCACGTACCTGGTCAACCAGTACCATTAAATGTAGATTACTCGCATGCTAATCTTGAATATCTACAAAGTCTTGTATTTGGAAATGTTGAGAATGAGGGTCCAAATATGTTTGCTGATGATGTTCAATTTGAACCTGATGAGGCTTCTGATGAAGATGAGTTTGAGGATAATCCATATGAGGAGGTAGAATAAGATGATGATACCGTTCCTGCTGCTTCTCCTGCAGCTTCTGCCGAACCATCTTCCCATTCTGCTGGTACTTCAACATCTACTGCTCAACCTAGAAAGTATCCAGAATGGATTTTGCCTCCAACGCCCGAGTTGAAAAGATGTCGAGCATATTCTGTTCGTGGAGATTTATCTGGGCTTATTAAAAGCTGGAAATTCGATGCTGATTTTTTAGATTGTTTGTTATCAAAAGGCAAGATGGCATTCAATATTTTAAGGCAAGGCTAGATCATTTGACTACATTACCGAAGGTTGATCTAAATCGACTAGCTCAATTAAATATGATAAATCCCACTGATAATCGAGAAGCTGAATTCTTTCAGCAAATACTACGTCGAGAAATAAATACGAAGAAATTTAAATGGATTCGACCAGTAATGGGAATTAGATTTTCAAATAAGAAGAAGTTGGACCCGAGTGGTTATCATTATCCTCCAACCAAGAATCTTACCCAAGTGCCATTTGAAAAGTTACCATTTGATGTGCTGGGAAATTTTAGGTTCTGGTGGTATGACACGGTTACTGGAGAGGCGGTTATTGAATATTTTTCTCAAAAGGGACCAGGTCGTGATGCTAAAGAATGGAAACATGTTACTGGCTACACTCTTAGAGTTTTTCATCCTCTTAGCCTGATTAACATGTCAAAAGATGATCTTCAAGCTCTTCACAGTAACAGGTTGCAATTTGAAATGATTGATCAAGAAGATGCTGTGAGGTTTCAGAGAGTTGTGGATCTCTGTATTGCTAAGGGAATTCATGCTGGTGGGAATCTCCCGACAGACTGGATCTGATATTGAAGATATTTTTAAAGACCAAGCTGAAGACACGGGGGAGTTTGTTGAGTCATATTAGTGTGTCTGTCAGTTGGTCTTGAGTCTGTAATAGCTTAGATTAGAAAATAGATAATTTTCTGTTTTGAGTGACACTTAACTAGTGTCGCATTCAGGTGACACTCAGTAAGTGTCGCACTAGGGTTATGATCAGCGACACTTAGCAAGTGTCACAGAATCGTTCTGTTTGTATATATAGAGCCATCACGGCTCATTGCAAGGGTTGGACAAAACCTTTGCACAACTTGTCGACTAAAACCTCTGTAAACAAGCTAGAATTCGTTTGTTATCGATATACAAAGCGTTATTATTCTATATCTTAGTGTTTCGATTTATAGTTTATGCTCGTTACTTCAATCGTGTGATTCCACCACACAATTGGTTCAAGTAATCTGTTCTAGATCCTTAGCAAAGGGACAACACAAATTGAACTATTACCTTGATTGTCTTATTGCATGTTCTTGTTTGATTGTTTCCTTGGGATTATCGTGACAGTGAAATATATTTAGCCTTAATCATTGTGAAATAATGTGACGGCCCCTATTCGACTGTTCTTTGATATAGTACTGGAAACGCCTATGGCCGAGTACAAATGTATGGAAGTCGAGAACGACCGAATGTTGGGACATGTATGTGTGATAACAGATCTAGCTTGTAATAGTACTAGTGATTATCGTAATCAAGTTTGTACAATTGATTTGAATTTGTAAATGATATTAGTTTGGTATTAATATTCGTTAAATATATTAGTATGATAAAGTGTTAGACGAATATCGAATACGATGTTACAAACTAAAGTCTGTGAGATAAGATCTCAAGTCGCAGAACTTAGTTATGCGAGATGAGATCTGGGCTCGCAGAGTTGCGAACCGAGTCGAGATGGGCTTGGTTGTGGGCTGCGAGTTGAACTCAACTCGCAGAGTCCATCGACCTGCGAATCGAGTTTGATTAAAACCTATAAATACTCAATTAGGTTTAATCCGAAAAAGACTTTTGGCTATTCGTATTCCAGAGGACAAAAACACGTTTCTAAGCAGTCATAAGGTTAGGTATTGATCGATTAACATTAATTAATCGATACAAAACCTTGTTGATAAATCAATTCGCTATTATCTTGCGAAACAAATTGTTCACTTATTGTGAACCAAGTATTGAGGAATTCCGCGCCTTAATACCTAAGATAACCTCATTATCGATCCACATACTAGGGACTTACAATTGGTATCAGAGCTTTCGGGCTAAATACTTAGTTAGTTCGAGGTTATTTGGATAATAACTATAGATTTAGGGTTGTTGTTACGATTAATCTTCGTAAAAACGATCAAAATCAGTCTCTGGAAGTGTTTAGTTTCGTAATCGACCGAAATCTTAGGGTTTAATCGATTAGAAAACTAAAAGTTTCGTTTTAGGGTTTTTCAGCCGATTCTGCGAACTGAGTTCCCCTCTGCGAACCGAGTTCTTCTGCGCACTGAGTTCCCCTCTGCGAACTGAGTTCACCCTGCGAACCGAGTTCTTCTGCGAACTGAGTTCCCCTCTGCGAACTGAGTTCCCCTCTGCGAACTGAGTTCACCCTGCGAACCGAGTTCTTCTGCGAACTGAGTTCCCCTCTGCGAACTGAGTTCCCCCTGCGAACCGAGTTCCTGTTCTACGAATCGAGTTTCTGCGAAGTGAACTTTCTGATTTTTCTGATTGTTAATTCCCGAAACTCTTAAAAATGTCTGACATTAGCAAAATGATTGAGATGGAGCACGAGGTTGGAAAATCTAATACTCCACCTAAGTTGTTACGTGTTGAAGACTATTACAGTTGGAGAGATAGGTTTGAATCTTACTGTAGATTCCATAATCTCTCAATCTGGATGTGTATCAAAGGAGGATACACGGCACCCACCCAAACTGTTCAAAATGCTGTTGTTGTGGTATTCTATAATATGATGAGTGAACAACAAAAGAAAGACTATGAGAATGAAAATAAAGCTCATTCTTGTATCAAGATGTGTTTATCTAAGGAAATTAATCATCAGTTAAAATCTTTTCATACTGCTAAAGCACTCTGGGAAGCACTTGAGAAAAGATGTGAGGGAAGTCCACAAGTACAAGCAAGCAAGAAGAAGCTTCTGAAAAAGCAGTTTACTCTGTTTAAACCTTTTAAAGGAGAAACTCTTGATGCTTATGTTACTCGTTTCTACCATTTGTTATCTGAGATTGAAAACCATGAAATCACTATTGAGGAGGTAGAGAAAACCGACAAGTTTCTTGAGGGTTTACCTTCTAAATGGGAGATGTATGGTGTGATGATTACAGACAATGAAACCAGATATGCAATCATGACACTTGAGCAGGTTATTGACAAGCTCAAAGGATATGATTTCACTAAGAAGTCGAAAGATACTGATTCTGATCATGTTCAGGATCCAGGACTGTATCATGGAAAAACTTCTATCTCGACTGCTTCATCCAGCTCGACCACTGCTTTGTTTGTTGGTAATGCTGATGGAAAGGGTGAAATGATAACTGATGAATTGTGTTTCATTACATCATCCGGAAATGAAGCTAAAGGGAAACCTTCTGAGAAGTCACCTCAAGAACATCAAAAGATGCCTATGAGTGTGAAATCTGCTGAGCAACAACTTTCTGTTCTTGCTTCATTTGTAGCTTCATATGAGAATTATATTGATTGTAAGATTAATGATCCAATTCTTTTTGATGAAGACTATGATCAGATAGATCCTGATTATCTTGAAGAAATAGATCTCCAGGACCAACTTGCTTTGTTGTCAAGGAGAGTTAAAAATTTCTTAAAGAAAAATGGAAGAAAGGTTGTTGGCAACAGATCAGGGTTTGATAAAACCAAGGTCATGTGTTATAGCTGTAAAAGTTACGGACACTTTGCTAAAGAATGCCAAAGACCTAAGGTAGAGACTGGTGAAGGGAAACAAGGCTCGGGAAATACTTTGCATTCCAAAGCCTTAGTAGTGAAACAGCTAGATGGGTCTTATGATTGGAAAACTCAGTCAGAGGAAGCTTTGATGGCTGAGATTGACGATCAAGAGATTGAAGCTGAGTCATTATCCTATATGCCCACTGATCCAGCTTTTGAAGTAAAGGTGCCTGAGACTCCTGTTAAAGCTAATGTTGATGATGTATTAGACTTGGGTTCAACTGAAGATTTGGATCCCGTAGATTTTGTAGCTAAGATGGCTGAACTGCAAACTGATAAAAAACGGGTATGCCTAGATCTTGTCTCTCTTGTTGATCTGTGTCAGTTAGTTTCTAGTTTACAGTCCCAAGTTAGTGCTTATGCAGATTCCTATAAGACTTTGACTGAAACTAATAATACCCTGTCATCTCAACTTAGCACACTTAGTAAATCCAGTGAGGCTGTAAGATCTGAACTTGACCTAGCTAAGTTAGATACATGTAAGTTAAGTGATGATAAACAAGCCTTAAAGGATAAGATTAAGGCAGATGCAGCTGACAAGACAGCTTTTAGAGATACTGTGAATGAGAAATTAATTATCATAGACGGTCTCTATATGAACATAAATGATTTGAATCTGTCCATTGCTAATAAGGATAAGGAGTTAGCTGATTGCAAAACAAAACTTGTAGCTCAGAATCGTAAGCTTGAGAGCTATAGAACATCTGAAATGGATAAAATGTTAGGTGCTCAGCGTAGTGTGAAGGATATGTCTGGTTTAGGATATAATGATATGCCTCACCCATTCAATTCAAATTACACTAAAACTCCTGTAGATATTGAAATGGCGGATGTTAACCCTGAAACGAAAGAAACTAATAAACCGGATAAGTTAGAGGCACAGAAGAGTGTTATTAAGAACCCTTCATCTGATGATAGTAAGAAAATTACTCACACCAAAGTACATTTTGTACCGGGTGGAGTAATTAATGATACTAAGATTAATGAAGTGGTTAATAAAGAACATGTCATTGAACCTTTAGTGCCTAAAACTCCGGTAGCGGATGCAAAAGCTAGTAAGTCACGTAAACAGATGTCTTGCTTCAAGTGTCACCAAAAAGGACACGTAGCTTCTTGTTGCCCAAATAAGAAGTTGGAAGCATCACATAAGTTAGTGAATACTGAAAAGACACCAACTATTTCTAGTTCGATTGTAGATAGGTTATGCTCCAAACCGGGATTAGGAAGCAAACCTGTAAACATTCTGAAAAGAGATGGTAATCATAGTGTCTCTCCACCTAAACCTAAAAGGGCTTATACTCTAAACGAAAATACTTTCAATAAGCCAAGAGATAAGACACCTTCGAGGTTTAGGACCCCAAGTAGAAACCATAGTCAATTTGAGAATGGTTCTACTTCGAGTGCACAGGGAACTAAGTTTGTGCCTAGGAGGTTTTCTACTCACTCTCCTCATAGGCCTAAGACTACAGATCATCAACAATCTCAAACTCCTGTGAAGGTTACCAAGACTCCTGATGGGAATAGTTATGGTTACTTTAAGGAGGTTCAGATTGTAGATGACCAGGGACAAACCAAGACCGTAATGGCTTGGGTCCCTCTTGATAACTAACTGTGTACAACTTGTGATGTGTAGGAGCAGACTGTGAACAAGGACAGCTGGTGGTATGTAGACAGTGGATGCTCAAGACACATGACAGGTGAAAGAAGTCTACTGAAGGACTTCAGAGAAGGTTTCAAGCAAAAAGTAAATTTTGCAGGAGACAAAGGAGGAGTAATTACTAGGAAAGGAAAAGTTTCAAATGGAACTTTAACTCTAAAGGATGTGAATTATGTTGAAGAACTAACTCATAACCTAGTGAGTGTTTCCCAAGTCTGCGATAAAGGTCATCCAGTTCATTTTAATAAAAAGGAGGCTTTAGTCCTGAAGCCAGGCTTCACAATTCCTGAAGAATGGATATTGATGAGGGCACCAAGGAAGAAGGACATCTATGCGATAAACATGGGTGTTCCTAATTCTTCAATGGTATCTACATGTTTATTATCCAAGGCTTCGGAAGCAGATGCGCTACTATGGCATAGGAGGATGGCACACCTAAACTGGAGAAAAATGAACTACATAACCAAAAATGGTTTAGTTTTGGGTGTACCGCAAAAACATTTTGAGTCTGAGGATAAGTGTGTTCCTTGTATGAAAGGAAAGCAGCATAAGAAACCACACCGATCTAAGACTGAAAACTCAATCTCCTCTCCATTTGATTTGCTACATATGGATCTCTTCGGCCCAATAAGCAAAAGAAGCATAGGTGGCAAATGGTACTGTCTAGTTGTCACAGATGACTACTCTAGATTCTCGTGGGTATTTTTCTTAGGATCTAAGGATGAAACTCCAGGTATTCTGATTGAGTTTTTAGATCAAATTGAAAATGTATACAAAATGAGAGTTAAGCGTATTCGTAGTGATAACGGAACAGAGTTCAAGAATTCGACGTTAGATATCTATTGCTTAAGCAAAGGGATAATTCATCAATTCAGCGCACCATATGAACCTCAACAGAATGGTGTGGCTGAAAGGAAGAACAGAACGTTGATTGAAGCTGCTAGAACAATGCTTGCAGATTCAAAGCTTCCGGTCATCTTTTGGGCAGAAGCAGTGAATACAGCATGTCATGTTCTGAATAGAGTTCTTACGGTTAAAAAGCATAATAAGACTTGTTATGAGCTTTTGAACAATAAGAAACCAAACTTAAAAGGATTTGAACCCTTTGGAGTTGCTTGTACAATATTGAAAACTGGGAATCAAGCTAAATTTGGTGAGAAGGCTGACGAAGGATTTTTCTTGGGTTATATGCCTAATTCTCCAAGTAAAAGGGTTTTCAATAAGGTCACTAGTCGTCTGGAGATAGTTTATAACATTGAAGTTACGAGCTATGTACCTGCTGTGCAAAAGGGATTAGATTGGCAATTTGACTATTCAAATCTTTTTCAGTCATTTAAGGTTCCCATAAATGACTTTGTCAGTGATTCAGAGATCTCTCCGCACTTATTGAATGAAGAATTGGACAATGGTCCGTCTTCAACATCGAGTGTTCCGAAATCTAGAATCAGGACATTAGATGACTCAAATGAAGCTTCTTCAAGTGGGTCTTGACAATTTTCAAAGGATAAGTATCAAGAAACAGAAGATTCTGAAAAGGATTTTCAAACAACGTTTGATGATGTGCTTACTTCTTTGAACCATTTAAAGATCTCTTCAGAAAATTCAGAAGAAATGCCTTCATTAGAATAGATTGGTACTAACTTAGGAGATGAGTTAATAGTTGATCCTATACCGGTTACAAGAATGAGTAAGAATCATCCCGTTGAAAACATCATAGTGATATTAATACTCCTGTTCAGACTAGGACTCAATATAAAGCTAGTACTTCTGAAGATTTAGAAAGCTTGTATACTGCTATGAAAGAGACAGGGATTCCTAATCAATGTCTATATTCATGCTTTATCTCACAAGTTGAGCCTAAAAATGTGCAAATGGCTCTCAAAGAAAGCTCATGGGTTGAAGCTATGCAGGAAGAACTGCAACAGTTCTCAAAATTACAAGTTTGGGAGTTGGTTGACCTACCAAAGGGAGAATATCCAATTGGAACTAGATGGGTATTTAAGTGTAAGAGAGATGACCAGGGAGTTATTACTCGCAATAAAGCACGTCTAGTGGTTCAAGGTTTTAATCAACAAGAAGGCATAGATTACAATGAAGTGTTTGCACCAGTTGCTAGGCTAGAAGCAATTAGAATATTTTTAGCATTCACGTCATTCTATGATATAAAAGTTTATCAGTTGGATGTTAAGAGTGCCTTTTTGTATGGCAAAGTAGAAGAATTGGTGTATGTTGCTCAACCTCCAGGGTTTGCTGATCATGAGTATCCAGATAGAGTATATCATTTGAATAAGGCTCTATATGGATTACATCAAGCACCGAGGATGTGGTATGCAACACTATCAACGTATCTACTTGATAATGGATTTACAAGAGGAGCAATTGATAGTACATTGTTTGTAAAATGGAACAATAAAGACTTTCTATCAGTACAAGTTTATGTTGATGACATTATCTTTGGATCTTCTGATGAAAAGATGTGTCAAGAATTTGAGAAAGTCATGAGAAAAAGGTTTGAGATGTCTGCAATGGGAGAGTTGAAATTCTTCTTAGGGTTACAAGTTGACCAAAAGAAGGATGGATTCTTTATTCATCAATCTAAATATGTTTATGAGTTATTAGAAAGATTTAAGATGGATGACAGTAAAGTCTACAATACTCCGATTCCAGTTAATCAAAAACTAGGTCCGGATACATCGAGTGATCAGGATGTGGATCCTACTTTATATAGGGCCATGATTGGATCACTAATGTATTTGACTGCCTCTAGACCTGACATTATGTTTGCTGTTTGTTTATGTGCAAGATATCAGGCTAATCCGAAAGAGTCACATATGCAGGCTGTTAAACGGATCTTCCGTTACCTCAAAGGGCAACCGAAGCTGGGACTTTGGTATCCAATTGATGGAGACTTAGATCTAGTAGCATATACTGATTCGGATTATGGAGGATGCAATCAAAATAGGAAATCTACGACCGGAGGATGTCAATTCTTAGGAGGTAGATTAGTATCTTGGCAGTGCAAGAAGCAAAGCTCAGTAGCCATTTCTACATGTGAAGTTGAGTATGTTGCAACTGGCAGCTGTTGTTCTCAAGTTCTTTGGATACAACAGCAACTGCGGGATTACGGGTTAAATATAACCAATACTCCTATGATGATTGACAACGAATCTACTATGTCGATCACTAACAATCCTGTGAAGCACAGTAAAACTAAACACATTGATATTCGACATCATTTTATTAGAGACTGTGCTGAAAAGAAAATGATAAGGTTAGTTAAGGTTCCGACTGCGGATAACTTAGCAGACCTATATACGAAGGTGTTCGACAGAGCAAGATTTGAGACATTGGTTCAACTAAATGGAATGAGAAATCCAGAGTGATTAGTCTTCCAAGGGTATTTTAGTAATAGTTAGTAGTTATTTTTAGTACTTAAAAAAAAAAAGGGGCGTATGGCATTCATTTGCTTGTTACCCGAGGGGAATCGCCTCCAATAAAAGAACAACCGAAGTTCTTTTAGAAAAAGCTTTAAGTTTTGGCTGTAAAAATTTAGGAAATGATAGTACATTAGGAGAATAAGTCTAAGAATAATAACCTTAAGTATTAAGTATGATGTGTTAGTAGATTCTTATAAGTTGCATTAGAATAACGATTTTTATCTAGAATTACACTTATATTTATCTTATTATACACCTATATCCACTGATTATAACTTGTTCTTTTACTTAACAAGTGATAAGAATAACTTAAGTCTAGTTAGCTTCATCATACGATTTATTGGTAGGCAGGTTATGCTAAGATTTCCGAGCAGTTAAGAAGTATAACTTTCATGTGTAATATCTTATGTGCTCTGTTATATAACGTATGACATATGTCTTAATTGTTGAATGATAGTACTATCGTGCACTGTGATCTAAAATAAAAAAATTGAAATGATACAAAGTATCATAATGTCAAAAGGTGAGTTATATGTTTCGAAAGCGCATCATTTAGTAACCTCTACCTTACAAATGAAAGATACAAAGTATCTTGTGTCAAGTGTATGTTATATGCTTCTAAAGAACATCATTTAGTAATCTCTACCTTGCTAATACAAGATACAGTGTTATGTTTTGTACTTGAATTCTTCAGTATGTTGTATAGTAGAAAACACTACATATTGTGCACATTAACAATAAAAGTTTGGCTCTGAAACCTGTGTGTAATCTGTTTATGTGGATCATAATATCGGTAATCGTCTTGAACTGTCTATGATATTCGAACATTCACTTTCGTGAATAATAAGAAATTATAAGTTATATTTCAATGAAGTGTTATATCATGTGGATAAAGGTACATAAGATATAATTTTGTAAATATAAGTTTATTACTGATTAAAGTTGTGATTTTATTGTGCTTATATGAATTTCATGAGGTATGTATACTAACAATCGTCTTAGGCTTATTACAATCTATTAAGTACATCTTATTCTTTTAATATGATCCCTAAGCAGTTAAAACTTTAAGTGTTTATTATTAAGTTAATTTGTTAGAATGTTAGTAGTTTTATTATTTTAACTTTTGTAATTATTTCTTCGAATTAATAAAACGTTTAATTATTCTTCTTGTTTACTCTTTGGAATTAAATTACACTAGCTATCTTATATCTGTGTTGAATAACTGTAACAAATACAAGTGAAAAATAATTTTTCTTTTAGACTTGTACGGTATGTATGGGTTTCACTTTATACTAAGTACTAAAATCGAGTTTTTGTGAAAACTTGCAATTTTGACTAGTCAACGCTGCGAAGCGAGACTAGTGCTGCGAAGCGAGTACATAGTATAAATGGAGCAAGTCCAACGAGTCCAACCCACACTTGCCATTTACTCTGCGAACTGAACTCACAACTCCTCTGCGACTCGAAATTTGGTGAAACGAATCGAATATACATTTCGATTGATTTTCTGATTTTTAGTACAAGGAAGGAATTTTTGATCCGTGGAACTTTTACAACTTTTGATTACGCATCTTTTGAAGTAAGTTTCATGAGATTTCACCGTGTAATTTTTGAGATATCGAGTGGTTTGTGTTTTGAATATGTCGGTTTAGTTTATCACGGATTTTATACAAATTAGTGATTTAGAAAACCTAACACATGTTCATAATGCTTAATCGATGGTTAATAAACATGTTATAATCGATTAATTGCTTTGAAACACATCTGATTAGTGATTGATGTTTGAATTCGTTGAGCAGATGGTCCTGCGAACCGAGATCTATCTCGCTTCGCAGCCCGCTCCAATGAATCGAGATAAGTTGCGAGACGAGTTTAACTCGTTTGACTTGAGTTGACTGAAGCGAGACGAGTTCCACTTGTTTGACTTGGGTTGACCGAAGCGACTCGACTTCAACTCGCAGAGTTTCTGCGAATCGAGTTGAAAAATTAAATCAATTTTATAATTTTTCAATTATAACTTGTTATCGATTTGAGATTTGTTTGTTTACAAATAATTAACAAGTTACTTGTTTACATACATATAGACTTAAGAATTTTTGTTTATAAGTTTAAATATGTGTAATATCTTAACAATTTAAGTTATTTCATATCGAAAGTCTTCCGACTCATAGCGTAGTCGTGCAGCGTGTCCCGATACTTATCGGCGGTATGATAACTCAAATTGTTATCCTTAGCTAACGACTTTTATATATAATTTATAGAATATAATTGAACTTGTTAATTCAATTAAGTTTCAGTGAATTATGTAATTAGTTAATAGTATTTTTAGACGTTTGGTGATCTTTTTGATCATAATACGTTAAAATGTAAATTATCTAATGCTCGTTAACTTAACATTTTTGCTATTTGTGTAATTTTCAATTACAGATATGGCTAACAGATCTTTTAAGAAGGGTCACAACATCTTGGTGAATCTAGATGTCAATGAGCGTGGTGCTGAGCGCTTTGAGCAGATTTTGACATATTTAGCACGCTCGAGGATTCGATTTGCTATCACTGAGTCACCTCCATTGAACAAAGATCTTCTCACGCAGTTTTGGACGAATATTCTATATGATGGTGCTGCTAATCCGCCTACAATACATACGATGGTAAATCAGCATTCTATTTCTTTTACTGCAGATGATCTACGACAGCTACTGCAGCTAGGCACTTCTGCTCAAGAAGCTGGCCCACCTGTTTACTCAGCTGATTTTATAGACGGAGCTTTAGGACGTACTGGTTATTCGGGTCCTAGGAGAGGACGCCAGTTTGTCAAGGCTTTTGTACTAGGACAGTGGAGATTACTTTTTACTGTTATAGTATCTATTTTTGGAAACAAGAAGTCAGGATTAGATGAGCTTAGTCCTGAGTTGATGTCAGCTGTACTGTCACCGGTTTACAATAAACCATACAGTTTTTCTTCTTATATCTTTCAGTCCTTCAGAGGACAGATCACTGGAGCTGCTAGGACATTGTTTATTCTCTATCCTAGATTCTGCATGCTTCTGATTCGAGCTCAAGTTCCAAACTTGCCAGCTTATGCAGCTAATTTTCAAGTTGAGACAATCGGACTGCGAGGTTACAACGCTTGCTTTTTGCTATCCAAGCGTAAAGATGAGATTAAGCCTGAGGCTGTTGATCTTTTTGGGCATCTTCTTGATGCTGATTATGTTGCTCCACCAAACAATGGTTGGATGGATGCTGGAGCTCACGGTCAAGCTCAACCTCAACCTTCACAAGCTCAACCTCAACCTCAACCAGCAGCACAGTCACAGGAGCTCATTGAGGATGTTTTACATCAGGTTGAACATCAAGGTCAACAAGTTGTGCCTGAGCTAGCTGTTGAGGTTCTACATGAGGTTTTGATACAGATTGATGATGATACAGATCCCTTGCTACGGGATATTGATAGTTATGTTGAACAGCCTAAGGTAATTTTATAATTATATAGTAATATCGGTACTAAGTTGTTATATAATTATCCCATTAGTGTTATACATATTGTACATGATATAGATATTTAGTTAATTAGATATTATTTCTAATTATGAAATATAAATATTATTATCATCAGGGAGCTGAGACTGCAGACCCAGAGGTTACTCGACCTGAGGGTGAGCAGGGACAGCTTGATAGATCTGAGGTTTTACCTTCTAAGGTATTTATCAGATTAATCATAAATATATAGAACTTGTATGATAGAGCTTTTAGCTAATCATAAATGTTTAATATATTTAATATTTAGGATTCTGATGTTGGTCCATCTGGAGGCCGTGATGGTCAATCGGCTTCAGATGATGATAGTACTCCTTCTCCACCTCCAGATGCTGGTTATATTAGATACCGATCTCGGATGATTCCAGATCCAGCACTGAAGGAAAAGAGAAAGGCTAAGGAAGTCGATCCGGACTTCAGTATTATTGATGAAGGTCCTGAGGAAGAGGATATACCTCTTATTACTCAACGCCGTAAGCGTTCCAGGACATTGATCATTCAGGATGGTATGTTTTACTTAAAGTTGGATAATCTTAACTTGTTGTTTATCAGGAGTTAAACTGAGACAGTTAATTCTGTGACAGTTGCTCAAGATACATCCCAGGTAGAGACGATGATACCGGTGGTTACTGAACCAGTATCTGTACCATCTGAGGTATGAGATAAACGTTTAGTACTACGAGTATTATAGATATTTAATTAGAGATTGAGACAGAGTTATCTGTAACAATTACTTATTTAATTATATCTAACTTTATAGGCTGAGAAAATGCTTGAGTCAGTGGAACCAGAAATGGTCTCCAAGACTGTTGAGGAGGGAGTTGCAAAACTGGTGCATGATGCTCAGTTTCCGACTAATAAAGCTAGTAGATTTGCAGCTAGTCTTCTCAAGGAAGCGTTATCTCAAGCTATTCCACCACTCACACGTGAATCATACATTGCTTCAGTGACACCGCCTGGACCATCAACAATATCTGTCATTCCGACGACTGATGCTGAAAGGATTACATCCTTAGAGTCACGAGTTAAGGAATTGGAACAGAGTACTTCTAGGATTCCAGGGTTGTTAGCTGAGAATGTTTCTCTTGCTCAGTAGATGGTTCATATCAGTGAATCACATTTGACACTGCTGAAGACTCATGATACTTTGCTTGCTGATTTTACTGCCCAGCGACTGAAGCTTGAACACTTAGAACGTTTGGTGTTGAGAGTGAATTCAGGACAGTCTGCTCAGGGGGAGATAATGATATATCATGAAGCTTGCAAAGAGGATGAGTTAGCTAAGAAGAGAAGAGATGATAAAGATGATGATCCCGATGCTCAGAAAGATGGTGAGCCGACTGGTCCTTCAAAGACTGGTGAGCAAGCTATTATTCAGGGGGAGTCTGCATTTGTTGGTGTTAGTGGTGATGGTGCTGGTACAAGTGCTGCGGGTACAAGTGAAGCTGGTAAGACAGCTTAGGCTTGTGTAGATATGTGTACTTAAAAATTTTAGTTGAATTATAATTGTAATTTATAATTGTAATTGAATAATTGTAACTTAATAGTTTTTGTAATATATTCGGCTTGAGATTTTTATTACAAGATTAAATATATTAGAAATTGTTTAAGTTATTTGATTTTGAAAAGTTAAATAAATTAGTGATCGAAAGTCTTCCGACTCATTGAGAAGTCGAGCGGCGTGTTCTGATTTTTTTCAGCGGTCAAAGTTTATTTTAACTTAGACATTTTAGACTTGAGAGTTTTTATAACTGACAAGTTAAATATGTATGATTTTTAACTAGACAAATGATATATAATTTAAAGATATAGTTGAAAGTTAAGTTCTTGTGATATAACAGTTCAATTAAGTCTTAGAAATTATATAAGGTAATTAACAGTGAATTTAAATGCTTGGTGATTATTCACAATGCATTAGAATTTAAAGTTAATTAATATTTGTTAAGTGTTTATAAGACTTAAGAATTCTTTGATTGATTCAAGGTAATTAATAAAAGAATTATAAGTTATATAGATTGGTTATATTAACACAATTGAAATGAATAATGAAATTTTTAGATTGATTCAGAGAAATCAATAAAAGAATTTATATTATTAATTTGATTTGTGTAGATATGGAAATGCTAGAATTGAGTGACTCTGGAAGTGATATTCTTGATGAAATCGATGAAGAAATTGATTTTGATCTTGAAGAAGGAGAATTTTTACTACCTGAGGATTGGACTGCTGTCTATGAGAATGAGCAAGACATTGGTGTAGATCCAGATGCACATATTGATGAACATCATGTGAGCCCATCCAGGACAGAAGTTATTATTGAAAATAATCAAGGTCCAATAGTTGTCGATGTAGATGAAGAAATCGATGACTCAACCGATTCTGAAAAAGATGAAATCTTAATTCCTACCAAGAATCCAGCAGTTTTTCTTAGAAAACTTCCTAAACAGAAAAAGAAGGTTGGAGTTTCTGAAGTTGATATAACTGGGAAACGGGAACCTAAAAGAGGGATTATTGGTTGGTACTTTGACTCTGAGCTGAAGCTATTTGCTATTAAGAGATTTGACGGAGTTCAATATCTTGAGCGAAAGCTTGCAGTATTTAGTTCTTTGCCTAGATTTGAGATTCGAGATTTGGCTAGATTACCTTTGAATAACCCATGTGATGATTTTGTTGGAAAATATGTCGAACACATAATCAAGACTGAGGTTAGAGCAAATAAATTTGAAAAGATTAAGCCAAGAAAAGGAAAGACTACTAAACTGGCAGAGAGAAGTCAAAGGACAGGACGAAGAAGAAGAAAGAAGATTTATCCATCTGTTAAGTGTTTGCAGCAGATTCCATTGAAGACAATGCCACAAGATATTTTGGAAAATATGAAGAGTTGGCATGTGGATTCAGAGACTGGAGAAGCTGTAATGGTTGAATCTGATGATGAGGTTGAAGGTGGTGAAAGAGAAATCTTCAGAGTTTATGACCATCGACACCTAATGAACATGTCGAAGAAAGATTTGATAAAATTGAATGAAAATAGAATCTTGACGACAGTAGCATGGGGTGACTTAGCACGTGATTATCAAATGATGGTTAAGACTTGTATAAAATTGAAGATTTATGCTGGAAGTAAGATTTATAAGTAAAAATCAAAGACAAATTGAAGACATAATAGCGTAGATGCTAGAGCTATTGTCAAGGGGGAGTATGTTGGGACATGTATGTGTGACAACAGATCTAGCTTGTAATAGTACTAGTGATTATCGTAATCAAGTTTGTACAATTGATTTGAATTTGTAAATGATATTAGTTTGGTATTAATATTCGTTAAATATATTAGTATGATAAAGTGTTAGACGAATATCGAATACGATGTTACAAACTAAAGTCTGTGAGATAAGATCTCAAGTCGCAGAACTTAGTTATGCGAGATGAGATCTGGGCTCGCAGAGTTGCGAACCGAGTCGAGATGGGCTTGGTTGTGGGCTGCGAGTTGAACTCAACTCGCAGAGTCCATCGACCTGCGAATTGAGTTTGATTAAAACCTATAAATACTCAATTAGGTTTAATCCGAAAAAGACTTTTGGCTATTCGTTTTCCAGAGGACAAAAACACGTTTCTAAGCAGTCATAAGGTTAGGTATTGATCGATTAACGTTAATTAATCGATACAAAACCTTGTTGATAAATCAATTCGCTATTATCTTGCGAAACAAATTGTTCACTTATTGTGAACCAAGTATTGAGGAATTCCGCGCCTTAATACATAAGATAACCTCGTTATCGATCCACATACTAGGGACTTACACCGAAGGTAGTCATATTATGAATCGATTAACAAACGTGTTACTTAGGTTTCTATTCTTAGTATAAATCACCTCTGTTTTCTTGCATACTTGAGTAATGTTGATAATTTGTATGAATAAGTGATGACATGCTATCCAACCGTCTAGACCGGTTATTCCAACCTATTCCGGCGAGGGTAAAACCCATTTGCAAGATTGTTTATTCAACAAACTGTGCCATGATTCGGACGTCTTTGATGACCGAGATTGGGGAATAGGAATTGAGATTAACTGTTGGATATTGTGGACATGCATTTGAGAGAACTTTCGGTGCATGTTTTAATATATTCTGCAACCCATGTGACATTCTATTTGCCTGATTGTGGACACATTCACGTTAGCCCAATAGAAGGACTATAGAATAGCTCACATTAACCTACAAATTTATCCTCGTTAGAACTCCTCTCATTTAACTTCACCTAAACCACTTCATAGTAGACAATCGCTTAAATTGCTGAACGCCCGAAGTAACCTCCACCCTTTTAATTTATCTTAAATTTAACTTTAATTTAGAAAAACCCAAAACCAAAACCATCTTTCTGAGTCTCAGCTAAATTTATAAAAGTTCCTAAACCCTCCTAGTTTCAATTCGTCGCGCTTTGAAGAACGACTCTAGGTCATACTTATCCTTTGCTAGCCCTTAGATTAGCAATAGTAGTAACCCTAGGCCCTAGCCTTATGTAACACCCACTCCTCGGGTCTAGTAGTATTTTAATATTTTCTGATTTTGAATTATTATTAATTTGTTAGAGAATAGTTTCGTTGTGCTATTCGAAAATAAATGGGTAAAAGAGTCAAATAATTTATTGTGGTTAATAAATTATTAACTGTTTTAATTTATTTCAGTTGACAGTAAAATAAAATATTATTTCCCCGCAATTGGTTTTAAGTTTCAGACAATGATAAGTACGGGGAATGAAATTTAACCACTTATAGTATTCATTTATATGTTGACGCGGTTCTCTTTTCACCCTATCTATATACATACGTACGAATATACATACATACATACATGAGAAGCCTTAAATCAATTCACAAATACATGAAGAAATCATCAAATTGGAACTTCATAATTCGAATTCAAGCTTCAAACTCACGGATTATCATCTTCTAATCATCCTAATCAAGTTGTAAGTCTTAATTTCTTGATTTCTAGAACCCTAGAATTTGGGGGTTTTAGTGTTCTTAGTTATAATCCGAAATTAGGGTTTCAAAAGGTTGAATTAATATGAGTTAAGCTTTAATAACATGGATTAATCATTCCATCATTATCATGAACACGATCCAGCCCCCTTAGTCCAGATCGCGTTTGCAAAAAAAAAAATAAAAAAATAAAAAATAAATAAATTACGATGTTCGTCGTAACGTTTGACGTAGAAATTTCCGTTACAAAATTTCGGTGTCCGATTGAGATGAAATTTACATGGTCACTCGGAAACGGCCCAACGGTCAAAGCTCTTCGCTTTGCCATGAGCCCTGGCAGTTTTGGGCAGTTCGGGGTCGTTTGGGGCCCGAAAATGGCATTTTATTGTTTTTCGGACCTTATTTCGGACTTTTAATTTACGTTTTGTATTGGGCCTTTGTTTCTTTTAGCCCAGGGATCATTCCTATGACTAAATACAATATAAAAACTTGTTTTAAGAGGTCCACATATGTTATTGTGTATGAGTTATTCTTAGACGGTTTATTTAACTGTCGAAATATACCAGTAAATGGTATTGTTGATTGTTGCTAACTAGGGTTAGTAAACATTGAGTAAGAAATTATGTGGATCATATATGCGAACCAATTGAAACATGATAAAGTATTTGAATCATGTAAAATAATAGAAAATGTTAAATTGAGCATTTTAAGAAATTGTAAACCAAGTACATGAGCTTGTATTTATGTGATAATTAAACATAAAATGCTCAATTGTGATTTAACTAAGGGTATGTAGATTGATGAATATGTGTTGGATATTGCACATAGTATTGACCAAATGTTTAGTACTATCGGTACTATAAGTATTAATTGTCATACCAGTAATTGACATTGAATCAGGTAATAAAAAGTATTGATAGATGCAATTGTGTTGAATATTACATCTGTGATAATGAAATAGTAAAAAGAATTATATCTACCTGATTATGTGATTAGTTATTTATTCGAGTAATAAATGAAATTGGTATCAAGTTAATAAATAAGTGGTCATATAACTGCTACAAAGTGTTCTTATATGTGTGATAATTATTAATATCACCTTGTGAGATATGAGAAAGTAAAAGTTAACCACTTTGGAGATTGATGGTATGAAGTAACCTGAAAATAAAGTGTACCTGACATAATATGACGACGTCTGGCCAACGTATTTATATTATGCCATTTTACATGGAATTGTTGAGGTTACCAAGTACCAGAGAACTTAAAATGATTTTGAAATAACAAGTAAGATATGTTGACCTGTAGTGGAGAAATAGTCACTGATTGACTGAAATAAAAGAGTACTAGACCACTAATCTGTTGTTTTACTATGGTACCTATGGTACAAGAAATGTGTATGTGGTTAATTTCAACTAGTATGCATTAAAATAAGAGTTAAGCAAAGTGGAGGTCAGTTGATTGTGAATAACAATGTGTTGAATATGTGACTAAAGACAGCACCTTATGTTGTTGAAAGATTTATGCTAATGCAGCATGGTATCAACTGGTGCTGATTTAGCATCCAACTGGATATGGGAGGATGCTAATCCAGTTGGATGCTAATTGAATATGTTATAATAATTTTATCTATTGGATTTGACCTCTACATATTGTTTACTCTTATGTGTTTATGGTTATATGATTTGGATTACCTTAATGATTATAGTGAATTGATGGGTTAATTGATGAACTTGATATATAATCATGAAGAAAATCATGAGTTTATATGATTATCCATTAATTATGATTATAAAGCTTAAATTAGTGATGTACGATTGATAAGTGGTGTTAATGATCACATTATGAGTAACTTTCAATAATGATTAACATGATTCAAGTTAAAAGTTATAAAGTGATTAAGTGTTCTTGAGAATTTGATGATTATTACAATCATGATGGATTATATGAAGAATTATTGATATTGAAGTTTAATGAGCTTGTTAAAGCTCTAATCATGTTAGTTGTGACAATTAAAATTGATAAAGATGATATTGTGATCCTCATGATCGTAAACTTGATAAGTGATTAAGATCTAATAATGTTAATGTGATTATTCATAAGCTTGAAATGAGAATTGTAATTGAATAGTGATTTGAGTAATATCATTGAAATTGGGCTTATGAATCATGTTGTAGTTACTTAATTAAGTTGTTTAATGTAACTACATTAGTATGATGTTATATTCATATTGAGATAAGTAACTAACTTGTGTAATTCCATTGTATTCTCAGATTTCGAGAAAGACTCAGTGACATTAGACTACTGAGTGGACAACTGAGGTGTCGGTGAGTGGATCTTAATCCTCAGTGTAATTTAGTTGTAACAGGTTTGGTTACAACGGGTAATCGTATTATTACTGCTTTTGGTTTGCCATGATTAATTTGGTTTGATAGTAATAATACTGTTGATAGACTAGTTAGTCTGATATGTTGACTTGATTGAATATGTGAATACGTGATCACTTGATATTTGGCCTTCGGGCATCAGTATTGAGGTCAACATGTTGGTTGGGTTTGGTTACTATTGTAAGACGACAGGAATTTCCTTGTACATATCGTTAATAGGAAATTAGGTCGTATGAGATTAGTACCAAACTATCGGTCTATTCTGTAATGGCCATGCAGATTGACGATAAGTGTTCTGGGAGAATCCCCGGGTATCATGATATCTCCAGAACCACCGATCCTCATTGATATGTTGTGTATTGAGATGTTATCTCATTGATATTATGTGTTTACTGTTGGTATTCTTGGCTGAAGGTTTCCCCAAGAACCATCGATCTATTTGATGTTTTTGTTTACGATTAATTATTGTAAACAAAGTTGTTATGCTAAGTTGGGTTGTTGGTTATGTATTCCCTCACTTAGCGTTATGCTAACCCCACCACCCCACTTCTTGCAGGTTATGGTTTTGATATAAAGGGATTAGCAAGAAGCTTGTTCGGGATGGAAAGTTTGACAAGACGGCTTACTCTGATATTGGTATTTGGAATAAAACCAAATTGTATTTGGAATTAAATAACACCCATTTTCGATATATTATGGTTTAGTTGCATAATGTGTTATAACTTAATTGTTAAAGTTTGTTTGGACTTACGCTTCCGATGTAAAATACATTTAAATAATGTTGTAAAAGATGGGGTGTTACACCTTACAAATTAAAAACCCACTGCTGTGCTGCATCTCCATTAGAAATTCCAACGACCGGTGTGCATCGCAACAGGCGCCAAAAACTTGATGCGTCACCAGCGGTCGGTAAGGTTTTTTCCCTTGTCGTTGCACCGGCTACTGACAACGGAGATCATTGGGTGTTTTAAATTTTTAATCGCGGGACATAAGTTTTTCCTAACAATGTTAATCCTAAGGGGAACCAAGTGGTAGGTATGACCTAAAGTCGTTCTTCAAACCGACTGAATTGAAACTAAGGCGTGACAGATGAGGGCTTTCAAATTAGTGAAGGTTTTATAAAATAGTGGGGGAGTTTTGGTTTTTATATTAACTAACTTAGGCAAGTAAATAAATAAAAGCGAAATAAAAATAAAATGTAAAGCTGGATAAAATAAAGATAGTGTTTGCTGAGATTTCGTTAATTAAGTTATGGGATGATGTTTAGAGGAACTGTTTTGAAAGACATTTGTTAATTATTTTTCTTGGATACTTGTGATGTAAACACTAGATTCCCTACTAATTAAAATTCCATTAGCATGTCACATCGGGAGCTAGGTTATGGTAACATTACAAAGTATTTAGAATAATAAGCAAAATTTTAATTATGGTTTAATAATACTTTCATATGAACGGGAACAAAATTTAAAGGTACTGGACAAAACTGAATCATATAACGATTCCTCGTCATCCTAACAGATTCGTATATTTAAAAAGTTCATTTATGACTTTAAACCAGCCCTTGCTTAAGACTACCCAATAAATCCTCTAATTATCCACATCGTTCCTCACTTAAAGTGGTTCCGCCGCTTCAAACCTTAGTCATGTCTTGTCCTATGATAATTCCCCATGTAGCCTTGCGGTTCCATAGTTTCATACCTTTGACAAATTATATTGACACAGATGACTGACTACCTTTTAATTAGACGTCGATAAAAAAGTGTTGTAATCACGTTTATTGGTGGAAAGGCGATTAGATTAATTTGAAGTTTAAAAGTCTATTTAGAAAGGTTAATTAAACTATGTTTCTCATTTTATATATTTGTCCATAATATAACTACCTTCGGTCGTTACTCGACTTCCATACATTTGTACTCCACCTTGAAGTGTTTCCAGTATTATATCGAATAGCAGTCGAATAGGGGCCATCATATTACTTCGTAATATTGTACCATTTCATAATATGACTACCTTCGGTCGTTCTTCGGCTTCCATACATTTGTACTCCACCTTGAAGTGTTTCCAGTACTATACCGAAGAACGGTTGAATAGGGGCCGGCATATTACTTTTAAAATTAATTATCAATCATCCCATAATTAACTAACTACATCGCAAGCAAACACAACAAGTATACTATTCTCTAATCATGGCAATAACTAAATCTAGCATAATCAATATAAACGTAATTAATTAAGATAGATAAGGATAAAAAGAACCAGGATTAAATGCGAGAGAGAATAAAAATTGAATTAATTGACACAATTCTGAGCGTACTCCGAAGATTACAAAGCGTTCCGTACTTTCTTTTATTCTAAACAAGCTCCTAAACTAGCCTAAAACTATTTTAGAGGAAGAAAATAGAGAGAGAAAGTAGAACTAATAACTAAGTAGAATTATTGTTGTAAGAATGGTGTATGGAAGGTGTGTCTTGAAAATGAGGCTCTGATGGCCTATTTATACTTGAAGAGGGGCCTACTTTAGCAACTTGAGGCACATGTTAGCAAAAGGTGGATAAAGGTCTAGCACATGTACCCTAAAGTTGCGGAAAGGTCTAGCACATGTTCAGGAGAGTACGGGCAAGGACGAAAAAGCACCAGAGAGACGGGGGAGGTGCAGTTGGCGGTGGCTGCCTTGTGCCCGCCCCGATTCGCCGTCTTTTGCTCGTTTCTTGATTCGCGCGTATCTTCTTTGTTATGCGTCCGTTTTCGTTGATTCTTTTTGCGTTGGATTCATTTTTCAAAAATGAAGAATTTGATGAAAAGAAATCCCTGAAAAGTGTCTTTTATCTTTGGATGTCTCGTACGAATTATTTGAATCTTCCGGTGTACGTAGAATCTTCATTTTTCATCCGTTTTTGCTGAATCTTCTTCTGTTGGATTCGTCTTTTGAAAACGAACATCTTGGATAAGATGGATCTTGGTGATGGGTACTTTGTCTCTAAATCTTTTTTTGATGTCTTAAATTTTCAAACGTGTGTGGAATCTTCGTTTTCGCTCGTTTTGCTTGATTTTTCTCGTGCAACTTCATTTTTACCTTCTTGAGAGAGTTTCATTGATTTGTACTTTATTTTAGTCCAAATGTTACGTATTATTCCGGAATGAGAGAGATATTGGTAGTAAAAACATGACTTTTTACGCGATATCAGTCTTCTATGTGTAACTAAACTTTTATTGATAACTAATTACGTAAATACAACATCCTACAAAATGTAACAACACAAGTACACAATATCAATAAATAGAAAATATATAAGCTAATTTTATATTTAGATTTTTTGTCAAACTCGTGTATACACGGGTCAATAAACTAGTTATATAAAGAAAACCAACCTCATCCTAGTGTCCTCAAAATTTGACACATCATCACTATATTTTTTTAATAATTTATTTAATTTAATACTTACTAATTAAGTGTGCTTCTTTATGAATAATAATAATAATAATAATAATAATAATAATAGTAATAATAATAATAGTAATAATTACATTTGCAAAACAAATCTTGTGATAATTATCTTAAAAATCATATTAATTCATCTTCTTTAATATAGCACATATACTTCTTAAAATTTGAATGTACTAAAAAGATCACTAATTTCATCAATATAAGTCATTTCTTAACTATTATAGAAACATAAAATTGTAAGACCTTTAAAATTGTAAACCTATGTGTTGTTATTAATGTATAATAAGGATTGACTGTTCTCGTGTATGTCCCTTTAAATTTTGAACTCTTATGACACATATACATTTATTTTGTACTATTGTTTTAGTAAATGCCTTCGTTATTTCAATCCATGTTTGTTTTTAAGTTGACGAAAATAAAAAATCTTTTAGATGCACAATCAAATTACTTAGTTTGAAGGCAATAGCTTTGAAAAAAGATACATACGCACTTATTATAAAACACCTTAATCCTTTTTCTCTTGAGAAAACCAAAAAAATATCCGCTTTATATATTCATACACATGATTTTTATTACTATTAGATAACTAAAAGATAAATCTTTGGAAACCAAAGAAAAATCAAAAGAACACCCAAATACTATTACACTCTATTTGTTATGACGCATTTCAATTTTCAATTTATATTTTTAAAAGTATGATACAATTCATTAAAAACTACATATCAACTTAGAAAATAATACACACAAAACATCATGAGAAATACATTATCATCATAATCAGTCATGGGTACACATCAATCATCATAAGAAATACATTATCAACTTAATCAATCATGGATTGTGCTATCACATAGCCTTTTGACTTACTGGTATATATATAAGTCAACCCACTAAAGAGTAATCTAAACCAAATGCTGCTGTAGTAACTATTTCAGGTCTGAATTTGACCGTAGACTAAACAAATGTATAAACTTTGAAAAATTGCACTTTTACACCATTAAGGAAACACATTTTATATATTAGGACGAATGATGATGTAAAAACTTTTGTAAATATTGGCGAGATAGATTATAGAATGGTCTTATCAACTATCAAGATAACTCTTAACTTGAAGCCCATACAATTAGAAAGGCCGGGCCTAAACTCTTCTAGATCCATAAGTCATGGGTTGAGACCAAGTTTTTATATATAATCTTTATATATTTATATATCTTATCTTATCTTCTATCTTATATATATCTATAAAACAAAGATTTTTCCTTGATTTTTAGACATGCCACATCATAATCTTTCCTTTTTCTTTAAACCCTCCTAACTTGCCACATCATCATAATATTTTTTCATTAAAACCTTATTTAATAATTATTAAAACTATTATTTATCAATTATACTTATTATAATAGCCTTTAAAATTCCTATAGTATATTTAATATATAACAATTTTTACCCACATAAAAAAGGATTTATTTTCTAATTCATATCTTAACTTTAATTAATAACTATTAAAACTATTATTTATCAATTAAACTTATTATAATAGCCTTTTGAATTCTCATATTATATTTAATATATAACAACTTTTACCTACACAAAAATATATTTTCTAATTCATATCTTAACCTTAATTAATAATTATTAAAATTATTATTTATCAATTATACTTATTATAATAGCATTTTGAATTCCTATATTATATTTAATATATAATAATTTTTACCTATATAAAAAAAGTTATTTTCTAATATATCTTAACCTTAATTAATAATTATTAAAACTATTATTTATCAATTATACTTATTATAATAGCCTTTTGAATTCCTATATATACTATTTAATATATAACAATTTTTACCGACATAAAAAAAGATTTATTTTCTAATCCATATCTTATACATTGCAATTAATAAATATTATTATCATCAACTACCATGTTTTAAGAAAATTAATTTTAATAAAGATATTTGAAATTATTTATTTTCTGTACATTTTGGTATATAACTCTATTGAATTTCAATAATAAATTTCAAACTTTCAACAATAGTAAGATATAGTTAAAAACCTAGAAAATATATGATTAATTTTTATTTTTTTAATTACCTTGCATTGCATAGGCTCAACAAATGTATTAAAATTTAACATAATAAATTATAAATTAATTTAATTGTATTATGTATACAAACTTAAACATAATAACATACAAAGTAATTTAATGGTATTATATAAATGGTCGTACATCGTATGGGTTCAATGCTTAGTTTTTATATATAAAATAAAGTTTTTTTTAACTAACTATTAGAGCGTATTATTTTAGTTAGCGTCTAAGTATTATTAATTTACAAACTCTTGAACATTGTTTGCAACTAAATTTGTTTATAACTTTATGTTGAAATATAAAGGAATGATATATATGAAAAATATTGAAGTAAACGTAAAGTAATTTGTCAACATCACAAATTAATTGTGCTATCGATAAAATTAATTATATGCCCATTCATATACTCGGCTACTTACAAATGAATATATAACCCCATTTTTTAAACGGTCGTGCATCGCATGGGCACAATGCCTAGTTTATATATATATATATATAACACATAATATCATGGTGAAATTTGGACCCTTCGATGGGTTCCTTCCATACGATCTAATGGTGTATATTTAATTTCCATATTTACACTTTCCTCCTCCATATATTATTAAAAATATTATACCTCAATATATATGTAATAAATTCTACAACTGTAGCCATAATAAATTAACTAAACCCAATTAATCTAATATTTTACACTTTATAATAAACCAATAATGAAACAACTTTAAACTACACAATTTTATCTTAAAATAAAATCTTATAAAATTAATATAATACCACATGTCTAAATTTAATATAATAAATTAAATAAACCTAATATATATAATGTTTTATAGTTTATAATAAACCAGTAATGAAATAAATTTTAACTACACAGTTTTATCTTAAAATAAAATCGTTAGAGTCAATATAATAAGTACAGTTAAATAATTGAACATATTTTCAAAAATCGGTACTATTTAAAAAAATAAAGTCTTGTACCCTTTTAAAAGCCTACTTCAAATCTAAGTCCGACCCATGCATCTATATAAATAATTTCAAAGGATGATCATATTTAACTACATGCCCTATATTTTACTCAGCCACATTACCACAATATCAAGCATATATATGTAATGAATCTTACAACTATACCTCAAAATATATATAATAAATCTTAAAGTTATAGCCATAATAAATTAACTAAACCCAATACATCTAATGGTTTACACTATATAATAAACCAGTAATGAAACAACTTTTAACTACACAATTTTATCTTAAAATAAAATTCGTTAGAGTTAATATAATAAGTACAGTTAAATAAATGAACATATTTTTGAAAACCGGTAATATGTAAAAAATAAAGTTTAATACCATTTGACAAGTCTACCTCAAATCTAAGTCCAACTCATTAACCATACAATTTTATTATATAAAATAATAAATAAATAAATGTGAAAGCCCGCGTTGTTGAGGGTCCTTTACCTAGTATATACTATTGTTTTTCAGATATTGAGATATATGGGCCGCTATGTTTTGGGCTGATAGTAATGAACTTACATTAACAAAGATAAATTAAGTATAATTCATAATTAAGTGGACATGATATGAGTTAATATTGATTTAGGCCGCTATTTTCAGTAATTTGGTTAGGATGGTGATATTTCTATTATTGAAATTGATAAATCTACCATAATTGCTGTACACATAAGTATTGCACACATATGGTAGATTTTTCAAATTCAATGGAAGAAATATCAACACTCGTTTGGTTAGCTTAAAGGAAAACGGAAATAAATGTGATTTATAGGGATGGATAAAATGGAAATGAGTACGCATCTAATTTCAAACCCACAAACATAGTAGGGTTTAAGAAAGCCCACAATTTTTGTGACTTTATTCTCACATTGTGAAATCCATAACCTTAAACCAAACACCTTTTCTATCCAAACACGCACCAGAGCATGAAGATACAAGGGCATTATCAACTTTCTTGTTGTGAGTTGTGACCCTGTTCTACATGATATACCCAACAAAATATGCAAGGTCTAATGTAGGCTGTAGCATCACATATATATTACTTTAATTTATCACTCAAAATGCTTGATTACATCCAAGAAATTGTGCACACCATAACAGAACTCTAAAACATTAATTGCTCTGATTACCAATAAACAATGATTAAACATAAATCACAAACAACACTTCATCTTATATTTATATATATTAATACTGTACTTTATATAGTTGCATAAGTAAATCAATTCAAATCAATCTGTTCTCCTAATGCGTGCATATATCTACATATACATTGATCAACCCAACGATATTGTCAGTAAACGGCGTTTCTTCCAACACCGCCAGCAACCACCCCAGTCTCCATGGTTTTCTTTGGGTACTTTAGTTGCATCTTCTGCATATATAAAGAAAAAGAAGTTAATGTACGCGATCAACTACCACCAAATACAGATTCTCATGTACAAAAAACTTATATATATATATATATATATATAGATTTATATATCATATCATACTTTTAGATCTGGGAGGAATTGGAGGTTGTGTAGTTGTATCAAGGTTTCTTAATCCTTCTGATGAAATCAGGACAAGTGCAAAAACAACAACTAAGATCTTCAATGTGAGCTTCATTAATTTGTAAGAAACCGTGTTTTGTTAATTGTTGGTGTTCGTACGTTGTGCTTTTTATTTATATAGAGAAATAATAATGATAATTCTAAAGGTCAACCTAGCTACATGACATTAGTTTATTATCTTGTGTTGCACAAAATCAACAAAGGACAATATAAGTTGACTTGCGCATATCCTCTTCTTTTATACGTAGTAATATTATTATTAAATAAATATTATTTAATTATTATTATTGTACGTCTGTAATGGATTATTGCATGAGTGTGTAGGTTGACATTTTCAACCTCTTGAAAAACGATACCTATTATTAGGCAGTTGGCACGCACACACGTACTATATTTATATAAATATAGTATATGTGTCTATATACTTAAAAAATATACCTCTTTTTCCACGTGTATAATCCGTTTTGCCCTTCAAAAAATTTGGTGTTTTAACCTCATACGACTTGGGACCATCCTTATGTCCGAGTAAATGACAATCGAACAAGGCCGAAGGCTAACAAATCACTCGGATGCAAGTCACAAGTTTGCGACCCGTGCCTTCGACTTGCGCCCGGCTACCACCTCCCTTGTGACTTGCGTCCAGCTTATGTGGTGGGCTTCGGGCTCGTTTGCTTGTCTTTTACTCAAACATCACACTGGTCGCAAATCGCAAATTGCAACTTACGCTCGGGTAGGGCAAAACGCCAATTTTTTTAGAGAAGGGCAAAATGAATTATACACGCGGAAAAACGGACATATTTTTTAATTTCCCTATCTTATATACCTAAGGAATAAATAAAGACTTTGATTTTAATTATACTAAATTTTAATCCAAAGAAGAAAAAAAAATTGAAATGTGTTGGAAATTTTCAGGACGAGCAAAGCAAACAGTTGACTTTCAAAGTCGATTAAAATTTTTAGATCTGTTGCTATCATGTACAGTATAATTTATTTATTTTTAGCTTTTTTCACTAGCTCTTAATTCATGTGTATGTATATATGCAATAATTACTCTGAGACAACTACCGTATCTGTATATATTTACATGTATCCATGAATATGTGCATTCACTTGAGCCTCAAAGTTGTAAAGTTATCTCGATATCGTTATTGTAACGACTCTTTGGTGTATAAATGGCTACTGGTTATACTAAATACTACTAGTACTATAAATTCGTCTAGATCGATGTATCTAGCTTGCTCGACCGATCAATAACTATTTTCAATATTCAATTATCAATTACGTACCAACAACAAAAACCAGAACTTGAGGTAATCATTTATTCATATTAATTATCATCATCATCAGGAGTACATTGACAACATAATCAACCGGATCTTGGATCGAGTCTATCAGCTAGAGACGACGATTATTGTTATGTGGCCAACAACCATAACAACCGCCCCATGAGCTATCTGGATGCGCTACTTTTTCTCCTTTCACGACTACATCATCTCCAGCTATTCGAATACAAAGACATTAACACAAAGTTATTAATTAGTATATATTCACCCGCAAATTAACATTATTGATATATTCATATATGTATATGTGCATATTGATTGATTATATCTAATATATATACCTTTTGATTTATGGGTTTGGGACTGAACTGTGGTCGGATTGGTTCTTCCCGCAGAAGAAACGAGGACAAGAGCAAACAGAACAATCAACAAGGCAGTAAAGACTTTGGATTTCATTTTGTGAAAGTGTGTTGAGTTGATACATGTATGCATTATGCTTGATTTATAGAGGTATGTAGATATTGATGTGTACGTACGTTGGTCCCATATATTGACCATAATTCTGTTATACTTCATCCGGCCCAATTTTATAGTCTACAATATAATCATTTCTCTTACATTTTGATATGATGACAGTCTTACATTCTACTTTATACTTACTTTTTTGTTTTACATATGTACACTTGAGATAATAAAATTTATTTTATTATTCTTATCTATTTATGGAAGTGATTAATAAAATTGGGATATTCAAGACGTAGGGAGTATATTCATCAAGGTATCTTAGATCAACAAACATGGATCGATTGCCATTATGAAAAGGAAGTAGCTAGCGATCAACTAGTCGACCAAGTTGACTTAAAAGTCTAGCAGCTACCAAATTAAAGTCCAAAACCCGGCCCACACCCAAAACTTGTCTTCCACCACAAATTCACAATCTTTTAAAACTAAATTATATTATATTATTATTGAACCAAGTTCGTTGGTGCAATTGCACTCGACTGGACAGTGTACTACACGCGCGTGAACTAGATCCAAATCAAATCTTACGTGCTTTTCATAATAGTTAAGGTTATGGTGAATAGCTACATTTTCAAAAGAAGGAGCAGTAGACGCTTTCAACTATTGAGTTATGTGATTAACGGTTCAAATTCGCTGCATCTTAACAACACTTCATTATAAGTAAATACAATGAATGTAAAATTGAAGTATTGCGAATTGAATATGTTGGAATATGACTTAAACTTCAATGGTTTGTTTGGTAAATTTGATTTTGGTATTTGAGTTGGTTTAGAATTCGTTAGGATTAGGAATAGTAATTTGAGTTTGTTTAGGATTAGGTTTGATTAATTTTCTCTACAAATAGAGATCATGAGTTTAGAAACTTTGTACCTTTTGAATTTGATTTTGTTTGATTTGTTAGTTTGTTCAGTCCGTTTGAATTTGATTTGGAATTTGAATTTGTTAGCTTCCGCTTCGTATTCGTATTTGTTCGTTTGGATATATCTCTAACAAGTGGTATCAGAGCTAGGTTCGACGTTTTGAATTAGTCATCCTCCGGTCGTCGACTAATTATTGGCGATCCGGAGGGATCCGGTTTGTGTTTGAGTTTGTTTCGTTTCGTTATTTGGTTTTTTGGTTCGTAACTTTCTGCGCATCCTTACGAAAATTGATGTTGCGCATTCGTTAACCGTTGGATCGTCGTGAAATTTTAACAGTAGCTTCTAGACACATAGATCTACACTTTGACCGTTGGGATCTTTGATTTGTGTTTCCAGTAGAGAGATATAGCTTGTCGATTTTGCTGGACAGATTTGGTTTCGTTTTGAATTTGGTTTCGGTTATTGTTTGGTTTCTGGTGGAGCGATCTCTGATTTTGGGATCTGATTGTGATTAGATCATTAGGTTTTAGATCGCGTTTCAATTTGAAAATTTGGACCGTAATCCTTATCAAATAAGTGGGTCGTTTGAATATGAATTAGATATTTAGAATTTGAAGATCGATTTGATGTTTGAAGACTTGATTATCATCATGTCTTTTGGATTTGTTCAATCGTTTGAAATTTGTTAGTTTGAAGATCTTCGTTTGTTGGGATTTTGAATTTGTTGCCCGAGTTTGATTGTTTGTTTTGAAGTTCGTTTGAAGCCGATTTGGTTTTGTTTGGTTAACCGTTTTGAATTTGTCGGTTAACGTTTGATTATTTGGTTTGAATTCATCGGCGTTTAATTTGGATCGGTTTTGAAAATTGATCGTTTGATTCGTTTGAAATTTGGCTAGTATCACTAGCGTTTGGAATTTGAAATTTGATTTGATATGTGTTTGATTTGAAGTTTGAAGAAGTTCAAGTCACGATGGAGATTGTTGGAATATGACTTAAACTTCAATAGTTTGTTTGGTAAATTTGATTTTGGTATTTGAGTTGGTTTAGAATTCGTTAGGATTAGGATTAGTAATTTGAGTTTGTTTAGGATTAGGTTTAATTAGTGTTCTCTATAAATAGAGATCGTGAGTTTAGAAACTTTGTACCTTTTGAATTTGATTTTGTTTGATTTGTTAGTTTGTTCAGTCCGTTTGAATTTGATTTGAAATTTGAATTTGTTAGCTTCCGCTTCGTATTCGTTCGTTTGGATATATCTCTAACGGAATCCGGACCAATGAATCACAAAATTCGACGGCTATGCGATTGTCCCTCTGATCTCACCCCTACAAAATTAAAATAATGTTTGTTCCTCCACTCTCACACATTACATGATTAAAATAGTTAAAGTTTTTAAGAATTAAAGTGGTTGTTTCCATGAACCTAGCTAGTGGAGTAGTTGGAATAAAAATGTGTCAAAAACAATAATATACAACGAATATCATATGAATATTACTATTGTTTAGATGGCTCCCAATGGAGCTTGTCAGTTTCCGTAAGTTAAATCGGCGGAATTGACACCGATGAAACCAGTCCGTCAGTTTTTTTCGTTAGAAAACTAACGTCCATCACTTTTTTTTCCATGTTCGTGCATAGATAAAAGTAAATTGGTAAATGTTGAACCCAAAATTAAAGTTACGGTGTCACTAATAACAGAGGTTCGTCATATTTGAAAAAAGTTGATATGACGCTAACGTGACATTAACATGGTGTCGGTTTCAATTACGATTGGGTATGGTCTTACAATTTATTTCATATACTTTATATTTTGTAACCATACAACTTTAGGTTACACATTTCTTAGGTTGACAAATAAGTTAACTAGGTCAACTGAAAGAATGTGGTACAACTTTGGCCATTAGAGATTAAATATTAATCATATCTCAATTGTAAAATCGTCATTCTATGCGGCCATTATAGATTTTTAATAATGCTTAGCTTCGACTTATTTGTCAATCTGATCTAATCACGTCATCGTAGATTATATATATTCTAGTTATATTTTGATAAAGTATATTTTATATTACATGAAATTAAGCTAAGAAAGTAAGAAATAGTTAAAATAACGTACGTGACATTGTATATATATAGATAACTCTAGCAAAATATTTCTGGATACTTCTCAATTCTCATTGGGTGGTTGGTTTTATAATTTATTACTATTATTTCTTCCCATAAACATTTGTAAGAGAATTGAATAAAACAAGTATTTTATTGCTCGCATTTGTGATGGATTTTAAAAATAAATATTTTTTAATTTTAAAGTTAAATCTTATTCGGTTTTTTTAACTTTAACATAAACATTATGAACTCATACTCTTTTATAATTGTAAATTACTAAAAAAATTTCGAATAGCAATGATATAATAATTTAATTTTAAATAATAAAAATATATATATAATATTTTTTCTTTCGTAAATTAGAACATATATATATGTAAGATATTATTTTTTTCGAAAATTTAAAACGTTTACAATTTATAAGAGTTCAATAATTATTATCAAGGGATAATAATCATGAGATATAGCTATTGTAACTAATAGTATGGTAAAATAATAATAATAGTAAATATGAGTTATATTTATATACGATATAAAGTTAAATACTTTTATCTCACCTTTATACAACTTCAAAAATGTTTAGATAAGTTTTCAAAATAATAGAAATGTTAATGTCATCTTAAAAATTTGAATTCATGTAGCCCATAACTATCCAAAGCCCTTTATTATCAAACCACAACTATATTATTATAATATATTTAGAATTAAAAAATATATATAATTTAATGTGTTACAAAAAGCTAAAAAGGTTAATATTACAACCATATTATTATAATATATCTAAAATAAAAAATATAAATATATATATATATATATATATATATATATATATTAATGTGTCATAAAAAATAAAAAAGTTACTATTCATAAAGTTACTCAATTGATATTAAAAGGTAATGTCGTTGACCCCTATATTAAGGCTAAAAGAAAATTCCAAATCATCTTGGAGGTTTCTTTTGTAAAGTTATTTTGAATATTATTAATTAATTTTATATAGTTGAAGACTTCAGTCATGTGTTACTAACTTAGCTACCTGTTACTCTCTTCGTCCCAAAATTATTGTCTACCAACTAAAAATAAGCAGTTTAATAAAAGTTACAATAGCTTTCAACCAATTAAATAGAATGTTCACCTACTAAAGTCGTTTATTGTCAATTGAAATGAAAGGTGGATAATTATTTTGAAACGGTAAAAAAGAAAGATATGATGGAATATAATTTTTGCACAAAAGTAAATATGTACCGGATCGACAACCGAAAATTGTTAAAAGCCACTCATGAAATTATAATAAAATATACAACCAAAAGTAATTCGGTTTTCACTCAGATCAGTTGGTATGATGATTCGTATACAATTTGTTCTTAACCGTACATCACCAAATATATTTTATCATGTTGTATAATTATTAGTATAATACTGTAAAAGATATTTGGTGATGTATGATAATATGTTGTGGTATATAAATCTATCACCTACCTTTCACATACAGTAATGAAATAACAAAATAACATTCGATCGATTAAGTACGTGATACCTTTACATTAGTGAAATAACAAAATAACATTCGCTCGATTACGTAATATATGAAGCATGGATACATCATTTCCTAGTTGATTCAGAAACAATCAAAATCAATAAACCTAAATACTTCATTAGTTATTTATTTTTCATTATTATTTCATGCATAATAACATATACTGTAAGTCCGTATGTATTAGAATCGATAACGAGGTTATCTTTAGGTATTAAGGTGCGGAATCCCTCAATACTTGGTTCACAGATTGTGAACGAATTATTTCGCAAGATAATAGCGAATTGATTAATCAACAAGGTTTTGTATCGATTAATTAATATTAATCGATCAATACCTAACCTTAAGAATGCTTAGAATCGTTTAAAGTTCTATGGAAAATCAAATTGCAAAAGTTGTGAACCGATTTGACCTATTTAAGTATTTATATGTTTCAGCCAATCTCGGCTCGCAGGCCGATGGGCTCTACAAGTCGACTCAGCTCGCAGCCCATGACCAAGCCCAGTTCGACTCGGTTCGCAGTCACTCTTGCGAGCCCAGATCTCATCTCGCAGGATCAAGTTCTGCGACTTGAGATCTCATCTCGCAGGATTAGTTTGTAATTTCGTAATCGATATTCGTCTAATACTTTAACATACTAATATATTTAACGAATATTAATACCAAACTAATATCATTTACAAATCCAAATCAATTGTACAAACTTGATTACAATAATCACTAGTACTATTACAAGCTAGATCTGTTGTCACACATACATGTCCCAACAGACTCCCCCTTGACAATAGCTCTAGCGTCTATGCTACTATGTCTTCAAGTTGTCTTTGATCTTTACTTGTAAATCTTACTTCCAGCATAAATCTTCAATTTGATATAAGTCTTAATCATCATTTGATAATCACGTGCTAAATCACCCCATGCTACTGTCGTCAAGATTCTATTTTCATTCAACTTTATCAAATCTTTCTTCGACATGTTCATTAGGTGTCGATGGTCATAAACTCTGAAGATTTCTCTCTCACCACCTTCAACCTCATCATCAGATTCAACCATGACAGCTTCTCCAGTCTCTGAATCCACATGCCAACTCTTCATATTTCCCAGAATATCTTGTGGCATTGTCTTCAGTGGAACTTGCTGCACACATCTAACAACTGGATAAACTTTCTTTCTCCTTCTTATTCCCGTCCTTTGACTTCGTTCCTTCAATTTGATTGTTGTTCCTTTCCTTGGCTTAATCTTTTCAAATTTTCCTGTTCGAACCTCAGTCTTGATTACATGTTCTACATATCTACCAACAAAATCATCACTTGGGTTCTTTAGAGATAATCTAGCCAAGTCTCTAATTTCAAATTTTGGTAGAGAACTGAACACTGTAAGCTTTCTCTCAAAATATTGAACTCCATCAAACCTTTTGATAGCAAAAAGCTTCAGCTCAGAGTCAAAGTACCATCCAACAATCCCTCTATTAGGTTCCCGTTTCCCAGTTATATCAACTTCAGAAACTGCAACCTTCTTTTTCTGTTTTGGAAGTTTTCTAAGAAAAACTGCTGGATTCTTGGTAGGAATCAAGGTTTCATCATTTTCAGAATCGGTTGAGTCATCGATTTCTTCATCTACATCGACAACTGTTGGACCTTGATCATTTTCAATAATAACTTCTGTCCTAGATGGACTCACATGGTGTTCATCAATATTTGCATATGGATCTACACCAATGTCTTGTACATTCTCAGGTACAGCAGTCCAATCTTCAGGTAGTAAAAATTCTCATTATTCAAGATCAAAATCAATTTCTTCATCGATTTCATCAAGTATATCACTTCCAGAGTCACTTAATTCTAGCATTTTCATACCTACACAAATCAAATTAATAATATAAATTCTTTTATTGATTTCTCTGAATCAATCTAAGAATTTCATTATTTATTTCAATTGTGTTAGTATAACCAATCTATATAGCTTATAATTCTTTTATTAATTACCTTGAATCAATCAAAGAATTCTTAAGTCTTATAAACACTTAACAAATATTAATTAACTTTAAATTCTAATGCATTGTGAATAATCACCAAACATTTAAATTCACTATTAATTACCTTACATAATTTCCAAGACTTAATTGAACTGTTATATTGCAACAACTTAACTTTCAATTATTTCTTTAACTTATATATCATTTGTCTAGTTAAAACTATCACATTTATAACTTGTTAGTTTATATAAACCCTCAAGTCTAAAATGTCTAAGTTAAAATAAAATTTTGACCGCTGAAATAAATCAGAACACGCCACACGACTACTCAATGAGTCGGAAGACTTTCGATCACTAATTTATTTAACTTTTCAAGATCAAATAACTTAATTAATTTCTAATATATTTAACTTATAATTACAATCTCAATCCGAATATATTACCAAAATATTAAGTTACAATTATTCAGTACAAATTAACCCCAATAATTACTACACTACGCTAATACTAAGCTATCTTACCAGCTTCTGTATGAACCGGTGCAGTCTTATCAGCACTTGTACCAGCTCCAACACCACTTGCATCACCACCAGACTCCCCCTGAATTGTAGCTTGCTCACCAGTCTTTGAAGGACCAGTCTGCTCACCACCTTCTGGTGCATTGGGATCATCGTCTTTGTCTGAATCTCTCTTCTTCCTCAGCTCATCTTCCTTACAAGACTCTAAGTATGCCAATATCTCCCCCTGAGCAGACTGTCCTGAATTCACTCTTAACACTAGACGTTCTAGTGAATCAAGCTTCAGTCGCTGGGTAGTAAAGTCATCAAGTAATGCGGTATGAGTCTTCAGCAGTAGATTGTATGTTTGACTCCGTTGAGTCACCTACTGTGCAAGAAGAAGATTATTCGCCACCAGCTCCGGAATCTGAGAAACAACCTTCTCTAAATCCTTTACTCTCGACTCTAAGGACGTAATCCTTTCTGCATCAGTCGATGGAGTAATAGAGATCGTTGTAGATCCAGGTGGTGTGAGAGACTCAACATGCCATTCACGTGGCAGTGGTGTATGCGGTTGAGACAAGGCATGCGTAAGCAAGCCCGCCGCAAATCTAGTTCCTTTGGTCGTCGGAAAGGTAGCTGCACGAACTAGATCAGCAATCTCATGCTGAAGTTAAATTAAAATCAGTAATTGATACAAATTACTCTTGTCTCAAACTCTAATTAATTGCATAACACTTGTAGTTATAAAACTTATATCTCATACCTGAAGTGGTAAAGATATCGGTTCAGAAACCACTGGTGTATCCTTCTCTACCCTTTGGTGTATCTTGAGCAACTGTATACAGAATGAACTGTCTCAGTTTAACTCCTGATAAACAACAAGTTAAGATTATTTAACTCCATAATTAATACTAACCTTCTCCGATAGTCAACGTCCTCGGACGTTTTATCAACGGAGTATCAGTCTCATCAGGACCTTCCTCCAGAATACTCTTGCCCTTCCTCTTCTTTTCAGAAATGGACAGAGGAGGAGAAGGTGTATTGTAACCTCTGGGTTTGCAGCCTGATGTAAAACATCCTCGATGAGCTCATGTGGCTCTGCTGCTGGTTGAGGTTGAGCTTGTTGTTGTTGTTGAGCTTGAGCTTGAACGGGAGCTCCGGCATCTATCCAACCATTGTTTGGTGGAGCAACATAATCAACATCAAGAAGATGTCCAAAAAGATCAGTTGCCTCAGGTTTGATCTCATCTCTACGCTTCAACACCAGAAAACAAGCGTTGTAACCTCTGACACCTATGGTCTCAACTTGAAAATCAGGTGCATAAGCTGGCAAGTTTGGAACTTGAGCTCGAATCAGGAGCATGCAGAATCTAGGATAAATGATAAACAACGTCCTAGCAGCTCCAGTGATCTATCCTCTGAAGGACTGAAAGATATAAGAAGAGAAACTGTATGGTTTTTTGTAAACCAGTGACAGTACAGCTGACATCAACTCAGGACTAAGCTCATCTAATCCTGACTTCTTGTTCCCAAAAATAGATACTATAACAGTAAAAAGAAATCTCCACTGTCCTAGTACAAATACCTTGACAAACTAGCGTCCTCTCCTAGGTCCTGAATAACCTGTACGACCTAGAGCTCCTTCTATAAATTCAGCTGAATAAGCAGCCGGACCGGCTTCTTGCTCAGGAGTTCCTAGCTGCAGTAGCTGTCGTAAATCATCAGCAGTAAAGGAAATCGGATGCTGATTTACCGTCGTACGTATAGTAGGCGGGTTAGCAGCACCATCATATACAATGTTCGTCCAAAACTGCGTAAGAAGATCTTTATTTAGCGGCGGAGACTCGGTAATAGCAAAACGAATCCTTGAACGTGCTAGATAGGTCAGTATCTGCTCGAAACACTCAGCACCGCGTATAGTAAAATTCAGGTTCACCAGTACGTTGTGACCCTTCTCAAATGATCTAGCAGCCATATCTGTAACAGAAATTACATAAATAGCCAGAACCATTAAGTACACCAGCATTAGTTCACTTTAACGTATATGATCAAATGATCATCAAACGACAAAGTCTACTATTAACTAATAACATAATTTACAAAATCTTAATTGAACGATTAAAAATACTTAACTTTTCAATTATATTTTGTAAATGTGCCTTAGTTAAAACATACTTTAAGTTATCATACCGCCGATAAAAATCGGAACACGCCGCTCGACTACGCTATGAGTCGGAAGACTTTCGATATGAAATAACTCAAAGTATTACAAAAGATAATATTTTTAACTTATAAACGTAAGTTCCTAAGTCTAAATATAAACAATTAAGTAACTTGTGAATTATTTGTAACCATAAGATCCTCAAATCGTAAACAAGTTATAATTAAACAAATTTTAAATTTACTTAATTTTACATAGTCAACAGAAGTCAACGAATTAAACTAAGTCAATTAAATATGGAAATAAGAATCTCAACTCGCTTCGCAGAAAATCTGCGAGTTGAACTCGACTCGCTTAAGTCATCGGAAGTCAAACGAAATGAATTCGCTTTGGTTCGGTCAACAAAAGTCAATCTTAAGGCTCGGCTTGCTTCGGTCAACATAAGTCAAACGAACTAAGTTCAGCTCGCTTCGGTCAATAGAAGTCAACTCGAAAGACTCATCTCGGTTCGTTGGAGCGGGCTGCGAAGCGAGATAGATCTCGGTTCGCAGGACCATCGGCTCAACGAATTCAAACATCAAATCAGCAATCTAATATGTTTCGAAGCAATTAATCGATTATAACATGTTCATTAACCATCGATTAAGCATTGTAAACAAGTTTTAGGTTTTATAAATCACTAATTTAAGTTTAATCCGTGAGAAACCAACCGTAAACTTCAAAAACATATTTCAATCGATATCTCACAAATTACACGGTGAAATCCCATGAAACTTACTGCAATAGATGCGCAATCAAAAGTAGTAAAGTTCCACGGATCGAAAATTCCTCCCTTGTTCTAAAAATTCAAAAATAAACCAAAAATATGGTTCGGTTCGTTTCACCAAAGTTCGAGTCGCAGAGGAGTTTGAGTTCGGTTCGTATAGTGAATAGGAAAGTGTGGTTCGGTTCGTTTGACTTGTTTCTTTTATACCCTTTATTCGATTCGCATGTTTCAACTCGGCTCGCAAAGTTTGACTGGTCAAACTCGCAATGTTAGTTTAAAAAACGAATTAAATGAAAAGTATAAATTAAAACGTAATTAAATAATTATCTTCGTAATTATGTAGCCAAAACAATAAATGTTTTTGCATATTTTACTTATACCACTATTAAAATGGCCTTAAGTCAAGATTCAAGTCAAAAATAAACAAATCGTTTTTCACTTGAAGTTGATACATTTGTTCAACATATATAAGAATATCAGAGTATAAAATACATCCAAAGGGTAAACACTGAATAAGACAAGAATAATAATTAAAACTTTTTTTTATTAATTCTAAGAAATAATTACAAAACTTAAAATAATAAAACTACTAACATTATAAGAAAATAAACTAACTTAATATAAAACGCTTAAAATTTTAATTGCTTAGGGATCATATTAGAAAGAATAAGCTGTACTTATTAGATTGTAATAAGCCTAAGACGATTGTTAGTATATATACCTCATGAAATTCATATAAGTAAAATAAAATACAAATTAACTAGTAATAAACTTATATTAATAAAATTATATCTTGTTTACCTATATCCACACGACATAACTGTTTGTTGTAAAATAACCTTTTATTTATTAAGAGCTAATTATTCACCAGTGTGAACATTCCAGGATCATAAACAGTTCAAGACGATTACCGATATTATGATCCACATAAACAAATTATATTCAAATTTTAAAGCAAACTTATTATTATTAATATGAATACTTCACTGTGATCCCCACCATAGATATACTCCTAAAACCTAGACAAGAACGTAGTTTCCAGATTCAGAAAGAATAAATGAAGATCATTTTTTAAGAATCAAGTCATTGTTAACAGGTCAGTACCAAAGTACAGCAGAGTAACATAACAAGATGCAGGTTTAATCAAAACCGATCGCAGTCAAACCGAACTTGGAGTTTCCCAAACGGCGACCTTGTTCAGTGTTTTATTTTGATTCTATAGGTTTAAGCAAAACCGATCGCAGTCAAACCGAACTTGGAATTTTTCCAAACGGCGACCTTGTTCAGTGTCATAAAATTTTTGACTTTGCAAGTACATTGACTTGTATTTGCTTAACCCCAAGTTTATACTAACTGAGAACCGTTCTGTACTTTCGTACAACAGAAGTAACAATCAGCATAAACCCCCAAATGATTTCAAATAAAAATTCCAAAAGATAGAAATATGTCAAGCTACGCTAAGGAATTAAGACATAAAGTCATACATCACACAGTGTTTACCACTAGATCATAGACAAGTATTTATATTACTTCTTAAATGCTTAAAAATTTTCGTATAATTTGCCTACCGGTACATCATATGATGAAGCTGAATAGACTTAAATTATTCTTATCGCTTATCTAAAAGCACAAGTTATTATCAGTGGATATAGGTGTATAATCATATAAATATAAGTAAACTTCTAATTAATAAGTAATTTTAGTGAAACTTATAGGAACCTACTAACACATCAATCTTAGCACTTAGGTTTATTATTCTTAAGCTTACTTTCCTAATGTACTATCATTTCCCAAGTTTTTACAGCTAAAATCTTAAAGCTTTTTCTAAAACACTTCTTTTGTTCTTTTATTGGAGGCGATTCCCCGCAGGTAACAAGCACTTGAATGCTATACGCCATTTTTTTTAATAAGTACACAAAAATAACTACTAACTATTACAAAAATACCCTTGGAAGACTAATCACTCTGGATTTCTCATTCCATTCAGTTGAACCAATGTCTCAAATCTTGCTCTGTCGAACGCCTTCGTGTAGAGGTCTGCTAAGTTATCCTCAGTCGGAACCTTAACTAACCTTATCATTTTCTTCTTAGCACAGTCTCTAATGAAATGATGTCGAATATCAATGTGCTTAGTTTTACTGTGCTTTACAGGATTGTTGGTTATCGACATAGTAGATTCGTTATCAATCATCATAGGAGTATTGGTTATGATTAACCCATAATCCTGCAGTTGCTGTTGTATCCAAAGAACTTGAGAGCAACAACTGCTAGCTGCAACATACTCAGCTTCACATGTAGAAATGGGTACCGAGCTTTGCTTCTTGCACTGCCAGGATACTAATCTACCTCCTAAGAATTGACATCCTTCGGTCGTAGACTTCCTATTTTGATTGCATCCTCCATAATCCGAATCAGTATATGCTACTAGATCTAAGTCTCCACCAGTAGGATACCAAAGTCCCAGCTTCGGTTGCCCTTTGAGGTAACGAAAGATCCGTTTAACAGCCTGCATATGTGACTCTTTCGGATTGGCCTGATATCTTGCGCACAGACAAACAGCAAACATAATGTCAGGTCTAGAGGCAGTCAAATACATTAGTGATCTAATCATGGCCCTATATAGAGTAGGATCCACATCCTGATCACTTGATGTATCCGGACCTAGTTTGTGATTAACTGGAATCGGAGTACTGTAGACTTTACTTTCATCCACCTTGAAGCGTTCTAATAGCTCATAAACATATTTAGATTGATGAATAAAGAATCCATCCTTCTTCTGGTCAACTTGTAACCCTAAGAAGAATTTCAACTCTTCCATTGCAGACATCTCAAACCTTTTTCTCATGACTTTCTCAAATTCTTGACACATCTTTTCATCAGAAGATCCAAAGATAATGTCATCAACATAAACTTGTACTAGTAGAAAGTCTATCTTCTTCCATTTTACAAATAATGTACTATCAATTGCTCCTCTTGTAAATCCATTATCAAGTAGATACGTTGATAGTGTTGCATACCACATCCTCGGTGCCTGATGTAATCCATATAGAGCCTTATTCAAACGATATACTCTATCTGGATACTCATGATCAGCAAACCCTGGAGGTTGAGCAACATACACCAATTCTTCCACTTTGCCATATAAAAAGGCACTCTTAACATCCAACTGATAAACCTTTATATCATAGAATGATGCGAATGCTAAGAATACTCTAATTGCTTCTAGCCTAGCAACTGGTGCAAACACTTCGTTGTAATCTATACCCTCTTGTTGACAAAAACCTTAAACCACTCGACGGGCCTTATTGCGAGTAATGACTCCCTTATCATCTCTCTTGCACTTAAATACCCATCTAGTTCCAATTGGATATTCTCCCTTTGGAAGGTCAACCAACTCCCATACTTGTAGTTTTGTGAACTGAGATAGTTCCTCTTGCATTGCTTCTACCCACGAGCTTTCTTTTAGAGCCATTTGAACATTTTTAGGCTCAACTTGTGAGATAAAGCATGAATATAGACATTGATTAGGAATCCCTGTCTCTTTCGATGCAGTATACAAGCTTTGGTATTCTAAATTTTCTGACGTACTAGCTTTTGATTGAGTCCTTGTTTGAACCGGAGTATTAAAATCACCGATGATATTTTCAACGGGATGATTCTTACTCGTTCTAGTTGAAGCAACAAGCTCAACTGGAATCTCATCTCCTAAGTTAGTACCAATCTCTTCTAATGAAGGCATATCTTCTGAACGAGCTGAAGATAACCTTAAGTGTTTCAAAGGAGTAAGGATATCATCAAACTTTGATTGAAGATCATCCTCAGAATCTTCTGTTTCTTGATACTTATCCTTTGAGGGTTGTTGTGACTCACTTGAAGTAGCTTCATTTGAGTCAACAGTTGTCTTAATTCCAGACTTCGGAACACTCGATGTTGAAGTAGGACCAATGTCCGTATCTTCATACAATAAATGCTCAGGTATCTCTGAATCACTGACATAGTCACTAATCGGGACTTTAAAAGATGCAAAAAGATCAGAATAATCAAATTGCCAATCTAAGCCCTTGTGCACATCTGGTGTATAACTTGTAACTTCAATGTTATAAACTATCTCCAGACGACTTGTGACTTTATTGAAAACCCTTTTATTTGGAGAATTAGGCATATAACCCAAGAAAAACCCTTCGTCAGCCTTCTCACCAAATTTAGCTTGATTCTTAGTTTTCAATATTGTATAAGCAACTCCAAAGGGTTCAAATCCTTTTAAGTTTGGTTTCTTATTGTTCAAAAGTTCATAACAAGTCTTGTTATGCTTTTTCACTGTAAGAACTCTATTCAGAACATGACATGCTGTATTCACTGCTTCTGCCCAAAAGATGACCGGAAGCTTTGAATCTGCAAGCATTGTTCTAGCAGCTTCAATCAACGTTCTGTTCTTCCTTTCAGCCACACCATTCTGTTGAGGTTCATATGGTGCACTGAATTGATGAATTATCCCTTTGCTTAAGCAATAGATATCTAACGTCGAATTCTTGAACTCTGTTCCTTTATCACTACGAATACGCTTAACTCTCGTTTTGTATACATTTTCAATTTGATCTAGAAACTCAATTAGAATACCTGGAGTTTCATCCTTAGATCCTAAGGAAAATACCCACGAGAATCTAGAATAGTCATCTGTGACAACTAGACAATACCATTTGCCACCTATGCTTCTTTTGCTTATTGGGCCGAAGAGATCCATATGTAGCAACTCAAATGGTGAGGAAATTGAGTTCTCAGTCTTAGATCTGTGTGGTTTCTTATGCTGCTTTCCTTTCATACAAGGAACACACTTATTCTCATACTCGAAACGTTTTTGCGGTACACCCAAAACTAAACCATTTTTGGTTATGTAGTTCATCTTTCTCCAGTTTAGGTGTGCCATTCTCCTATGCCATATTAGCGCGTCTGCTTTTGAAGCTTTGGATAGTAAACATGTAGATACCATTGAAGAATTAGGAACACCCATGTTTATCGCATAGATATCCTTCTTCCTTGGTGCCCTCATCAATATCCAATCGTCAGGTATTTTAATTCCCGACTTCAGAATTAAAGCTTCCTTTTCATTGAAATGAACTGGATGACCTTTATCGCAGACTTGGGAAACACTTACTAGGTTGTGAGTCAGTTCTTCAACATAATTCACATCCTCTAAAGTCAATGTTCCATTTGAAACATTTCCTTTTCCAGTTATTATTCCTCCTTTGTCTCCAGCAAAATTAACCTTTTGCTTCAGACTTTCTTTGAAGTTCATCAGTAGACTTCTCTCTCCTGTCATGTGCCTTGAGCATCCACTGTCCACGTACCACCAGCTATCCTTGTTCAAGTCTGCTCCTGCACATAACAAATTGTACACAATTAGTTTTCAAGAGGGACCCAAGCCATTACGGTCTTGGATAGTCCCTTATCATCAACAATTTGAACCTCCTTGAAATAACCATAATTAGTTCCATCAGGAATCTTGGTAATTTTCATGGGAGTTTGAGGCTGTTGATGATATAAAGTCTTCTGCCTATGAGTATAAAACCTCCTACGCACACACTGAACTCCTTGTGTATTTGAAGTAGAACCACTCTCAAATTGGCTGTGGTGTCTATTAGGGGTCCTAAATCTCGAAGGCGTCTTATCTCTTGACTTATTAGAAACATTATCATACTGAGCATAAGGCCTTTTAGATTTAGGTGGAGATACACTATGTATACCATCTCTTTTCAAAATGTTTACAGGTTTGCTACCAATAACAAATGTGGAGCCTAACCTATCTACAGTTGAACTAGAGTTGGTCGGTGTATTCTCAAGAATCACTGGCTTATGTGATGCTTCCAACTTCTTATTTAGACAACAATAAGCTACGTGTCCTTTTTGATGACACTTGAAGCAAGACATCTGCTTTCGTGATTTAACGACTTTTGCATTATCAGTTGGAGTTTTAGGCACTAAAGGGTCACTAAATTGTTCATTATTAACCTTTATATCTTTCTTGGTATCACTTATCAATTCACTCGTTACTTTATTAGTGAATTGAGTTTTCTTACCATTATCAGATGAATGATTCTTAATAACTTTCTTCTGTGCCTCTACCTTTTCTGGTTTATTTGATACTTTCGTCTCAGGGTTAACATCCGCCATCTCAATGTCTACAGGAGTTTTAGTGTAATTTGAATTGAATGGGTAAGGCATATCATTATAACCTAAACCAGACATATCCTTCACACTACGCTGAGCACCTAACATTTTATCCATTTCAGATGATCTATAGCTCTCAAGCTTACGATTCTGAGCTACAAGTTTTGTTTTGCAATCAGCTAACTCCTTATCCTTATTAGCAATGGACAGATTCAAGTCATTTTTGTTCATATAGAGACCATCTATGATAATTGATTTCTCATTCACGGTATCTCTAAAAGCTGTCTTGTCAGCCGCATCTGCCTTAATCTTATCCTTTAAGGCTTGTTTATCATCACTTAACCTACATATATCTAACTTAGCTAAGTCAAGTTCAGATCTTACAGCCTCACTGGATTTACTAAGTGTGCTAAGTTGAGATGACAGGGTATTATTAGTTTCCGTTAAAGTCTTATAGGAATCAGCATAAACACTAACTTGGGACTGTAAACTAGAAACTAACTGACAAAGATCAACAAGAGAGATAAGATCTAGACATACCCGTTTTTTATCGGTTTGCAGTTCAGCCATCTTAGCCACAAAATCTACAGGATCCAAATCTTCAGTTGAACCCAAATCTAACACATCATCGACATTAGCTTTAACAGGAGTCTCAGGCACCTTTATTTCAAAAGCTGGATCAGTGGGCATATAGGATATAGACTCAGCCACAATCTCTTGATCTTCAATCTCAGCCATCAAAGCTTCCTCGGACTGAGTCTTCCAATCATAAGAACCATCTAGCTGTTTCACTACTAAGGCTTTGGAATTCAAAGTATTTCCCGAGCCTTGTTTCCCTTCACCAGTCTCTACCTTAGGTTTTTGGCATTCTCTAGCAAAGTGTCCGTAACTTTTACTGTTATAACACTTGATCTTGGTTTTATCAAACCCTGATCTGTTGCCAACAACCTTTCTTCCATTCTTCTTTAAGAAATTCTTAACTCTCCTTGACAATAAAGCAAGTTGGTCCTGGAGATCTATTTCTTCAAGATAATCAGGATCTATCTGTTCATAGTCTTCTTCAAAAAGAATTGGATCGTTAATTTTATAATCAATATAATTCTCATATGAAGCTACAAATGAAGCAAGAACAGACAGTTGCTGCTCAGCAGATTTCACACTCATAGGCATCTTTTGATGTTCTTGAGGTGACTTCTCAGAAGGTTTCCCTTTAGCTTCATTTCCAGATGATGTAATGAAACACAGTTCATCAGTTATCATTTCACCATTTCCATCAGCATTACCAACAAACAAAGCAGTGGTCGAACTGGATGAAGCAATCGAGATAGAAGTTTTTTCATGATACAGTCCTGGATCCTGAACCTGATCAGAATCAGTATCTTTCGACTTCTTAGTGAAATCATATCCTTTGAGCTTGTCAATAACCTTTGCATATCTGGTTTCATTGTCTGTAATCATCACACCATACATCTCCCATTTAGAAGGTAAACCCTCAAGAAACTTGTCGGTTTTCTCTACCTCCTCAATAGTGATTTCATGGTTTTCAATCTCACTTAACAGATGGTAGAAACATGTAACATAAGCATCAAGAGTTTCTCCTTTAAAAGCTTTAAACAAAGTAAACTGCTTTTTCAGAAGCTTCTTCTTGCTAGCTTGCACTTGTGGGCTTCCCTCACATCTTTTCTCAAGCGCTTCCCAGAGTGTTTTAGCAGTATGAAAAGATTTTAACTGATGATTAATTTCCTTAGATAAGCACATCTTGATACAAGAATGAGATTTATTCTCATTTTCATAGTCTTTCTTTTGTTGTTCACTCATCAGATTATAGGTTACCACAACAACAACATTTTGAACAGTTTGGGTGGGTGCCGTGTATCCTCCTTTGATACACATCCAGATTGAGAGATTATGGAATCTACAGTAAGATTCAAACCTATCTCTCCAACTGTAATAGTCTTCAACACGTAACAACTTAGGTGGAGTATTAGATTTTCCAACCTCGTGCTCCATCTCGATCATTTTACTAATGTCAGACATTTTAAAAGTTTCGGGAATTAACAATCAGAAAAATCAGAAAGTTCACTTCGCAGAAACTCAACTCGCAGGGCAGGAACTCGGTTCGCAGGAGAACTCAGTTCGCAGAGGGGAACTCGGTTCGCAGAGGGGAACTCGGTTCGCAGAGGGGATCTCGGTTCGCAGAGGGGAACTCGGTTCGCAGAATCGGCTGAAAAACCCTAAAATGAAAATTTTAGTTTTCTAGTCGATTAAACCCTAAGATTTCGGTCGATTACGAAACTAAAAACTTCCAGAGACTGATTTTGGTCGTTTTTACGAAGATTAAACGTAACAACAACCCTAAATCTACCGTTATTATCCATATAACCTCGAACTAACTAAGTATTTAGCCCGAAAGCTCTGATACCAATTGTAAGTCCGTATGTATTAGAATCGATAACGAGGTTATCTTAAGGTATTAAGGTGCGGAATCCCTCAATACTTGGTTCACAGATTGTGAACGAATTATTTTGCAAGATAATAGCGAATTGATTAATCAACAAGGTTTTGTATCGATTAATTAATATTAATCGATCAATACCTAACCTTAAGAATGCTTAGAATCGTTTAAAGTTCTCTGGAAAATCAAATTGCAAAAGTTGTGAACCGATTTGACCTATTTAAGTATTTATATGTTTCAGCCAATCTCGGCTCGCAGGCCGATGGGCTCTGCGAGTCGACTCAGCTCGCAGCCCACGACCAAGCCCAGTTCGACTCGGTTCGCAGTCACTCTTGCGAGCCCAGATCTCATCTCGCAGGATCAAGTTCTGCGACTTGAGATCTCATCTCGCAGGATTAGTTTGTAATTTCGTAATCGATATTCGTCTAATACTTTAACATACTAATATATTTAACGAATATTAATACCAAACTAATATCATTTACAAATCCAAATCAATTGTACAAACTTGATTACAATAATCACTAGTACTATTATAAGCTAGATCTGTTGTCACACATACATGTCCCAACATATACTGTAATTAACTACTAATAAGTCCTTGATAAAATGCGTGGATCAATACAAAAAGTTACAAACTGCTACCGGAGAAGATGATGGTTATTTTTATGCGGCCAACATCTCCAGCACCCACCGTGATCATTTCCATTTGTATGTACTACTTTCTCTGATTCAATAAACGCATCTCCTACGAATAAACACAAAATAAACAATAACATATTATAAGTACAATCGATCACTCATGTATAAACACATAACTATATACTTATGATTGATCATATCTTACCTATAATTTGCTTACGAATTTGTGGGTGTTTTTTTGCTAGATCAGTTCTTCCGGCGGAGGAAATGATTACAATTGTGAAGAGGAGAATCAAGAACAAAGTAGTAAGACCGTTGAGCTTCATTTTAATCTACTAATAATTAATATGGAGTAATAATCAGTACATTATAAGTTTGATGCCCAATTTCATTCAATTCATTCATCCATATATATATTTATCTGAAAGTAGGTATAAATACCCATATTATATTTCTTGTGATTAGTAGTTAGATGATCAAATTAAAAAGAGACAAAATTGTAAGATTAATGAACATCAACTTGCAATAGTTGACCTATAAAGTTTGCCCAGAATCCAAATAACAGGTTGGAGCTGTCATTAATGAGAGAGAATATCATTATTTAAATATAGTATGTAATTAAAAATGTAATTAGCTCATTAATCTATGAATTAATTATTTTTGGTACATATATATAATATTTATTGTATGTGATAGTGTGATACTATACTATATGCTATATATATAATACACATTTGATTTTGTTGATAACAATGAAGTTGAAGAGCAGTTAAATACATATAACTTTATTTATAGCATTTCACAGATAAAAAAGAAATACAATAATCAAAACAATTAAGCATTTCATTATTCATATTATTCCGAGGATACATGGATTGATAAACACAAACATACAAGTTAACCCGTGTAACTGCAACTTGATCAAATTTGCCTAACGAAGGCGGCGACGATCATGGTCATGATGTCAACACTCCCAGCAGCCATACACGTTATCTGTATGCATAAGCTACTTTTTCTGATCTAACAATTGCATCTCCTACATACATATATATAAACACAAATGCTTTAATATGTATATGTAAATGTTTTAACCTCTCATGTATGTACACATATATCATATGTAACATATATAATTTGTATCTACGACAAATCCAGAAAAATTTATCGTGAAGGGTATGAAATAATTGTCTTAAAGCAACCCAAAATGATATCATATCAACAAAATAGCAAAAAACAGCTTATTTGTAACCATGACTCAACTACAACTAATATTTTAAGATCGACAACTATAATTAACAAATTACTTAATATAAAAGCTATATTTATAGTAAAACAATCTGTCTAAAACCAACTTTATTAATTGTCCATATATATGACTGCCGGTGAGTTGAAAAAGTGGTTTTGCGTTGACTTTTATTTCTGTCCGTAGGATTAGAGTAATTTTTGATCCTGACCATTGCAACCCGTATTTGTTGGTTACCATCGGTTTTCTTATGGCAGTTGATACAAGTAAATTACTCCGTATTTAATTCTCTAGAATCAGTTTTGTTGGAGGGGTCTGCCAACCACTGCAAACTGCTATCCACATTCCCTGCTTTCACCTTTTGAAGGAAGCAACAATATTAATATCCCTATTTCTTTAACCCTTTTGTTTATTCTGCTCACCCGTCATCCCTCTTGCGATTGCTTTCCCTAATTCCTGGTGATTGTTTTGCCCTAATTCATGGTGATAGTTTGATTAGCCACGATGATTTGGGTAAAGAATTCCACAATCAAGAATCGATTGCGGGTAAGAATGGCAGTTTCTTTGATCCACATTGATTTGGGTAAAAGGTTTTGAAATCGTGAATCAACTAAAGTCTTCATAAAGTTTGCAAATGCTCATGACTTGCGGGAAGTTTGCTAATAGGCACCAACTGGTAATTCTCTTCTACTATTATACTAATCACTTGCAATTCATTTGATTTGTTGTATATCATATACCTTTTATATAATAGCTTTTTCATTCTCTTTAATTTGCCATCTTCATATTCAGTATCAAGTTAGGTGTCATAATTCTTATAATTATTTTTTTCACTTTCTGTTTGTAATGTCTAATGTGAAACTTATGGTTTTAGTGCAGCACAACAAAATAAATATAATCCTCAAGAAAACATCAACAAAAACTCTACTATTTTCATGTGCTGATATGGATGGTAGCACCAAATGTTTAGGATTTTGAGGTTGCTGTTTTAATTCATAATGATTGTCTATTCCTATCACATGAGATTCTTGGCCTTGCATTTGAGGTATGAATATATGAATCTTGCTCATTTCGGCTTTTTTATCTTGTATACCAAGGTATGTATGTATCATGGGATTCAGTTTGACATCCAAGTTAAACTATATCTTCTTCGAATTTTTGGGAGTTTAACACCTAAATTATGAAAAATTTTAGACTTTGCATTAGTTATTGTTCTCTTTTCCAGATCAAAATGAGCTCAGAAAACTGGTGCATTATAGACAGATTTTGTTAGCAATCAGGACTAGCGAAGAAAATGCTAATTTATGTACTTACCTATTCCCATGGTGATCAATGGATGATATACCTTTATCTATGATCACCTTATGATATCTCCCACATTGTGGTTATCATTGTTGATTTTCTATTCCATGTTGGATGTGATTAAGTGTTGTCAAACATATTTTTTTGGAAGCAATCATTTAAAAATATATATTGTAGGACCCCTGTAGTCGGACCTAACTGAACCCTAACAATCAAACATAGTGCGGAATCCCACGATTGACAACAAACGTTAAACGAATAAACAACGAATCAAACAGAAAGTATATCAATTGAATACCAAAAGTCGATCAGCTTATATTGAATAGAATGGTTACAATATGCTCTCTGATCTCACAAATTCGTCAACCCTCACAACTGAGCTGAACTTGACTATTTATACTTAAGACCTAATCTGATCTATGCGACACAAGCTGTGTCGCCAAGCCGACTCATGCGACACAAGATGTGTCGCCAAGTTAACTATTGCGACACAAAGACCTTGTGTCACCAAAACACAAAATGTAATTAATACAAACGTTATAACTAACGTAATTACATATCAAACGCATTACAGACTTAGACCAACTGACAGACATACTAAGATGCACCAACAAACTCCCCCGTGTCTTCAGCTTGGTCTTCAAAATTTCTTCAATTAAGTCCAGCCTGCAGGAAACCTGCCTCCAACATGAATCCCATGCGTAACACACACAGTCACAACTTTCTGGAATTGTCTAGCAAGAATCGAATTCACAACATTTCTTACGTTGAAGCGAATTGGATTATCAAACAACTTCCTCAAGTCTTTCCGTGACAAATTGATCAAGCTCATCGGATCAAAAACTTTGAATTGAGCTTTCTTCAAACCATAGAGCGAAGTTCTCTCTGGATGCTCAGATTCTGGAACAAATATAAACACAGCTTCGCCCGTATGTGGATCAAGTTCCCAATGATGAAATCTTCTTAGAAAGTTAAAGGGAACTGTCTCAAGTGGAATCTCAGTTAAACAATCAGTTGGTGGATAATGCACTTTGCAAATCGGCTGCCTTGTTACTGGATCAAGTTTCTTCTTGAATATGAATCTCGTACCAAGCGTCGGTTTGATAAAGTTATATCTTATGCTCTTCACTTCACGACGCAAAACCGTCTGTACAAAATCAGCTCTTGAATCCCTGTTTGGATTTATCAGTTCCAGTTGAGCTAGACGATTTATTTCTCCCTTTGGCAATGTACTCAGCTTCTTGAATGATCTTTTAAAATACCGAATGCCATTGCTTCTTTTAATCATGAAAATACCTTTGTAGGTTTTCCAGCTTTTGATAATTCCTGTGTAATTCCCACTAACTTTATATGTCTTGCAAGTAACAGGAATAGATTCACCAGGAATAAAACTTATCACAGGTCGCTCAGAAGTTGAAGTAGAAGCAGTATCAGAAGCCGGTGTAGTTTCTGGAACAGTTTGCGAAGTTCCAGCTGGCTCTGCTTCATCTTCCGAAGAATCAGTCTCGATTGTCAGAGCATCATCATAGAATTCATCCAGACGCATCTCCTCTTCCTCAATCTCGACATCATCATTGATTTCAAATTCAGGTTCAGATGCCTGAATTTCCTCATTAACCATTCGCTGAATAAAAGATAGATTAGCATTTGAATAATCTACAGCTAACGGTCTTGGTTGACCTGGAATATCATCGACGAAGAAATAATCCAAACGAAGAGATTCATTATCATCAGAAATGTTTACATTATCATTTACATTGTCAGTCTGTGTTCCGGCTGAAGCCCTAGATGTTGTTTCTATGGCACGCAAGCCTGACTCCCCCGGAACAACAGCTAGGGATTCTAATTCTAAAACCCTAGTATTCAAAGTAGGAACTAACTCTGCCTGTTCTTCTAACACTTTAATCTGAGCAGCTTGAACCTCCAAAATCGATGCCTGAGACTGAATCATTTGAGCTTGATTGTCCATAGTCTGATGCATCTGATCCATCCTTTTCAAAAGTTCCTGGATAACCGAAGGCAGAGGTTGAATTGGAACCTCAACACGGGGAATGTCGACCCGTGGCCTCGAAGACGACGTAGAAGTACGAAAAATAGACTGAGGTGGAACCCAATCTTCATCTGCAAGGTCATCACTTCTTGGTTGTTTGCCCTGATCAGGGCGCACAGATGTAACACCCCCAAATTTATTGTTTAGCGGAAGCAAGATTTGGGTGTTACTAATCAATAACAAAGCACATAAGATAAAGCGAACGACTCTAAATGCGTCGTTTTAAACATTACATAAATAATATGAAGGTTTTACATCGTTGTTCTTGTTACAAAAGCTCGCAGCTAAATGTAAAAGATTCTAAGGCATATCTAATTGTACAAAATATAGAAATGCATGTGAATCTTCTGTTATCTGAATGTGACTCGAGCTAAAAGTCCTGAGCAGATCTACTACTGCTGGGTACCTGAGAATACATGCTAAAAGGTCAGCTAAAAAGCTGGTGAGCTCACAGGTGTAAGTTGATGAAATCCATGTTATGAACCACAAGATTTAGTTTAGTGATTTGCAAACATGCAAATAAAATATGAGTGTATATTATTGCCATGAGCACATAGTTTGAGCTTAACTGAGTGTGCCAGGATCCACATTCAAGGACCTGATCGAGTTTGCCCCCGGCATGTGCCTAATCTACACATGTATGAACAAATGAAAATGCATCCGTTCGACCGCAGTCGTGGTAGCGCGACTACCCCAGACGGGGATTGTCAATCCCATATGGTACCATACACTCACATTCACGCTATCGCAATATAAACAAACTATGTTGTGAGGGACTTCATGATTAGATAAAACAAACTCATGCAATCAATATATCGATGTTTCGTACTTGTGTTCATATGTAAAACAAATCTGAGCATGCATTCCCACCCCTGGGTTGAAAACAGTAAAAATGAGGGGCTATGAGACTCACCTGAGCCTTTGCGTTTATATCAATAAACGTAAGTAGAGTGCTAAACAGCTGGTAGGTTCTCCGAACCCGTAACCTTCTAATGTCCTAGACATATAAGGTTATATGAGTAGATGTCCCGTAAGACCATCCATGCTAGTGTTCATCCCACTAGTTATGTCCAAATAATTTGGTTTGATTGAATGTTTGTTTGCATTTTGAAAACGTGTACGGCCCGTTGGTAATAGGTTGAAATAATACTCCTAAAAGTATTAACTTTATACATTTGTCTAACTTATTACTACTGTTTCGTTTATTCAACTCGTTATCACTGTTAATTGTTCTCTCGTTACCACTGTTTTGTTTGTTCAATTTACTTGTTACCACTGTTAATGATAAACCCGTTACCACTGTTAGTTCACTTAGCCTATTACTACTGTTCATACGACAATAGAGGTATATGTATGCGTGATTGTATTTATCCGACAATCATGAGTTTATCCGTCATTTTGATTTCTTACGACTATATGGTATTCACGGAAAATATACGATAATAACATTTCGACAATCCAGTATTTTATCCGACAATATGATAATAATAGTATCCGATAATAAGAGTTTTCGCGTTCTATTGATTCCGACAATGTGAATGGGTCACGGGTCATCTGATAGTAGCAAAAGGATCCGTGAATATGGATCCGTCATTAAGTATTCATGGATATATTTTTATCCGATAATAGGAAATCCGAGAATAAGGGTTTAGATTCTTCCGTGATTTATTTTCGACAATAATAGTATGCGACAATGAGTTTAATGCGACACTAGGGATTCACGGAGTGTGTAACTCCGACAATAGGGAATTGTCGGATTGTATTATTCGACAATAGGGATTCACGGGTTTATTTGGTCCGACAATGAGGTCTCTTGGTTTTTGGTATTCACGGAATGCCTAATCCGACAATAGGCATTGTCGGATTTGGGCATTCACGGACAGCAAGTTTTGTGATGCAGTTTTAAGTTTTCACTCGATTTCTTTTGATTATTTGGCCAAGTATGACTCCGTAAAAATTTATGAAATTTTTATATGTTGTTCCCCTATGTCTTAGCTCTCCAAAACATATTTTTATATCTAAAATGGTCAAACAATGCCCGAGATATGATTTTTAGAATGGTTAAGGGTCCAACAGCTACTTTTAGTGACATGCGTCTGTTTAAAAATTCGTAACTCAAGTTTTACTAAACTTCACCAGATGAGTAAGTAGGGGAATTAAATCTAACAGAATTTGTGATCTTTCCCAGGTGGTCTCATCGGTTTTTGTTGGGTATTTCTCGAGATATGCCTCTTACAAGTTGACTGAAATTTTGGTCAGAAAACACAGGCTGTACATGTACTTTATTTTCCTTTTCTTAAAATAACAAATGAACGAATTAATTTATGAGGTTTACAGATTATGAAACTAGGCTCAATGAACTTCATTTTAGAGCCAAGAAACATGAGATTTCGTTAAGTTATGAGTCTGATATCGTCGATCTAAGTCGATCTAAAGTATTGTCCAGTGGATAATGTCATTATTCGATGGGTAAACGTATATTCAAACGATTTTTGAGGTGTTCTTGGACATAATCAGTGGTGAGGCCAAGCCTAGCATGTTTATATATGTAATCCAAGTAAATACAAAGAAGGTTTAGAGAGTTGTACCAAAGAAATGCAGCTTAAGGGTCGAAAAGGTTGAAGGAGTGCTGCTGCTGTCTTCTTTGGCTTCGGGCTTGAAAAACCGGCTAAGATGGTGCTATATCGTGGTGGTTTTTGGTGGTGGTTCTTGGAAGAGATGGAGGAGGAGAGTGGTGGTGGTGGCTGTCGTTTTTAGAGAGGAGGGAGCAGAGAAAATGTGTGGGTGGTGAGAGAGTGAGATTTTTGGAATAAGGCAAGAGTTAGGGTGTTTTGGGTTTAGTCACTTGGAGCTGATTTGGGTCGACCCGTGGGTCACCTGGGCTGGATAAGTCCGACCCATGTGTGGGTTGGGCTCGCGACTTTCCTTCCTCGTGTTCGTGTATTTTATCGTTGTCGGTTAGAGTTAATTTGTACGTTTTGTCGTGTTTATGACGTTTTATAGAATTTTATTTGTGGATTGTATGTTATCATCATAATATTCATAAGTTTTTGATTTACTAAGAAATATTTAAATAGTTTAAATATTTTGTTTACCAACGTCCATAGTATTGTATCGGGATCCGCCCGATATGAAAATGCACGATTTAATCAAATCGCGTACGTGTGTACATACATTTAAAATATCAATACACACAATGACACATATAATTAATCTTAATTACATGTATTTACACTTATGATTAGGTACTAATAGTAGCCCTAATTTGACGGGTGTTACAACAGAACTCGTACCTTCACGAATACGACGTTGTATTCGTTTGAACCGACGAGGGTCAAAGCGTTGAATATTCCTCAACGCATCTCCTGAGGGGACATCCCTCGGAGAAGTTTCAGGAGTAGAGCCTCCATCCGAATCTTCAACAACTGGATCTTCAAGATTAGGCTGATCAGCCTGTTCTCCAGCTTGGAAATTATCAATTTCCTGAAACAGGTCATCGACCTGTATTTGTGCATCATGGAGGTGTAATTCCTCCTCCTGAGGTTGCTGCCCAGGTGCAGCCAAAACATCTGTAAAACCGTCATTGGGCGGCGCAACATAAGCTTCATCGATTATGTGCCCAAACAACGGAAAACTGTTGTTCGCATTCGCACCAGCCGCACAAACCATCCAGATTCGGACGTTCATGGGAGTTGGACGCAAGCGCTCTCGCGCATTTTGCGGAAGGCCAGGAAGCTGGTTATCAAGAAAAAGCTGAATAAAGCGTGGATATAAATTCCAACGCTTGTCCCCGACGTTAAGATTGTCGACCATCGCCCTGAAGATATACCCAGAAAAATTGAAGGGCTTATTGTAGATCAACGCTAGCATGGCGGAGGCCGTAGAATGACTGATACCGTCAAAACCCGCCTTACGAGGAGAAAGGCAGACGATAAGAACATGCATCAAATATCTCCAAACCTTAGGCAGATTCGCCTTTCGGTATTGGTCATTAGGTACGCCTAGATAACCGAGACGTGTCATAGCCCCAGCAATAAACTCATTTCCAAAAAGAGTAGGCATTTCCGTAGTATCACCAAAGTGGAAGAATTCCCGAATAGCCTGTTCGGAGATAATGAGTTGACGATCATCCACAGTGTAGATGATTCTGGTAAATGGGAACTCGGAGTTGATCACCACATTTTCCCAAAATTGACCCACCTGATCCTTGTAAATGGTGGTTGTCGCGGTGATAGCAGTATGAATACGAGACCGGCGTAGAAATGCCACCATTGGCCTGTACGGAGCAGCCGTCTCTTTCGAATCATCCAAAAATGCCACAATGTTGTGACGTGGCTCCCAAAGAATATCACCATCTGCCATTGTTGTACAAAGTATAACAATAAAACTCGCAAACGGTTAGCATAAGCAGATTCAATCGAAACAAATAAATAAATTTAGTAGTGTGTTGTATGCGACAGAGGGAATTGTGTCACAGAGAAGCTGCGACATAATTGGATTGAGTCGCTCACATAACAAAATTGATTTTTAACAAAGTGAGCGACATAAGGAATTGTGTCGCTACTGATTAATGCGACGGACAGAGTTGTGTCGCTTTTTGTAATTAAATCGGATTTAATCGATTTTATATGACATAAACCATTTGTGTCGCAAAGATGAGGCGACATAAAAGTTGTGTCGCACAACAGAGTGCAAAATCACATATATAACAAGTAAAGAGATCAAATTTGCACAAATTAAGGGTTTAATTGATAATAAAGATAAATACATTGTTATGATTACAAGGTATCACATTCTAAACCCTAAACCCTAAACCTAGATAGTATCCTCGGATACTATTAATACACAAAAGGCCAAAATTCAAGACAAGGACAGGCAAAGATCCAGGATAATGAGGGGATCCCACCAGACCACCAAAAACGAAAGGTAATCGATCAAGCAAGAATGCTATCACGACACCTGAGTGCACATAAGATTCCACGACCGAAAGGTGATCCTCGAAGTCGCGAAAGTGCAAGACATGATAGTCTTTGGGCAGAAGCAGTGAACACAGTAGTGTAAAACACCATAATTGGACAAAAGTGAGGAATAGGCCAAACTGATTTAAGCGACATAAGATATGTCGCATTGTTATTTGGCGACATAAAAGTTATGTCGCAAATGCCAGCGACATAAATTGAAATTCAGAAACTCCGCGACATAAAAACCTATGTCGCAGTGACGAACAGCAAGTCCCAACCCAGAAACCCTAACCTCTAATTTGGGGTTTTTGAAAACGAGACATACCCTAGGGTACGCCATCAAACCAGAAGCACGAAAACATACATATTAACAAATAAGAGTGAGATATTCGTGTCTAATTAACCCAAACCCGAAACCCTTAAAAACCCGTAACTAAAATCAATGATTAAAGCATAAATAAACAGTAAAATAGGGTGAAACAAGTACCGATCGATCGAGTAGAAGTAGGTGAACAAGAAACTAGGGAGCGATTGCCAAGATAAACACCGGACGATCGAAATCAAAGAACGAATTCACACGCAGCTTTTGTGTCGCAGGAGTGGTTTTTATGTCGCAGGTTTTTGATTTTGTGTCGTTAAAAATGTGAACAGAGAAAGCGACTGGGGTGAGGTATTTATTCCTCAGCCCCACCTAGCGACATAATTAGCGACATAGAGAGCGACATAAGTTATGTCGCAGGACAATACTTATGTCGCAGTGCCCAGAAAACTTGATTTTTAATTTCAAGTTTTGAACCCCGATGAAAGAGTAACTAATGGACTTGTAAAAATAAATATACAAAATTGAAGATAAAAAGAACTTAATTACTAAACCTAAAATAAAACTTAAATTAATTTTCTTTTTGGTGACGTAGTTATTTTGTCTGGTAAGGGATCATATTAGGATAACCTGCAATTATTAGAAAATGGTAAGTGTTATCTCGATTATCAGTATATTTGTCCTCTTGAAATTTACTTAGCATATTTAGAACACCTTTGATAAATATTATTTCAAGATGATTACTGGTATTGTTTGACCACCTAAACATGTTACATCTACGGCTATGAGCGAAACTATTATTGTTAGTATGAATAATTATCTGTGGTCTCCACCATAGACATACCCCTATAATTTAGACAAGAACATATCTTCCAAGATAGATAAAATAGAGCAAAGTCATTTTTAAGAATCAAGTCAGCGGTGACAGGTCTGTACATACGTACAACAAAGCGACATAGCTTGATTCAGGTGTAAGCAAAACCAGAATTGGTCAAACCATTTTGGCGACCTTGTTAGGTATCTTATGATTTAAGACTTTTTCAAGTTCTTTGACTTACGTTTGCTTAACTTTTAAGTATATACAACTTGAGACCAGGTTTGTACTTACGTACAACAGAGGAAACAAGAAGTATATACCCCAAAGTATTTCATATTATAAACTAAAATGGAAGTATGCCAAGCAGTATTAAGGAATTAAGACACTTAATCATACATCACAGGATGTTGACCACATGATAATAGACATGTATTAGAATTAATTTTTAATTGCTCAAAGGCCGGTGTAACATGCCTACCAGTACATCATATGATGAATCTAATGTTTATAAAAGCTGTGGTAAGTAAGCTAGATAAACCTACTGATACATCAAGGATAAACCTTAAAATTTTCATTTTGTGCATGCACCCTAATGTACTATCATTTCCCTAGTTGTTTACAGACACAACTAAACGTCTTTTTACAAATGTTGCAACTGTGCATTTCTTTAATACTAAAGAGTATAAAGAGTGGTTGTTGCATTTTTTTTTTAATAGACAATAGTCCAAGTCCAAAAAGTTACTTTTTAAGCTGAAAGAAGCGCAAACCAATCATGTTGACCAGTTCATCAAATCGGGCACGAGAAAAAGCCTTGGTGAATAGGTCGGCATTCTGCTTAAGGGTATCTATGTGGACAAGGTCTATTAAGTGTTTCTCATAGCAATCACGTATGAAGTGAAACTTAAGTTCTATGTGTTTAGTTATAGAGTGTTGTACGGGATTGTGTGTAATGGAAATAGCGGTAGTATTATCAATATGTATAGGAGTCATAGTAAGAAGTACCCCGTAATCGCGTAATTGATGCTGAATCCACAGAACCTGGGAACAGCAACTAGCCGCAGCAACGTACTCAGCCTCCGCAGTGGAAGTAGCCACTGTTGTCTGCTTCTTGCACTGCCACGAGACCAAACGCGATCCAAGAAACTGGCATCCACCAGTTGTTGACTTCTTATCTATGCTACAGCCACCATGATCAGAATCCGAGTAAGCAGTCAGTGCAAACGATTTTTCATTGGAGTACCATAGACCAAGAGTTGGCCTATGTTTAAGGTACCCAAAAATACGCTTTACTTCTTTCATATGAGAAACCTTTGGCCTAGCTTGATATCTTGAGCAGATAGACACAGCAAATACGATGTTCGGCCTGGATGCGGTCAGATACATGAGAGAACCAATCATTGAGCGATAGTCCTTTTCTTTACAATCCTCGTCATCAATGGTCGGCCCGAGATTATGATTAATTTCAATGGGGGTTCCATAGGTCTTACAATTAAGCAAGTCATACCTAGTTAACATATCAATGACATATTTGGACTGATGAATATAAATTCCTTTGGCAGACTGCTCAACTTGAACACCCAAAAAGAACGTGAGTTCCCCCATTGCACTCATCTCAAATTCAGACTTCATGAGATTTTCGAAGTCTTTACACATGGAATCTTTTGTAGAGCCAAAAATGATGTCGTCGACATACACCTGTACCAGCAATAAGTCATCTCCATCTCGTTTTGTGAATAAAGTGCTATCAATACTACCTCTTACGAATCCATTCTTAACAAGATGAGTGGCAAGCCTCTCATACAACAGTCGTGGTGCCTAATGCAAACCATATAATGCCTTATTAAGTTTACAGATATATTCTGGATGCAAAGGATCTTCAAAACCAGGAGGCTGCTTCACATAAACATCGGTATCAACCTATCCATACAGAAAAGCGCTCTTTACATCAAGCTGATAAACAATAAATTCTTTGAAGGACGCGAAGGCCAAGAAGATACGAATCGACTCCAATCTTGCAACGGGAGCGAAAACCTCATCATAGTCCAAACCCTCTACTTGATGAAAACCTTGAACTACTAGCCTTGATTTGTTTCTAATAACTACCCCTCGATCATCTTTCTTGATTCGATAAAACCATCGAGTGCCGGTTGGATGTGCACCCTTAGGTAACGGCACTAATTCCCAAACATGCAGCTTTTTGAATTGCTGCAACTCCTCCTGCATTGCTTCAACCCAGTGTGGATCTTTTAAAGCATCTTCTGTACGTTTAGGCTCCACCTGAGATAGAAAACACGATTTAACCTCAGCAGCAAGACATGCAAGAGAAGCAGACTCAGAAGAGTCAGAAGGGGATGTAGGGTGTGCATCAGCAATAACTTGACTTCTTGTCTGAATCCCCTTATCCAAAGGACCTATAATATTCTCCACTGGATGGTCCTTATTAATGAGAGAACTTGGAATCTCGTCAGGCACAATGACAGAGTCCAGGTTTGTGCAATCGGCTTCCTGTGCCGAATCAAACTCCCCCGTATTCTCAAACGGTTCATCTTCATCATCGGACAACTCAGGAACATCAGTATATGTTTCTGGATTTCTTGTTGATGATTCAGGAACATCAGCATTTGGTTGAGAAGGAGGTGGAGTAGCAGAGACAGTCGGAGTCTTTGATTTGGATGGCTGTGAAGTATTTGAAGATAAATCAAGGCCATGGAGTAATGTGACCACCTGATCAACTTCATCATCTTCCTTAGGAAGATTAAATGAATCAAAGATTGTGTCATAGTTAAACAAATGTGCTGGTCCCTTTCCTTCTGGATTTTCAGAGTAACGAAAGCATGCGACTTCAAAATGTTCTTCCATACGCTTAGTTGCCAAGTTGTACACACGTTTATTCGGAGAGTTATTTGAAAAGCCCAAAAATAAACCTTCACTAGACTTTACTCCAAATTTAGCAACTCTCTCTTTTGTGTACATAATAGTGCAGGGATAGCCAAATGGTTCAAGAAACTTGAGCGAAGGTTTTCGATTATTAATCAGTTCATAAGACGTTTTATTGTGCTTTTTAACCACGGAAACCTGATTAAGAATATAACAAGCAGTATTCACCGCTTCAGCTCAGAAAGAGATAGGCAGCTTAGAGTCTGCCAACATTGTTCGTGTGGCTTCAATGAGTGTCATGTTTTTACGTTCAGCAACTATATTCTGTTGAGGAGTTCGTGCAGCACTGAATTGATGATCAATGCCTTTTCTTAGACAGTACAACTCAATTGTCGAATTCTTAAACTCAGTCCCATTATCCGATCGCAATTTCTTGATTGACAAATTGCACAGGTTCTTGAGCTTATCAAACAAAAGCGAGAGTAATCATCAGTTACTACCAAGCAGTATTTAGAACCTCCCATACTCTTCTTACTTACAGGTCCAAAAAGATCCATATGCAATAGCTCCAATGGACTTGAAACAGAATTCATCACTTTTGACTTATGGGACTTCTTGTGTTGTTTCCCTTTTTTACAGGAAACACAATGATCATTGATTCCAAAGGATTGCTTTGGAACTCCACGCACAAGATCGTGCTTCACCAAATAATTCATCTTTCTGAAGTGCAGGTGACCCATACGTCTGTGCCACAATAGTGATTCTTTTTCAGGAGCTCTTGATAGTAGACACGTATGTTGGGTTGTTTCAACAGTATTCATATCTAGAATATACGTGTCTTTTTGCCGAGGTGCCCTCAGTAGCACCCATTCCTCAGGAATAACAAATCCTGGTTTCAAAATACAGCATTCAGTTTTGGTAAATGCCGTAGTGTACTCTTTGTCGCACACTTGTGATACACTGAGCAGATTGTGAGTAAGCTTCTCCACAAAGTTAACTTTTTCAAAACTCACTTACCCATTAGTGAGTGTACCCTGTTCGGTAATAACTCCTCCTTTATCACCGGCAAAAGCAACATATCCCCCATCATAATCTTTGACTTCGGATAGCAGAGATAAGTCGCCTGTCATATGTCGCAAGCAACCACTGTCGATATACCATCTACTATTTTGAATTGCTTCAGATTGCTGCGACATCACAAACAAATAGATCAATTAGTAAGGGAGACCCAAGCCTTAACAGACTTGGGTAACCCAGTAGCATCATCCACAATGATTACATCAGTCAGAATTTTATTTTTTAGCAAATCGAAATCATTGCCTGATGAATCATTGTCAGATGAAGAGTCAAAACATGACTCCTTGATCTTCCAAACCTTTTGAGGTTTGGATGGTTGCTTTTTAACATTATTGAGCTTATCATGTTTAACTATGTTTAGCTCAATATTGTTATTCTCAGAAGTAGTTGGTGGAACTGCAGAGCCTCTCATAGATTTTTTTGAAAATTTTTGAAAGTGAGAGGTTCGTATATCTCCCCTTCGACCATACTTCTTAGCAAGCAATGGACACTGACTAATCAAATGACCTTGTTTCTTGCAATAGAAACAAGATCGTTGCTCAACACTATCATGAGATTGAGGTATAAACCTTTGAGCTCGGTCAAAAAATGGATGTACTGAACAAGTACACTGATGTGTACAAGCAGAAGTTGAACCTTGAGATTTATTTTTAGAAGATTTTTTATTAGATTTGTAATTATCTGGTTGAAAAATCTTCTTTGTAGGTTCAGCTTTGGCTTTACCTTTCATTTTATAAATCTCATCATAACCTTCACTGGTGAAGATATGATGGTCGTTGGTTACATTCTCCTTTTTCAACTAACCGTATTCTTCATCGGTTATATCCTCAATCTCAATTTCCTCCTTCAAACTTACTGGAGGAATCGACTTATCAACAGATTTCTCACACTTGGAAACTACAATAGGCTTAATAGGCTCAGCCTTAGTTTCCTGTTTCTCAACGGATTCATTAGTCATGGGCTTAAATAGCTCAGCCCTGACATCAAGCTTCTTAATTGAGTCAACCTTATGAGCCTTCAAATTTTCAGGCTCACTAGTCGATGCCTTAACTGGCTCAGGCATACTGGTTACAGGTTTTTCAGACTCATCTTTAACATTTTCGACCGTATCTTCTTGATGAGACTCTGTTGGTGGTGGGACTTGATGAAAACCTAGTCCCTCCTTCCCAACCTCAGGCCTACTTATCCTTACTTTAACAGGTTTAACAGGTTTTATATCTACTTGAGAAACAGTAGGTACAAAATTTTTGATGATTTCTTGTTGAGGCATAGGCAGATAATCTTTTGGAGGTGGGACATGGTGATAACCAAGTCCTGCCTTACTTTTAGTATCTGTCTTTTGTTTTTGAAGAATTTTATCAAAGACGAGAGAGGACGTCGAAAAATTTGATAATTTCCGATTTAAAGTAAGAACTTCAGCCTATGAATCAACAAGTTCCTTTTTAACAAAAGTTAACATATCTACATAACTTCCTATTTCATCTTGCTATTCAAAAAATTTGGCTTTAAGTTCTTTCTTTTCTTCAAAAATAGCCTTTAATTTCTTTTCGGACGCCTTAAAACTTTCTTTTAACATTTCATTATTTTCTGTTAATTGTGAGATAGTAGCATTAAGGCGTTCGTTGTCCTCTATACACCTATTAAACTGGTTAGTAAGTTTAATGCATGAAACACAAGATAAAGGTCCATCATCTACCTCATGAACCTCAGCCATTAGTGCTGTGTTTTCTTCTTCGTCATCAGCTGCATCTGACCAGCTGTTGTCCCATGGAGTTTCTGTCAGCATCAAAGCAACTGACACCATAGCTTTCTCTTCTGCCTTTGTTGGAGAAGGCTTGGTAAGACCCGAAGGTGGTGTCTTACTCTTTTCACACTCACGAGCAAAGTGTCCATAGTTCTGACACTTATAACATCTCACCTTCCCTTTATTAAAACCCAAGCCTTTTTCACCCGGATTGTTCACAGAGGTTCTCCTAGTTTTCTGCAAGAAGTTCTTTACCCTCCTTGTTAGCATAGCCATTTTCCATTTTAAATCTAACCTCTCCAATTCCTCTTGATCAATTTGACCAAAATCTTCATCAGAAAAGTCACCAGCGGAGGCTAAAAATGCTGAAAACGTAGAAGAATAATCTTCACCAGAAGATATGCCCGAACTTTAAAAGTAAGTACCACCTGATGGAATACTTGTAGATGCATTTCCACTATCATTTCTAGCGATAAATGCAGTACCTGTAGACTTGCTTGAAGATACAGGAACATCTACGCCATATAACTTTGGATTTTGGAGATGGGAAGCGGCCTTGGTCTCCTTTCTTTGCATCTCAAGAAGCTTTGCTTCAATGTGACCTATAAGATCTTCGAGCTCCATGTCCATGATATCCTCATCCCTTTCCATCAAGAGAACCCGAGTATGCCACTTCTTAGGAAGTGAATCAAGAAGTTTCTTGTTCACATCATTTCGTTCCAGGGTTACACCTCCTTCCATTAATTCAATGACCAATTGGGAATATCTGCTACACAGATCTTCCAGTGATTCATCCTGAAGCATATCGAAAACCTCGTACTGCTTCTTGATCAAATCAATCTTCTTCTTCTTGTATTGATCACTACCACCACATTTCTTTTCAAACGCTTTCCAGAGATCATAAGCAATCTTATGTTGCCTCAATTGTCTCATGATAGGTTGAGGCAATGCCATAGTGATTGCAGCATGAGTTTTTCTTTCCATATCAAAAGCCTTACGTTCCTCAGGGGTCATTTATTTAATTGACTTTTCAGGAACTGGGCCATTATAGACTCCTATTCTTAGAGGACGTTCATATCTTTCCTCTAAATATATCATCATTTCAGGATCATTGAGTCCAACATATGACTCAAAGCGTTGACGCCAACCAGAATAACTCATTCCAGGCATATACATAGGAGGTTTGTTTCCGGAGCCGACCTCATTATTCCGTTTCAACATTGCTCCAACTGATTGAATGGAATGTGCTGAAGATGATGTCATTGTAAAATACCTGCAAAACAATCAAAGACAAAGAGCAAACTGTTATGCGACACAAGTATGTGTCGCAGATAGATTAAGCGACAGAAAGTTTATGTCGCAGAAGAAGCTAAATTCCAAAGTGTCAAGCGACACAAAATTTATGTCGCAAAGTGATAGCGACGGAAGAAAACCGTGTCTTATGTTGCAAGCTTGTGTCGCAAGCTTATGTCGCCTAAGTGAAGGCTTATGTCGCAAACCAGAAGAAGCTTTTTTGCAAGCTTATGTCGCAAAAACCCTAGTCGCGACACAAAAGATATGTCGCAAAGTTGTGTCGCAGAAACGGCTGAGCAGCGACCAAAAACCCTAAAATCGAAAATTTTCGGTAACCTAACGAAAATTCACGAATGGAGGACGAATAATAAACCCAAAATCTTCCAGAAAAGCCAAATACTAACTTTGAAGCACCTTTCGTTGAAGATTTTAACCAAAAAACAAGTTGTTTTCCCGAGAAACGTATTAAAATGGATTTAGTAACGCTAAATCCTTAGATTTTGGCTCTGATACCATTTGTAGGACCCCTGTAGTCGGACCTAACTGAACCCTAACAATCAAACGTAGTGCGGAATCCCACTATTGACAACAAACGTTAAACAAATAAACAACGAATCAAACAGAAAGTATATCAATTGAATACCAAAAGTCGATCAGCTTATATTGAATAGAATGGTTACAATATGCTCTCTGATCTCACAAATTCGTCAACCCTCACAACTGAGTTGAACTTGACTATTTATACTTAAGACCTAATCTGATCTATGCGACACAAGCTGTGTCGCCAAGCCGACTCATGCGACACAAGATGTGTCGCCAAGTTAACTATTGCGACACAAAGACCTTGTGTCGCCAAAACACAAAATGTAATTAATACAAACGTTATAACTAACATAATTACATATCAAACGCATTACAGACTTAGACCAACTAAGATGTGTCGCCAACTTAACTATTGCGACACAAAGACCTTGTGTCGCCAAAACACAAAATGTAATTAATACAAATGTTATAACTAACGTAATTACATATCAAACGCATTACAGACTTAGATCAACTGACAGACACAGTAAGATGCACCAACATATATCGATATCGGTGTTTGGATATTTCATATTTCTAGGATGTTCTCTGTCAATTACTTCTGATCTTTCTTATAGGGAGACCTAAACAACGGGTCAGTTTCTTAAAACTAAGTAATGTAGATCTTGTATGTATCTAGAAAAGTGGTGTTCATGCTTTTATTATGCTTATTAGTTATTACGTAATGTACTTATCTTGATTAATTTTGTCAAAGCACTTCATTATTCCGTTCTTTACACACTCCCGAGCAGGTGAACTACAATAACTGTAAATTCTTTTATTATTGTACATGAGTTTATTTAAATGTATCACGAGTAGAGGTGGCAAAAAGGGGGGGTTATGACAGTTGGGTAACAGGTCACAATGGATGTACCAAATATGATTTAACCGTATTATGTCTTCCAATATGAATGCTTAATTAATTGTTCGTTATGTGTGATGGGTAGTACCTTTGGGTGCTAACAGATGTGCATATTTCCCTTTTGAGGACCTCTGTAACAAACCTCTTGGTGCTATAATTCCAGTGTAAGTCAGACTTTCCAACTTCCATGATGGAAACCGTGTTTGTTGAGTTGGGTATAAGATACAAGTTGATGGCTTAAGAGATGTTTCAAAGAGATGGTTTCATAATTCTTATAATTATTTTTTTCACTTTCTGTTTGTAATGTCTAATGTGAAACTTATGGTTTTGATGCAGCACAACAGACGATTGATAAAATCCTCAAGAAAACATCAACAAAAACTCAACTATTTCATGTGCTGAAATGGATGGTAGCACCAAATGTTTAGGATTTTAAGGTTACTGTTCTAATACATTATGATTTTCTATTCCTATCACATGAGATTCTTGACCTTGCATTTGAGGTATGAATATATGAATCTTGCCCATTTTGGCCTTTTTATCTTGTGTGCCAAGGTATGTATGTATCATGGGCTTCAGTTTGACATCCAAGTTAAACTATATCTTCTTTGAATTTTTGGGTTTATGAAATTTTTTAGACTTGCATTAGGTATTGTTCTCTTTTCCAGATCAAAATGAGCTTAGAAAACTGGTGCATTATAGACGGATTTTGTTAGCAATCAGAACTAGCGAAGAAAATGCTAATTTATGTACTTACCTATTCCCATGGTGATCAATGGATGGTATACCTTTATCTATGATCACTTTTGATATCTCCCACACTGTGGTTATCATTGTTGATTTTCTATTCCATGTTGGATGTGATTAAGTGTTGTCAAACATATATTTTAGAAGCAATCATTTAAAAATATATATATTGATATAGATGTTTGGATATTTCATATTTCTAGGACGTTCTCTGTCAATTACTTCTGATCTTTCTTATAGAGAGACCTAAACAACGGGTCAGTTTCTTAAAACTAAGTAATGTAGATCTTGTATGTATCAAGAAAAGTGATGTTCTTGCTTTTATTATGCTTATTAGTTATTACGTAATGTACTTATCTTGGTTGATTTTGATGATTATTTATTCATGCTATAATTCTAGTATAAGTCAGACTTTCCAACTTCCATGATGGAAGCCGTGTTTGTTGAGTTGGGTATAAGATACAAGTTGATGGCTTAAGAGATGTTGCAAAGAATAATAAATCTTGTCAGGCATAATTTAATGGAGGTAATTTTTGTTAGTTATAATACACCTCTATTGCTTTTAACATATTTGAATTAATGTTAATTGTACATATATATGGTTGCTAGTAAGTGAAGGGATATCTACAACAGCTATCTTTGTGGAAGTATTCTCATATCACCACTGAATTTGGGTAACTTTTCAATTTTGTAAGTACAATGACTTCTAATTTAGTTTCTTTTCTTTTGTGAGTTATTTATTGAATGTAATTTGGTTAGCCAGCAATTTTGTTTTTTGTTTATTAAATGTAATTCGGTTAGTATAGATACCCATAGAGCATCATCCTATGATTTTTTCTTTTTCTTTTTGAAATGAGTTAATACCATCTATAGAATTTTGATGATATGAACATGGAGATTATAAGAAACACTCCTCACAAAGCATACCGTGAGAATTTTTACAAGGTGAGCATTGTTGGATCATTTTAACTTTGACAATGTCTTTAGTAGGTGGTGCTACTGCTAAAATAATGTTTGACCTTGAGAGTTCGACGTTTATAGACGAGCTGTTATTATAACAATAATTCGGTGTTGCCATTATTTGAAAAAATTTCACATAGGAGCTCACCTTATACATGCGAGTTTGCTTAATTTAATAGTGATTATATTTATATGCAATATTGGAACAGTGCTTACTCGATATGATCGTTGAAAGTTGTTTGTAGCTTTAGCTTATTATGAGAAAATAGAACTTTCAGATATTTGAATCACAACTTTATGCCATCATTTTTTATTGTATGCTCATTTATTTTTTCAAATATTTCTTTAAGGCACCTACCCATATGGTCATGAGGAACTTGCTGTCTGAGAGGATATAGATCAAGTATATGTACTTAGCTCTGTCAATATGTAGTAACTAGGAGAAAAATACACAATAATGTTGTTAATGTATACTAATTCCATCCTCAAAAAGAACCATTCTACATTTAGTATAAAATGAATTATTTGCAACTTAAAAACTAACAAGAAAGTTTTCCCCTTATATATAAATAAATGAATGCAGGTTCATGGTGTGATAGCGAAATACACTCCTTACCCACCTATAATTACTAAGTTATCCTATGGAGAGAGCGAGATGTTTGATAAGGCATTATATGAAACTGATTACTCAAAACATGATCTTTTTACCTAAATAATTAAATAATTTGAAGTTGATAAAACCACCAAGCACCCTTATGTGGATATGCTACATGTGATGGTGATGTGGCTTACTTGATTTATGCATAATGTGTTTTCTTAGTGTCACGTACAACCATAATACATCATCAAAAATTTTGGCCACTATTAAAGGGGGAAATATCAACCTTTTATATGATAGTTAGTTACCATTGCGTTATATATATTGTTAGCAGGTCAAATGTATAAGGATAGATACTATTAGAATAGGTTGAACGAGGCCAACAAACCAATATTTTCTTAACATGTTTTCAAATGCACTCAGCAAATTACACAGAGAATTATGCCTTCTACTTATTAGTATAGTCCTATTATAATATTCTTTAAATTCTAATTTATTGAGTGTATATATTTTGCAACTTCTATTTAAGCTATATATAGGCAGCAAAAGTTCTTACTGATTGATCAGTAGTTGTTGACTTGTATTGCCTAGATAGTCTCGAGACGCGTCAATAGCGTTGGATTGTTTAAGCTTAAAGTTTTTATGCCTCTATGTTCAACTTATTTTATTGCATTCTACAGATACGTAGAGAAATATTAACGGCTTACGATCATGTTGGACATGATGAACCAATTCGGTACAATACATAAGTCATTGAAACTTTGCAGTTGTTAACCTCGTGATGGTTGGGGACTCAATGCTGGCCAGTAGAAGGTGCAAACAATTATCACCTGTATGTTAGTGATATTCAATTCATGATGGTTATACCCAAACCGAATCAATTTTAATTTATACCCAGCCCACCTATTCCATAACCTTTATTTTTACCACCTTATTAAAATAAAAAATATGTCAAATTTTTGGTTTGGGGTTAGGTTTGGCCATGCTGGGTTCGAGTTGATTGGATAGAATGCAGCAAAAATGGAGCGGGTTTTGTAAATTTCTTAATGGGTTTGAGTTTAATTGGGACAGGAACTCAGGTTGGTTTGATATACATATAATTGCTCTATGTGTATTTCATTCTATTTTTTTTCATCTGGGAGCAAAAAGAATTGCAGGGATTGGTGTCAAATTTGTTCATAGCTTTTAACCATTAATTGATTTAGATTCTATTTTTGTCTATGGAAGTATAGATCTTTCACTTGGGATAACAGGTTTTCTCTCTCTTTTTAAAAAAAAAAAAAAAACTTCCAATGCTTTTGGGATGAGTAGATTGATAATCCGATGGGTAATAGTTATGCTTAGTTGGGCGGTTTAGCGGGTTTAATGTCATTGGATGGTTCTATGCAGGCTTGCTTGTGTGGTTAATTGGTTGGGTCAGCAAAGTCAACATGTCATCGGGCTTTGAAGGCAGAGTGTGTGTTCGTGTTTGCTTGATGGTGGTTCCTTACCTGGATTCGTTACATTGGTTTTCGTGCTGTATTCAATAAAATATACCAAAGACATGTAAGTTTTACTGTAGATATTTAACTACTATCTACATAATTTTAAGAAATTATATAGCTAGCAAGCGTTCGGGTAATTATATAGGCTTACACCTTTGTGTTGTTATTTTTTGATTCAACGGGATTTGGTTTTCTTTCATGTTGAAATCTTCATGTGGGTTTGGCTTGTAACACCCCAATAATTTACTAACGCATTTTATATTACTTTAATACCGAAAGCGCGAGTTCCAAAATTTTCAAACCAAAACAAGTACATATCATATGTACTTACTTAATTACATATGAACATACATAATTTACCAAAGGTTTAGCGTTTCAAAATAGATACATGTATAAACTAAGTTACTAATATGTGCCAAATAAGTTTCCAAAACATTTCATTGATTAACCCAATATATCAGAGCTGACGCCACATTAGTCAAACATCCATCCAGTACCCATGCCATGTCAGTCATCTAACCAAAATCTGCAAAATGTTAAACATGGTGGGATTAACTCACAGCTAAGTGAATGGAACTGTATCCGACAGTTCAATCCAGAAGTAACCAATCTTACAACAAGTAAACAATAACACACAACAACAAAGAGGACTGGCAGTCCTTGGTATGCCATCACAAGAACACTTTAAACCACCGGTATGCCATCACAGTGATTTACCGATAGTTTGAAGCTATCTTCACTAACTAGGGTTCATCCATCAACGATGTGTATCAGAAACCCCGCCAGTCAAACAATAGCAACAAACCCAACCAGTGTTGACCTCCCAATAATACACATATGTTCAGCGGCCAATAATCACATATTGCACATTAATCATGCCATTATAGAATATAATCAACCAATCAATAATAACATTAACCCAAATGATTAAACAATCAATATCAATAACAATGTATGTTCACCCGTTGTAACCAAACCTGTTACAACTAGGTTGAACCGAAGTATACAGTTACTACTCACCGATATTCCAGTCTCCACTCAGTGGTCTAATATTACTGAGTTTCCTTCTGATTATCTGAAAAACACAATTAATAACAAGTCAGCAACTCTTTCCAATAACTAACCATTGTCATAACTATATACATATTTCACTAAATATCATCATCTACTCTACAACATTTATAGTTACTATTCCTAGTAATTTACAAATTTATCATAATATATATATGTACCATTCACTTAGTTCATTAAACATATAATATAAATGCATTGCAAGAACAACATAATATCGAAACTAATTTGTTCCTGTTTTAATCCACATCCGATCGGCTATCCCCTCCTAGCCGATCAGCTAACCTTCTTTACCCGATCGGCTCCCATGCATAGCCGATGAGCTACTTTGGTTTTCTCAAGACTTTTGTTTCAAACACTAGCCACTGTAATCGTTTTGATCTAATCTATCCGTTAGGCTAAATCTATCCGATCGGTTACAAGTTCATACCCGATCAGCTCAGACTGTCATAACCGATCGGCTATGGGACTCAAACCCAGAACCAGCAACCTGCAACAAGCTGAACTCGAGCTTAAACCTAACCAAATCACCAATTTCAGCTTTCTACTCAACTATATACAATAAGTAACATTTTCCAATAGTTACTAACATCATATATTATCATTTTAATCATCAGTTTCACATATAAAACACAAACCCTAACTATTCAAAATAAGTTCTTGAATAAATAATAAGAGTACTTAAACTTGGTTATGAACACTATGATAATAATGATGATAATCTTATGATGATGATGATAAACTATAATGGATTCAGACACAAGCTTAATTTCTAATTGATTCTCTTAATTTGTGTGGGTTTTTGTTCTTAATTTCAAAATATGAGAGTTAAACAATTGGAGGAAGGTTGGTGAAATGAGTCGGTCTCATCCACCGCCTCCTTTTTATGTAGTATATATATTTATCTCCCTTCTAATCCTATTGTCTGGAACTCGAAATACCCGTGAGATAAAGTATTTTATTTTATCGTCGAATACTATAATATAAAACAAGTACTATTTTATTAGTCACAATAATCCCCGTGACTCTTTTACCTATTTATTTTCAAATAAATCGATTAAAATTATTTCCTATTATTTCAAATAACTATTTATTTCTAGGCCCAAAATAGGATGTTACATGGCTGAGCACATTTACCCATCTCATTTAGATGTCATGTTTTTATGAATCACTTCACTTTTTAATGGTCATGTATATTCTTTCTTTTTTCAGTTTATATATATCGCCTTGGATCTTATGTTCAATATCGGTATTTTTTATTTTTTACTGTTTTTGTGTGTGTGTGTGTGTGTATATATATATATAACTTTACCTTTTGGTCAGTGATAATGCCACGGACATTATCACTTGGTACAAAGGGAGCATAGTACAGATGATTTTGTCTTTTTGTAATTTTACTTGTGTACCCATCAAATTTGTCTGTGGCAAAATCAACCCCCTTACCTTTTATCCATTTTCAACCAATTATAAGATGAAACATATGAATCGTATGATTATAAAACTTCAACTACTACTTTGTATTTGTATGGCATCTATTAAACTGGGCAACACCCGAGTATAAAACTAGTTATATTGGTGGATGCCGAATATTTTGCATACGATCCATATCTAGATATGTATTAATCAATATAGATATTTATGATGTTAAGTTTTTCGACGTTTCATTGGATTTGTGATTGGCCATGTAATGTGACAATTGCGGAGTAATAGATTGGATAGTAGTTGGGGTTAAAAGTGCAAATCATCAACGAATTTCCACTTTTATATCAAGTTAGGTAACGAACTGATTTTATTAATAATATAGGTTACGAACTTTCAAATTTTGTGTCCAGTTAAGTAATATGTATTACGTGACATATAACCGTAATTCCACATAAAGCAATTTTAATAATGTCACGTAATACATAATATCTAACTCGACACAAAATTTGAAAGTTCATTACTTGCATTAGTAATAAAATCAGTTCGTTACCTAACTCAATAGATAATTAAAAGTTCGTTAGCAATATGTAGCTTTAACCCTAGTAGTTATTAGTTTGCACTTGTAACTCATACTCATCCTAATCAATCTACTACTTCGTAGTATTTTGTAACACATTTTTGTTCCAGCTACTTGCTAGTTTTCACGATTTGTGCGTTTTAACAACAGTATTCATCGTTCAATAATTAAATAATCATTGTTCATGCATTTTTAAAGTGATGTGATTGATCTTACATGTTTGCTTATGATCAGTTTGAGGCTGCATGGTGGTTCGGCTGGAAAAATGATGACAAGTGTAAGGACAACAACCAAGAACAATGTAAGACCATCAAACTTCATTTTCTTATAATAAAATGTGCAATATTGAGTTCAATGTTTCAATATATATATTCATAATTCATTATTCTTTCTCGTGACTAAGATAGAGTAAAATTAAAAAAAAAAAAAAAAGACAAATTAATCAACAACTTGCAATAGTTGACTCAAAGTCTACCCAAAAGCCAAAAACAAATCATGCAGCTGTACGTCTTCGATGATAATCTTTTTTAATAATAAGATTCCAATTTGTATACAAAGATACTCCCTATCAAATTTTAGTTATGCTTGAACTAATGTACATTTAGTGGATAGATGGTCGTTTCAAAAGATACTTAAAAACTAGGATTGTACTCAAGAGAATTATATCCACAAGATAAACCGAACCAAGCAAACTAAGATTATAAAACATAGATCATGCTTATAAGACTCCTCCCGACGTTACATCGGTTGGGCTGTCGGTTTTGGCCGTCAGCTTGATGACGGGAAGGAGAGGATCGTCGGTGAAGGGGAGCGGGGCCTAGTGGCCTTTTTTAATGTTTATATAATTTTCTTTTTTCACTTGCAAAGATGAGAGACCGGCACCATGAAAATGATGATGATGATGAATGAAAAATTTAATGCTTGTAAAATAAATAGGCTTTCACGTTCGGGCTTTTAACTATAGATGGGCTTTCAGATTATAAAATAATTGGGAATTAATTTTGGATTTTGCTATTTGTAGCCCTAAAGGGCTATGTTTAAGATTTAGATTCATGCTTTAAGAGGTGGTAAACTAAGGTGGTTGGGAGAAATTATATTCAGAGGGTGAGTGGTTATTATTAAGATACAAACAATTAATGTGTGTCTGAATTTCTTATTCATACCCCTAAGGGCTATGTATAGCATTTTCCATTTTGGATTTTCCATTAATTTTTTAATTATTTTAATGTTTCCTTTTTAATTGATTTAATGTTTTTATTTTTAGTTAATGTAATGTTTAATTAATATGTATATGTTTTATTTAATTTTGTGTTTTAAATAAATAAAGTTATTAAATAATGTATGGGGTTCAGAAAAAAGTGAAGTATTGTTCACTTTTGGTAGTGTAATGTCAGTTTTGTAAATTCCTGATGTGTCGCTGATTTGACAAAAACTGACGCATCAATTAGCGTTACTGTTGAGGGCAGTCTAAGGTGAGGAATCTACTATCTCATGTTTAAATTTTTAAAAGGTGTATATATTCTTCGACCAAAGAAGAGACAACTATTATATATGCGCATGTACATCTAACACTCGGTAGACCTCATAAAATATATGTCCTAGTTTTACCATATTTTTTTTATTTCATTTTAGTTATAATAGAATAAACACTTCTATGGATCTACTACTAGAAATTTAATGATTAATCTCAGCATTCAGTGTTTTTTCTTAAATAATCTAATTCTTCAATCATCTTTGACGAAGGAAAATTTTTATCCTCGCGAACTTCATCGATCAGTATTACTATTCAAGGTGTGAAGGATCATGTTTCTTCGTTTCCATATATCGTTCAAGTCTTCAGGAAGAACATAGCTTACCACATCAAAGGCTGAGTCAACCTCTTTTAAGATAGAATGAACAAGTGATTGATCCCTAACTTAAGTAGCCTATAGAGGTAGGAGGCATCAAAGAACACCATCCTCACAATTTGACGCAAACACGAAGAAGTTTTACTAACAATTAACAATGTCACATATAACATTGTATTCTACATTAAACCACTCGTGTTTTAACACGTATGTATGTTTGGCTATGTTTGGCTTCAAACTTAACATTGTATATACACTAATGATCGAAATCCATGCATACATGCATCATGATGATCATAATACAAAACCATACTCGATCATCATTAAATCGGCTCGATCGGGTCAATTGTTATTGTCATTTGAATCACATGTACTGATGTACGTCTGCATGTATTTAATTCAGTAAAACTTTAAAAAGAATATTGGTGTATATAATTTTGTGTATAGTAACAAAAAAAGTGATTTTTACAAAATACATATCCAAATAGGTGTTGCAAGCTACTCATGAGCATTTGTTGAGTACTAAAAAGTCTTAGAAAAAAGAGTATCAAACTTGCCATCGTTGACTGAATTGAGTTAATTCATTTAACTTCGAGATTTTTTTGGTTGAAAGGGTCAAATCTAGACACTCGTTTACTTTAAAAAGCATTTTTATCAATTTTTATGTACTATTTTTAGAAAAGTATTGGTTATTGAAAGTCTAATACCTCCGTATTTAGTTTGTCTCTATTCATTTTGTAATGTAACTTTATCATTTTCACATCCACATCCTTTTAACTTTTCACCAACTTTATCTCCATTTTTTTTATCCTAAAATCAGGCCGTCACACTGATTTCGAAGGCCCTGTGCTGTTATTTCTGTAACACCCTCAAATTCATCGGTTTAGTTTAGCGGAAGCATTTAGTTAAGTATGGGGAGTGTCACACTACACAGTACATGCATACGTACCAGAGCTTATGATTACAACAGAACATATATATTAAGATGCCAAAGTATTAGTTACAAAGTTTACGATTCCTCGAATCGTACAAGTTAAAAGTATTAAGTTTACAAAAGTAGATTTCGTAAATATCACTAAAATCACTTTAGTTATACAAAAGAAATTCAGTTGTCAAAAGTTGGCATCCTATTCCTTCATGGGTCGCCTATGTTCCATGTGTGCAGGTCGTCTTACATGCAGCTAATTCCCTGAAAAACATAGTAAAAGTCAACAACGAGGTTGAGTGAATTCACATGTTTTATGTTCACAATGATAGTTGGTTGTTTCAAAGCGTTCACAATTCGTTATCGTCATCACGATCCAATAAAGTTTCGTAGGAAAGCGGTATCCTATTAGTATTTGTAGGAATGTAAGTATCCTAATGGTTGTTCGTAGGAATGTCAGTATCCTAATAGTTGTTAACGGATCCATGTCAGTAGGATCGAGTACCCATGTCAGTAGGGTTCACCTAGTGGGGAGTGTCATGTCCCATGTTCAATAAGTAGAATGGATCCATGCCAGTAGGATCTAGTACCCATGTCAGTAGGGTTCAAATAGTAGGGAGTGTCAGTGTTCCTTGATCCATGTCAGTAGGATCTGGTCCATGTCAGAAGGACCCATTAGTTACCTAGTCAATTTCGTAGAAACGTTACTGGTCGTTCTCCAGCGTTTCCAAAACAAGTTTAATACGTTTACAGTGTTTGTAGTATGAAAGCGTTTATTCATAAACGTCAGTTTGTGTAACAGTTTAACAGTTCAATGTACTCTAATTGTTCGAGTAAATCAGTATACAATCATGTATTTCAAACGTTTGACTATGTTTTCCACCCCTGTTCAAAAGCAGTTAAAACAGTAAAAGTAGGGGCTGTGAACTCACCTGTTGAGTTAAGTAATAGTGCGAGAGCTAGCAAAGCCTAAAGTCCAAGTCTAATCCGAAATCTCCTAACGCCCTAAACGTATGAAATTTATAAGTATGAGTAAGTGGATGTCTTAGTTGACCATCCATGCTAGTGTTCTCTCAACTAGATATGTCCAAATGGTTTAGTTGTTTGTTCGTGTTTTAAAATTGTATACAGAACGTTGGTGAGTTTTTGTAATAATAATTTCAAGTATTATTATTAAGTGTTTCATTGTTTTGTACACTTATAAAAGTGTATGCGAGAGTATAATTAAGTTTACGTTTATTTTTCCGAAAGTGTATGTTTTAGCCGAAGTTAATGAAAGTCAAAGTTACTGTTCATGCGTTAGTCAACAAAGTCAAAGTTACTGTTCATGTGTGAGTCAACAAGTCAAATTTACTGTTCATGCGTGAGTCAACAAAAGTCAAAGTTAATGTTCATGCGACAATGTGATTCACGGAGTACTGTTCATCCGACAATGTGATTCACGGATTCCTTGTGATTTTTATATAAAATAGTAAACATTATCAAATTGTTCTGAAATTTTTACATGATGTTCTCACATATGTTATGTACTTCATGTAATTTTTTTATCAATTTTGGAGGTCGTTTGATATTTTATAAAAATTCACTAAGTGTCAGGGTTCAGTTTAATCCGAGATTAGACCACTTCTCACTAATCTAATTTTCTGGAGAAATAGGTGCATTTCTGGAATGAGCCAAAGAAGGACTTTTTGTAGATAACAAATTTACCAAGATTTTCCAAGTAGTCTCACACGTTTTTGAGGTCTAGAACTCGAGATATAGTCCCGAGAAGTTACTGAAAATTCCTGTCTGCCGGAACGGTAAACCTATGTCACCCGAGAAAAATGTTTTCGAGTAGCAAACGGAGTCAAAAAATCACGAGACTAATTTTGTTGTAAAGATAACTTCTTGTACTACATTTTAGGCTTAAGAAACGTCCATTTTGGTGTTGTAATGATTTTTATAAAATTCGTGGAAGTGGAAACAGAATCTGGACAGGAAGGTTAACTTCCTGTTTTCGAGTTTTAATTTGTGTTTCGACTTATCTTTTGGACATATAATGGTTGAGTGGCCACTAAAACATGATTATAAACTTAAAAAAAGTATTTTAGAAGAGTAGAAAAGTTCTCACAATGGTGTATGAAGAAACGGAGACGGTAGGAGTGATGTACACGCGTAGGTGATCGTTTTGGTGTCTTCGGCTTCGCTTTTCCTTCAAGAGTGAGGTGGTGGTCAATAGTGGATGACGGTGGTCTGTGGTGGTGGTGGAGGATGACCTCTGGTCGTCTAGAGAGAGAGGGAAGAGAGAAGAAGGAGAGAATTGAGTGAAGTTGATGGAGTATGGGTGAAAGAGTGAGGGAATGAGTATAGGGTAATACACAAGCAAGGGGAAAGGGGCATGGGGCTTCATGGGGCAGATTTTCTGTGGGCCCCATGAGGTGTGGTGGGTTAAATTATTGTTTCCCAATTTACGTTAGTTGTGGTGTTCGTTTACCCGTTCGTTTTACGTTTTATTTAGTCGCGTAACGTTATTTGAATGCGTTTTCGTTTTTGATACAATTCTCAATATTTTCAATCGAAGTATTTTATCAAAATACTTTGTTTTGAGTTATAAAAATATAACTTGTAACTATTTCATTCGTTGGGCGCGAATTGCGCGTTTTTGTCGCGTACTGTAAGTTTTATATGTTACAAAATACGTGTTAAATATTATCGGCATAATATTTAGTAAATAATAATGTTATTAAATAATTTCGTTCACCAACGGTTGTATGTATATCTATCGAGTTTGTTCTAAATGTTTGGTACGTAATTACAATAAATTACGAAACGTTAAATACTACGCGTATTAACTAGCTGAGCTTTGCTAGACTTACCTCTAAAAGTAGTTGTGAATTCACTCAAGTAGGGAATTAGCCTAATAATGCAAATGTTTAACGTTTATAATCGCGTTTAAATTTGTAGGGTGTCACAATTTCATAATAGGCCCTTACTATACAAAAAATATTACTCCGTATTATTAGTTTTACGTATATATAAGAAAACATATGACCACTATAACGAAATTGAATTCTTCACAAATACAAGATTAGATAAAGCAATCCAAACAATCAGAGGGTAACTGATCTACCTTTTATCATAAAGATTGTGGGTTAAAATTAAGCAAGTTAGATAATTAAGTTTACAAGATGATAAAATAAAAATAAAAGATCATGAAATAAATTAAAAGGAGAAAAAGAAGATGAAACTCTAGCGGAGAGAAGTAGCAAAAGTGAAATGAAACTAAAAACTAATCAAGAAATATAAAAGGTGTTACGGAAGAATCGAACTTGGGACCTGTGATTTGGAGAACCAAATAAAGATCCGCCGAACCAAATAGCAATTAGTGCTACTTCTGTAAGTTTAAAGTGATATATTATATATATACCTCAATACAAATTTTTGGGCCTTCAACTAATTTGAGCCTGTGCAGCTGCTCAGCCTGCACAGACCCAAATCTGACCCTGCCTAAAATATATATGCGAGCAAACTAACAATATCAATTCACAACTACGATAATTAAAATAACATATAATGACTAGGCGTGAACAAAAAAACCGGGTTCTCAACTGAAACCCGACCCGGTCAATACCCGGGTTGACCGTACCCGGTTCGGGTATTTGGAGAACCCGACGGGTTCATACCCGGTAGGCATATAGCCGTTTGAAATCGGGTAGTCATATTTTTCAAAAATATGGTTCAACAAATGCTTGTTCTAGTTCGGCTTCCACAATGTTTGGTTCATCTTCCTCTCGCGATCCAATGATTAACTTATATAATAGTTTAAGACAAGAAAACCATAACCGGGCAAGGGGTGATGGTAATCAAACGAACACTAGCGAATATGGAAGATATACCGGAACTGATTTTTTAAACACTATACAACTCGATGAATTTGCACAATTCGATATTTTGGCTTGGTGGAAAGGGAGGGAACCTCAATTTCCCGTTCTAACTATTATGGCCCGAGATTTACTAACCGTCCAAGCTTCTACGGTAGCTTCGGAATCCGCTTTTTCTCTTAGTGGCAGGGTACTATCTATACGAAGAACAAGACCTCATACCGGCCTCGTTAGAGATGTGCATTTGCTTGAAGGATCACCTAGACGCCGCGGAACGTATACAACACATTTCAAGTCTTGAAGGTGAAATGAAATACGAAGAAGATATACACGATGTCGAGGTGGAAGCGGGTATGACAATATCACTTTCCGATGAAGAAATTGCTCTCGATGAAGCTTCACGAGAGATCATCACCGATGAAGATTTCGACCTTTGAAGAATGAAGACTACGCATTCGAAAATGTTAGAAGACTTGAATATTAATAAAACTTGAAGGTTTTGAAGAATTATGAAGACTTATTTGTTTCAAGAATATTTTTATGAAGATTTAGAAGACTTTGTTTTAAGTAATTGTTAAGTTGACTTCGTTTTAAGTAATTGTTAAGTTATGTTTACATTCCTAAATGATGTTTTAAGTTGAAGACTTTGTTATTTTTATGAAGATTTTGAAGAATATGTTTCAACTACCTTGAAATGGTCAATTATATGTGAAAATTGAAAGTAAATAAGTCAAAGTTTTGTTCTTATGGTAAATGAGTCAAAAAGTGCTCAAATGGGTCATGAAAGTGTGGTTATGTCAAAACGAGCCATGGTGTAAGTATGTAGCTTGTTGCTATTGCCTTAGGTGTCAAATGTATGTTAAAATATGTTGGTAAAACGTGGAAGTCTGAATGTGAGTCCTTTGTGATTTGGCTTGATCACCAAAAGCGTCCGAAATGACCATAAACTAGTCACACGTCCGAATTCTTCGTTAACGTGAATTTTGAAAAAGTGTAAAAAGAGAAAGTTTTATTATGTTATAGTGGAGTTGCCTGCAAAATTTCAGGTTCTAACTATTTATAAGTTAAAAGTTATGCGTGTTCAAATTTCGTATTTTGTCTTAAAAGTGTGCAGGCTGTGATGATGACCCGACTGCTTTTCATATGAACCGGCGGGTTCATCGATAACCTGGCTGTTTCCTGTGGAAATCGGCGGGTTTGTGAAGCTTCATAACTGATTTTGCTTCTGTTATGGTAAAATGTCAATTCACCCGGCTGATCGGTGTACTACCCGGCTGCTTAGGTTACGACACGACTGTTCCAGGCACGACCCGACGGCTCATTGCAAACCGGTTTGAAACTGGGTTTTCGACCCGAACCGGTTTGAAACCGGTACAACCCGGGTACAATAGGGTTGGGTTTTTACCCCCCTCTAAACCGGGTCGGGTTTGATCAAAACCCGGTTTTTCAACGTTGACCGAAACCTGATTCAGGTTCCGGGTTCGAATCGGGTCGGGCAAAACCCGGTTTTTGTTCACGGCTAATAATGACTATCGTTTAATCATTGTTTATAATAAAATACTACGGAGTATACTATATATAAATCATCTTCATTATATATTAGATATTGTACTCAACCATTATTAATATCTAAACTACTCTTACCATACTAATTATAGAAGCTCAGTTATACCAATTGTTTGACCATGAACTAGAAAAACTTGACAAAAGTGAAACTTATATATTAAATTTATACTAACTAATATTTATTTTCAATTGTACAAACTTAAACTTAAGTATTACATGTATTTATTTTATTTAACTATCAAGAATCGAAAACTTAATCAACACCACAAATAAAAATAATCACCTACTACTTTGTACGAGTATGTTGCAAGTTTTATTAAAATGATTTTTAAAAATCAACATTATTTGAGTAAGCATATTTTCATAAATTGTGTAATATAAATTATATCCATTTTGTTGATTATAACAATTATATGCCTAATTTTCTACATCACTAAACATAATTTATGCAACAGTTTAAACCAGTCAAACTTATGATCATAACTGATCGATTTACTGGAAGAAAAAAAACAACATAACACCATGACAATTCACTATTGTTTGTTGGATTTTAATAACCAAAACTCTTACATAGAAAATTTTCATCAATAAATACTCAAATTTCTATAAATGTTTCTATGAATAGATGCTATAATTATTCTAAACATGGAAAGCAAATTATAATTATGGAAGCTTATGGTGATTACTTTATTTTTAATATGTTAAAGTAGTGCCTTTAGGGCACTATATATCAAATTCCTTGTTTAATTATGGATTTTTATCACCTCATGGCACATATACATTGTTGGTGTTGTAAGACTACATACTCCTAACAGTGACGCTAACTAATTCATCAGATTTTACCAAATCAGCGCCATGTCGGCAGCTTACAAAACTGACACAAACTGACATTACACTTTCAACAATGAATATCATCGCTTTTTTTGGACCCTACACATTTTTTACTTTGTTTATATATATCACAAAATTAAATTAAACATTTTCATTAAAATTAAAAATATTACATAAAAAATTAAACATTACAATTCTTAAAAAAAGACATTTATTGAAAAATCATATTTACAACTAGCTAATGCGATCGGAAGTTTGGTGGGAGGATCGCAATGTATTAGATAAGAGCTTCATGAAGTTGATGATGTATGTCACAGTTGCGTTATTCCTTGCCATAAGCATTTGGCTTGCAACTCTTTCTTGCCACGATCGTTGGGGTATATTATCCGGATTTACCGTATAGTCTTCCTAAAGTGGACACATGTTTCGTCCATTATCTTCGGTTATCACGTTGTTTAAAATCACACAATACATAATTTAGCGTATTTTTGTGACGCTATATGGTCTAGCAGGGATTTTGATGATTTTTCAACGGCCTTGAAGCACTCTGAATGCCTGTTCCACCTCTTTTCTGGCAGATTCTTGGCATCTTGAGAACCTCGTCTCACTTTCTGTTATCACATGCTTAAACGTCTTCACAAGCGTTGCCCATTCTGGATGTATTCCGTAAGCAAGATAATACCCATTTTTAAATTGTTGACCAGAAATATTGAACACAACTTCAGAAGCTCTATCTTGTACTAAGTATTTGAATAAATCGGATTCATTAAGGACGTTGAGGTCGTTGCTCGATCACCTCGTGTGTATTGAACACAACGCAGGGTCAGAGTAAGCGTGCCAAATTCACAAATCGTAAGAGGCAACTTCTTCGAGCATGATCGTTGAATGAGCATGATCACCTCGTGTGTATTGACCTTGCCATGCCACTGGACAATTTTTCCAAGGCCAATTTATATATCGATACTTCCAAGCATACCCGGAAAACCGTGTAACTCCGCATGACGTTGATGTAAACGTTGCACATATTGGAGTGTTGGTCTTCTTAAGTACTCGGTTGAATACAGATGAGAAATAAATTTACAAAAGTTGTCTAAATAATCGTACGTTGTTAGTTGACCCATATGTAAATATTCACCAAATGCATTGGTGGCACAACCGTATGCAAATTGGTGTAAGGAGGGTGTACACCCTTTGGAAAACATTAAAACCAAGTCTACCGGTTGCGTCGTGACTTTGATGAAAATAAGCAAAGTAATCTGATGATGGAAGATGAGAGTACGACAATATACCTTGACATATATGGAAAAACAATGGTCGTCTCATCCGAAAACATCACTGAAAGTTATCAGGAGGGAATGTCGGGTGCTTAACAATGTAGTTTCGATATAAACATTGCTCGACACCTTCTCGATCTCTAGGTAAATATTGTCTTGGTGCTCGAGGTATACGGAATGTAAATTCAGTATCATCGTTCGAATCCATATCTTCCTCATCAAGCTTATTGAGCCTTGCGATCAGATTGAAAATTTGTGTGACGGCATCAAATTCTTCCTTATCGGAATCTGACGACATTTTAATTTGGGTGTAAATTTTGTATAAAGTGTATGAAATTTTTAGATAGAAGATGAAAGTTGTGTGTATATATGAGTTAATGTGTATGTGTATTTATAGTATGTTCAGGTTAGGGAAAAAAAGTAATTTTCTTTTATTCAAACGATTATATTATCATTTTAAATTTTTATTTACCAACTGCTAGCTACAATATATATATATATTAAATAATTGCATTTGAGCCCCACTCCTCGCTTCCTATCTCATCGCTAAATTGAAATCCGAAACCGATGATCGCAACCGACGCTTTCGTGCTCACGGCGTCGGTTACGTCGGTTACAACCGACAGCCGAACCACTAGGACGAGTCTAAATGAAAATGAATTGACAGTTGAAACTATCACCTTCCCATTACATCCAAGAAAACAAATTAATTGGATAATATGAATTTCAAGTTTTTTTTTTATGTGGGTGAAAGAACAAATGGTCTTACGATAAATTTGATACAAACTTGAACATATATACAAAATTAATAGTTTGGTGTAATGCTAGAGCTAGAAGAAATCTAGATTGGATAGGTTGGCTTAAAAGCTCTATGATTACTCTCCTATAATTGTTTATTTGTGAGCTTTAGCGTCTTGCTGAACTCGTTAATATATCCGCCGTTAAAAAAAAAACTTGAAAATATATACAAAATTGATAGTTTTGACAAAAATTGATTCAAGCTTGCCTATGTTGCTCTCTCGCATTTCATTATTGTTAAGTAGGAAGAACCATAGAAATCACTGTCATAATATGCTTCTCGAACGCCATTGATAATACCAATTAATTACCTACCATCAAATTTAATAGTCTAACTAATTAATACGACAGCTGATAGAACCAATTCGAGATGATTAATCTCCAATTAAAACTAAACTAATTAACAATAAAACTAAAGACTTGCTGCAATTTTCTCTTATCATTAAAAAAAAATAAAGTTACACTAAAATACTTGAAAACTAATTACCACTATCCTAAGCTTTAGGAGCAATCTTTAGATCACGACATGTATGGATTGTAAATACCAATCATGGACCTAATGCAATGTGGTATTGACCACTTCTTAATTAATTCTAATTGTATGCATGCTTTCAAACGTGTATGTAAAGAGTAGAGATCAATGGTAGTAAGTGGAGCTTGGTTGGTTATATCACGTATCAACGGCGATCATGGATAGGCCAACAACCCCAACAGCCACCCCGATCGTATGCTTTTTCCGATCCAAAGGTTGCATCTCCTTCATATTTTAAATTAAACACAAAAAGATATGATTATAAATGTATATATCCCGTCTATTTAAACATACACACACATATATATGTACGTAATTGATATATATTACCTACTTACCTGTTTGTTTATGCACTTGGGGTTGCATGGTGGTTTTGATCGTTCGTCCGGCAGAAGAAACGAAGATAAGTGATAAGATAAGAACTAAGGACATGGTAAAACCATTGAACTTCATTTTCTAGACTAGATAATGTACTTGCGTCTTAAGTTTAAATATTTATATAAATCATTCTTGTGATCGAGTTGGTAAAAGAGACAGATTTGCATAGAGCATTAATGGATAACAACTTGTAATAGTGCCTCAAAAAGTCTACCAACAAATCCAAAAACATGTAGGGTATTATTCTATCTTCAAAAAAAATCAAACAGATAAATAAAAAAATAACTAGTACATAACCCGCGTAAAACGGCAGATAACATATATCAATTAACGTAAAAAAATCTTCTTTGATGACTTGATTCACAGGATATCTCATTTTCCAATTCCCATTTTTGAAGTATCTAGTATAGTATTGATTAGGTTTATGTATTTAACTTATATTATACATGTTTGAAATTGAATATTGATGTTGTAGATTTAAATACATATTTAATTATATAATGTGTAATAAATATTTGAGAGGCATGAGAGTAATTTCTCATCTTAATATTTTGAATGTATAGATTGAGGGGCAGCTTGGGGATTTCCCATATCCTCTTTATTAAGTTTAAGCAAAATTATGTAAATGTTTAATAAGAGATTAAGATAATTAATGTAAAACTGTAAAATATGAAAATTCCGTAAAATATGGACTACGTTCCAAAGAAACAGGACCCAATAATACCAAACAATCAAGAGGAGGTCACATTCCCATCCCCGTGGTACGTATCTCTTTTGCTTTCACTTTTATCAGTAGAATTTGTTACGATTTCAATTTTCAACCATCCGTACCGAATTGTCATTTCACTTCAAGTTTCTCAAAAGCTAAATAAGTCTTATGACTTTAAGTGTTGGGTAAGGTTTTAGTGTGAAGGTCTTAAATGTAAAAAGATCATATTCAATGCATTTTAAACAAATTTGTAGAGGTAACATGTAATGTTTTTAAAATAAGATCAATTTTTATAGGTGTAATATATTAAAATGTAGTTTTGTTAAAACGGATTGTTGTTAAAATGTAGCTGTTAATAATATGTAGTAAATCTGGAGATGAACCATATATAAATTTATCTTAAGATGCAGTAAATCCGTATTACCTTTCATTCCCGAAGAAGAACATTGAGAAATTGAGTGCAAAATAGAGGTGTCACAAATAACTAACTCGAACCTGAACTCGAATAATCCAAATTCAAAGCTTATTTGGCCACTAAGATTCAAATCACGCGAGTCTTTTTTGAATTGGATAACGGATTATATATTTTAGAATTTTGGTAACTCGAATAACCACGAATGTTATTTAATTGACAAATATAACTATATATATATATATATATAATGGTTTTTACTTTGAAAATTTTGTTTTACATTATGATCTCATGGTAGGGAATTTCAACAAGTCAAATAACTCAATTGAATCTTTAGAATTTAATCCGATAAATCGCCTTCTAAAACGATGTGTAGTAAAGCCATGTTGGTTTGAGTTTGACATAAAGAAAAGGAAAAAAAAAAGTATAAAGATGCATGAGACTTGCTGGATGTACAAAGTACAGTATATACTAAGCTAATAAAAAATTAAACATGTGTACACCATAATCAATTACTATTTGTGAATTACAGTAGAATTTAGTTAGCATAACTTGAAACGTTTTTAATGATCTCGGTGTTTTTTTTAGTTTAAACAAATATAAAAAAATGTAATGAGAAACATGTATGACACTTTGGCCGAGTGGTTAAGGCGTGTGCCTGCTAAGTACATGGGGTTTCCCCGCGAGAGTTCGAATCTCTCAGGTGTCGTCTTGTTTTTTTTCTTCTTCTTCCTGAATTCTCTCTTTTTGGTACCATGTTTTATAAAAGTCTACAACCCTGTAGGCGATACCTATTCTGTAAATCATCCCATATTCTACTACTTACTCCAAATAAATCACGATTTTTACCCGCCGGTGCCGACTATTTTTCTCTCGACATCTTTCAGTTCGTGCTATTTGTTTTGTTCCACTGTTTAGGGTTTGACAATTGAGGTATTGTTTAATTTCTTTATCGTGGTCAGATAGTAACGATTGGGATGATTTTCATTGATTCTGTAGGTATGTTTGATCCTGTTAATTTCATGTAATTAATACTCTGTTTAGACTTATTGATTATCTGGTTCTTATTCTTTGGATTCGGAATTTATAGTAAGTCTCAATATTAGTATAATTGGTTGATATGGAGGCAATGGTGAAAAAGTATCAGCAGAAATTCATAAGAGTAAAAGACGACACGGATCGATGGGACGATATCCAAGTTCGATTGGTTTCGCAATTTAGAAATGCTTCTTCCATTATTGGAAGATTACAGGTTCTTCATGTTATGCAAATATAGATAACTATACATTTAGATTTAAGTAGCTTTTCAAGTCTAGATATTTTAGTGAATTTTTTTTTTCACCTTGTAATCAGTTGCTTGAAGAACCTAAAAACTATGGTTCCTTAAAGAATGTTGAAAACATTAAAGATGCTATCTTGACAAAGCAGATGGAATCCTTGCAGACAATCATGCTATCAATGAACAAAACCTTGTGAGTTTGAATTTAATTCTAATTCGACAGACATATGTTAGTAAAATAGAAAATGAAACGCTCCTAGAATTGATGTTACTTGTGTCTATTAGCAATTGTTACAAGATATCGTAGACATTCATTTTGGTCTTGAAGCTGTTTTCAATCAGATATTGAATAACGAATGGGCCGATTTGGGCTGTATAATGTCAAACGTGGTAAATATACATTGTATAGCAAGTGTATTATCCATATTTGATATAGTGAAGCTTAACACATTGATTGATTATCTATATAAAAATAAAATAAAAAAAAGATTAAGCAACTGTTTGCGGGTGGCCTTACTCATTTGGACCTGTACTAGATAATATCCAGTTTTGGATCGACCTGCCCATCTTGCCATCATCATTAAGGAACATTCTGGATTAATAACTCTTGTGAGCTACTCAACTACATGCCTAGGAGTATATCTACATGCTCGTGATTAGTTGTAAATTAGTAATTGTTATCTTGTACAACTTTTAGTTGCCATTACTAACTTCTCTTGTGCCTTAAAAAGCATGCATATTAAAAATGTATATTCTGGGTCGAAATGCAGATTTTGAAGCAACTGTACTGAATAGTCTGTGATTGTTGTCAGGGAGGAATTGAATAGTGTTGTTTTGTCGCTTGCGAAAACCCTTCGTGATGCTAAGCAGCAAGTGAAAGGTGGTTCTATTCAAGCCTCAGTGAAACAACTAACAAACAGAATTGGCATAAAACCAAGTCTTGCAGACTGCTTAGAAGGGCTCCGGCTTCTTCACGAGATGTATCAATCAGAGTATGCATGCACACACTTTGAATCATGTTATATAGAGGTGGGAAATTCAGCCCATTGGGTAAATAATGGATCAACTTGTGGTATGTTTTCTCTATAATGGAACGTCAGGGGGGTAAAATTGAATAAATTAGATAAAAAGGAAATGGGTCAAAAGTCTGCTAAAATGTATATCTAATGCATAAATCGTTCTTGTTATTTTTAACTGAACAGGTAGATTATTGTCAAAATAATACAGTGATATATTTTGTAAATACGTATGACTCATTAAAATCTATATAAAATATCAGAAATTCTTGGACACGAAGTGTTTCGTATCAATCCCAACACATCCTACCTTTTCTGAATAGTAACAAATATGACTCGTTTTGATGTGCCACCCAATTCTCCTGATTCGCCCATTTTGCCACCTCAAACTGTTATACATATTCTACAATAACAACTAATCAAAGTTAAGCTGTCCCCAAGGTTCTCAAGCCTACCATAACATATATGATATGATTGGCAATAATGTGTAGCTTTGATTCTTAACTTCTAGTGATACAGGTACCTGCTTAAATCATCGGTCATTACTGCACTTCCCAATCTTGCCTTGAAGCCGAGGTATGCCTATAAAACTTCTGCCCTGATTGTTAACTAGGATATATATGTGATATAAACACCAATAGTTCAATTTGTGAAATTTATTTGTTCATTTATAACATAGAATATGTTTTTTTTCCCTTTGCAGTGCTAAGGATTTACATGATTTCGAGCAGCTCTTGGTAGACCAACCGAATATCCCAAGAGAAGAAGGTGTAGATTATAGTTTTGGGAGGAATAGTGTTGATTAAATGGGCTACTGATCTTCTTGTCCTTTCTATTTATTACCCGTTTGTCTTGTATCTGGAAGTCCATCTAACACAACTTATGTTCTTGTCTGTGCAGTGCAATCTATATACGACATCATATTTGCTGAAGAAATTTGTTAATGGCCTAAAGTCTCACTCAGAATTTGACTACCGTTCTTGAAGCATGACTCTGCAACCCCTCGGAAAAAATGACCACAGCTTTGTAAAACGTTACAGTTTGCAGTAATGAACTATTTTATGAAAAACTAGTTAGATGTATGGTTGACTGATTCTCTACTTATCGTTGTATGATTTTGTAGATGTGTTTAATTAATTTGAAAATTACACTAATGCTTCTTTTAGTTTGCCCAAATTTCACTTATGGTCTTTTACAAACTTTAGTTATACCAATCATCATTTCTTTTAATATTTGTTAAATAGTTACTTAAATTCACGATCGTTAATTATTTTGTTGAAAAAGACCATGTGTAATACACATATTTTATTACCCAAATCTACCACTATCTAAGGATGTCACTTTTATCTGAATCTGAATAAACCATCCGATCCAAACCCGATTTAGGTTAAATGGACATGATTATTCTGATTACGGATTGCTTAAACGTATTATGGATTACTTAAATGGATTATGCGGATAGGATAAAGGATCCAAATTAAAATGTTTTGATATATCCGAATAAGGATTATGTAATTAAATAATATACTTTTTAATTATATATTAAATATAACTGTTTACGACTTTACGTCATAAGAAATTAAGAATTAATTACAAAATTAAATCTTTAATAATATATACTACTCCCTCCATCCCAAAATTATTGTCCATTAACAAAAAATACACAGTTTAATAAAAGTGAGACCGAAACACCTTTCAACCAATCAAATAGAATCTTCACCCACTAAAGTCTCCCCTGATTGGTTGATATGAGAATTAAACAATTATTTTGAGAAATCCCAAAAAGGAAAGGTGAACTATAATTTTGTGAGGGAGGAAGTAATAATTTAGAACCATCTAGAACTCTTAGCATTTTCCCTCCAACCAAACATAAACTTACAAAAAAAATGTATGTTAGAAGTTGAAATTGAAATTTGAATCTTATAATATGATCTATCGTTACATCATATATTTGTTTACTAGTGTTGAACCCGTCCGTTGGACGGCTAAAAAAACTAACTACCAAAAATAACTACATATAAATACATAAAATGCTTTACTATTAATTCAAGATACCTCGTAATCTAGATAATAATAATTCAATATTTTCTCCAAATCAATCTTACCCCACATCATAAGAATAATAATTAAGAAGTATACATCAATATAATTAGACATTAAATGTAGAACATACACATGAATAAGTTATATAATATGTCATGTCATCTCATCATGTGAATTTTAAACTAGTCATTTCATCACATCAATTGTTTGATTTTTTTTTTCTTCACAATTTCTCCTTTTGATTTGCAAACGACTTACAACTATACTTTTAAAATATTAGATAAAATATTTATCAAAATTTTAATTCATGATTTACTTACTTGCAAACCATCATATTTTACATATATATCAGTAAAAAAATAATAAGCTTTACTTGATTATATGTATGCTTAAGTGAAGTCATCTTTAAACTTACTCTTACAAAGCATAGACATTTATAAGTGTTTTTATAATCGACATATTAGGAAAAATTGGCAAATTATATATTTAATTTCATGTAGTTAAATAAAATAATAATTTCAAATCATTTTTTAAACTTGTATGAAATAATTTATAAAGTTACTAAAATATAGTTGACCTTCTAAATTTAATGATTTGTTATTTAAAAACACTAATGACATTCTAAAATTATGAGATTCTATGATGTGACATTTAAGTTTAGCAAAAAATAATAACACATAAGACAAATGCTTAGGTGATGAAAGGAGAAGCGTGTTACATAAGGAGAAAAGACTTTTCAATTAGTATATATAGAGATATTATTGTTTTAAATGTAAATTTAGTATTACTCGATATCACACATCCAATTGAGCTTATTCGGATAAAACCGTTTAATCCAAAACCGTTTAACCCGTATCCTATTAATCCGCTTATGATTAGTTTGAGATTGTCCAAAATCCGATTCATCCGAATCGAGTAATCTGAAATCCGAATAACACCACTACCACTATCTATTAACACTGTTAGTGAAATTTAAACAAACTTAAAAGACAATTTAGACTTAATTTCCCAAACCGTCCCTGGGTTTGTCCAAAAAATCACTTTCCGTCCTTTTAACACGAAAAGTCAAGCACCGTCTCAACTTTTGTCCATTTCGCTCATTAACCGTCCCTGTACCAAACGCCGTTAAAAAATCTCGTTATGTAAGGTCACGTGACCTGCACACGGAGGGTAGCTTCGTCTTTTCAGGTGCCATTTTCGTCTTTTCAAGAGCCCTTTTTTACACCATATGTGTGCCTGAGCTACATAAGTGAATGCATGTGGCTGCTATAGCACCAAAATGTCAGGAACAGAAACTGGTAACAAATAGCTAACGAGATCTAAACCCTAATACCATATAAACCTCAATTTTCGAGCTTGAAATAATCACTGTACAAAGATCCAAAGATAAATTACAATATACTAGCATTCAAAATCAACGATCTACACAATTGACAAGATTAGGGTTTCGACGTTACTTAACCTTGTGATCATACTCGGAAGCAAACACCGGGGATGAGATAAGAAGAATTGATGCAATGAGGAAGGCAGCAGTAAGAGAAACGGCGGCGGAGGACGATCGGACGGCGGGCCACATCGCGGTCGCCGGCGAATTGGATTTTGGATCTAACGGCGATTGATCGGAAAAAAAGGGGAAATTTTTATGGTAAATTGAAGGTGCTTCTTTGTATGTTTGGATCCGTGAGATGAGGATTTTTCTTTCAATTTTTCTTAGACTATGCGAAACCAAAATCAGTCAACAAATTATAGGGAAATTTTTATAAATATTTTATGAAAAGTGGTGTTTGGTACCTTCTTTATTAAGTCTTTGGTTTATTTGACTAATTTGAGTACACGTTAATTATTCTAGTAACTAAACTTTAATAGATAAATAATCATGCAGTTCTATTGGTCTTTGCACAATTCCATATGGCACCTGAAAAGACGAAGCTACCCTCCGTGTGCAGGTCACGTGACCTTACATAACGAGATTTTTTAACGGCGTTTGGTACAGGGACGGTTAATGAGCGAAATGGACAAAAGTTGGGACGGTGCTTAACTTTTCGTGTTAAAAGGACGGAAAGTGATTTTTTGGACAAACTCAGGGACGGTTTGGGAAATTAAGTCGACAATTTATGTATATTCACTTGATTAATAGTGAATAGACAAGTATGTTACTATGATATTTACAAAAAATTTAAGTATATCATCACTCCTTTTAAGCTGTATCTATGTGTATATTCACCGATCTATATTTATTTATTTATTTTCTTTCTTCTAAGAAAAGGACTGATAATGATAAACAAAAAGATAACAATGAGAAATCTATCTTTATAACTAAGGGAGAAGACCCTCAATTATTTGTCAAAAATTTACCCATGTCACATTATACAAATCTTATGTGTCATCACCATATAAAAGAAATTGATGATGTGGATTTTCCTACATCCTTATATTTTTTATTATAATAATATCATGTGATAACACTTATAATTTTTTATTATAATCCAAACTCATGACATCCTTTAATCTATTTTTTCCTTCTAATATTATTTATAAAATCTTTTAGTTTGTTCATCTTAATTTTAAATCTTCTTTCTCTAACTTTCTCTAACTTTCTCTCTTTATATATATATATATATATATAAAAGATAAATAAATAAACTTTTAGTAAGTTATGAGAACTTGCTTTTAATGTAATCATATCTTTCATAAGGTTTTATTAATTTGAAAATTTTATTATCATCTTACAGAATAAGGGAACTCAATTTTAATTATTTAGTAAACTGAATACAAGCTTTATGGATAGACAAATCAAGTTCATCATTTCTATATAATGTAAATTTTATTTGACGTGTACTTCTATTAATTTTATATAATTTGTAGGTATATATTTGATTGTTGTAGAATGATTTATGTTTTGTACATACACACACACACACACACATTAGTTATTTAATAAAACGTCTAAATTGTTATAGTAATTGTTACAATTTAATTTTTCCAAAAATATTAACATACGCATTGTTTATCATATTGTTGCAAGGTTAACATATTATAACTACAGGAAAATGAGAAGGTCACAATGACTAGGCAATTATTTTTAGCTAGAAAAATATCAACTTATAACATACATATCTTTTTAACCTTCTCATTTTATTGATATATCGTGGGGGGAAAATGTTGTTATTATTTATTTTTGAGAGGTTAAAAATTTATAAAGTATCATTAATAACGATAAAAAAATTTCTTTTAAAATCTGAAAGTTTTCCCATTTCATATACAGTTTTTTAGGTAAATTATGAGAACTTACTTTTAATCATTAAAGTTTTATTAATTTGAATTTTTTTTATTATCATCTTACAGATTAAGAGAATTCAATTTCTATTATTTAGTAAACTGAATACAAGCTTTATGGATAGGCAGATCAAGGTCATCATCTATTCTTTAAAGAGTTTTTTTTCTTCTATTTTTTAAATCTCACACAATTTAATTACAATTCAGTATGCGAATGGTAAGACGTGTACTTCTATTAATTCTATATTACTTTTCATATCTATATAATGTAGGTATATATTTGATTGTTGGAGAATGATTTATATTTTGTGTATATATATGTACATTAGTTATTCAATAAAACGTCTAAATTGTTATAGTAATTTTTACAATTTATTTTTTTCAAGACTATTAACGTACACATTGTTTATCAATTGTTGCAAGGTTAACATATTACTACGTATAACTATAAGAAACGGAAATGTCACAATGACTAGACAAAATTTGTTTGCTAGAAAAATGTCAACTTATACCATACACATCTTTTTTAACCTTCTCATTTCATTGATATATTGTGGGGAAAATATGCTGTTATTAATTCATTTTTGAGAGGTTAAAATTTATAAAGTATCACTAATACCGATTTTTTTTTCCTTTTATAATCTGAAAGTTTTCACCATTTCATATATCATTTTGACTTGTATTACGACATTTTATAATGCTAGTCGTGCATCGCACGGATTTAACACTAGTTGTTAATAACTGAATACTTCAAGGACCATTAATGTAATAAGTTACATTTTTCAGGACATAAAAAGGTTAATTCTTAAAAGTTAAAACCATCAGAGTATGCAAGGGTTTAAGGGCAAAACAAAAACCGCACATCTGATAAATTCCGGCAATCCGCCGCCGCTCAATCACTAATCGACGGCCGCCGGAGAAACGATTACAAAATGCGGACGATATCATATACGAAGGTTAAAGGAAGTCAAAACCTAAGGCAGCGATTACTGTTATCAACTTTATCTTCGACTCCAGTTTTAATTGAGGAAATTCGTGCTGATGCCACGTATCCTGGTCTCCTTCCTCATGAAGTCTCCTTTCTCCGGCTTCTCGAGACTATTTCCGATGACTGCCACGTCGAAATTAACGAAACTGGTAATTTTAGGGTTTGTACTACTCTTTTGTTATTTGATTTTGCTTATTGTATTGTCTTAATTAGTAAAAATAGAATTAAAACATAAGTTCATGAGAAAATACTTGCTTAGAAACCTTGATTAATTGCAATGCTGCCTCGTAAGGTCTATATTTAAAATTCATGCAATGAGCTGTGAGATAATTTATTTTTGCTTGGGCTTGTATGGTGATTTTGGAGGCTTCTGAGCATGAAACAGGACTGTACTGGTTTCGAGAATTTGAAAAGAAAAAAAAAGGTACTGGACGGTATACTAATCGGTTTGGTGTCTGTACACTACTGGCTTAGAATTGGTTCAGTTAGTTTACTGTGAACCGGGCTTGAGCTTTGGGCTTGCTTTTTTGGTATTATAATCAAAACGGCAGCGTATAACTACATCAATAAAAAAAGATTACCCCAAACCATAGAGAAATTGGTTTTTTATATGTTAATTGATACGGACTAACGTAAATTTTGAGGATTTTGTCTTGAATTTGACGCAGCCTACTTATGCCGGTGGTAAATTTTGAGGCTTTTTCTGGCACGTTTCCAGCCCTGCAGTTTGGGCAGCAACTAAAAAATTTCTATTATATTGTTTTGTTTTGTTTAAATTTCATATGATGTATTGATGTGGTCTTGGTGCTTTGGTTGAAAATTTTGATAAAACTGTATTAATATTGAAGTGTGTAGTTAGTTTGGGCGGTGATGAGGTGAATGTTGATATTAATGTGGTGGTAAATTTGTAGGGACGAAGTTGAAGTACAAACCAGGGACAGTGATGGGTGGGAGGTATTTGGAGCATGATTGTGGATTGAGTAGGTCGATTGGCTATTTTCTGGAACCTTTGATTGTGCTAGGGTTGTTTGGGAAGAAGCCGCTTTCCATTAAGCTAAAAGGTAATTCACCTTCTGTTGGTTTAATTGTCTATATTTTCGTGTTTCCCCTTGTTTTCTTTTAGATGATCGTTTAAAGAGTTAGATTATATATTTAGTAAGTGAATTGTGAATATGATGTTTAAAGTTCAATTCACTGACCAAAATAATTTGCCTTATGACCATCAACATGTGGATTCATATTTGAAATAGATGGAGTGGTTTTCTTCTTTACTATATTTCAAATTGTTAAATTGAAGCCTTTTTGTGATAATACTTGATCATTTTTATACAACTTCTTTGTGATTAAGTAAATTGCATCTTTGACAATTATGATCACAAACTAGTGAAACAAATTTTGGTCAATGCCCTCAATCTGTCCAAGGTCTCCTTAGATCTTTGGTAATTGGTTTCTGTTATATTGGTAATTGGTTCCTTAGAACTGATTGGCCGACATTAATAAAGATTATCACATGTTTCTCTTCAGGGATCACAAATGATCCAACAGACCCGTCTGTTGATACATTTAGATCGACCACCTTACCTTTATTGAAGCGTTTTGGAGTTCCTTCCGAAGGATTGGAGTTGAAGATTGAAAGCCGAGGAGTTGCCCCCAATGGTGGTGGAGAAGTCACTCTATCAGTTCCTATTATTCACAGTAGTTTGAAGGTAAGGTTTTCTATTATCTACACGATACGAGCATATGTATCTTTTGTATCTCATGTCTATCATATGGTCGTGGTTTGCAGGCAGTCACTTGGACTGATGAAGGTATGGTGAAAAGGATCAGGGGCATTAGTTTCTCTACTCGAGTATCTGTACAGTTTGAAAATACAATGATACATGCTGCTCGAGGAATCTTTAACCGATTGCTTCCAGATGTTCACATATTTACCGATCATAAAGCTGGTGCACAAGCTGGAAAGTACGTATGTTTAGAGCTGTCTAATATAATTGCTGGTTTGATACAGTTGGCCATTTCAACCAACTTTATTTAATAATGGGCCAATTTCGGTTGATGTTTCATCTTAAATGGGTTAATTTAAATGTTAAGGAATGCTAAACTTACCACAAAATTACAAAAACTTCTTATACAAAATGATGTGGCAAGTGAGCTGGACCACTTACATCAACTTTTTTCTTATCTCTCATACTCCTCTATATTCATTTCATTTGTACACATCGGTTTGTAAATAAAATTTTGTTGACTATCATCAAATTCTTATCCAACATCAACAAACTCATCTAGTTAAACATAATTACTTATATCTTCATTGACTCATTGTAATAATGCTCTTTGTAATAAGAAAGTATGCTGTAGTTGTCTAAATAAATATGTAAAAATGGATAAAAAGGTGTCGTGGGTCAACCAAATCTTACCTTCCCATCTCAACGACTGGATTAAACTGGCCCGTTCTAACCCTAGTTGACCTGTTGCCCAACTCGTATGACCCGCCAATCTTGCCACTTGTAGATTGTTCATAATGAGCTATTCTGTACATATTAGCATCATTACAAGAAATGTTCATGGTATAATTTTGTACAAAAATCCACCAAATGGTGTCTTGGATACTGGCCTGATACGTAGTTAAACATACTCTTTCAGCATGTACCAATGCCAAATAAGTCAACAATTTTCTTTTGAAGCTTTATATAATTAGCTTGGCTTGTGGGTTTGATGTTCACCAATTTACCATTTATGTGTTTTGACAGGTCGCCTGGTTATGGAATATCATTAGTTGCTGAAACGACATCTGGATGTTTTATATCTGTTGATACCACAATTTCTTATAATCGAGGGAACGATGACATGGATCTTGATGAAAAGAAAGAGCTTATGCCTCCAGAGGAAGTAGGTGAAGAGATTGCCTCCCTATTACTTGGTGAGATTGAACAAGGTGGTGTCGTAGACTCTACACATCAGGTTTGTATCTCAACTTCGTGACATTCATGATCATAACTAGATATGTGAGGGTTCGATTTTATGTGTGAAAATACAATCTACTGTCTGAAAGTTGGCAAAGTGGATAGTAATAAGTTCTACTTCAGATTATTTATACATATCAGTTTTTACATAAATGATAAAATGTAATTTGCATTTACTGATTTAACATTTACGTAATTATATATCCCCCAATCATTAGAGTGTAGAATTTGTCTCAGTTTGTTGGTAAAAAGTAAAATGATGAGTATTCAAAAGTTGATTACTTGTTGAACTGTGTGTTGATTGTAATTATATGTTGCAGGGTTTGTTATTTCTTCTTTGTGCTTTGTGCCCACAAGATTTATCAAAAGTTCGGGTAGGAAAGCTGGTACCATACGGCATTGAAACGCTTAGGAATATAAGAGATTTCCTAGGTGTTAAATTTGTAATCAAGCCAGAGCCAGCAACAGGCACTGTCATGCTTAAATGCATTGGATGCGGATTAAAAAATCTGTCACGAAAGTTATGTTAATGTTTTAATATTTTATATCATGTTCCTTCTGTTATATGTAAGTCTTTGAAGCCTTCGTGACATGAATTAAGGAAACTGAAATTGTGGAATCATTTTTGTAATCGTTTAGAATCATTGTTTGGTTCTCGATATCATAGTTCAGTTATATATATATAAAAAAGAAATTTGTTTGTACAGAAGCTGTGTATGCTTATTTACAAAATTTTATCAATCTACAGCGAGAAATCATTAGTCTTTTCCTTACAGTCTTTACACGAGCTAGAAATAGCTAGTTGTACAACATCCTATATAAATACATGAGAGAGATGAAGAATACTAATTGGATTGTATCCTACAAAGAATTGCTACTTTATCTACGTTGGTTAATCACATTTCTTCACAGTGAACATTCTTTTGATTTTTGGTTAAACCTGCATTTAGACTCCAAAGAGCGTAGTCATCTAGTGTGAAGAAATGAGTCAGTCAGCTCGTGGCAACAAAAAGCTAAATCCGGAATTCTCACGGATTAAGGGTGGAGGCTCAACGTCCGAGATTTCTATTTGTTCCATTGACTTTGATATATCATCAACCGAAAATGGAATGCTGTATTAGTGAAGCCATGAAAAACATTAGTTGTACTAATTTGGGTTCACAAGGTCCTTTCCCACATCTATAAAATGGTTAAAAAAAATCTGGGGAAAAGGTAACCTGGAATCATCATCCAACAGGAAGGAATTACTTATCGCATTGTTTTCTTCTGTCATCATCACTCTCATGCTGGATATAACCTAAAAGCCAATATCGGAAAGTACAAATTACATCTAGTAGGGCATAAAAAGGGTCAGGTTGGGCTAACCACAAACAATTGTTTCTTTCAACTTGTTTTTTCATTATTAGCAAAAATAATGTGATAAAAAACATTATATTAGTACAATAACGATTAAAATCTGTGAATAAAAAGCTTTAGAAGGTTATATGCAATAAAAATATACTTCAGGCGGCTTACAACCCATCTGCCCCGTTCTGTTTGTATCTACATATTTGACCTGTTTGATGTTAACACAACCCAAATCGACCCATTCATCAGAAACAGGGAAAAGCTTCCACTAATAACATATACGAACTTACATCGGGTGAGACACTATGCGTGCCGTATTTATCATCCCAATACATTGTACTGATCCTGTACAACTGTTGTACGCTAAGAACCTGTAGAACAGAAGTACAGGGGTTGAGACATGAGAGAAATGAAGGTGTAAAAAAATCGCATTGTTAGGCATATCTCACTCACAGGACAAAGACCACGACTAATTTCTTCCAGAGTTTTCTTTGGCTTTTGATGAATAACCTGGATTCAGTTACATGAATGATTTTAGTAAGAATTGCATTGTTTAGCATATCACAATTCTTTCAATTGAAAAAAAAAACTAAAGTGAGAAAAGATAATAATTTACCAGAAACCCGATAGCTTGCCGTATATGTTTTAGCTCCTCCCATGCCGAACCTGCATACTGCAGTTCTTTTTGTTCAGAAAAAGTAGAGGTGACAATATGGGTCGTTCAGGGATGTAGATTAACAAGTAAATATATGAATTTTTATTTGTAGGGGTCAAATGGGTCTGTAGTCTGTACGGGTCAAATTGGGCTGACCAGAAATATTTTTTGTCCAAAACTTTTAAATTTTTATTTATAATTCAAATGTGATTAGAAAAAATAAAATAATTTAAGGTTTTATGCAAAAAGGAAGAAATCTATGGTCTACTTTCAACACATTTAACATATCTGACACATTACAGATAAATCATAACCCCCCCATAAGGAAAATTGAAAATGCCAGACTCCAAATACCTCATCAGTTGCATCATAACACCAGTCTTTTAATTCAGCAAGTCCAGCTTTCACATATTCACCGTTGCTGAATGAACAACACTCACGCCTCAAAAGAAGACTGCAACCAGAATTGGGAAAAGCACAACCATATTCATATGTGCATATGGCATCCAAAATTATATATAAACTTGGGAGATGAAGTATACCTATTAAACAGTTGAACATTGATGAATGAAAATATCTGCGTAAATATTTTACGGACCAAAAATGGTGGTACCTGAAAGAATCAACACAATCAGACATGTAAAAAGGTTGCAGGTTGATAAACAAAGGCGCATAAATAAATGTAGAGTTTATATTCTTGAAGATTCCAAAACATAATGCAACTAACATGATTTGTTTTTAACGTGTTTAAGAAATCTCCGAGGCTCTTCACAATGCCTTGCCAATGAGCAATCAAAGCTTGTTGAGCTGCATTATTAACTGAGCGTGAGGCCCCCTTTACTAGACTTGCCCTCGAAGTTCTTGGTGCCTTAGATTAAATACCAACCACACACGATAAAATGATTAATTGCATACAAGAACAACCTGCTTTCATTTTTCACCGTTAAAGCATGTAACTTAGTTTCTGTATTATCTATAATAATATTGATACTCCAATTAAATGAAACACATTACTGTTTTGAAAAAAGAAAAATTACTCCGTAATTAGATGACTAACCCGAGACTAAATGATCTGATTACCTGAATACACAACCCAAGCAATGGAGATATCTCTTTCTTCAAATTATCTCGAATCATTCCATATATCTTTTCAACATAAGCTGTAAGTTGCTGCTTGAAAAGTAAAGCGGGATACTTAGCTTCTACTTGGCTTACGGCATCTAAGGCACTTAGGCTTCCATTAAGTAAGGAAAGGTTGACTCCTTGAGGAGCTCCACGGAAACTCTAACAAGAAAATATGAAGGTCTTTTCAGTAATGATTGTTTCATTATGTGCGAATCAGAACTCTACACGTGGCAATTTCACCCCGTTTACTTAATAATAGGCCAATTTGGTTAGGTTTACAATAATTTAATAAGTAAATGGGTCAAATAGGCCGAAAGTCGCCTGAAGTATATTACTAATGTGTAAACCCTTTAAATCATTTGATTCAAAGAGTTGGATTATTATTGAGAGATTTAATTATATAATCATATCTGAAACATTAAGTATTTATAAGAAATTTTTAGAATTTTGAATAAATAGTGTTGCAGGTCAACCCAACCCACCCATTTTGCCGTTCCTACAAATAACACGACAGAGACAAATATCAAATTACAGTATTCATCCTCCCAAAAAGAGTAGCCGATGATCGACGACGTTGTGGGCCCAATCCAGCTGTGGCACCACTTGCTTTGAGAGTACGTTGAAGTAGAAGCAAAAGAGTTGAGGCATTCGACAACCAATAGGCCAATATATCATTGTTATCCTGGGATTTCTTTTGATACAAAATATATAAAGAAGACTTAGCAGAAAATACTTGCAAAAATAAAAATTAAACATATTTGGAAAACAGATTGAACCTCGATTGCTTGACCAATGGTTTGAATGATGCGGTCAAAAACAGATGTACGCTCAACTTCAAAAGATCTCCATTGAAGAAGGCATTTGTATATAATACAAGCCGCAATGGGCCTGTTCCCTGAAAAACCTACATGTTGTGCGATACATTTGATGAGCAACTCCTGATTCTCTATCTGTTTCTCGTTAAGTGATTTTTGTGGTTTGTCATCCATTTCTGAAAGATCCCGTTGGTTCATCGACACACTATGCAAATCCTAATAAACAATCAAACAAAGCATATGATTAAAACCAAGAAAGAAAATTTATCTTTGAAAAGCTACATTGTCATGACTAGGGGTGGCAATTTCGACCCATTAATTATATTTAGATCGATTTTTTTATCAGATAATTATATCGATTTAGGCTGTCGAATATCAACCAAACCAACTCTCTATTATAGATAGAAAAGTTTTATTTGTAATTCAATCCAACCTGTACTGAGATTGACACGTTTTAACCTAAAACAGTTTTGACGTGTCTAACCCACCCATCTTGCCACCTGTAGTTATGACTTAAGCATTTTGTTCAAGAAAACCATACCAGAGTCGGCTTTGTGTCTGGATATAAATGACCGCTATCAGACCTCTGCAACAATTAAAAAGGTTCTTAAAGCACCGTCGTATTAGATTTAATTAATTATGTAACACATTTATCAAGTAAAACCTTTGAAAACATTACCTGCAGGATGGATTTTGAACGTAAGAGGAACTTATTAGGTGCCATAGACACAGCTTGTTGCCGGAAAACTTGATTCTCAGATTCCAAATTCTGAAGCTTTTCTTCCAGCCTGCGTACAATGGAAAACTTGAATGAATGAATGAATACAGAGATATCATGTCTATTTGTTCCTTCAGATTATTGTTTGCTCTATGACTGTGTAAAAATTGCAATAATATAGTGAAACTGGGAACCTGCTTAAAGAATCCTGTAATTGTTGGACTTTATTTTCTGAATCGTCCAACTTTTGGCGTCTTTCTTCACTACATTCTTGAGACTCAGCATACTTCTTCTCTAGATCAGCCGAGTGTTGCTTTTCCGACTCCAACAACGCCTGCATGAAAAAAATGAGGTAAAGGCTCAGCAAAACTTACGCATATTTATCATCTTAAAAAAGAAAACCAATCAATTTTTTTTTTCTAGTTGTTGATAATCATTGTGTCTACAAAGTATATGTGAAATCAAACTTACTATATTACCTTTAAATTAGTGACTTCTGTAGTCAAAGATTCAATTCTTTTAGTATCTTCAATGATTATTTCTTTTTCCTGAATAACAGGAGGTGCTTCCGCAATAGCTTTCCTGGCTGCTTCTTTTTCCTTGACTATCGTTGCATTTGCTTCATCAAGTTTTCGTTGCAAAGCTTCCAAAGAACTCTGGAATTTGTGCGCCTCACTGACTTTTGCTTCTTCCAAATCAGTCTAGAGATAGAAGCTCAAGCTTAGCCATTGGAACATGTAAATCATAATGCTTTCATTAACAGGTGCAACATTTCACACCATCAGACGTTGGGTTGATTTGGGATTTGCATTCTCCAACGAGTCAAACAGTTAAAACAATTAGCTTCAAAGGACAGTGGTTGAAAGTCACATAGGGGTGAATTTCTTATGCATAAAAACTCCCAATTATGTTATTCTAGAAACTAGACTATTATTAAAATAATATATTTAGATTATCATATTGAAATACTAAATGATTATACAAACTTTTATAACCTGGACAAGATATGTTTTCGATCAACCCAACCATTATGAGGAGTTACTCATTATGACCCGTTGCCCGACCTGCCCGACCCACCTAACTTTTACACCTCTACTTCTCGTACAGAGTTTAAGAAAAGTTGAAATGCTTCCATTAGTTAGATATCAATACCCTCAATCGTTTTTCCAACTGTAAGCGCCATGTTAGGTCCTCCAATTGTTTTTCAAGCTTATCTTTTGCTTCTTTAAGCGCACCTGTTTCTCGTGCAGCCTGCAGAAAGGTAAGCTGGAGTTCATATCTAATCTAACTCTATAATATGTTAATGAAGAAACTTTTGGTCACTGAAACAATATAATATTAATTATAGAGGTGGCAAAATGAATGGGTCGGGTCAGGTCGGGTCACGGGTCTAGATGGGTCATTTAGAAGGATGGGTCTAAGCGGGTCCGTGTCAAATGGGTTCACCAAACTTTTTTTTTTATTTGAGTGAAAAATAAAAAAAATGAAATGAGGTGGAAAAAAAATATTGCCCGCTAGACCCGTCTAAACCCGTTGGTTAATTGTTTCACAATTAGAGGTTATATTGAAAAACTCATTTAGACCCATCCAAAAAATGGGGAGGAGACCCACCAAACCCAACTCTCTTAAAAACTAACCAAATTGACCCATAATTAACTAATGGGTCTAAAATTGCCACCTCTAATATTAAAATACCATCAGTTTCGAATCGAAATAAATATTAACACCCCTACCATTTTAAGTTTTCGTAACTCTCTCCTTGCCATTTTCCCCCTCCATCTGCATTGTGTAACTACCGCTCCCTTCTTTAGCCTTTTATAGCGTGAAGAACTTCTACGACTACGCCATCGAGTCTGAAAAGAATACATAATATCGAGCCTTTTAGTATATAAGCTACAGTCTTTAAGGTGGCGAATTCTAACCATGAATTGGTAAACAGGTCGGTTTGGTTATACTTGTGCTGCAATGGGCGAAAAGGGTATGGTTTAGATAACTTGTTTTACAAAGTTAAACAATTGATTATCATTGTAATAGTGTTGTTTTGTTAGTTTTAAATAGAACATTAAGTATATGTATAATTCAATAAAATTAAAAATAGCTTAATTTGTTGATCAGCGCAACCAAAACCTGATCTAGAAAGTATATCCGATTTGAACCAAACCAGTTCTCACCCATCACCCAAGCCTGCTCAAATCACCCATTATTCCACCCATATACAAAAGGAATGATAACACATTTGCCAGCATTATCACAATAACCTGAATTTTAACTGCAGCTTTAGATTGTTTGCGCAATTTGAATTCCTTACGAGCCTTCTGTGCACGTACAGCCATCTGCACCTTAAGTGCTGACACCCGTAGCCCACTATAGGTCTTTGAAGCGCGGTATCTACGCAAGTTCTTCGCGATCTTTATAGCAGCTGTTATCCTTCTTAGTTCCTCAAAACGTTTGCAGGCCAATCTACCTAAAAGTAATTGGAGTTACCACATGTACACCTAGAAGAATTAAAACATAACTAAAAAAAACAGGTCAAACGTGTTTAGGTTGACCTTAACTCAAACCTAACTCGCCCATTTTAAAAACTCTAATATTAAGTAATAGATATTCCCGAGGTCAACCTCTAGAATAAGATTGTACAATAGTCGATGCCTTCCGAATTTCAATGAACTGTTTGTGAGCAATATGAGTTCGTATCCGCCCTTGTATAGTTTGTGCTGCACTGCTGAGGACTTCGGTCCTCCTCGCATCTAGTTCCGCCATCTGTCCAGCTCTCAGAAATACCTTTGTTCTACCGATCTGTATAAGTAATGATGTACCTATCAGAGTTTATTCACACATATAGATACACAGATATATGAAACATAAGCACACGTGTCTGTAGGAAAGAAAGGTAATTTGGAGGGTACCCCTGATCCCCGTACCATATTTCCACACGTGTCTGTATGGATGCATGCAAACATACCTGAAAGCCTTTGATTCCTTTCTTTTCTAGAATCTTTCCACAAGCAACCTTTTCATCGAAGCTACATGAAACAGTAAATGTATTTAAAGACATAAATTTATTCAAATTGGCATGAAAATAAATATGATGAAAATAAAAGGACAAATACATTTGAGGGTGAAGGAAAATTCTACCATCCGGTTATGGTTTCAGGAGCGAGAAGTCCAAATCGATTAATAAACTCGAAGAAAGGACGACGTGTAGGGTAACCAGCACAACTAATTCTGATTGCCTCCAAAACACCCTAAATAGGAAAATAAAAAAACTCAATCAGATCTGCATTATTTTGACACCGTGTCAAACATGTCATATATAACGAAACTAGATAGAAATTAAATGGGTCAAATGCTTACGGAGTCATAAACCATTTTATGTACAAGAACCTGTACAATTTATTTTTAGGAATACAGTATTATCATTTGCCTGTAACCCAACCCGTCCTTATTTCCACATCTATTAAAATAGTAAGAACAAAGAATATCAATTTAGTGTACTCACACCACAGCGTAGTTGTTGCAAGATGTTGACATTCTCAAATATGGCAGGTTTCAGTTGATTATTTGGTTTTACACATCTAATATAGTGAGGTTCCGTTGCATTTAGTGTTTCCATCAGTTGTTGCAATTGTAACTGCATCAATTAGAGCACGTTAGTGTATCAACAATGCAAGAATAATTCTCGCCCCGTTGTCTTCAGAGTGAAGACATGAAAAGAAAAAAATTAGATTACGTTGAAATAGTAATTTCAAACCATCTACTCATGAAATGAATGGCATGAGTTTGTTTTTAGTTTATCGGTAACGGGTCAGACGGGTTATGTAATAACTCAAGATCTAATAGATTGGTTTGTCCAACATGTATTTGTAATGCAAAAAACTATTTGAATCATATTCAAAGACTAGATTGTTTTACTGAAACTATAATCTTTATTATCATATTTGAAACACTAATCATAAAAAAAGCTCAGAAAGTTATGAACATAAAAAGTGTTTCGGGTCAACCTGACCCAACCCAACCAACATGTAACAAAAAATTGATTGTCTTGTTTTGACCCGAAATCATTTCGACACCTGCCAATATTGCCATCTATATTATTAGGCATCTTACATCATCCTTTTCTATCGCAAGGTACAAAACACACAATTAACTTAAGGTGATATACCTTAAAACGAGACCCGATTGAAGAAAATTTGGAAGATTTAGGGGACTCTTCAGCAATTGGAGGGAAAAGACCAGCTACAAAGGGACATCTAGATTCACCCAATAGATCTTGGTGTTCTGGTACAACGTAGTCTTTATTTTTGTCAAGAAATTGATTAGATTGGTATTGGACCTGAAATTATATCAAGTGTAGTATCAAGCAGAAATTTTCACCACATTTAATACCACAACAAAAACACATACCTCTCCAGCATAATGTGCAATTGTAAAATCTGTACGAGACAGCTTGGGCTTTACAAAGCGTTTGTGATTTCTGAAGGTCTGATAAAGCTTGTTTGAAAATGTTTCATGTGTAGACTTTGGGAACATACTGAAAGTATAAAATCGAGTTGTGAGATCAAGATCCATAGTAGAAATGGGTAAAAAATTCACTTTACAAAATTTTATGCATTAAAAATGTAATTTTTAAACCCTGTTGACCTGCTCCCCGCTAAGCTAAATGTTTTGATTTAACCCATATTAGACTCGACAAGTTTATAAGTATATGGTTCGAAATTGCCACCTTCAGATAGAAGAAACAGATAAATGTAATACGCTCGCCATAGACAAGAAATTTGAACAGGAATCACAAAAAGATTAAACAAGGAATATCTTACCAAGCTTCGTCTAGTAGAGCAATGATCCCACCAGGTTTCTGTGATACAACATAACTTCAGAAAATTATGTACTTGACAGAACTTAAATGAACCCGTGTTATAAAGGTTTTTAATATTAACTGTAGAAACAATATTTTAGATCTATGTGAAAACTAGACGTTAGATGTGTCCACTTCATCCTTACTTAACTAATCAAGTGTCAAGCAACTGTTTAGTTCCAGCTAGAGCCTGTTAGAACATTGGTTTCAAATATTTGAAATAAATTTTATTATGTTCGAAACTGTTTTACAGTGTGAAGAAGAAAAGCGAATGGCACATGCTCATTTCGCATCAAGGTTAAAGATAATTAAGAAAAAACACTGTCAGGTAGTTCTAAATATATATATACATGCGCAAATATATGTATGTAAATGAAACTGATACTGATAATACCTTTTCAATGAGATCTAGAACATCTTGGTTATCAACAAACTCAATGTAGCTCCAATCAATAGCTTCTTTGGTATATTCTTCTTGCTCCATCTTAAACACATGCTGATTAAAGTGTTGCTGCAGTTTTTCATTTGTGAAGTTGATACAAAATTGCTCAAAGCTGCACGTGTAATGTTCGTTAACATACATAGTGTTGTTAAAAGCAGTAAAATCAAATTTAATAAACTTTAGAACTTCAAGCACTTCAACTTTCCAATTAACATCTGGTTTTTAGATTTAACATGAAGCTATGATTTAAAACACCCGAAGTATGAACATATATATGCTTCGTTGCCACCTGTTGTTCTTGAAGCTTTCAAAACCGTAAATATCAAGGACCCCAATCAGATTCTTTGAGGTACGATCTTGTCCAATTGAGACATTAATTTTTTCCACCAACCTGCACATATTGAGAGAAATACATCTTTCATTTTGTAAGTTTATCAAACAGAGTTTCTGATGGTACTTGAAGACCTGTTTTTCTAATTATTCTAAGTTAGAGGTGGTAAGTTTGACACATGTACTTATATATGAGTCAATTTGGGCTATATTTTTATCTCTAACAGGTCAGCTACGAAAGAGCTAAAAGGGAACTGTTCAAATGGGCTGAATTCATGTCATTTTGGTAATCATATATTCATATTTGATACACTCATTGTTTAAAAAAAAATCGACAAAAACTGTTTGGGGTCAACCCATATTGACCCATACCAAAAAAAGTTCTGTTTTGACCCACTACCCAGCCTGCACATCTATCCACATCTGTTCTTCAAAACAGCATCTTACCAATCAAATAATCTGGAATATATTGTTTTGGCCAACCCATCCCTACTGACTGCTGCACTAAGAGGATCTAGACTTCTTCTTATAATTTCTTCAGGAGTGATCATCACTCGTTTACACAATGCGTCTTCCAAGCCCACCGGATCACACCTGACACAAAAATCTCATTAATTCGTCAGCAACTCAGTTTTTATAAAAGCGCATAGGCCTTGCAAATATTATGAACATGAAAACAGATTATACCTAAGAAGCTCTGCAGTCATCTTTAGATGAAATTTAGCTTTATCATCTTTTAGAACTGAAGAATCAATCTCTTTGCCTTTGGTAAATTCAATGTTTCCAAGATGAAGTATAGAAGCAGTAACTCTAAAAATTGCTTCCTGTGAGAGTAAGAGAAGGTAATAACTCTTCCAGAAATTGAATAAAACTAGAGGTGGCAAAGTGGGCTGGTATACAGTATATCTATGTTTTGAATATGATAATAAAAAAACATGTCATTACACTATTATATATAATTTTTTATGATAAACAACTGGGAGACCTTATGCATCTTAATACAGTTTTTAACGACTTTCCACTTAAAATTTACCAAGTATAATCCATATCAACCCGATAACCCATAAATGGGTCAAAATTGCCACCTCTAACTGTAAAACAAAAGGGTAATTCTGAATGGAAGTACCTGCTCATCTTTGCTTATTCCAACAATATCCATAGCTCTCCTTGTGGCAAGATATTCACGGGCATCATTAACATCAGCCAGTTCATAGCATTTTGACTGGTTAAGATAGTGAAAAGATTTTGGATTTCCCAACTTATACTTCTCAATTTCCTAATCAAAATAAAAAAACAAAAAGAATAAAATAATACCATAGTTCTAGAATTTATTGTTAACAGTTTTTGCTTATGCAAAATGTTACCTCTTGTGGTGCTGCACAGAGAAGGTAAAAACAGTGATAGTTGCGCTCAGGATCATTTATTTGGCAAACACGAGACCTTTCTAAAAGATATGTCCTGATAGCTGCTCCTGATATTCTTCCATGCTTATCAAATTGTATCTCAACAAACTTTCCGAAACGGCTGAACCATTATTAAACACAACAAAACTTTATGTCAACTTTGAAGTACGATAGTGTAAACAAAAAACGCTTTTAACAAAATTCAAAACTCGAAACCTAATGAAATAAAAAAAATCACCTGGAATTGTTATTTCTAACAGTTTTCGCATTGCCAAATGCTTCAAGAACTGGATTTGACTGCATTCAATAGCCATCAAATAAGCTTAATAGGGATGATAAAGTGATATATGTATGTAGTAGTTAGTTATTGTAAAACATGAGATGATGACACGTGGCAGGGTATGCATCAAATTTGTGATGCACATACACCTAAATTCTGAAAAGTGATGCATACTCATGACTAAACCAAAATTTGATGCACAACTGTCATGTGTCATCATTTCCTTCTTTCCTACCTTATACCATAAGGTTTGTTTTATCTAATCTAAGCCCTATGTAGTTGTTTATGTATCTATTCATGTACGCCAAGTGCCATAAACGACAGAGTAATTAAGTAGTTTTAACATAGAACTATACGTCATATATCATACTTCTAGAACTTGTTGTTCAACTGTGCGACCTTCGGTAGCTTTCCGGCCACCCAAATAAGCAAGGTACCGCATAAGCATTTTCGTAGTCTCCGTTTTACCTGCTCCACTTTCACCACTAACTAGAATTGAATTGCTTTTTCCGTCCTTAATCATAGCCCTATATTTCATAAATAAACAAAATAAACAAAAACAAAATTGAATTATATATCGTGTTCGCCTCACAAATAAAATTTCCAATGTTGACCTGTATGAAACATCAGCAACTGCAAATACATGAGGACTCAGTTCTCCAAATGGTGCACCCTTATATTCATCCATCATATGGCTATCATACAAATGAGGTAACTTTTGGAATGGGTTTATTGCAATTAGAATATTTCCAGTGTAAGTCTGCAGTTGTTTAAAACAATTGAGTATTAAGTATTAGACGAGAATACCAATAGATTATGGCAAGACCAGGTTTACTTACATAGATTTCATTGAGTTCATATCTAGTTCTTAAGTTCTGCAAGACTCCTGGCTCATGCAAATACGATAGTTTTGTCATGTCGTCAACACCACCAGCTGGAGCTTCCATATCCTTTGGATATACGCTCGACAACTTGACAACAACCTGAAAAGCAAGCCATACAAATGTACATTATGATGTTACAACATTTAGTCAAGACACGCCATCACCTTACTTTGAGTTTCACGATCAAAAGATGAAGTACTAACCTTTTTAAGGTCAGGAGTCTCGATCTCAGCTTCTTGGCCGGTAATTTTTGTAACCTGCCCATCAATCCATGCATGGTTTGGATCTTCAACCCAAACATGGGATCCTACTATAATATTCACCGAAGTGCTCTGTTTCACAAACGTAGATTAGTCACAAACACGCTATGAGCTCAATATCGACACACATAACTATTTTCAAAACATGTACAATATGGCAATTAAACTTAGCATCTAAGGGATTCTGTAAATTGTACTTGTATCCCACCAACAAGTATAAATCATACATAACCAAAATGACTAAATATATTTATTTCCCTCATTTCACGTTATTTTTGATTACTCATGGCTTAAAAAGTCTGTTTAAAATAAGCACCACTCTAACAACTTAATAAGTGAGTTTTTTTTCTAAAACAAACGAAATCGCACATGTTATCCAAACACTTAAAAGTGCTTATTGCATCTCAACAACCTGTGATTTCCATATATTTCTGTCTCAATGTACATAATAATCCGTTGTCGAAAAAAAAAGAAACATAGCCAATTACATTAACATTTACAGTTACAACATTCATATCAATTATGCATATAAATACATAAATTATACAACATTCATATCAATTTCAAAGCCCTAATTCTAACAATTAATAAAAAGTATTAAAATTAGCAGAATGCAATACCATTTTCGATACGTTAAAACGAAACCCTTCCAGAAGATTTTCGTACGATTCTCAATCCGACCTCAGTTTCGTATTCATCTGCGTTATTCACAACGAATTCATCGTCTGTTTCCTTAACATCATTATTTGTAAATTTGCATCAATTCATTGTTGTCACCAATTTGTGTTTTGTGTATGTATGTTCCTTGGGTGTTTGTGGAAATGATTGATATGGTTCAATCGATACTCCGTGAATTCGGATCTTGTGTCTCTCGCACGCAAAATTATCGGGGATTCGTGGCGCCATCAAATATCAAATACGAAGTTTTTTTGTAATGTGTTTTTATTTATGCATGTAAATTTGCAATTTTCGACTTGTACCTTGTTCATGTATTACTGTACGGTTTGTTGACTTTGTTGCTCTTACGTCATTCCTATAAATCACTTAGCCATCAATAACTAACCTTTTTATACTTTTTACTCCACATTTATCAATATACCATTTTTTTATACAATAAAAAAAAATCACACGGGTCACGGTTATTCCAACCAATTACATATAGATTTACCGATTGAGATATGATTGAACGGATGACATGGAAGAAGCAATCGGTGGATAACCTATTTGAAGTGATTACTCCCGATACGAGTGGTTGAATATTTCAGTTGTGTAAGAAGCCCAAATAACCGGCTCAACATTTTATTCAGGTTTTATTTGTATATACTTCCCTATCCCAAATTCAATTCAACCAATTAAAAAGAGTTTTAGTGGATAAATATTAGTAAATCTTATTAGTTGACACATCAATCAATGTATATTTTTAAAACTGTGTGCATTTCAGTAGTAAATTAAAATTTTACACGTTTTATTATTATATATTTGTTGAACATTTGAAATTTTATATTATGTGTTTAATTTTATAAAATTTTAGATTTTGATAGTTTGTAATTTTTAGAATTTTTTTTTTTTTTGTTAAATAAGAAAGTTTTCTTGTGAGTTATGTACATAGAATTTGTGAAATTTACTCACATATAGTATAAGGTGAAAAATCTACATCTTGTCTCAATTTAATTATTTAGGACTGATATTTATACAGTTTTAAAAAAGTACATTGATTACTATGTCAACTAATATGATTTAATATCTACCCACTAAAATATTTTTTGATTAGTTGAAATTAAAAGTAGACAATAATTTTAAGATATTTTAAAACGGAATAGTGGATAATTAAATTGAGATGGGGAGTAATACAAATTGAACCAATAACCAAGTTCTTAACAGTCAAGCATGATAATTCAATACCATTTAAAATCAGTTCGTAGACTAACTATATCGTGTTGCATAAAATCATTTTCAATTGAATTTATCATATAAACTAAATATGAAGTTATAAACAGATCAATATGAGGTCAAATTAGTAGAATTTACTTATCTTTTGGCACATTCAGAAGTTAAATATATAAGGTAAGTAAATTAAACGCAATACATAATGAATGTATAACCAACTTAACAATTGCGGTCACTCACTCATCCAAATCGTTTATAACACTGTTTTACAGATTAAGTACAATTAAGTACTTTTTAATTCTGTTTATTCAAAATATATACGGGATCAGCACTTAACGTGCTTGGGGAAATCTTCAAACTTGTTTACATACCATTTCCTAGTCGCATAACTCCTTGCGATTAGGTACATTGAGTCACCAAAAGTGCACGCTAAAGCGAACGGTGCTTGGCTGATAAACGCTATCACGACAAAGATAACGATAATGCGGACAAATAACCAAAGTAAACAGCCCTCCTTGAGGAATCATGTACTCTTTGTCGTTGTTCTTTCTTAATTTAGACAAGAGACTGTGGTGATAAAAGTTGCAAAATATTCCGACTATATAAATGATCAAACCAATGTATTTTAGATCGACGGATGGCTGTGGGAGCCCTAGGGTTAGATATTGAACACCAATTAAGCCTGCAGCCGCAGAGAAGTAGAATCCGGTGATAACAATAATCGAACCTAGAATCATGTCACCACTATACCTATGAATAAATAGAACCTGCAAACACACATTTATAAATTATTTTTAGAAATAACATGTAAAAATAAGCCCAAGTCAGTAGCTTGTCTTGATAAAAAAAAAAGTAGCTTGTCACTTTCCAGCTAATAAAACAACTGAATTAATTAATGATTTATTTAATTAACAACAAATTAATGAAAGTTTTACCTCTAAATCTCTCTTGAAGAAATGAAAGGTAACAGTAAATTCAAGCAAAAAGAATCTAAGATCGCCACCGGGTAATACAAAGAACGTAACAAGTCCGGTCAAGAACGCGGGCGTGTATAGTATCAACATACCTGTTGTTCAGGCGTAAAAACGCCTGAGTACAGAGATGATGATGATGTATGAGGAACCAGGTCTGTCACACTCCGATTAACGTGCAAACCCAGAGTCGAGACTAAGTCAATCGAGGGTGGTGAAGGCTTGATTCTGGTTGAGAGCAATGGTGGATTATTACTCTGCAAATATATGAGGTGTTGTTGTGAAATGGAAGCAAAACACTAGTATTTATAGCCAAACCCTAATCCGACGTGGAAGGTTTGGTCGTGGGGGAGAGAGACAATTCTCCGCGTCCACTGCTGACGTGGATACTCGGTCGTGGGGGAGCTCGACAATTACTGTGCGTGTGTATACGTGGACCAATCGTATGAGCCGACCAGGTTAGTGGCCAAGCCACATTGCCTACCTGGATATAACGGTCACAGGTTGTCCTTTTATGTCAGAGAATGTCAGCTCTGTGCGTGAGGCACGGATTGTTTTGTTGCTTTGTCGTCGTGCCCGTAAGCAGAGCATTCATGATGACGAGATTCTTGGTCCGGGACGGAACGTATCCGGCCTCATGAATCTTGTTTGGGGTTGACCTCCCCACCGCGGGTAACAAAAGTCGGCTACGGATGCAATCCGGGCCTGGGCCTGGAGTGGACCGGACTAAATCATTTGGGCCGTACCCAAGTGGGGTGATGACCATTCATCGTTAAGTCCCCCCAGTCCGTTATGATATTCCGTTCCGAGGATATGATGACGGACTTAGAGTAAAGATGTGGCACCATAATGATGCCTCTGACATATTGGCGGCGCATAATAAATGCCCGTCCCTTCAAACTTTCCATCTGGCATACGATGGGACGTCTTGGCGTTGTGATGATGCTTTTGGGGCACTTACGGCGCGCAATAAATGCACGTCGCTTTGATCTCCCCAGCTGGCATCCCACAGGTCAAAACTTGTAACTGAGTGGGTTGTGACGTCATAGGACAGCTACGTCGCCACTGTTCATTTACCAGATCGTGAGATCTGGCGACACGTGTAGCAGTAAAACCGATTCGATACGTGGTAATTTCTTGAAACGTGGCATCTAGCGACACGTGTACGGCCACAACTGAGGCCCATGGGGCTCGGCCCACGTAAAATTGCCTATAAATAGTAATTCATTGGCTTTATTTCATTTTTTACGCTTAGTAAAAAATCTTCGAGAGGATACCGGTTATTATTTAAACATTCCGTCCACTGTTCCGGCATTCAACCCAGTTTCCGACTACATTCATATAAACCCAGGTCCGTCATTCATACCTTCATCCCTTTTTCTTCTTTCTCATATATATATACAACCATACCATGGCTGCTATTGAGGGTGAGGTTGTAGTGAGGGAGGCCGTGGTTGGCGGGGGAGGCGCCAGCACGAGTGGTGGGGCGGCAAATGTGGCGCTTGAGGCGAGCTCCGTGATGCCGGAAATGATTCCGGTTATATTGAGGCGCTTTAAGTGCCTGGAGCGTTTTAACCCGGTGGCGCCCACATCTGTACAACGCGCCGACGCGCCACCGGAGGGGAAGGTGGCGGTATATTGGAAAACAATGGAGAAGGGCAATCTCCGCATGTCCCCAACACATTTTATTTATCTGTGTGCAAACACTACAAAGTTGGATTTAGCCAGCTTCATCCTTTCGCCGTGCAGAAGGTCACCATCTTTGAGATGTGGTTCCGGTCGCTGGGCCTGACGCCACTTGTGAAGATATTTCAAGCGTGCTTCAAGTTGACGCCCAGCGGCAGAGGGTGGTACACCTTTGCGAAGAAAAACGACTTCGTTGGGTGCCAGGAGTCATCCCTGCACGGCTGGAGGGATACATTTTTCTTTGTTGACCAAGCGGTCATCCCCAATGATTCTGTGGAGACGCTTGTGTGGCAATACGAACGGCCACGCAACGTCAGCATTACGCCAAAGCTGACGGCCGCAGAGGAGCGGTTGCTGGATGCCTGCCGCAACGCGAAGCTGGAAATGCGAGAGTACCATTCTTACGTGCTCGTGATCGGATGCATCAGCTCATTCTGGGCCTTTGAGGGTCAGGTTCCCGTCATTCGGGAGAACGGCCATGGTATGGGTGGGGGTGGTTTGCCTATACATTGATGTCATCATGCATTCTTTATAATTAACCCATGTGCGTTTTTTGCAGATATGGATTTGAAATCCGTGTTGAAGGCTCCCAGCTTGGCCGGTCTCAAATATATCCGGAGAGCTGTGGAGGATGACTCCAGCAGCGCTGCCAAGGTCACCGGGGCCACAGTGACCGTTGCTCAGCAGGCACCTGCAGGGAGGCGAGTTCCAGTTGCTCAGCCTCTTCCAGCAGGCACCGAGGTGGAAGCATCCGGGGCCCGTGCCATCCCTAAACGCAAGGGAGTGGTGCAAGGCAAAAAATCATCAGGGCCGGCCCCCAAAAAGAAGAGAACCGTGGGGGAGGTCGCCATAATAATAATGTATCATAGTTATAATGTTGATGAACACAATAATAATTTACGTTTATTGCTTATTATTTTTTATATTAATCTGCATCGTTATATATAATATCCGGTACATCACAGGTTTAAAAATGATATAAAAAAAAGAAAAATGATAAAACTAATTTTTAGATTTTAAAAGTGAAATTTTTTCTTACAAAAAATGCTAACAAATTTTATCTAATTATTTATTGCATTTTTTATTGATAAAAGTACAATAGAAGCTTGTACAAGTTAAATTTTTTTTTTTTGAGTTTATAATATATATATATATATATATATATATATATATATATATATATATATTTTATTTTTGATAAAAGATGCCATAAGGGCAATACCTAAAGTTGCTAAAAATAAATTTAAACAATAAATAAACACAAAAGTTTCCATATTAATAACTAATTTATATAATATAAATGGAATGTGAGTTTGTGATTACTAATTAACAAGGAAAGTTAGATGTTTAATAAATGTTTATAAATTATTTATGGTATCTTTATACATTGCCCTTAGGACACTATATATAATGTCAATTTTTGATTTGTAAGGGAGTTGATAAATACAATACACAAATTGTTTCAAACATTAAAGTTGTGTTATGCTATACACTGTGGTACAGTATGGTGTAAGAATCATTTTTTTTGTTATACATATCACCTCCCATTTATAAACTTGAGTAGGTATATTTACCGGGTAAGCTTTTTGCCCTTTACCCAGAAAAAAACTTGAGTAGGTCACAAGAGATAGTCAAATATGAACAAATCGATCAATATAAAGTCAGACTAGCTAGCCGATAACTCGCATAATGTGACGAGAACGTATTTGAAATAATCAGTGAATAACTATAGTAAAATTTATTAAATACACACATCTTAGATTTAAAAAAAAAAAAAAAAAAAAAAAAAACCTAAACAAAAAATCACGCAACATGTCAATATATATCAATCATGCTGATTTCGGAATACATTTGTGTAGTAAATGTTTGGTGTATTGTTAGTGCTATACGGTGTAACTTTTCAGTAACTACAATTCGTTCTATATGGTGTTAGGTTGTTCTTGTGCTTAGATGTAGGAATTTTTGATCGGAAATATCACTTCCTTTGTACTAAACGTGTTAATAGTTTTCCTATGTATGTCCAAAGATACACACTATCTAATCATTATATATTATTATTACAAAGTCAACATAGACAGTAAGAATAGATACCAACAATATATGATCTTTATATCTTTAAAAGATAAATAAGAGGATGTAGATACAATATTCCATATTGGGCATGGTCAACGATTTCAAAGTGCAAGTCTAGGAGCAATTTTGGATTTTTCCCATATGCATGAATTAAATTTTGAGACAAAACATGAAAATGGGTAAATAAAACACAGCACAGTGAATATATAACCAACAATTGGAGTTAGTCAAATACATCACAAGGAAAAAAAATATGAGACAATGTCACATATCACGGTAAGAACTAACTTTGTAATATATGTTTACCCAAAAATCAAAATATATACGGGATCACACACTTAACGTGCTTGGGGAAATCTTCAAACTTATTTACGTACCATTTTCTAGTCGCGTAACTCCTCGCGATTAGGTACATAGAAACGCCAAAAATGCAGGCAAAAGACAACGGTGTTTGGCTGATAAAAGATATCCCCACAAAGGTTATGATTTCGAATAGATAATGAGGACATATAACAAGATTGAACAGCCCACCTTGAGGAATCTCGTACTCTTTTTCGTTGTTTTGCCTTAGTTTAGAGAGGAGAGTGTGATGATAAAAGTTGCCAAATATTCCGACTATAAAAAAGATCAAACCGATGTACTTTAGATCGATGGATGGCTCTTTGAGCCCTAGGGTTATATATTGGACGAAAAGCAAACTTGCAGCCGCGGAGAAATAGGACACGGTGATGACCATGATCGATCCTAGAATCATGCCATCACTATACCGATGAACAAATAGAACCTGCAAACACGCATATATTTATTTCACCATCCTAACAATAATACATATTCGAATGGAAAGTATCAACCATAATTACACAACGCATATACGGTTATATAACTTCTATATATAAAACTATAATAACATTGAACTGTGTAGGTAATTGATTAGACTATTGAATTCATTAATACTGATTTATTTTTCATCAAATGAAAGTTTTATACCTCTAGATCCCTCTTGAAGAAATGAAGGGTAACAACATACTTAATCAACAAGAATCTAAGATCGCAATTTGGGAAGACGAAAAAGGAAACAACTCCAGCCAAGAACGCAGGCGTGTAAACTATCAACATACCCGTTTTACTTGATATCTTAATACCTTGTTTGGTTGACGGTTTTCGACCGGATTTAGAGTTCACGAACTTTGAATATTGAAGATGATTCCCTATTATCTCATCAAAACTTAAGTAAACCGTGGATAGTAATGTTAAAACCGTCGTTGCTGTTATCCAAATCGATGGTTCATCGACATGATCATTTCCAATATTGGTATCTTCATGTTTTGTATAAAAGGTATTTGATTGGTATGTTTTTTCAGGTTATGTAAATGCAATGTCTTGAATGTAATGATAAAGTGACTAAATGTTTTTTAACTTGATAGAAGTGGCGCGTGCAAATTCCAAAAGTATTGTGCTACCTTAGCTTGTTGTTGATTTGGACTTTACCAAAATCCAAAGAATTTTATTTTTTTCCCGAACTCATCATTGTTTTCTCCATTTCTTATTGTTCGATTATTAAAATTAAAACGATCTGTTTGTCGATAGGCTAAGTTTTCAATCCAAACAAACAACTATGAAGGTCTAGACATTAAAGCCAAACTAAATTAAACTAGACAAGCATCCATCCACAAAGTTCTTTATATCTTCCCTCAAACGAGATATAAAATTTCTCATTCGATGTTCTCAACCAATTTGATCACCAGACTTTACTAACTCCATTAGTATTTGTTGCCTGCTATGCGCGTCGACGTACGAAAAGTGACCCTAGAAAGAAAAAAAAAAAAACAAGAAAACAAAATCAGAGCATATAGAACATAGCAGTTTAATACAGCAACAAACAACAAGGCTTTAGAAAGCATGTACTAAATAAAATACACTCTCCATTATCTCAAACAAGTATTTTTCCTTCAATTCCATATTCTCTTTCATTTTTTTACTACAACATATCATCAATTACCCAGAAATATTTTCTATAAAAAAAGGTTTTCCTACATTCTCCCTCTTTACAAGAATCCTGTCATTAAGAATGTCACCACTATGTTTGCTTGACAGTTGCAGACTTTTTTTTTCCTTTACTCAGACTAAACTCACTCATTGTTATAATGATTATGGAATTACAAGATTAATGTACCTGATTTACAGCATATGATCGTTGGGGATACATTGTTGGCGTGCTCCAATCCCAAGTTCACTCCCCAGGAAATACCATAAGCAGATGTTATTGAAACCAAAAGCACCAAATAATTATAGTGAAGAGCTTTAGACATACACATTGGAAATATGCATGCGCATATATACCATTAGAACAAATATGTCTGCAAAAATTTTTTGGTGGTAACGTGTTAGAATGGCTTCAGGTCAAAATTGGTGATTTAGGTATGGTCAAAAAGAGCGGGTCAGTTAGACGTGAAACACTGTTTTCTAAAAATCAGCTTTTTATAAATAATTAGTGCCTCAAAAATGATCACAAAATCCACGTTCTTTCAATAATAATTACTTCATATTTGTTGGAAAAATGAGTGGTTCTTTGAGTAACATGTCAAAACGGGTCAGGTCAAAAATGACGATTGAATGATCCTGGCGACCCAAATTCTTTCCTCTTTTAAAATATGATGACAATAACAATGACAATTTAATAGACAATCCTGAGGACCCGATCCTTTCCTCCTACGGAATATGTAACTAATAATAATCTAAGCACCCTTAAAAGTAGATATCACAGTCACAATCTGGCTTGATATGTATAAGCATTTAGAACATACCTCCTTAGCACATAATATGTAGTGTTTTAAATACTAAGGTTCTCAATTTGTTCGCTGGTAGAGTAAATCTGCATATAGTAAAAATAATGTTGAAATTACTTGCATTGGCCACTGGTAATAATATCAACACACTTTAGCAGAAATTCTAGAAGACTAACAATTAACAATAACGTACATTAAAAGATTGACTATCCTTTAGGCCAACAACTATTTAAGAAATATAAAAATGGATTTGCAAACCTCAAATACTTGATTAACCTTGGGTGAAAGTTTCAAGAAATCAGAGCTAAGCACCTGTTGCACAATATATTTAACAACTTCTGAACAGTTCAACAAATTGAACTGTTAGTAATCCGTCTCCAAGATGATTAATTAAAATCCCATATCAAGACTGAACAACAAACATTCATATATAACAATTTTCTTGAGTGCCGCTTTATGAAAAACTTACATTTGAGTCTGTTTTATCCGCAAAAGATCTCACGACATACCCTATGCTATATTTTACAACACACCCACGCCTACTCGATTAGAACGGAATAGGTGGCGATTTGCTTTCATCCGTTTTTGATGAAGCAACCCCACCCACCTCTTGGACATCTTGATTTCGAGCAAGTTCACAATTGAGATTTTAGTTTCAAACTCGTACGTTTAGCTCCCTCAACAACTTCTTAAAAAGGTTAATCCCTTGATATGACACATCCTTGTTGAATCAAATGTCTCATGCCATCATAGCCTACAAAGCCAATTTCACATCAACTCACCCAAAGAGTGAAAGAAAATGCTACCCACAGAAGCTTAATTGATTATCAAACCTTCACCTTTATTAGAGTGTGAGTAACATCTTTACCATTACCATCATAACTAAACATATAAAAAATGTTAATCACACTCTAATGAAGTTTGAATTCTGCAAAAGTTGTATTATTTGCTTATCCTATCGTCTTTGACTCTTTGAGTGAGTTCAGGTCGTATGTGTAATGTGTAGGACTATGATCTGATGGCTTTTTAGGCCATGATGGCATAAGGCATATGATTTAACAAGGATGGCACATCAAGAAAAAAGAGAATTTTGATCCCCACAAATGTTGTTTTAGAAGTATAGAGAGAGATAAACAAGTTTGAAAATCTAAACTCAATTATGAGAATGCTTGAATATCAAGATGTTAAAGAGGTGGGTTGAGTTGCTTCATAAAAAAGATGGATGACAATAAATCGCCATCTGTCTTGTTTCCATCCTAAATGAATAGGTGTGGGTGTTTTATACGGATGGCATGGGAAATGCCACTAGATGTTATGCGTATAGAATAAACTCAAATGTGTGTATGCCACAGAGCTGCGCATGATAAGATTTTTTTTGGAAACAGCAAATGATATATATATAAGCTCCAAGACTTAGAAGAACTAAGCAAGGAGAAAAGAGAGTACAAAATAAGAAAATTAACAAACAATTACAAAGATTAGACAATAAACGGAAGTCTATACCAATTTTCCCAAGAAAGAGGAATGTTTCCCCTATGTTTGATCCATAAGAACGACAAAGAGACAACGTCATCCAATATAGCCAATACTGATTTTCTCATCTTCTTAAATACTAGTTCGTTTCTAGCCTTCCAAATACACCAAATCGAACATTGGAGAATTGCCATGAAGATTTTCCTTTTCTTTAAACCATTCCCCCAATGAGCACCGAACTCCATTAAATCTACCACCGAAGTAATGTTATGCAGCGGAATACCGCACCACTTGAAGATGCCTTTTAAAACTTCTGCTGCCCTCGGACATCTGATCAAGGCATGATTCGAGCATTCCACTTCAAGCTCACAGACTTTACAAATCACTGAACCAATGTTAATACCTCTATCTTCCAACCCTTTAGCCGCCGGTATTCTCTCTAAGCAAGCTTTCCATATAAAACAATTAACCTTTGTAGGCACCCAATTCAACCACTGCATATTGACGTATCCAGAGGTGGTTATTTTCTCATCAATGAGACGCCTTGTTGCGCTAACGAAGTATGAACAATCTTGGGTTAACTTACTGATCAGTTTGTCATTTGCATCATTGGGTTGAAAGGATAATATCATGTGAGACAGCAAACAAAACTCATCGATATAAATTTGACTATCAAACCCATGACACCAATTCCAAAGATAAGTAAGATAAGTGCTATTTATGAAAGTTTGCTATTCGGTCTTGATATGGACTTTCTAATTTATCATCTTAGAGACGGATCACTTGCACACGATTCAATGACTACAGTAGTTGAAATGGGATAGTTAAGAAGCTGATAAGTAATCTTCTGTATGTTGTTTGAAGCTCAACTAATGATCTTCCGTATGGAATGCCATCATATTTGATAAAAAAAGACCGAGGGCTGCGACATTGGGTGATGAAGTCAAGACGTTCCCGTACAATTGGATTTCTAATCGCAGTTCTAAGTTTAAAATTTATTGGCTTGAATGGATATGTAACCCGATTAATGCCACTCATGTGTAAAGCTATGCCTCTAGTTACTTGCTAGAGTGCATTTTTCTAATATGTTTTTCATGCTTTGTTGTTCAAAAAAGAAAAAAAACTAATGTGTATGTTGCTTGAAGCTCAACTAGTTTTTTAAACTCTTAAAGAAACATTATTAAAGAGAAGATAGCTTAAGCAACATTTTATACTCGTAATCGTCATGAAAATTATGACAATGCTTTTACGAGGACGAAGATGTACATATGCCAAATATATCATGAATGAAAACTGGTCAAAAAGGGGACATATTAACCGTCGAACAAAAGGTTTTAGCAAGTAGATAGATGTGGCAAGCCAATAGGAATACAACACTGCAAATTGTTTCGTCTACGCAACATATGGGAGATAACACAGAAATCCCAACACTAATATAACTTATAATGAAATCACAAAGATACAATCAGCTGTCAATTAAATATAAAAATAAAAAACCAAAAGTTTTAAATTTTGAAGTTGAATAACACACATCTACCTCTGTACATCCCACGAAACCAAAATCTTATGTATACTCTAAGGTACAATGATGGGAAACATCACCTAAACTACATCACCCCGTAAAGGGATGCTACACAAACTTTTAAACAAAGAATTACCTCCCAATATCAATTAACATACCACTATCGATAGTAATTTTTAAATTTTCATTTTTAACCCCTAAAATTTTAACACTTTTAAATTTAATACTCTTTATGTCTTAATAAATATCTAATTTCTACCCTTTAATTTTTAGTATTTTTCCATCTTTTACCCTCTAATTTTAAAAACTCCACCCCTTAACTTTTAGTGATTTTTCACTTTTCCCCCTTTAAATTTTAACTACTTCCCATTTTCTTCGTCTGAACTTTTATCACTTCTCCATTCTATACCCTTTAGGTTTTAATATTTCCAATTTCCCCCATTTACATTTTAGATTTAATCCCCTTTTTTTTACTAATAGTTTATACATTTTTTCCCTTTACTTACAACAAAGTTTTATACTAATTTTATTACGACAAGATTATACAAATAATTGCAAACGATAATTTAACTTAATTTATGTAGTATTCTATCAAATTTGTATTAATTTACATTTTTTCAACTATACATACATATTCCCCCCTAATAAAAAAAATCATAAGGAGATCATACCTTCGTCAACTTAAACTTTTTATGAATTCATATTGGAGTTTAAGAATGTACTTTTTAACCCCGCCGCAAAGCGCATGTAAGAAAGTCCGCGTATAATATCAATTAGCAAACTTTATGAATAGTAAGTTGTTTGTTTTATTCTAAATTTAACTTTATGTGATCTAATAAATTACTGATAAGTTGAAAATATCATATTAAGTACATTATTGTGATATAAATAAACAAATAAAGGATGACATGGGTGGTTGAGTTGTTTCTAATTTGTTCAAGTTCTAAGTGACCATCAACTATATATATTTATATATTTTTTGTTTCGTGTTTCTTATACTTTCAAAATAATAGATATAATCATAGAACTTTACATTTGATATAATAACCGTTGATGTGGTATTATTATCATTATTATTATAAATTTAAAGATTACACTAATTTAATTAACAAAGTATGTTCGTACTTAATTTTTTTATGTTTGAAATATTAAATTACTTATGTAGGCATATATCGATCAAATATTTATTATACTAATTCAACAATGTATTTTTGTACGAAATGGTACTAAATTTGTACATTTAAAAGATTAATCTATTTTGTAAGCATGTAGTAATCATTAATCAATCAATCATATATCAACAAATTAAAGATATTACTAATTAACCTTTTATTATTTGATATTTCTTTGAATAATAACTATTTTTGCTTGTCTCAAAATACTCAAAGATAACCATTACTTCTTTATTTAAATAAACTTATATGATTAAGTATTTTGGATTTTTAGTCCAATAGAATTTAATTTGCATTTTGTTTTAAAAATTGTTAATCATTAAAGAAACTTTTATTTCTTAACATATATAAGTTTTTATGAATGTATGGTTACTACGAAATATAAGTTAATATGTACATTGTTATCATTTTTTTAAATACATCAAACCTGAAATAAAATATAAATATTTCTTGATAGTAAAAGTGCGAACAATGAAATAACCTATTATCATCATAATCTTTTTAAGAATTACATACGACTTACAACTATAATTTAGTCATGTTTGATACACCCGGCATATCAAATCTTGTTGAACATCAATCGGAAGGATAATTATGGTGCGGGTTGGAGCTCGCTTGATTTCGCCTGGTTTAACTTGAAAAAGCCCTTGAACACCCGTCAAAAGGTTACACCCATCGGCCAAAAATGTTATGCTTTTAGCTAGTTGTAGATTCGAACTGGTTTCTCAAATGTGTGTCTGGTTCTGCATAAACCAATAACCAGTCACTAGGTATTCAATGACTTCTGATTGACATGTTCAATTACATTTACAAGTAGAGGAAACAGAATGAGCGGCTTGGTTAATGGTGTAAAAGGGTGGGTTGATGATTGACCAGGAACACTTTTTGTCCAAAAGATTATATTCTTCTTATGAATAATTAGGTACTCAAATACTACTGTCAAATATGGTTACAAAGCTTAAACTATTTAAATAAAAAACTTGATATTGATTAAAAAAATTTAGCAGGTTTTATAAACATAAAAATACACTCCGAGTGACTTTCAAACTGTACAGTCCAATTCACCGGGTTCCTTTATAAGGAAATGGTTCTGAATGGCAACATCCATATTTCTCGCAGTATTTGTAGTTTATAATTAAGAGATTCAGGACCTCCTTTTTTAATGCGAATGGAAGCACCCATTATTATCATAAAATAATTATTGTAAAGGTAATTACAAGATCAAATTACCTGATTTGCAGCATATGACCGCTTGGATGTATTATCAGAGTGCTCTAATCCCAAGTACTGTTCCCAAGCACCATAAACATGTCTTCTCTGAAACCAAAAGTACCAACAGATCTAGTTAAAGCATGGAAATAGAATATGTACATACATACATATATAATAATATAAAATATCGAGGGTTTTGTTAACCTGAAAACGGGTAGAGACAACATCAGAATCCTGAAGGTATGTAGGACGACCCAAAGAGAGAAGTGCAAACTTCCACTGATACATTATGGTTCAGATGGAGTTAAAACGTAAAGCAAAAAAATTTGGTTTGAAAATATTAATTCATGGTAGAAACTAGAAAGATGAAGTTACCTTTAAAAATTCCTCATTGGGAACCTGTAGTTTCTCTTGTATGCATACTTTAACTTCAGCTAATGTTTCACTCTCCCTGATGACCAGGAAAAATGGTTCCCCAAAGCTCTGGACTTGCTGTAAGACAAGGTTATATAAATATGAATATGACAATAAAATATAAGTATTGTAAAGAAGTGAAAATGGGCAGGTTGGGTAACAGACATGTCGGGCCGGAAGGCATGCAAGCACCTTATATTTTTTTGTTGTATTTTAAATACAGTTGATGTGTTATATATCATTTAAAAAGCTATATTGCTGCAATGATAACTAGATTTTTCTCAATAAACTTATTTATGAGGTTTTATACAATTTGAACACCTCGTATAAATTTTTCGTTTCAACTTGTTTATCCATTTACATTATACCCATTAGAGAAGAATATAACCTTCAACTCAATTACTCATAAATGGGTCAAATTGCATAAGCTACCAAAATAATAGAAATCCCAAATTTAACCTTAAGTACATACCGCCTGATTCTGAGATGCGTCTTTGGTAAAATGATAGACATGAATTAGACGATCTTGAGAACCCAAGTCCTTTCCTCTTCTGGAATCTGTAATGAAGCTAGACTCAAACCCCAAAATTTAACATAAAAAATACTGCAACAATCTGGCATGAATATATATGAACATTTAAAGCATACCTCCTCAGCACGTAATGTCTGGTACTGATCATTAATGTTCTCGATTTTCTCATTGAGAGGGAAAATCTGCACATGATGAGAATGATGCCATAATTACTTGTACTGGCCATAGTGGATTAGTGGTAATATTCAAACATCGACAAACAAGATTTCCAAAACAGCAGTTACGAATAAGATTCATCTATATGTTAGCTTAATTAAATGAATGACAGGATAAGCATTTCATATTGACTAAAAGGAATATTTTGATTTTTGATCATAAGGCTCACTGCTCTATAATCTATAAAATAAATAAATAGATAAGAAAAATGCAAATGTTCAATACCTTGTATATCATGTGGTAAACAACTTCAAGCAATCGAAGTTCGGCATCTTTATGAGATAACTCAACCTGTTCGCAATACATTGATAAGTCCAGTATAGAAGATGGAACAATGATAAGAGTATAGGGATTCAACATACAGTCTGACATTAAACATGTCTCGAAGTATTTACTATTTGGCACCAAAAAACAGTAATTGTGAATCAGAAGCAGACAAGGTTGATATGCTTACCTTTGTCTTAAGGTCATTGATCACATCCCCCACAGTGCTTTGTTTTGGCAATCTTATTGTATGTATGACTACCTGGCAATGATTAAATGGAACACACCGAGAAAAATGAATAAGCCAAACATAAAACAAAGAAAGTGGGGAGCTATAAGTCAACACTTACTTCATCTTTTGTTGCATAATGAAAAGCAACCTTCAGCGTTTTCAGGCATTGCAGTTCAGGAAGAGGAATATCCAGTACTTCATAATACAAAATGTCTGAAGTCTGTGCACCAAACAAGTATAATAAGTAGCATGAATTATGAGTGTTAGTCACATTCTAGCATGGATATAACAAAATCTGTCACTGTGATTATAGTCAACCCAATTTGAAGATAGTATGATTATTTGTAAACAAAGGGTCTCGACCTCAAGAAGAAACCAGCAGTTGCAATTTGTAGAGGTGACAAATTAGCCGGGTCAATTGGGTTAGGTAACATATCAAAACAAGTAATTTTAGCAAGAGTAGGTCAGGCCAGGTCAAATTGACCAGAGAAAACTGTGACCAAAAATTTTACTTTTCATATTGTTGCATGGATACCATGAGAAATGAAAACAAAGTTCAAGAATTTTCAATTTTTATAACAGGACACGTACATTTACTCGCATGCTCCCACGTAAAAATAAATTACTTGCATGAGTGTGAAAGACAAACACCAATAAATCTTTATAAACTTTAAGTATGCTATTTATCAATAGGTGGCTTAAAAAAATGTTAAAAGACAAATAACCTGATTGTAGTGGGCCAGCATGTCTGACAGATGTTCCACTCCTCGATATTTGATTGGTTGGGGTTTGGGTTGCTGAGAATAACAATTATGAGATGTAAGCCTAATTTTAGATGGATCATCTAAGCTCAGATGGGAGGCAACTTTTTCAACTACATCATCATATTGTTGAGTTTCGACCTGTAAAGCAAGATAGTTAAGTATATAATACAAGATAACATTTGATTATATTATAGAAGAAGCAGAGCCTCAGGAACTCACAACTCCAATGAGAACTCATCCTCCTTGGGTTTCTCCAAAGAACGAAATCGCACAACCTATGTCATTTAATAATAAAACCAATAAAGATGGTTGATCTATGCGTTACTTCGTCAGTTCTCTATTAATGTCATCACTGACCCCATACTTCTCAGTATGACAGTATCCATTGACCAAACAAAAGACAGTACTAGATAATGCAATTTCCAACATTTCCCTAAATTTAAAAATTGGCACGATATATCAAAATTTCTTAGTATACCTGACGGCAATGAACACACTCCAGAAAAGATGGAACATCAGGATATCGACATTTTACAGTTCCAACAGGAAGAGGTTTCTGAAAACAAACAATGTCGCCATCTTCAAGCTATAAAACCGACATCAACGAAAACGGAAAGGTTAGTCACTTATAAAACTGATCAAAAGAAAAAACTGTTAAAAAATATATGTATACATACCTGAAGGTTATCATCACGCGTAACCTACTCACATATATTTAATCGGTAAGACGAAATGACATATAAAGCTAGGTATCTAAAACAGGTCAACTAAAGTCTTCACCTTTATAATGGTAAACAAATGTGCCCCTGCTTTGTCCTTCCATCCTTGTTCTTCCTTCAGTCTAACCTGTAAAGTGATGGAGGCATCTCAACAAATTGTTTGTTTGGAACAAGTAATATATATTAGCAAGATGGGTAACATGTCAAAGCGGGCCACATTCAGTTGGATTGACCCACAAACACGTTTTTGTCCAAAAAAATTTCCGTAGTCATTACTAATTAATAGTAATACATTACTATTACCCCTCTTCATAAACCCAGTATCATCAAACATATAAATATAAAGAAATCCTCATAAAATGTAGCATCAAAAGAAGCACCACTTTCAATTACTGAACTTACCTCATTTTCTAGCAACTTGCTATTTTCATCTTTGAGCTTTCTACTTTCCCTTCTCGTCTCCACATTCAAAACACAACATTTGGCAAACTCTATTGAAATAACACCATCTACTGCCGAATTCATAAACGAAGTTTTAAATGTTTCCCATGAATCTGGTAAAGTGCCAAGAAGCAACAATCCTTTAACCTCTTCATTAAAGTCAATGCCCATTTCAGAAAGCTGGTCAACAATTCCCTGAAAAACATTCAAGTGGTTCGACATAGGAGTTCCATCACAATACCTCAAATCCATTAGTTGTTTGATCATAAACAATTTACGATTGACTGTCTTTCCGGTGCAGACTTGTTCAAGCTTACTCCATAAGTTACAAGCATCTACTTCTCCTCTAACTTAATTTACCACATCATCATCAACCCATTGTCTAATATACCCACAAACTTGGCGGTGTAACAAAGTCCATTCTTTATCGGTTTTGTCAGCAGGTTTTTTGTTTTCAAAAACCGGTTCATGAAATCCCTTAACATAAAGAAGATCCTCCATCCTAGTCTTCCATAATTGATAGTTATACCTATTTAGATTCATCATTCTTGATGCATTTGTCTCCATTTTCTAACCAAAAGCCAAATCAACACTACTAACCAGAAACTCTGATAACCTGTTACAATAATTTTTATGCGAAAATAAGAAGCAACATACAACATTACAGAGGAGTACTAAAGTTTAGGGATTTGCATGTTATTTATGATAACAAGTTGATTTTTTGACAAAAGTAAATACTTAAAGGGGGTTTATGAAAAATCTTAAATTTCCACAGACCCATCTTCTTTGATCCTCTCAACTTGCTGGGATTAATAAATTGTACCTAATTAATTAGTTGGGATGTTAACGAAATAGATAGTATCGTAATACTTTAATAATCGTCGGGATTTACCTTAACTCGCTACCGGAAACTGGAACCAACCTCGAATTGCAATGTTTTTCTTCAAAAGCTTCGAAATTTTACTTTTAGGGTTTTGGTCTGAATATGATTGGTTCATTGGATCGAAATTTTACTTTTAGGGGTGTTCTAACGGGTGAGTATCGATGCGTAAATACATCCGGTCGGGTGCAATTTTGATGAATCCACCATTATGTACATCTTAGAAGGTGCACATAATATTGATGGATTTATTAAAATTGTTGGTGGAAATATCATCAAAAATCCGGGTATTTAGTCGAGTTGGAAAAGAGTAATTTTTAGTCGGATTGGACGGACCGGTTAGACCGGAAGGTCATACCAGAGTTAATAATAGTATACAGTTGTAGTATTTAGTGAATTTTTTTATTTTCTTATAATTATAATTATTTATTATATCATGTATAATAATTATAATCCATGAAGAATGATGACACATCGATTCCCTTATTATTCTTGGAATACACATCAATATAATAATTATATAGTCCATAGAGTCTTAAATGATGATGACACATCAGTCAAAAATTCTCTCATTACCCTCATTATTTTTAAAATACACAATCAGTTAATATTCCCTAATTATAAATGATTAAATGTACACAGAAATTGTAAATAGAAAAAAGAAAAAAAGACATGAAATCGGGTCAATACGCTGGTCCGGGTCCCGGTCCAACCCGGTCCGACCGACCGGGTCGTTGACTAGTCAACATATGAAAAACCCGGGTTTTTTTTGCCCGAAAATCTCTAAAAATGTGGTCCGACCGGGCCGGTCGAACCGGATCTTAAAACACTGGCACTCATCCAGTTAGGGGCTGGCAATTTATTACTTAAAGAAACCCGACACGAATCCAACTCAAATATAATATGGTTTGGGTCGGGATTTTTGAAACGTCAACCCGAAATTCACCAATCTTATGTTTTTCTAGGTAAGGTCCGAGATAACAAAAGAATTTCCAGGTTATCCGACAACTCAGAAGTCTTTTAATATCATTATTAATTTATTTTATTTTAGGGAAATTTTCATATTTTCCCTCTAATTTAAATACGACAAACAATTTAAACCTTTTTATTATAGATTTATAACAATAACAATTTCTTTGATACTTTTATGTATTGATATAAGTTTTGAATTAATAATGTTTTGATGACGAATTTAGTTGAATATAATATTTATTATGATATGAATTACTTTTGAAATTTTATAATCATTTATGCTTAGAAATGATTAGCTATTATTTTTAAAGTGACCTATTTAACCCAAATGATCGGAAACCAACTTGAAAACCAGAAAATCACCCGATAAATTATTAACAACATTAAAAATTGGGTTACTCGGGTTGGATCTATGTTATCGGGTTTTGGGTTGGGTTGAAATACCCAACCCGATTAGAAAATCGGGTTAGGTTTGGGTTGATCATTTCTAACTCGACAACCCGAACTTACTAACTTAACTCAACCCGAATTGTCACCTCTACATTCAGTTAGCACTCGAAAAGATTTTTTAATATATTTTATGGATTTTAATTAAAATAATAAAATGAAATTTTAAGTTTTAGTTTAGTTTTCAAATGACAATTTTATAATGAAAAGTTCTTTCTAATACTAAGTTATGTACTACAATATACTTTCAACATTAACATTTGATCGATTTTAAGCATGATCTATTGTGTAATTATTTAAATTTCAAATTTAACTCTTAATTTGTATTCAATATAAACAGTTAATATCATTTCTATAGTTTAGTCTTATAAATATGATCATACTTCTAATAACTATGATTGTTTTCACTAAAATTAAGTTATTGAAATGATTGTTGATATCTAATGGATAATCCGTTAACCCGCTTAACTCAGCGGATATGGATTTTGATGATTGAATTAGAATTAAATCTGTATGGATTGGATGTAAATATCGCTCAACCCGATCCATATCCGATCTATTGTCAGGCACGATATAAGAAGTACTACATGAAGTTTTAAATATGTAAATATTTTAATTATTGTGTATCAATTGCATTTTCTAAATAAATAAGGAACCTTCAACTTCATTGAATAACTCTTATCTCATGTTTATGCCTTTAGGGCGCTAGTTAGTCATTTACACTTGTTTCTAATGAAAATATAAATAGAATTTGTTAATCATAATACACCTATATATAATACAAATATATATATATATATATATATATATATATATATATATATATATAATTTGAAAATTATAAGATTCATTTACACTTGTTTCTTATGGAAATATAAATAGTATTTGTTAATCATAATACACATATATATAATACAAATATATATATATATATATATATATATATATATATATATATATAATTTGAAAATTATAAGATTCTATTTTAATGATTGGTACTTGACACTATTTAATAATTATACAAATATTTATTGATCATATATTTAATAATTATACAAATATTTATTGATCAAAGAAAGTTAAGGAAAATAATAATAATAAAAAGTAAATTAAGACACATTTGTCTATTAATTAAAAAACTATTCCATTCATCCCAAATCAAGTGTCTTGTTTTGACTTTTTGCGTCTTTCTTTTTCAACTTTGACCTTAAATATTTTTGTTTGTGATATATAATACTTGATACAAATTATATAAATGGGTTGGGTTTTAAATGTATTTACATTTGTATAATTTTCATAAAGTAACATATAACACAAATAAAAATATTTAAGATCAAAGTTGAAAAAGAAAGACTTTAAAATCTGATTCAGGACACTTAATTTGGGACGGAGAGAATACATCATTAGCCAAGTGGTACCCTTTCATTAACCTAAATTTGACTTTTCCCTCGTCAACTCGTTATACTTAAAAAGAAGCATGTACATGTGTTCTGAGCAAAGGGAAATTAAAAAAAAATGCCCCATTTTTTGAAGTTTTATTTCGATTTGCCCTTTTCGAAAAAAATTTGACGATTTACCCCCTCCAGTCGCAAGAGCAAAACAAATTTGCGACCCGACTCCGTTTTGCGATTAAGTTCATTTTGCCCGCACGGTCTCGTGTTTTGCTATTACGCTTCGTGCATTCGCAATTTTTTTTTTTTGCGATTTGCGACCAGATCAAGTCACGGTCGCAAATTTTTATTTTTTTTTGCGACCGCCTCTCCCCTCCCTATTTTTTTCTGATCGATCTCGTGTTTTGCTACTACGCTTCGTGCATTCGCAAATTTTTATTTAATTTTGCGACTTGCTCCCGGATCAAGTCTGGTCGCAAATATTTTTTTATTTTTGCGACTTGCTCCCTGATCGATCTCATGTTTTGCTACTACGCTTCGTGCATTCGCAAATTTTTATTTTTTTTGCGACTTGCTCACGGATCAAGTCCGGTCGTAAATATTTTTTTTTTTGCGACTTGCTCTCGGATCAATAATGCTAGTTAAATGTTGTAATTTGTATTTATGTAAGTTGTTTATTTTTTTATGTCCATTTTATTGTTATGTGACTTTATCCTTTTGTAATAAAGCTTTTTAAGTAATGTTCAAAGACGAATTATAAGTGAAATACAAGCAAAATTATTGACTCAAATTAACCACGATAGTAAAAACATAAAGAACAATGCTAACTGGTACACAACACGGGTTTTGACATAATAAATGACCTAAGGGTCACTCAAATGAACACTTGGATAACTCTGAGTCGGCTGAGACGAGGTTGCAGTTTCGTCCTCGATATGGCTTTTCGTTGATTTTGTGGAGGTTTGCTGCAAGTAAATAATTCAGGATGATATTAATAATACAATGTAATATGTTAGTTTTTATATGAATATTGTTGAGAACTTACCTTTTTTCGATCTTGATTTGGATCTTGTTGTGGTTCTTGATCGGCTTAGCTCATCTGTTCTATCGTATGGAGCCATACAAGTAACTCGACTATGACCCTCTTCTTTGCAACGGCTACATTATTTTGTGTATTTACCTTTCTCCTCTCCTTTAGAAGGAATACGTGCACGGGCAGGTGGGCGACCAGACTGCCTCTTCATAAGTACCGGCGGTAAGCAAATCTGCAGATTACCTGGATCGTCACATTCTGAAGGATGAGGCAGTGGATTTATAGCCTCACTGTAGGCCGCTCGATACGTTTCCGTGGTGAAATACCTCTCTGCAAAGCCGGACACGCTGTCAATTTTAAAGTAACGGGTAACTGCTGATACGTGTCCGCAGGGTAAACCAGACAATTACCATTGCATGCAAGTGCATGTTCTCGCTTCCAAGTTGACTGTCCCATTTTTCCTTCCATCCACCACCTCACATATCATATTTGTCGATGGCTTGACCTTCCAGCGTAGCGATTTGTCAACCCTCTTACCGATTTTGTGCTCCGCGTATGGGGTGACAGGTGTTGCGACAGCTGCGGTAGTATTCCGATGTTTGAAATACCATTGTTGTACTGAAGATCGAAAAAACTCCAATAGCATTGTGACCAGCAGTTTCCTTGCATGCTTGGTCAAGGCGTTTATGGAATCCGCATTATTAGTTGTGAGGTAAGCATATCGTGTCCTTATTGAATGATGCCTTGACCATCTTTCTTTCCCTACGTCCGTAAGAACCTTAGTTGAAGCCGGTAAATGTCTAGAAATGGCATCATAATGGCGATCAAAATCTGACTTACGGTACGCCTTACACATTTTCCAATAATGCCATTCGAAGTGCTTGACTTTTGAAGATTTGCTTTTCAAGTTCATCAACATATGACGACAACATAGGGCATGAAATGCCTCTGGAAACACAGTGAGTTGACTTTTCAAAGTCAATTTTGCACTGAAAATGTCCTGAAAAATAAACAATCAACCAAACAAGTTTCGTTAATAAATATGAAATATATATATATATATATATATATATATATATGTATATACTTATACTAATACATACATATACTTATATATATACTTACTCTAATACTTACTTATAGTTACATTACATATACTTCTACTTATACATACATTATATACATACAACTACTTATTATATATGTACTTATATATTTATACTAATACAAACATATACTTATACTAATACTTATACATACATTATATATTTCTACTTACATATACTTCTACTTATACATACATTTATACATACAAATACTTATTATATATATACTTATGTACTTATATACTTATACTAATACTTATACATACATTATATACTTCTACTTACATATACTTCTACTTATACATACATTATATACATACAAATACTTATTATATATATACTTATGTACTTATATACTAATACATACTTATACTTATTATAATATATATACTTATACTAATATATATACTTATGAAATGGAATCGTAGATTTATATATATATATATATATACTTATACTAATATATACATATACTTATATATATACTTATACTAATACATATAATACACATATATTAACTACACTTATACGTACATATATTAACTACACTTATATTAACTACACTTATATATACATATATTAGCTACACTTATACGTACATTATATGCACCCATAAAAAACAAATAGTCACATTATACGTACATATATTACACAATAGCATAACATAATCGGAAAAAAAAAGTCACACATCGAGTGTTCGATGAAATGCCATAATGAAAATTCAAGAAAACTTAACACCAAACGAAGCTTTTGCCTTTCCATACACATACATATGCACATAAACAAATATATTTCCCGATGAAACATAATTTATAACGTTTTTGTGAGCCAACTTTATCCAAAACCGAAAAAAACAAGTTACACGCCAAGTTTTCGATGAAATGCCAAAACGAAAAATCAACTTTAAAACCAAAATCGGCCATTACACGCATATAATACACAAATATAATACACAAAAAACGTTTAATACCTGAGAATCGGCCATTATCACATGGTGGTGTATTTGGCCGAAAGCAAGTGCCGCGGTGGTTGTGGTGTGGCGGAGGTGGTGTCGCGGTCGCGGAGGTGGTGGCCCGATTTGGTGGAGTAAGGAGGAGGTGGTGCGCACTTTGGTGGAGGATGGCGGTGGTCAGTGGTCGGAAATCGCAAGGAGTTTTGCGATTTCCGAACGGGTATGCTCGGGTTCTGAACAGTTGGCGTGTGTTTTGTTTGGTTAGGTGTGTTTGTGTGGCTTTATGGATGGTTATACCCAAGCAACAACATGCGGTCGCAAATTTTTAAAAATTTTTGCGACTGGACCTAGATGCGGGAGTAAGTTGTGTGGCTTTATGGATGGTTATACCCGAACAGCAGCATGCGGTCGCAAATTTTTACCTAGATGCGGGAGTAAGTCTCAAATCACCAAAAAGTCTTGCGACTGCACGTGTCGTAGTAGCAAAACACTAGTCGTAGTGGCAAAACACGGGTAAAACACGTCCGGTCGCAAAACGCAAGGCCTCCAGTCGTAAATTTTTTTTGCTCTTGCGACCGGAGGGGGACTGGACCTAGATGTGGGAGTAAGTTGGAACACCAGCATGCGGTCGCAAATTTTTAAAAAAATTTGCAACTGGACCTAGATGCGGAAGTAAGTCTCAAATCACCAAAAAGTCTTGCGACTGCACATGTCGTAGTAGCAAAACACTAGTCGTAGTGGCAAAACACGGGTAAAACACATCCAGTCGCAAAACGCAAGGACTCCGGTCGTAAAAATTTTTTGCTCTTGCGACCGGAGGAGGTATATAGTCAATTTTTTTTCCGAGAGAACAAAATGATATATCAGTCCAAAAAAGTGGTATTTTTTTTAATTTCCCCGTGAGCAAATCATTCTAGACATCTTCAACTAATTTTTCCCTCGTAAACTCCTTACTTAATCCCTATTTGTTTGCCTTTTCAATTTCATCAATACACTCCTCTAACCCATTTTGCTCAATTGTTCTCGTATTCATCTTCATGTTTGTTTCATTAATTATTTTATTATTATTAAGTTTTTCCTATTACATAATTATATGCCCCATGTTTCAAATTTCAAATATATTTGGAGTAACGTACTATACGAGTGATGTACCTTTTATTCAAAAAAATATTTAAAATATGAAAAATATATATTAATATCTCGATTTGATTGTGATACGTAATTGTAATTTCGTATGTTCATTTTTGTTGACTATTCCGACGTGTTGCACTGTGTCTATTTTTTATTTTATAAACATTGATGGTTAACCTTGAATCGACCCATAATTAATAGATTAACTTATAAACGATGGATAAAATTTAATATTAATCAATATGTCGAATTGTCGATTTATGAATTTTTTTCTCTTGACTGACTCATGTTCATCCTTGAGTAATAAAAATCAATTGTAGTGAACATGGAGGGTTAGAAAGTTATGTTGGTCTGAATATAGGATATTCAAAATTAGAAATTGAGTAATTAATACATATAATCTATATATTCTTTGTGTAGGGATTAAGTAACGGGTCATTGGAGTAGTTGTTCAACGTTTATCGGTTACTCCGATATGCTAAAGCGATGGTATGTGACATTTTTTTAAGGGATAATAGTTGTTTAATTTTGAAAGTTTTTTTTTTTCCTTTTTAACCACTCAAGTTTTATTCTTAGGATATAATCTTTGAAGTTTGCATTGACTCATTGATACCATTAAAACTTTTAAAGTTGGATGATTAAATTTGAAAAATAGAACAAAATCATTATAATAGATAAACTTAAAGATTAAACCGTCAAATTTTTTTAAGTATAATGAGCTTAGTAAATTAAACCACCATTAAAACTTGCAAAACTAAATAATGATTTTTTTAGTGGTTAATTAAAACGAAAAAAAAGTGAGACTCTGAGAATCGGACCATTGTTAACCCTTTTCAAAGACCATTTTAGTATCTATCAAATGTCTTCAAACATGTTATTTATTAATCGCGTGGTAGAATTTTGAACATCTTTTATTATTTATTGTTATATTTCCAACACTATATGTCCAAAGAATACTTTGGATGATGTATTTTCTGGTTTGTTATACGAAAATATATGCATATGTATAGACAAATTTATTCATGACTTATTCCCTTTCATAATTCAATTTCAATTTTTATATAGATTGTCCGCATAATACGCGGTAATAACCTAGTTTAATGAAATAAAATGATAGTTTTGGATGCATAAATAATCAAGTACTACGCTACGTCAAAGTTTTCAAAGATGAAAATGATGTACCATAAATTTGACTTGTAGAGAAAAAATAAATTATTACCCTACTTTTCTTTCTGATATTTTTAGAGATAAAAAATTATTTACAAACTGAGTTTTCAATCTCTTAACCCAAAATAAATGTATTTATTTTTACGGTGTAATTTATATAAATTCGTATTTTTTTTACTTTAAATTTAAATTTTAAAAATGTCAGTAAAGTAACAATTTTTGATTTGGAGAATTACATATCTCCCCTTCACAAACACCCTAAATTACATATATACCCAAACACATTTTTAAATTACATATATACTCAAATCCCTAGTTTAAATATACTAAAATTAGGGGGGGACAATAAATGTTATCTATTTTAAATATAACTGATTGTTAAAAATTTTGTATAGTTCTAACAATTTATACTATTTCCCCCCCTAATTTTAGTATATTTAAATATTTAAACTAGGGATTTGGGTATATATGTAATTTAAAAATGTATTTGAATATATATGTAATTTAGGGTGTTTGTGAAGGGATACATCTAATTCTTCAATTCTTCCTTTTTAATTTGTACACTTGAGTCTGTCACAAGAGATGGTCAAAGATGACAACACATTTAATATCCATCCGTTCATAGATCAAGTAGCAATATCAATTACCAGGTTTACGTTGTTCCTTAATTTCACTTTTCAATTACCTACATAGCTAGCTAATTAGACCCCAACACATCGATCAATATAAAGTCAAATTAATCAGTAGGCTTTACTACCTATATTTTAGCATCTTAAAAACACTAAATAAATATAGAATAGAATTTAAATAAAACACGATACACATATACGAATCTATGACCAACAATTGAAGTTACTCAAACATCACAAGGAAAAAAAATATAACACAATGTCACATATCATGGTAACAAATAATAACTTTGTAATATATGTTTACTCAAAAATCAAATTGTATACGGGATCACACACTTAACGTGCTTGGGGAAATCTTCAAATTAACTTGTTTATTCACCATTTTCTAGTCCCGTAACTCCTCGCGATTAGGTACATAGAAACGCCAAAAATGCAGGCAAAAGCCAACGGGATTTGGCTAATAAAAGGATATCCCCACAACGGTTATGATTTCAAATGGATAATGAGGACATATAACAAGATTGAACAGCCCACCTTGTGGAATCTTGTCATCTTTTCCGTTGTTTTTTCTTAGTTTAGAGAAGAGAGGGTGGTGATAAAAATTGCCAAATGTTCTGACTATAAAAAAGATCAAACCGATGTATATTAGGTCGATGGATGGCTCTTTGAGTTAGCCCTAGTAGGGTTATATATTGGACGAAGAGCAACCTTGCAGCCGCAGAGAAATAGGACATGGTGATTACCATGATCGATCCTAGAATCATGCCATCACTATACCGATGAACAAATAGAACCTGCAAACACACATATATTTATTTCACAATCCTAACAATAATACATACTCGAATAGAAAGTATCAACCATAATTACACACGTACAGCATATACGATAAAATAATTTAAGACTACTGAATTCTTTAATATTGATTCATTTCTCATCAATTGAAATTAGTTTTAAACCTCTAGATCCCTCATGAAGAAATGAAAGCACAACAGCAAACTTAATCAACAAGAATCTAAGATCGCAATTTGGGAAGACAAAGAAGGAAACAAGTCCAGCCAAGAACGCGGGCGTTTATATTTAATTTTCAACATACCCGTTTTACTAGATATCTTAACACCTTTGGTTGATGGTTTTTGAACGGATTCAGAGTTTGCGAACTTTGAATATTGAAGTTGATTCCCAATTATCTCTATCCAATATCTCAAACAAGTATTTTCCTTCAATTACACATTCTCTTTTATTTTTTATACAACATATAATCAATTACCAAAACAAACATTTCCTATAAAAAAAAAGGTTTTCTGGTCAGTTCTTGTTGTTCCTGACAACTTTCTTGACAGTTGCAGACTTTTTTTTTCTTTACTCAGACTAAACTGACGCATTATTATAATGATTATGGTATTACAAGATTAATGTACTGGATTTACAGCATATGATCATTGGGGATACATTGTTGGCGTGCTCCAATCCCAAGTTTACTCCCCAGGAAATACCATAAGCAGATGTTATCTGAAACCTAAAGCACCAAATAATTATAGTGAAGAGCTTCAGACATAAACATTGGAAATATGCATGTGTCCAGTTGGTGGTAACGTGTTAAAATGGCTTCAGGTCAAAATTGGTGATATAGGTATGTTCAAAAGGGCGGGTCAGTTGGACGTGAAACCCCGTTGTCTAAAAATCAACTTCTTATTAATAATTAGTGTCTCAAAAATGATCACAAAATCCACGTTCTTCCAATGATAATTACTTCACAGACTTTTTTACACTTTTCGTCCCTGTGGTTTGTCTAAAATTTCACTCGTCGTCCTTGTACTCTTTTTTGGCACTGATCATCCCTGTGGTTGCTAGATATTGCACTCGTAGTCCTTGTTACTAACGACCGTTATTTTTCTTCGTTAAAGGACCATCCGTGTAAAAAGATTTCAAATTTCAAATTTATTTAAAATTTAATATTATTTTTAAGTGTACTTGGCTAATTTATTTTTTGAAAGATCTAATCAATTTAATTTAATTATTTTAATTAACTTTGTTCATGACATTTAATTTATTCTATTTTTAAAGTGTCCCAATCTATATAAAATCACTAAAAATATAATAGTTTAAAAAAGTACATGACAAATTTTTACATTGTTTTTTCCAAAAAAAATTATGGTATACAAAACTGTTAGTAATTTATACGTAGGCATGTAGAATTGTCTATATGGTATACAAAACTATTAGGAATATATATGTAGACATGTAAAATTGTAAATACGGAGTTGTGAAATCGATGATGATATGCAAAACTAAAAGTATAAACTAATTAAAAAAATATTATATTTTTAGTGGTTTATATAGATCGGTACACTTAAAAATTAGAATAAATTAATTGTCACAAAAAAAGTTGATTAAAATAATTAATTAAATTGATTAGATTATTCAAAAATAAATTAGCTAAGTACAATTAAAAATAGGATTAAACTTAAATAAACTTAAAATTCAGAAAAAAATTTACACGGATGGTCCTTTAACGAAAAAAACTAACGGTCGTTAGTGAAAAGGACTGCGAGTGCAACAATTAGCAACCACAGGGACGACCAGTGCCAAAAAAAAAGTACAAGGATGACGAGTGAAATTTTAGACAAACCACAAGGACGGACGGTGTAAAAAAGTCTTACTTCATATTTGTTGGAAAAATGAGTGGTTCTTTGGGTGACGTCAAAACAGGTCAGGTCAAAATTGATGATTGGATGATCCTGGCGACACAAATCCTTTCCTCTTTTAAAATATGATGAGAATTTATTAGACGATCCTGAGGACCCAAATCCTTTCCTCCTATGGAATATGTAATTAATAATCTAAGCACCCTTAAAAGTAAATATTACAGTAACAATCTGGTATGAAACGTATAAGCATTTAGAACATATCTCTTCATCACGTCATATATAGTGTTTAAAATACTAAGGTTCTCAATTTGTTCGCTGGTAGAGTAAATCTGCATATAGTGAGAATAATGTCGAAATTACTAGCATTGGCCACTGGTAATACTTTCAATACACTTTAGCAAAACTTCTAGAAGACTAACCATTAACAATAATGAACATTCAGATATTGCCTATTCTTTAGGCCCACAAATTTAAGGTATATAAATATTAATTTGCAAACCTCAAATACTTGATTAACCTTGGGTGAAGATCTCAAGAAATCAGAGCTCAGCACCTGTTGCACAATATAATTAACAGCTTCCGAACAGTTCAACGAATGTAGTTTTTGAACTGTTTGTTGGGAAACCGTCTCCAAGAGGATTAATCAAAAATCCCATATTAAGACTGAACAACAAATATTCTCATATATAACACTATTTCTTGAGTGCCGCTTTATGAAAAACTTACATTTGAGTCTGTTTTATCTGCAAAAGATCTAACGGAATATCCTATGCCATATTTTACAGCACATCCACGCCTACTGATTAGAGCGGAATAGGTAGAGATTTGTTTTCATCTGTCCTTGATGGAGAAACCCCACCCACCTCTTGGACATCTTGATTTTCAAGCATGTTCACAATTGAGATTTTAGTTTCGAACTCGTAGGTTTAGCTCCGTCAACAACTTCTTAACAAGGTTAAGATCTCATATCCCTTGATGTGACACATTCTTGTTAAATCATATGTCGCATGCCATCATACAAAGCCAATTTCTTATATACCACACATTAAAAAACTCCGACATCAACTCACTCAGAGAGTGCAAGAAGAAGCTACCCACCCAAAAGCTTAATCGATAATCAAACCTTCATCTTCATTGGAGTGTGAGTAACGTATCAACCATCATAACTTAACAGATAAAAATGTTACTCACACTATGATGAAGTTTGAATTCTGCAAGAGTTGTCTTATTTGCTTATCCTATCATATTGTCTTTGACTCTTTGACTCTTTGAGTGAGTTCATGGCATGAGGCATATGTTTTAACAAGGATGGCACATCAAGAAAAATGAGAATCGTGATCCCCACAGACCTTTTTTAGAAGTGTTGAGAGAGATAAACAAGTTTGAAAATCTAAACTCAATTGTGAGAATGCTTGAATATCAAGATGTTCAAGAAGTAGGTTGAGTCGCTTCATCAACAAGATGGATAACAATGAATCTTCATTTGTCTTGTTTCCATCCTAAATAAATAGGTGTAGATATTTTATACGGATGGCATGGGAAATGCCGCTAGATGTTATGCAAATAGAATAAACTCAAATGCAAGTATGCCACAAAGCACGTTAAAACTAGTGCTATATATGGAAGTCTGTTGTTGAAGTGGGATAGTTAAATATGATTGGTTGGCATTTGGGTTGCTTGGATAGACAGTCATTAGATATAAGCCTGATCTTAGATGGATCATCCAAGTTCACATGGCATGCAACTCTTTCAGCAATATCATCATAATTGTTGATTCTTCACCTAAAATGCAATAAGGTCAAATAAATATCCAGGATCATAGCTTAATCCATTGGTTAATAAATAACTGAACAGATCTAAGATAACTCACTCGAAAGATAATATATCCACCTCGGGGTACTTCAATGAACAAAAGAGCACAACCTGTTTCATCTGACAATCATCTTATCAATATGTGAAACTAATACATATTGTTCACGCATACATTCCATATATGGCTGGATACTCCAATCCTTAATAGACGTTGGCCGTTAAACATAACATCATTTCATATATCATGCAATTTCCAATTTTATCCTGAACGAGTTTAATTCAGATGCCATCTCTAAGCATACATCACCTTGTCCTATAATTTTTAGCCCTCTTTACATACCCAAAATTACCAAGCCTATAGATAAATGTAATTTAAAAAACTCAGATATACAAAAATCCGAAACTATAATTAAATGATCTTGCTGACAGATTGTAGGGAATTTTACAAATCGTGTATACTAACAGACGAGGTTTTTAAAATGAGTTTGAATAAAAAGTTGCAGGGGTTTACGTGTTATTTTATAAACAAGTATAACTGTTTGACACATATCAACAATTTTTAAGGGGGTGTTATGAAAAATCGTAAGATATCCAGTCAAGCGATCGGCTGTCTAACTTTTCTCAATTTCTACCCGTACCCGTTTAATTTCTTTGATCCGATTCAACTAACTGCTTCGATTTCTTTGTTTAATCAATCAATTTTTATATCAATTAGATCTGGTCTTTTAGGTTAAAAGCAAACAAAAACAGAAAAACTATGTAGATATATAATAATTTCATGATCGAGACTTACCATATCTTTGCCACTGGAACTGCAAATTCCTGCTATAAAAACCCAGCGCCGTTTGGAAATGTAAAATTTAGGGTTTGGTTTAGGTTTCATATCGGTATATGTTGACAGCATTTATATAGCTCAAAATTTTGGGATGGTGACGTAAGCATGATGTGTAATTTTTTTTTTAAAAGGGCGGGATTGTGGATTTTTGAATTTATTAAATAAAATGTATTACTCCAATTTTTATGAAGACAAACACATACGCTCTCAATAAAATATAAATAAATGTATACATCATTATTTTGATCTAACACCTTTATAAAGGGTTAAGATATTTTCTTAACAAAACTTAGAATTTAAAGAGGGTTTTTTGCCGAAAAAGAAACAACTTATTCTCGTTTTTGTATTTTGGGGTATCAAATATTCTTAACTTTTTAAAATGTACAACTTATTTTAAAATTAGGATTAAAGGTTATATGGCTAAAAAGTTCAGAATATTTTATACGCGAAAACACGCTAATGTCAGTGATTCGGTAAGTATGACATAGATCGGAGAATGGTTAAATGCTTCTTTGAGAAAAACGAAAATTATTGACTCATTAATCTTCCACAAATGGTTAAAAATTCTGAACTTTTTGATCATATACCCTTTAATTCTAATTTTAAAATAAGTTATTCATTTTAATAAGTTAAAATATTTGATACCCCAAAATAAAAAAACGAGAATAAGTTGTTCATTTTTTGACAAAAAACTCATTTAAAGATGCAAAATTATTAATATACCCTTTTTATCAACTCATGACATATTACAAGCATAATCATTAATTACATAATTAATAAATTGAGACACCTTCCATATTAGAATTATGATAAGTGTATTACAACCATTATCATTAATTACATAATTAATAAATTGAGACACCTTCCATAACTATAATCATTAATTACATAATTAATAAATTAAGACACCTTCCATACCTATAATCATTAATTAAATAATTAATAAATTGAGATACCTTTCAAATTGTGTATTAATCCTAAATGGTTTGATTCCTCTACTATCAAACATAAACATTACTGAATCATTTTACTATCATAATTTTGTTACATAAACACATTGAAATACGTGACGTACCAACATCATTTATAATAAACTTCAAATTTCGCCGCCTAACACGAGTGTCTTTCTAGTATGTTCTAAAATAATTGTTCATTTGCGTTAATAACTTTCAAATTTCATTAAAACTTCTATATTACCCACATTTATTATTTTAAATCATTTAGTTCTTAAACAAATTAAGTTAAACTTATCTTGATTTTTTTTATAAGAACAATACTGACATTTGTCCCATTTATCTTAATTCCAATAAAAAATGTCTAAGGGACACTTTTTGAGAATGTATCCAACTTGGACTCGATGTTTATTGTGTGTACTCTATTTACGGATAGGGTTTTTAATGCATTCAACTTTATAAAAAAGTGTTTTAGTGTATTTTGCTGATGTGTCATTGATGTGTCAAACCATCCGCAAGCTTCGTGGCATCTCAACCGAGCGACACATCAGAAAAATACACTAAAACACTTTTTTTGGAAGTTGAATGCATTAAAAACCCTACCCGTAAATAAAGATGAGCAAAACAGTCTAAGACTGAAACTGGTCCTGAACCGGACTAGGACCGGTCTTAGAAAAACTGGACTGGAAAAAAGATTGAATTGATCCTAGAACTGTCTGACAGTCCTAATTCAGTCTACTTTTGAGTCAGAATACTTAAAAACTAGACTGAAATCAGTTTAAACTGGTTAAAGACTGAAACTAATTTAAAACTAGCAAAAAGACTAAAATGTAATATAAGTTCTTTATGTTTATTTATTGTTTATAAAAAAATTTCTATCCTTATAAAATTTAAATTTAGGTCAAATTGTATTTGATACATTTTTATTTCTTTATTTATTTTCACATCAACAATTTCAATTATATACATTTAAATTTAATCATACTTCATATTTATTGATTTTTCTATTGGTTTTAAAATTTTATCGTAACTATTGACAAAATTATCGATCATGAAAAAAAAGACTGGAAATGACTGAAACTGGACTGAGACTGGACTTGAATTCTAAGAAAAACTGCCAAAACTGCCAAAAAACTGGACTGAAACTGGACCAGTCCTAGAAAATACTGACTTTTAATTTTCTGTTAAAAAACTGAACTTTTTTGAACTGGACTGAAAGCCGGTTTATCCGGTCTTTGCTCATCTCTACCTGTAAATAGGGTACACACTAGACATTGAGTCAAGTTGGGTGCATTCTCAAAAACTTATCCCTTAAAAATTTGGGTGTATGAGAACAATATGAACACCATTACATCTTCAGATAAATAGATCATCAAATGACATTGTTGCCACTGATATATAAGTGAAAAATATATTCAAAATCATTAATAATCTTATCGTAGTAAGCCAGCATATCTGACGAATGTTCTACTCCTTGATATCTGATTTGTTGGTGTTTGGGTTGCTGGGAATGGAAATAAAGAGATGGATTAATCCTAATCTTAGATGGATCATCTAAGCTCAGATGGGAGGCAACTCTTACAACTACATCATCATAATTGTAGACTTTTGACCTGCAATTCAACATAGTCAAACAAAAGATGCAAGATAACACATACTACTTTGTACAATAGAAAAACAAGCATATCTGTGGGAACTTACATTTCCAATGAAAACTCATGCTCCGGTTTCTGAATCAAACGAAAGCGCACAACCTATGCCATTTAATAAATAAAATCTACATGTGAAACTAGTAAAGATAGTTGATTTATACATTGAGTGTCCTCACAGATAGCATACTTCTCAGGGGACGTTGATTTGTAAAAACAGTAAAATATAAATATAAAAATGTGGCATGCTATACGCAACGATTATTAACATACTCCAGAAAAGATGGCACATCAGGATAGCGAGATTTTACAGTTCCCAACGGAAGAGATTTCTGAAAGCAAACAATGTCTCCATCTTCAAGCTAGAAAACCAACATAAAACTTGAAAAGTTGGTCATTTTAACACTACATTAATAATAATATAATAATTATAATAATAATAAAATAAAAAAGGGAAATTAAATAATATACCCCCTTTTTCAAACGTATAATACAGTTTGCCCCGACAAAAATTTTATTGTGAATATACCCCTTCCGGTCGCAAATCGTAATTTGCGATTTGCGAACTCGGACTTGCGACTTGTGTGACCGAGCTTTGCGGACGGACCTCAGTTACATGACTCGTGTTTGTGGTCTAGTTTTGAACGGTTGCGTTCCGGTCGCAACTTGCGAGTTGCGGATTGCAATTTGCGACTTGCGTTTGTAATTTGCGACCGGACTTGTGACCTCTGTGACCGAGCTTTGCTGGCGGACCTTACTTACTAGACTCGTGTTAATGGCCTGGTTTTGAACAGTTGTGTTCCGGTCGCAATTTGCGACTTACGTATCCGGTTGGGACTTTTCGAAATAATAAATGGAATCCGTGAAATTACGCTTCATATTTGCTTTGCGGGTGACGAGTTGCGGGTGACGGTGATGGTCGTAGTGGTGGTAAATGGTGGTGCGCGGTGGTGGCTGAAGTGGAAGGCGGTGGTGGTTGCGGTTGTCGACAACACAGGATGGTTGTGGGAAACTGTTGACCCGACCCGAACAGATAGAAGATGTATATATAGATGGATAATGTAGTAGCGATGGGTAAATGGTATTATCCATATTACTTTACAACCATTAAGTGCAAGTTAGTCGGTGAGATAAATATCCTAATTATTCAATAATAAATTACTACTACAGTGGTTGCACCAAGTAAAGAACAAATAATAAATAAATATACTTATTAGACGTACAGCGAATATTGCCACTTGATGATAGATTGTGTTTTGGGAAACATGAGTCGCAATTTTGGGTTCGCAAATTGCGGCAATTTGCGACCAGAAAGGGTATTTTTGCAACATATTTTTATTAGGGGTAAATTGTATTATACGTTAAAAAAGGAGGGTATATTTTTTAATTTCCCAATAAAAAAACTTGTAGCTATATGTAATCCTACCTGACTAGCCCAAAATGTGAGGTCGTCATTAACATGTTCACACATGACATTAGGTTCACATCTAATTTCCTGCATCAGAAAGAAGATAGTTAGGAAAAAACCTTAATAATCCATAATAGAGCATCACATAATAACGATATAGATAGAGACTAAACATTGACCACAAAGAGATATATTTTTTCATCGGGCTCAAAGCCAGCCAGTTCATCCAGCTTTGTCAGTATTTCTCTTGACTTTTTTGGTTAACTTTACAAGGAGCCAACAGAAATACTGACAAAGCTGAATGAACTAAGTTGATACAGGATACTATTAACTTTGTCAATAAGAGAACGGGTGTAATTTTAGGGGAGAGGCGGGTGTAGTTTAAGGGGAGAGACGGGTGTAATATTGGCTGATTCATCTTAAATACTTTGTCAGTATTTTTAGGGGAGAGGCGGATGTATTTTTTTTTAAGTTAATACATGATACTATTTAAGCACAAAATGGCTACCGAATCTCCTCTTTTAAGGGATCATAAAGCTTGAAGAAAAGCAGAATCTCCTCCTTAGACTTTGCAGGTGGGAGAACCGGCTGTGAATACTACATCGATAAAAGAACCAGTAAAATTTTGAGATGAATCAGTTAATATTACAATATACTAGGAAGTTGGTAAATATGAATTACCTGTCCAAGTCTTACCTCCAGAAATAACCTAAGTTCTACTTTTTTTGTGAGAGCTCTCACAAGTTCAACCTAAAAACACATTAGATTCAGCATAATGATAACCAAACTAGTATATTTATGGAATAATTTATAATGATATATTATCCAATAAGAGAAAGTACTACTTAGAATCTGAATAGTCTCTACTCCTTATAATACATTTAACACTTTCTCTTATAAAATACTTAAAACATCAAATTTGCACAATGTACAAGTCATAAATTAAAACTCCTTATTTATTCACCTCCATTTTATGCAATATCAACCATTTATCTTCAATACACACTATTTTATCCAAAGAAACTAAATTTGATCATTTTCTAACTACTATAAAACATCAACCGCTTATTATTATTTATTTGATCTTCAACGTAATATTCGAATCGATATCTCAACATTTTAAGCACTTTTTTAACCGATTTCAAATTTGTTCCCGCCGTATTATGCGGGTTACCGGCTAGTAAACATTAAAGTACAACAATATGTCAATTCAAGAGTAAATTGCACATAGTGGCACTTAACTAATTCTATTTAGGGTATTATACTTTGTTTGCACCCAAAAAAAATCTCAAACTTTCAAAAAACAACTTCATTAACATATCATATAGCTATAAAAAATATGAGAAGTACATACAGATTGTGCGTCTTCTAGAAGAGTTAACGGACGATTTGGGCGGTAAGTATGATTTTGACGCTTTGCCCAAAACCAAAAACGCTGATATGGCACTGGTATACCCGATTCTTTGGCTACATCCTCCTGATTACGGAAATTACTTTATTTAGATTTATTTAATATACGCGCTATAATATAATTATCTAGACTAGAAGCACATTAGTAGCAACGGATAATACCCTGAAAATAGCAAAAGAGGTTTGCTTTTGGATACGGAAACTATGAACTTTCTCATGATCCACTATGAACTAAGTTAATACAAGATACTATTAACTTTATCAATAAGAGAACAGGTGTAATTTTAGGGGAGAGGCGGGTGTAATTTTAGGGGAGAGACGGGTGTAATATTGACTGATTCCTCTTAAATACTTTGTCAGTATTATTAGGGGAGAGGCGGGTGTATTTTTTTTTTATTTTTAAGTTAATACAAGATACTATTTAAGCACATAATGGCTATCGAAGCTCCTCTTTTAAGGGATCATAAAGCTTGAAGAAAAGCAGAATCTCCTCCTTAGACTTTGCAGTGGAGAACCGGTTGTGAATACTATATCGATAAGATAACCAGTAAAATTTTGAGATGAATCAGTTAATATTACAATATACAAGGAAGTTGGTAAATATGAATTACCTGTCCAAGTCTTACCTCCAGAAATAACCTAAGTTCTACTTTTTTAGTGAGAGCTCTCACAAGTTCAACCTTAAAACACATTAGATTCAGCATAATGATAACCAAACTAGTATATTTATGGAATAATTTATAATGATATATAATCCAATAAGATAAAGTACTACTTAGAATCTGAATAGTCTATACTCCTTATAATACATTTAACACTTTCTCTTATAAAATACTTAAAACATCAAAGTTACACAATGTACAAGTCACAAAACTCCTTATTATATTCACTTCCATTTTATGCAATATCAACCATTTATCTTCAATACACGATATTTTATCCAAAGAAACTAAATTTGATCATTTTCTAACTACTATAAAACATCAACCGCTTATTATTATTTATTTAATCTTCAACGTATTATTTGAATTAATATCTCGACATTTTAATCACTTTTTAACCGATTTCAAATTTGTTCCCACCGTATTACACGGGTTACCGGCTAGTAAACATTAAAGCATAACAGTATGTCAATTCAAGAACCAATTGCACATAGTGGCACCTAACTAATTCTATTTAGGGTATTATACTTTATTTGCACCAAAATAAAATCTCAAACTTTTAAAAAACAACTTCATTAACATATCATATAACTATAAAAAAATATGAGAAGTACATATAGATTGTGCGTCTTCTAGAGGAGTTAATGGACGATTTGGGCGGTAAGTATAACTTTTACGCTTTGCCCAAAACCAAAAACGCTGATATGGCACTGGTATACCCGATTCTTTGGCTACTTCCTCCTGAATACGGAAATTTCTTTATTTAGATTTATTTAATATACGCGTTATAATATAATTATCCATACTAGAAGCACATTAGTAGCAACGGATAATACCTTGAAAATAGCAAAAGAGGTTTGCTTTTGGATATGGAAACTATGAACTTTCTCATGATCCACTATGAACTAAGTTAATACAAGCTACTATTAACTTTCTCAATAAGAGAACGGGTGTAATTTTAGGGGAGAGGCGGGTGTAATTTTAGGGGAGAGACGGGTGTAATATTGACTGATTCATCTTAAATACTTTGTCAGTATTTTTAGAGAAGAGGCGGGTGTATTTTTTTAATAAAAAAGTTAATACATGATACTATTTAAGCACATAATGGCTACCGAAGCTCCTCTTTTAAGGAATCATAAAGCTTGAAGAAAAGCAGAATCTCATCCTTCGACTTTGCAGGTGGGAGAACCGGCTGTGAATACTACATCAATAAGAGAACCAGTAAATTTTTAAGATGAATCAGTAAATATTACAATATACTAGGAAGTTGGTTAAATATGAATTACCTGTCTAAGTCTTACCTCTAGAAATAACCTAAGTTCTACTTTTTTAGAGAGAGCTCTCAAAAGTTCAACCTAAAAACACATTAGATTCAGCATAATGATCACCAAACTAGTATATTTATGGAATAATTTATAATGATGTATAATCCAAATAGAGAAAGTACTACTTAGAACATGAATAGTCTCTACTCCTTATAAAACATTTCACACTTTCTCTTATAAAATATTTAAAACATCGAATTTGCACAATGTACAAGTCACAAAACTCCTTATTTATTCACTTCCATTTTATGCAATATCAACCATTTATCTTCAATACACAGTATTTTATCTAAAGAAACTAAATTTGATCATTTTCTAACTACTATAAAACATCAACTGCTTATTATTATTTATTTGATCTTCAACGTAATATTCGAATCGATATCTCAACATTTTAATCACTTTGTAACGGATTTCAAATTTGTTCCCGCCGTATTACGCGGGTTACCGGCTAGTAAACATTAAAGCACAACAATATGTCAATTCAAGAGCCAATTGCACATAGTGGCACTTAACTAATTCTATTTAGGGTATTATACTTTGTTTGTACCCTAAAAAAATCTCAAACTTGTAAAAAACAACTTCATTAACATATCATATCACTATAAAAAATATGAGAAGTACATACATTGTGCATCTTCTAGAGGAGTTAACTGACGATTTAGGCGGTAAGTATGATTTTGACGCTTTGCCCAAAACTAAAAACGCTGATACGGCACTGGTATGCCCGATTCTTTGGCTACTTCCTCCTGAATACGGAAATTTCTTTATTTAGATTTATTTAATATACATGTTATAATATAATTATCCAGACTAGAAGCACATCAGTAGCAACGGATAATACCCTGAAAATAGCAAAAGAGGTTTGCTTTTGGATACGGAAACTATGAACTTTCTCATGATCCACTATGAACTAAGTTAATAAAGGATACTATTAACTTTGTCAATAAGAGAACGGTTGTAATTTTAGGGGAGAGGCGGGTGTAATTTTAGGGGAGAGACAAGTGTAATATTGATTGATTCATCTTAAATACTTTGTCAGTATTTTTAGGGGAGAGGCGAGTTTATTTTTTAAAAAAAAGTTAATACATGATACTATTTAAGCATATAATGGCTACCGAAGCTCCTCTTTTAAGGGATCATAAAGCTTGAAGAAAAGCAGAATCTCCTCCTTAGACTTTGCAGGTGGGAGAACCGGCTGTGAATACTACATCGATAAAAGAACCAGTAAAATTTTGAGATGAATCAGTTAATATTACAATATACTAGGAAGTTGGTAAATATGAATTACTTAGTCCAAGTCTTACCTCCAGAAATAACCTAAGTTCTACTTTTTTTGTGAGAGCTCTCACAAGTTCAACCTAAAAACACATTAGATTCAGCATAATGATAACCAAACTAGTATATTTATGGAATAATTTATAATGATATATTATCCAATAAGAGAAAGTACTACTTAGAATCTGAATAGTCTCTACTCCTTATAATACATTTAACACTTTCTCTTATAAAATACTTAAAACATCAAATTTGCACAATGTACAAGTCATAAATTAAAACTCCTTATTTATTCACCTCCATTTTATGCAATATCAACCATTTATCTTCAATACACACTATTTTATCCAAAGAAACTAAATTTGATCATTTTCTAACTACTATAAAACATCAACCGCTTATTATTATTTATTTGATCTTCAACGTATTATTCGAATTGATATCTCAACATTTTAAGCACTTTTTTTAACCGATTTTAAATTTGTTCCCGCCATATTACGCGGGTTACCGGCTAGTAAACATTAAAGTACAACAATATGTCAATTCAACAGCCAATTGCACATAGTGGCACTTAACTAATTCTATTTAGGATATTATACTTTGTTTGCACCCAAAAAAAATCTCAAACTTTTAAAAAACAACTTCATTAACATATTATATAACTATAAAAGTTATGAGAAGTACATATAGATTGTGCGTCTTCTAGAGGAGTTAACAGACGATTTGGGTGGTAAGTATGATTTTGACGCTTTGCCCAAAACCAAAAACGCTGATATGGCACTGGTATACCCGATTCTTTGGCTACTTCCTCCTGAATACGGAAATTACATTATTTAGATTTATTTAATATACGCGCTATAATATAATTATCCAGACTAGAAGCACATTAGTAGCAACGGATAATACGCTGAAAATAGCAAAAGAGGTTTGCTTTTGGATACGAAAACTATGAACTTTCTCATGATCCACTAGATCAAAAAAAATATCTTTCCCTATTTGTTCATGAAGGCTCTCATCACACGTAACCTGCTCACATAGATGAAAACGGATCAGACGAAATGACATATAAATATCAGCATTTATAACGAGTCGTGTAAAGTATTAACCTTTATAATGGTATACAAATGTGAATCTGCTTTCTCCTTCCTTTCTTGTCCGTTCCTCCATCTCTGTAAAGTGATTGAGGTATATTTGTAAACTGTTTGTTGCAACCAAACAAGTTATAGTGGCAAGATGGGTAACATGTCAAAACGGGCCAAATTGAGTTCATTTGGCCCAAAAACATTACCATCACCCCTCTTTACGACCCCAAGCGTCTACATGTATAACAATCTATATGAAATGTAGCATTATCAGAAGCATCACATCCGATCACTAACTTACATCAATAATAATCAAAATGATTGATCTTATTCCTCACATCTTTAGGTTTCCATAAATGATAATTAAAGCTATCTAGAACCATCATCCTTGGTGCATATGTCTCCATTTTTAGCCACAAACAAATCAACACTAGCAACCCAAATATCTCTAACTTGTAATAACATGTTACAACCATGTTCATGCTAATTTAAGTAGCAACAAACAAGCATTACAACTATACTAAAGTTGAGGGATTTGCATGTTATTTTTTATAATAAGTTGATCTGTTCACAAAAGTGTACATACTTAAAATGGTTTTATGAAAAATCATAAATTTTCACAGACCCAATTTTTTCGATCATCTCAACACAACTTGCCCAAAAATGATTATTGAACTAGCGTTATTATTCAAGAGGGATTTTTTTTTGGGGAAGGAGAGAAGTGTACTTTCCGTCACGGAGCATCTTAACGTCATCAATGCAAATATTAAAAATAAAATTAATTTTACTCGTATATAGTAATCAAAATCGATGTTATAAAGAATTTTGATGCTACAGGAATATATTCACATATGATTAATTTATAAATATTTATTTAATAAAACATTGATGAATGTTAAAAAATAACATTAATTTAACTTTAACGTTCATCGTGATGAATGTTATCAGGATGAATATTAAAGATTTTGGATATACAATTCATCAATTTTGATGTTATAGTCTAATTAAATAACGAATTTATCAAAGAAGCTTAACATTCATATCATCAATTCTGATCGAACAATTATAACATTTTATTTTGTAATTTTTGACGAATGTATTGACGAAGTTAAAAGCTTCGAGATAAATATTACATTTTTCCCTTCCAAAAAATAAAGTTTCTCATTGATCCTCTCAAAATATATATACAACATGTTTGAATCCAATAGAATAAACCTTACAATACAATAAATAAAATAAAATGTTAATATTAATATCCTTTAAAAAATTAATTTAGTCAAAGGGTGTTTTGAACATTTTCCTCAAGCTTTTGTTCTATGTGCGTTTCCCACAAACAAAGCAATAGCATCATCTCCTCTGTTTATCTCAAATTGCCGCCACCACACCACTTGTTAATTTCGATCGGAGACCCGCCATAGTCGGAACCACGTTGTAGCCGTCAAAATAGGAGCGCCTTTGTAGAAAATCACCCTAGAAAAGCAGCAAACCAACATCAACTTATTCTTCTTCTTTTTTTCATGATTTTGTTCGATCTGTACTTTGAATCCAAATCTGTTCGGAGTTCCTTTTGTTTAAAATTTGTTGGTCTATTGTTGTACTCGATTTAAAGATTGAAAGAGAACTTTTCATATATTATGTTATTCATTTGTGAATCAAGTTTTAGAATTTGTGTATCATGATGTAGTTTTGTGAATCCTTTAGCTTGCGTATTTGTGAATCAATTTTTTATCAGTTGTAAATTTATTGAATTTTCAATTATTATACTTTTTGGTGTGAATATCTTGTAATGTGCGTCGAATCTTATAACTTCGTGCATCGACTTTTATTATTTTAGCTATTTTTGAGATTGAGAATGGTTTAAAATTGTATGTACTCCGTGAACAATCAGATTTTGATTCTAAAAGGAGAAAAAGAAAGTGAAAAAATGGTGTTTATTGTATATGACAAATGTCTCTTTTACCCTTCTATAACATTTAATGTCTTTTGACCACAAAATTTAATCTGGTCAATGATTCATCCAATGGCTAAAACACATTTCTCTCTTAGGATGACACGTGTCGTCAATATATTATAAAAACTTTTACGTATCTTCATTCTCTAAACAAATGACATTAGTATCTCAAAATTAACAATGACATGTTAACATATTTACACTTTAAAAATAAATTTTAAACCATTTTGTAGGCTAAAAACACCTAATTAATAAATTTGTAACCATTTTGTTGACAAAAAGCACATATTTTGCTAAGAATATTGTTTAATTTTATTATTGAAAGTATACATTGCATTAATATTATCAATAAACTTCCTAATTTGTATTGTCATGTTAACTTGTTTTGTCTCAAAACTTTTTAATGAAAATATACTTATGATAATTCATGTTGTAACTTATAACCTTATAAAGGAGGAAGGGATATCATATATATGGTGTCATAATACAAACCAAAATTATCATTTCTAGCTTAAAAATTATTGTTGGCATTGCTATAAAAAGCATTTTGATATTTATAACAATAACTTATATAGGTGTTCATATATATGAGTTTACCTTACACATTTATTTCTCTAAGTATCTTCGTACAAATGCTATTGTTTAGTTTATATAAATACGTACATATGTATATGTGTACAACTTCTCTTTAACCTTTTTTATGATAATTCATTTGTTTCGTTAGAAGTCACATATATCAAAAAGCCGGGACCGTGCTTAGCACGATCAATAAGACTTACTAGTATATATATATTGAGTGAAATAAGTAAAATCATGAATATCATATCATATGTCAATTAATTAATTAATTGATATTTCTTACAAAAATTATATCAGAAAAACTCTAATTTAATTTTCTTGATACTTATTTACCGTAAAGTATGTATGTAAATCATGTAATATATATATAAAACATACCATCAATATTTTGTAAAAGTTCAATTCGCAAGAATATTTGTTAAAAGTTCAATTTTCAAAAGCCTTTCTCGATCCTCGAACTTCTTTAGATATGAATTTAACTTTGTGACTGCAGTTTGAATTGAGTGAACTTTATATATACATTTCGTATGTTTTTCTTTTATTGTCTCTTTGAATTTGAAATAACTATTGTAATCCGTGATTTACCATTCCATTTGTATTTAACTTAATGATGAGGAGTGATATGATTATCAAAATAAATAAGGAGTGATTATCAAAATTAATAAATTCCAGGCTCCTTTTGTAAGAATAAAAAAATAGAAGAAACTACATATATATACTATCGTATGGAAACATAACATCTAACATTTTAGAATAACCCAAGAGGTAACAACTATAGTATGATCTCCAACGATTACAAAGATAACTACAAATGTACTATAATAAAACATAACTTTGCATATTAAAGAAGCTCAATAAAATACGAACCGATCTATTTTATTCAAAATGCATATGGGATCACACACTTGATCCTTTTAGGGAAATCTTCAAACTTGTTTACATACCATTTTCTCGTCTCGTAACTCCTCCCAATCAAGTAACAAGAGTCACCTATTGCGATGGCGAAAGCCAACGGTGTTTGGCTAATGAAAGATAACCCCCAAAAGATGATGATTTCGAAGAAATAATGAGGACAAATGACCAAGTTAAATAGTCCTCCTTTAGGAATCTTGTACTCTTTTTCATTGTCTTTCCTTAGTTTCGAGAGGAGATTGTGGTGATAAAAGTTTCCGACAATACCTACTACATACATGATCAAACCAATGTATTTTAGATCGATGGATGGCTCTTGGAGACTCGTAGTCATATAGTGAACGGCTATCATGCTCGTAGCAACGTAGAAATAAAAGACGGAGATGAGAATTATTGAACTTAGAATCATGCCGCCGCTGTACTTGTGAACAAATAGAACCTACATGCCATATGTTACAAACCAATTAAGTTATCATAGTGAACGATTCAAAACTCGACAAAAGTTAACATAGATAAAGTATATGAGCTTGACACCCAAGACAAATTTTACCTTCTTTGACTTTATAACATGTATAGTTACAAACTTATGATCCCTATAGTATGACAATTAACAGCAGATCTAATGTTCTATTACTAATTAAATATCTCTTCGTCACATAGAATAGTAGTGGGTGTAGAAAAAAAGAATTACCTCAAAATCTCTCTTAAAGAAATGGAAGGTAACCGCAAACTTAAGCAAAATGAACCTAAGATCGCCACCGGGTGATACGAAGAACGAAACTAGTCCAGCGAGTAATGCTGGTGTGTAAAGTATCAGCATACCGGTTCTACTTGATAGCTTAATGCCTTGTTTAGTTGAAAGTTTGTTGAGTGAATTAGAGTTTGCGAATTTGGAATATTCGAGATGATACCCTATAATCTCTGCAATGCCTAAGTAAACCGTCGAAATTAATGTCACCACGGTCGCTAAAGTAACCCAAATCGATGGTTCATCGAACATGAAATGTTGTAACACGAGTATCTTCATTTGTTGTTGAAAAAAGAATGTAGTTGAGGCTTTTAGGTGAACACAAAATGGCTTTGCAATCTATATATTTGAAAGGCACTTGTGTATATATGCATGTATATATATAGGCATATAGCAAGTGTGCTAATGTAAATGCCATCATATCGGTGTGAAAATAACCTTAAATATATAAAGTATAAACACGGTGAATAGACATCAAAGGTATTAAACTTTCATAAAATGTTCAATTTGGGAAATGAATAAATTTCGTTTATTTAAATCAACCTGAACTATACGTAATGTATGTAAGGATAACTAAACTTTATAAACGTGTTTTAGGATAACTAAAGTTTATAAAATTATTCAAAAAGATGAATCAAAATATTGTTAATCAGTTCCATTTGTCGCTAAATGACGAGTTTTAAAAGTTCAGTTTGCTTTTTGTTAGATTGTTCCCTAAATTAAAAGCTGTGAAAGTTTGATACCCTACTTGTGTATCAATCCTTAAAAATATTAACGAAACAATTTGTAGATTTATAAGCTTTAATTTAAAGAAAATTAATATGTTTATTTGGTCACATGTATCTCAGTTAGTAACGAGGGAAGACATCTTCGTCACGTATAGCATAAGGTCTCGGATTTTATTTTTAAACCTGGAAACTTTCATAGCCACCAACGATGAGGTGATGAGTGAGTCAGATATAATCATCATTATAAATGGACATCCTTTTGTTGCCACAAATTAAATATGTTTATCATTTGGTCAAAGAAATAGTAGGAGAAAACATTGCGAAAAGCATGCGTGGACCGCAAATGAGCTAGGGACGGTTCGGTTTTTATTATGCTCCAGATAAAACCACGTATATATCACTTATTATTTAATCCATATAAGAAACGATGTATGAACAATGGAGGTGATGAGTCATCACAGTTATTGAATTTTCCATTAAAAGGTATATTTGACTTTGCTTGGTTACCCCTAAAATTGTGTTTATACCAAATGTTCCATAAAAGGTATATTTGACTTTGCTTGGTTAAAATAGATTCATACTAAGAGTCTAGTTAACTACTTATTACATTAATTATAGACAGTATGAATCTAATGAAGATAACTTAACTAAAATATAATTTTAATATAACAATACAGCGTAAACCTTTTCTTCTTCTTTTTCCTTTTTTTTCTGGAGCAAAATATAGCGTAAACTAGTTGATATAGAGATTTGTATATACATATATAGAAAATAGAAACAGAAATCTGAGATAAATTATTTGGTGTGAACGTATTTTTAAAGTATTCTCTTTCTATATCAATATAATGTGAAAGTTTAGTTGGTACGTTAAAGATGACATAATAAGAAATAAAGTATAATTTTTGGACAATGAATGCAAGATTAGAAGCTACTAACAATAAAAAACATGAGAATATGCGATAGGAAATGTGAGGACAAGAAGAAAAGAGATGGGAAAACTAAAAGCTTGAGAATATGATTGGATGATGACCGCTATAAGGAATGAAATCGTAGAACTAGATAATTTAATGAAAATGATTTTTTAAAACTAATCATTTGAAAATGGAGAGTGGTTCGTATATTATCGTATTTTCTCGGTACACAACTGTATTTTATAGTGTTTTACGGTGTAATACAATAAAGCACAGTGATTTATGGAGGAAAAATGCGTATCATATCATATATCCAATATAATGATGATGAGTAGAATAATAGTAATGCATCAAAATCTATCAGGGGCCATGAATGTGAGGACGGGAATACATGAGATGGAAAAAAAATACACAAGGTTATGAACAAATAGAAATTATACATATTAACGAGTTCACAGTTTGGTCTGTTTAACATATCGTCAAATTTGAGAAACAAAAGCAAATCTTAGTTACTGACCCGCCCCCAAAGTGAGATTGTTCAATCTAGGACATATGATCTTCTGTATGTTGATTGAAGCTCAACTAGTTTTTAAACTCGGTAAGAAACACAATTGAAGAGAAGATAACTTAAGCAACATTTTATACTCGTAATCGTCATGAAAATTATGACGATGCTTTTACGAGGACGAAGATGTACATATGCCATATATATATATATGTATATGTATAGAGGTTATTATGTCAGCAATAGTACCACGACGAACTACTGTAGGGAATTTATTAAAACCCTTGAATTCAGAATATGGTAAAGTAGCTCCTGGGTGGGGAACAACCCCTTTGATGGGTGTCGTAATGGCTATTTGCGGTATTTCTATCTATTATTTTGGAGATTTATAATTCTTCCGTTTTATTGGATGGAATTTCAATGAATTAGATCTCTACGAACCCCCAAGTCCTAGCTTTTCAATAAAAAATGAATCCTTTAGAGCTCGGATTTCTAACTCATTCTATTTTGGTAGTTCGACCGTG